>JAUNZM010000184.1:2045000-2650000 GCA_033459285.1 Clamator glandarius | reverse complement strand
TAACCCTAACCCTAACCCTAACCCTAACCCTAACCCTAACCCTAACCCTAACCCTAACCCTAACCCTAACCCTAACCCTAACCCTAACCCTAACCCTAACCCTAACCCTAACCCTAACCCTAACCCTAACCCTAACCCTAACCCTAACCCTAACCCCTAACCCTAACCCTAACCCTAACCCTAACCCTAACCCTAACCCTAACCCTAACCCTAACCCTAACCCTAACCCTAACCCTAACCCTAACCCTAACCCTAACCCTAACCCTAACCCTAACCCTAACCCTAACCCTAACCCTAACCCTAACCCTAACCCCTAACCCTAACCCTAACCCTAACCCCTAACCCCTAACCCTAACCCTAACCCTAACCCCTAACCCCAACCCCTAACCCCTAACCCTAACCCCAACCCCTAACCCTAACCCCTAACCCTAACCCCTAACCCTAACCCTAACCCTAACCCTAACCCTAACCCTAACCCTAACCCTAATGGGGCGTGGCCGCGTCGGTGGGCGTGGTCACGTAAGGGGCGTGGTCGCGTCGGTGGGCGTGGTCGCGTATGTGGGCGTGGTCGCGTATGTGGGCGTGGCTACGTCGATGGGCGTGGTCACGTAAGGGGCGTGGTTGCATCGGTGGGCGTGGTCACGTAAGGGGGCGTGGTCGCGCAAAGGGGCGTGGCTACGTCGATGGGCGTGGTCACATAAGGGGCGTGGTCGCGCAAAGGGGCGTGGTTGCGTCGGTGGGCGTGGTCACGTAAGGGGCGTGGTCGCGCAAAGGGGCGTGGCTGCGTCGGTGGGCGTGGTCACATAAGGGGCGTGGCTACGTCGATGGGCGTGGTCACGTAAGGGGCGTGGTCGCGCAAAGGGGCGTGGCTGCGTCGGTGGGCGTGGTCACGTAAGGGGCGTGGTCACGTAAGGGGTGTGGCTGCGTCGATGGGCGTGGTCACGTAAGGGGCGTTGCTGCGTCGATGGGCGTGGTCACGTAAGGGGCGGGGTCATGTAAGGGGGCGTGGTCACGTAAGGGGCGTGGTCACGTTATGGGCGTGGCTGCGTCGATGGGCGTGGTCACGTAGGGGGGTGTGGTCACGTAAGGGGGCGTGGTTGCGTTAGTGGGCGTGGTCACGTAGGGGGGTGTGGCTGCGTCGGTGGACGTGGTCACGTAAGGGGCGTGGTCACGTAGTGGGCGTGGCTGCGTCGGTGGGTGTGCTCACGTAAGGGGCGTGGTCACGTAGTGGGCGTGGCTGCGTCGGTGGGCGTGGTCACGTAAGGGGCGTGGTCACGTAAGGGGGCGTGGCTGCGTCGATGGGCGTGGTCGCGCATGGGGGCGTGGTCATGCGAGGGGGCGTGGTTGCGTTAGTGGGCGTGGTCACGTAGGGGGCATGGTCACGTAGGGGGCGTGGCCGCGTCGATGGGGCGTGGTCACGTAAGAGGTGGAGTCACGTAAGGGGCGTGGCTGCGTCGGTGGGCGTGGCTGCGTCGGTGGGCGTGGTCACGTAAGGGCGGGGTCATGTAATGGGCGTGGCTGCGTCGGTGGGCGTGGCTGCGTCGATGTGCGTGGTCACGTAATGGGTGGAGTCACGTAAGGGGCGTGGCTGCGTCGGTGGGTGTGGTCATAGGGGGTGTGGTTGTTTAGGGGCGTGGCTGCACGTTTTTTTACTGCAGTATCCGTTGTGGTTGGGTGGAAAAAACAAAGCAGAGTGTTTCTGTGTTTTCGTGGTTAACTTATTGTAGAATTAGTTCAGTAGTGTGAGATTGATTCAGGAGGCAGGGCAATGTGGTGGGGGGCGGTGTCTCGGGGCTGGGTGACTTGGTGGGGGGTGGCGTCTTGGGGTGGGGCTCAGTGACGGGGGGGAGTCTCGGGGCGGGGCTCAGTGACGGGGGTGGTGTCTCGGGGCGGGGTGTGGTGACAGGGGGCAGCGTCTCGGGGCGGGGTGTGGTGACAGGGGGCAGCGTCTCGGGGCGGGGCTCAGGGACGGGGGCGGCGTCTCGGGGCGGGGCTCGGTGACGGGGGGCGGCGTCTCGGGGCGGGGCTCAGGGACGGGGGCGGCGTCTCGGGGCGGGGTCTCGACGAGGGGGTGGCGTCTCGGGGCGGGGCTCGGTGACGGGGGCGGCGTCTCGGGGTGGGGCTCAGTAACGGGGGCGGCGTCTCGGGGCGGGGCTCGGTGACGGGGGCGGCGTCTCGGGGCGGGGCTCGGTGACGGGGGGTGGCGTTTCGGGGCGGGGCTCGGTGACGGGGGTGGCGTCTCGGGGCGGGGTGTGGTGACAGGGGGCGGCGTCTCGGGGCGGGGCTCGGTGATGGGGGGGCGGCGTCTCGGGGCGGGGCTCGGTGACGGGGGGGGCGGCGTCTCGGGGCGGGGCTCGGTGACGGGGGGCGGCGTCTCGGGGTGGGGCTCGGCGACGGGGGGCGGCGTCTCGGGGCGGGGCTCCGTGACGGGGGGCGGCGTCTCGGGGCGGGGCTCCGTGACGGGGGGCGGCGTCTCGGGGCGGGGCTAGGTGACGGGGCGGTGTCTCGGGGCGGGGCTCGGTGACGGGGGGCGGCGTCTCGGGGAGGGGCTCGGTGACAGGGGGCGGAGTCTCGGGGCGGGGCTCGGTGACGGGGGGCGGAGTCTCGGGGCGGGGCTCGGTGACAGGGGGCGGCGTCTCGGGGCGGGGCTCGGCGACGGGGGGTGGAGTCTCGGGGCGGGGCTCGGTGACGGGGGCGGCGTCTCGGGGCGGGGTCTCGACGAGGGGGCGGCGTCTCGGGGCGGGGGTGGCGTCTCGGGGCGGGGTCTCGACGAGGGGGCGGCGTCTCGGGGCGGGGTCTCGACGAGGGGGCGGCGTCTTGGGGCGGGGGGCGGAGCGGGTGTTTGGGGGTGGGGTCGGGTGAGGGGGTGGAGTAGGTGTTTGGGGCGGGGTCGGGTGAGGGGGCGGAGCGGGTGTTTGGGGCGGGGTCGGGTGAGGGGGCGGAGTGGGTGTTTGGGGCGGGGTCGGGTGAGGGGGCGGAGCGGGTGTTTGGGGGCGGGGACGGGTGAGGGGGCGGAGTGGGGGTCCGGGGGCGGAGCGGGTGTCCGGGGGCGTGGACGGGTGTTTGGGGGCGGGGTCGGGTGAGGGGGCGGAGCGGGTGTCCGGGGGCGGGGTCGGGTGAGGGGGCGGAGCGGGTGTCCGGGGGCGGGGACGGGTGAGGGGGCGGAGCGGGTGTCCGGGGGCGGGGTCGGGTGAGGGGGCGGAGCGGGTGTCCGGGGGCGGGGTCGGGTGAGGGGGCGGAGCGGGCGTTCGGGGGCGGGGACGGGTGAGGGGGCGGAGCGGGTGTTCGGGGGCGGGGACGGGTGAGGGGGCGGAGCGCGTGTTCGGGGGCGGGGACGGGTGAGGGGGCGGAGCGCGTGTTCGGGGGCGGGGACGGGTGAGGGGGCGGAGCGGGTGTCTGGGGGCGGGGACGGGTGAGGGGGTGGGGTGTGGGGATGTGGTGGGAGGTGGTTGTCTTGTTGGGATTTTGTTTTGGTGTGGCGGAGAAAAAATTTTTTTTCCCTAATTTGCATAATTAATTAGGTAATTGTTTAATTGGTGAGGGGGTGGTTAATTGTGGGTGTGCATTGGTTTTATATGGGTTTGGTCTATATGTGGGAGGGGTGTGTAGGTGGTTGGTTGATTGTGGGGGTGTGTAGTGTGTGTGGGTAGGTTTTGGGATGGGGGGGTGTAGTGGGTGTGGTGTGGGTGGGTAATTTCCCTGTATAGTAGTATATATAAAAAGAATAAAAATAATAAGTATATACCCTGGTGCAGCCCTAGAAGTTGGGTTGGTCTCTGGGAGTAATTAAATATTTAAATTTTTTTTTTTTTTTTTTTTTTTTTTAAATTTAAATTTATTTTTTACTCCCAGAGACCAAGCCTGGTTCTAGGGCTGCTCTGATTCAAAAAATTGAATCAGAAAACTAAAGTTAAAGTGGAAAGGAAAGAAAAAAAACAAGACAACAACAACTGGCGCAACAAGAAAAACCCTGACACAACACAACCAAAAAACATTTATTGTGGTGTTTGAAATGAAAGGGTGAAAGGTTTCTGTTTCCTTTATTAGTTCAAAAGAGTAACAACATTTTTTAAGTTACAAGACATGGATACAAGATTACAGAGTTCAACACAGACTCAAGTAGTCCAACATACAAAGTTGAGGCGCAATACAACAAAGTCAAACACAGAGCAATATACAAAGTTGGGGCACAATACAAAGTCAAACACAGCATTACAGCAAAGTCAAACACAAGACAATATACAAACTTGGGGCACAATACAACAAAGTCAAACAGAAAATATACAAAGTTGAGGCGCAATACAACAAAGTCAAACACAGAGCAATATACAAAGTTGGGGCACAATACAAAGTCAAACACAGCATTACAGCAAAGTCAAACACAAGACAATATACAAAGTTGGGGCACAATACAAAGTCAAACACAGCATTACAGCAAAGTCAAACACAAGACAATATACAAAGTTGGGGCACAATACAACAAAGTCAAACACAGAGCATTACAGCAAAGTCAAACGCAAGACAATATACAAAGTCAAACACAGAGCAATATACAAAGTTGGGGCACAATACAAAGTCAAACAGAGCATTACAGCAAAGTCAAACACAAGACAATATACAAACTTTGGACACAATACAACAAAGTCAAACAGAGCATTACAGCAAAGTCAAACACAACACAACATACACAGTTGGGGCAAAATACAACAAAGTCAAACACAGAGCATTACAGCAAAGTCAAACACAGCAATATACAAAGTTGGGACACAATACAAAGTCAAACACAAGACAATATACAAACTTGGGGCACAATACCACAAAGTCAAACACAGAGCATTACAGCAAAGTCAAACATAGCAATATACAAAGTTGGGGCACAATACAAAGTCAAACACAAGACAAAATACAATGTTAGGGCACAATACAAAGTCAAACAGAGCATTACAGCAAGGTCAAACACAGGACAATATACAATGTTAGGGCACAATACAAAGTCAAACACAGGGCAATATACAAAGTTGGGGCACAATACATCAAAGTCAAACACAGAGCATTACAACAATGTTAGGGGACAATACAAATTCAAACAGTGCATTACAGCAAAGTCAAACACAGCAATATACACAAAGTTAGGGCACAATACAGCACAGTCAAACACAGGGCATAACAAAATTAGGGCAAGATACAACAAAGTCAAACACAGTGCATTACAAAGTCAGGGCACAACACAACGGTACAAGATCAAACACAGTGCACTAGAACACAGTCAAGCACAGTGCATTACAGCAAAGTCAGGGCACAACACAATAGCACAAGGTCAAACGCAGGGCATTAGAACACAAATAGTGTATTACAACACAGTCAACAGCAAGGTCAAACCTTGCAATACAGCAATACAGCAAAGGCAAACAGGGCACTACAACAAAGTCTAACACGGTGCAATACGGCACAGGCAACACCAAAGTCAAACACCATGCAACATACAAATTCAAGGACTATGCAATACTACAAAGTTCAGGCACAGCACATGAGTACAGAGTTAGGGAACGACACGGCAGTACAAACTCAGATGTAATGCAAGACAGTGGTAGAAACTGAAACAGAGCAATACTACACTTTTACAGCATAATACAACAGTACACAGTTAAACACACTGCAAGACAACAAAGTCAGGAGCACAACATCAGAGTACAGAGTTAAGGCACAATACAACACCACAGCACTGAGTTAAACATACCACAACAGAAAACAGAGTTAAAGACAACCCAACACTACAGAGTTAAACACAATGAAAGACTACAGAGGTACATATGGCATAACACTACACATTCAGACACAATGACCACTATATTCTTTTAGAGACTCCTCTGGCCGTCCCGAGGCGCAGCTCCGCAGTGACTCCTCTGGCCGTCCCGAGGCGCAGCTCCGCAGCGACTCCTCTGGCCGTCCCGAGGCGCAGCTCCGCAGCGACTCCTCTGGCCGTCCCGAGGCGCAGCTCCGCAGCGACTCCTCTGGCCGTCCCGAGGCGCAGCTCCGCAGCGACTCCTCTGGCCGTCCCGAGGCGCAGCTCCGCAGCGACTCCTCTGGCCGTCCCGAGGCGCAGCTCCGCAGCGACTCCTCTGGCCGTCCCGAGGCGCAGCTCCGCAGCGACTCCTCTGGCCGTCCCGAGGCGCAGCTCCGCAGCGACTCCTCTGGCCGTCCCGAGGCGCAGCTCCGCAGCGACTCCTCTGGCCGTCCCGAGGCGCAGCTCCGCAGCGACTCCTCTGGCCGTCCCAAACTCTTCTTACTTTTAGCTTTAAACTAACTGGCTGCAAAGCAAAAAATTACACACAGAACATTACACATACAACCTCAAAAAGAAACCCCACCACCCCCAAACTGCATACACAAACCCTCACCCAGAAAACCCAAACCCAAAACCCTCCTCTGGCCATCCCAAACTCTTCTTACTTTTAGCTTTAAACTAACTGGCTGCAAAGCAAAAAATTACACACACAACCTCAAAAAGCAACCCCACCACCCCCGAACAACATACACAAACCCTCACCCAGAAAACCCAAAACCCTCCTCATTCTCCATCCAAGCATTCAACCTCCTGCCGGCCACAACAGGCCATCCTTCCTAGGACCCTTGGCTCCCCAGGAACAGCGTTCCCAGGGGCCCCAAAAGTTAATCCTGCCTCAAGAAAACCCGGTCCCAGGTCAGTCTGCACCCAAACCTTGGCGATGAACATCGCCTCGCAGACTGGCCAGGACCGGGGAAAAAAAACCCAGCTGGGGGAAAAAAAAAAAATCCCCCAGCTGGGGTTTTTTTATTCTATTATCATTTTTTAAAAAGCTAAGTACCTGCAAAGCAAAATATCACACACACAACACCTCTAAAAGCAACCCCGCCACCCCCAAACCGCATACACAAACCCTCACCCAGAAAACCCAAAACCCTCCTCATTCTCCATCCAAGCATTCAACCTCCTGCCGGCCACAACAGGCCATCCTTCCTAGGACCCTTGGCTCCCCAGGAACAGCGTTCCCAGGGGCCCCAAAAGTTAATCCTGCCTCAAGAAAACCCGGTCCCAGGTCAGTCTGCACCCAAACCTTGGCGATGAACATCGCCTCGCAGACTGGCCGGGACCGGGGAAAAAAAACCCAGCTGGGGGAAAAAAAAAAAATCCCCCAGCTGGGATTTTTTTATTCTATTATAATTTTTTAAAAAGCTAAGTACCTGCAAAGCAAAATATCACACACACACAACCTCTAAAAGCAACCCCGCCACCCCCAAACTGCATACACAAACCCTCACCCAGAAAACCCTCCTCATTCTCCACCCAAGCATTCAACCTCCTGCCGGCCACAACAGGCCAGTGCCCTGCACCTCACAGCTCCCCAGGAACAGCGTTCCAAGTCACCTCCAAATTGAGCCCTGCCTCAAAGAAAGCTGGCCCCGGCTCAGACTGCATCCAAAACTTGGTGATCGACCACACTTTGCAAACTGCCCGAGACCAGAAGAAAAAAAACCCAGCTGGGGGAAAACATAACAAACTCCAGCAGGGCTTTCTTTATTCTATTTTCAATCTTGGGTCCTGACTGCCTCCAAAGGAAAACACTCCATTCCACACACAAATTCCATGGAGACCCACCTCCATATAAATGACACCCACCTCCACACACCCAGATGCTAATACACCTCCGCAAACACACCTCCGTGCATCCAAACCCTCAACCCTAGACACAGTCAGAGACATCAAATTCTAAGTCCCACATATGTAATCATAAGTACCGCACAGGCTGTAATGAACATACTTGGTTTTGAGGTACTTAGGTCCTGCTTCAATAGCTCAGGCCCCAGAGCCTTGATCGTCGCTCCTGCGGCTGCATAGCCAGGAGGGTTCTACTCTCCTCACTTGCCTGACTTATGGGTACTTGTTCAGCAGTGTAGTATATGACCCTAGGCAAGTACTCTGCATATCAGCATATTACCCACACAATATTTCTGCTGCGCTTCTGTTAATGTCTCTAACTTCATTGCCCTGGGCAGAGCAGTTCCAGCCAGACAAACACATAGAGCAGCACCACACATGATGAACCAATAGCAATCCAGATAGAAAAAGAAAACTAAGGAAGATGACACCCAGACCAGAGATGCCATGGGCAGGAAGACCTAAGGACTGCAAGAACAAGTCAATGACAGTTCTGGAAAAGTGACCCTTACAAAGGCATATGGCCACAAGTGAAAGATGGACATACAAGAATCTGTGCCTAAATACTTTAAATGTAGGGAACAGATAAAAGAAGTCCCAGAAGAGGGGAAGAGGGACACAAAAAGTCCCAGAAGGGGGGAAGAGGGACGCAAAAAGTCCCAGAAGGGGGGAAGAGGGACGCAAAAAGTCCCAGAAGGGGGGAAGAGGGACGCAAAAAGTCCCAGAAGGGGGGAAGAGGGACGCAAAAAGTCCCAGAAGGGGGGAAGAGGGACGCAAAAAGTCCCAGAAGGGGGGAAGAGGGACGCAAAAAGTCCCAGAAGGGGGGAAGAGGGACGCAAAAAGTCCCAGAAGGGGGGAAGAGGGACGCAAAAAGTCCCAGAAGGGGGGAAGAGGGACGCAAAAAGTCCCAGAAGGGGGGAAGAGGGACGCAAAAAGTCCCAGAAGGGGGGAAGAGGGACGCAAAAAGTCCCAGAACAAGGGGGGGGGGGACGCAAAAAGTCCCAGAAGGAGGGGGGGGGGGGACGCAAAAAGTCCCAGAAGGAGGGGGGGGGGGGGAGGAACGCAAAAAGTCCCAGAAGGGGGCAGGGGAAAGGAACACAAACAAGTCCCAGAAGGGGGGGAGGGGGAGGGACACAAAGAGAGACCCTAGAAATGAAGGCCAAGCATAGCATAGGCATAGAGAACATCAAGACCTGCAGAACACCCAAAGCACAGTACACATACTACATCAACAACACAACAACAGACAGGTTGGAACCACACTGTCCAGGACATGCTATCTTTGGCCTGAGAAGTAGGCCCTTTGCCTTAACCTGTCCCAGCACAGTACTCTTTCTACACTACTGCTACAACCCCTCTCTGCTACGACAAAACACCTCCCTTCTTCCCAACATAACATCAGCCCCGATCCCTCAACTTAACTTTCAGAGGTCCGAGAGCCGGAAGCCACGCCTCACAGAAGCGGCCCAAATCGCATTCGCTGTCAAGGATGGTCCTGCGGTCACCAGGTTCCTCTACATCTGCAAGAAAACAGAACCAAAAAATACAGTATCAACAGTCAGCTCCACGCTACACAGGGCCCCACCTGTGGCAAATCCACAGGCCCACGCTCCACCTCCCTGCTACCCAACTGACCTCAAACACTCTTCCCAGTCCAAAAGCAGCCCAAGTGGCACCTACAAAACAAAAGAGAAACACTCGGCTGAGTTGCTCTGTAAAACTTGCCTCTTAGACATCTGTAAAGACAACAACCTCCTCACATCTGAGACCATTTGTCTACACAAAGCTTCACCCCTCTAGGCTGCATGTGGGTCCCACAGAAGGGTGCAACGCTACAAAGTTAGGGCGCAACGCTACAAAGTTAGGGCGCAAAGCAGTGCATTGCAGCAAAAGGCAAGTCAAGAACAGTGCATTGCGGCAAAATTAGGGCACAACACAGCAAAGCCAAGTCAGGCACAGTGCATTGCAGCAAAGTTAGGGCACAACACTACAAAGCCAAGTCAAGCACAGTGCATTGCAGCAAAGCCAGGGCGCAACACTACAAAGCCAAGTCAGGCACAGTGCATTGCAGCATACTTAGGGCACAACACTACAAAGCCAAGTCAAGCACAGTACAGTGTAGCAAAGCCAGGGCGCAACACTACAAAGCCAACTCAGGCACAGTGCATTGCAGCAAAGCCAGGGCGCAACACTACAAAGCCAAGTCAGGCAGAATGCACTGCAGCAAGGTTAGGGCACAACACTACAAAGCCAGGGCGCAACACCACAAAGCCAAGTCAGGCACAGTGCATTGCATTGCAGCAAAGCCAAGTCAGGCACAGTGCATTGCAGCAAAGCCAAGTCAGGCACAGTGCATTGCAGCAAAGCCAAGTCAGGCACAGTGCATTGCAGCAAAGCCAAGTCAGGCACAGTGCATTGCAGCAAGGTTAGGGCGCAACACCGCAAAGCCAAGTCAAGCACAGTGCATTGCAGCAAGGTTAGGGCACAACACCACAAAGCCAAGTCAAGCACAGTGCATTGCAGCAAAGCCAGGGCGCAACACTACAAAGCCAAGTCAAGCACAGTGCATTGCAGCAAAGCCAGGGCGCAACACTACAAAGCCAAGTCAAGCACAGTGCATTGCAGCAAAGCCACGGCACAACACTACAAAGCCAAGTCAGGCACAGTGCATTGCAGCAAGGTTAGGGCGCAACACTGCAAAGCCAAGTCAAGCACAGTGCATTGCAGCATAGTTAGGGTGCAACACTACAAAGCCAAGTCAAGCACAGTGCATTGCAGCAAAGCCAGGGCACAACACTACAAAGCCAAGTCAAGCACAGTGCATTGCAGCAAAGCCACGGCACAACACTACAAAGCCAAGTCAGGCACAGTGCATTGCAGCAAGGTTAGGGCGCAACACTGCAAAGCCAAGTCAAGCACAGTGCATTGCAGCAAAGCCAGGGCACAACACTACAAAGCCAAGTCAAGCACAGTGCATTGCAGCAAAGCCAGGGCGCAACACTACAAAGCCAAGTCAAGCACAGTGCATTGCAGCAAAGCCAGGGCGCAACACTACAAAGCCAAGTCAAGCACAGTGCATTGCAGCAAAGCCAGGGCACAACACTACAAAGCCAAGTCAAGCACAGTGCATTGCAGCAAAGCCACGGCACAACACTACAAAGCCAAGTCAGGCACAGTGCATTGCAGCAAGGTTAGGGCGCAACACTGCAAAGCCAAGTCAAGCACAGTGCATTGCAGCATAGTTAGGGTGCAACACTACAAAGCCAAGTCAAGCACAGTGCATTGCAGCAAAGCCAGGGCGCAACACTACAAAGCCAAGTCAAGCACAGTGCATTGCAGCAAAGCCAGGGCACAACACTACAAAGCCAACTCAGGCACAGTGCATTGTAGCATAGTTAGGGCACAACACTACAAAGCCAAGTCAAGCACAGTGCAGTGCAGCAAAGCCAGGGCACAACACTACAAAGCCAACTCAGGCACAGTGCATTGCAGCAAAGCCAGGGCGCAACACTACAAAGCCAAGTCAGGCACAGTGCATTGCAGCAAGGTTAGGGTGCAACACTACAAAGCCAAGTCAGGCACAGTGCATTGCAGCAAGGTTAGGGCGCAACACTACAAAGCCAAGTCAGGCACAGTGCATTGCAGCAAAGTTAGGGCGCAACACTACAAAGCCAAGTCAAGCACAGTGCATTGCAGCAAAGCCAGGGCGCAACACTACAAAGCCAACTCAGGCACAGTGCATTGCAGCATAGTTAGGGCGCAACACTACAAAGCCAACTCAGGCACAGTGCATTGCAGCAAGGTTAGGGCGCAACACTACAAAGCCAACTCAGGCACAGTGCATTGCAGCAAAGCCAGGGCGCAACACTACAAAGCCAAGTCAAGCACAGTGCATTGCAGCAAGCTTAGGGCACAACACTACAAAGCCAAGTCAAGCACAGTGTATTGCAGCAAAGCCAAGTCAGGCACAGTGCATTTCAGCAAAGCCAAGTCAAGCACAGTGCATTGCAGCAAAGCCAAGTCAAGCACAGTGCATTGCAGCAAAGACAAGACAAGCACAGAGCATTGCAGCAAAGCCAAGTCAAGCACAATGCATTACAGCAGGGTTAGGGCGCAACACTACAAAGCCAACTCAGGCACAGTGCATTGCAGCATAGTTAGGGCACAATACTACAAAGCCAAGTCAGGCACAGTGCATTGCAGCAAGGTTAGGGTGCAACACTACAAAGCCAAGTCAAGCACAGTGCATTGCAGCAAGGTTAGGGTGCAACACTACAAAGCCAAGTCAAGCACAGTGCATTGCAGCAAAGCCAGGGCACAACACTACAAAGCCAATTCAAGCACAGTGCATTGCAGCAAGGTTAGGGCACAACACTACAAAGCCAAGTCAAGCACAGTGCATTGCAGCAAGGTTAGGGCACAACACTACAAAGCCAAGTCAGGCACAGTGCATTGCAGCAAGGTTAGGGCGCAACACTACAAAGCCAAGTCAAGCACAGGGCATTGCAGCATAGTTAGGGCGCAACATTGCAAAGCCAAGTCAAGCACAGTGCATTGCAGCAAGGTTAGGGCGCAACACTACAAAGCCAAGTCAAGCACAGTGCATTGCAGCAAGGTTAGGGCGCAACACTACAAAGCCAACTCAGGCACAGTGCATTGCAGCAAGGTTAGGGCACAACACTGCAAAGCCAAGTCAAGCACAGTGCATTGCAGCAAGGTTAGGGCACAACACTACAAAGCCAAGTCAGGCACAGTGCATTGCAGCAAGGTTAGGGCGCAACACTACAAAGCCAAGTCAAGCACAGTGCATTGCAGCAAGGTTAGGGCGCAACACTACAAAGCCAAGTCAAGCACAGGGCATTGCAGCAAGGTTAGAGCGCAACACTACAAAGCCAAGTCAAGCGCAGGGCATTGCAGCATAGTTAGGGCGCAACATTGCAAAGCCAAGTCAAGCACAGTGCATTGCAGCAAGGTTAGAGCGCAACACTACAAAGCCAAGTCAAGCACAGGGCATTGCAGCAAGGTTAGGGCGCAACACTACAAAGCCAAGTCAGGCACAGTGCATTGCAGCAAGGTTAGGGCGCAACACTACAAAGCCAAGTCAAGTACAGTGCATTGCAGCAAAGCCAGGGCGCAACACTACAAAGCCAAGTCAAGCACAGTACATTGCAGCGAAGTTAGGGCACAACACTACAAAATTAGGGCGCAACACTACAAAGCCAAGTCAAGCACAGTGCATTGCAGCAAAGTTGGCGCACAACACTACAAAGTGTAAGGTCGCAACACAGTGCATAGCAGCAAAGCCAAGTCAGGCACAGAGCACTGCAGCAAAGCCAAGTCAAGCACAGTGCATTGCAGCAGGATTAGGGAGCAACACTACAAAGCCAAGTCAAGCACACTGCATTGCAGCAAACCAAGTCAAGCACAGTGCATTGCAGAAAGCCAGGGCACAACACAACAGTACAAAGCCAGGCACAGGACACCACAGCAAACTCAAAGGCAAAGTCAAAGACAGTGCTATACAACAAACTCAAACGCCAAGTCAAACGGTGCAATACAACACTGCAATACAACCCCTCCTTGCTATGACAAAACACCTCCCTTCTTCCCAACATAACATCAGCCCTGATCCCTCAACTTAACTTTCAGAGGTCCGAGAGCCGGAAGCCACGCCTCACAGAAGCGGCCCAAATCGGATTCGCTGTCAAGGATGGTCCTGCGGTCACCAGGTTCCTCTACACCTGCAAGAAAACAGAACCAAAAAATACAGTATCAACAGTCAGCTCCACGCTACACAGGGCCCCGCCTGTGGCAAATCCACAGGCCCGCGCTCCACCTCCCTGCTACCCAACTGACCTCAAACACTCTTCCCGGTCCAAAAGCAGCCCAAGTGGCACCTACAAAACAAAAGAGAAACGCTCAGCTGAGTTGCTCTGTAAAACTTGCCTCTTAGACATCTGTATAGACAACAACCTCCTCACCTCTCAGACCATTTGTCTACACAAAGCTTCGCCCCTCTAGGCTGCGTGTGGCTCCTGCAGAAGAGAAAGCAAAAACACACATGCTCAGATACTACCCTAAAACTAAGATGGCCCACAGTCTTTATTCCCCTGGTCCCGCTCCTTTACCTCAACTGCTGCCCACCTTGGGCACTGCCATCTTCTCCTTGTGCTTTGAGGCTTACGTGCCACCTGTAACACACAAACAGCAAGGAACGCTTGTCACTCCGTGAACTGAGACATGTGAGCTATAACTGCTTCTTCATGTAACTCACCATTGCTGTCCTTTGCCGACACGGCTCCCGTACCGGTATTCCATTTTGGTCATTGCTCTGTATCTCAAAAGAGAAAAAAACACCCAAAACACAATTACTAGCTGTGTAGGTACAAGTTGTAGTTAACTGCTGACTCGGCAGCCTACCCCCTTGGCTATGGGAATCTACCCCTGATCCAATTGCTGCCCCTCGCTGCCGGACCCGATGCCTCTGCACCTGTAAAACTCAACATTCGATAACTCACCCCCAAACTCAACAATAACTAAACAATTCCACATGCCGTTTTGATTCAGGAATACCGACTCTTCTTCAGGCAATAGCCAGGCAGAAAAAGAAAAAAAGTTAAAATCCAATCTTAACAACCGCACGCACCAGATTTATTGCCCTGAGAATTTAAACTGCTCTACTGACGCTCCGGCAGCATATCTGAGATGGCTTTGGTCATTCCCTCTGTGGCCACATAACCGACCAAAAATGATTCTCTTCGCCCCATATATCTATGGCTACTTGCTCTATAATGCATCGTATCGCCTTGCCCTTCAAAATCCATACAGGAATATCTAAACATAGAATTTCACTGCTATCCTTCTGCTGACTACCGTTTCTTTAGCTCAGGCAGAGCAGCTCCAGCCGCATACAAACGTGCACGGACCGACTCTGCGCAGAAAACCGATGATGGGAAATAAAAAGGAAACTCAGTAAGAATGACTTTCTACAGAGAGCTGGAGTTGACCAATATGATGTAGGGAGTTGCAAGAAAGATTATGTTGGCCCTTGCAAAATGGAAGACTGGGCCCCTTAAGGAGACGTAGCCGCAACTAGAAGGATGCGAGGCTGAGCCCTGCTTAAAGACCTCAAAACAGAACACATATGGAAGAAGTCCCACAACGGGGATTTAAGAAAATGGAACAATAAAGGCTTAGGATGCCAACGTGTCCCGTGATACCTATGCGATAGGCGACTGACCGCAAACTGCCAAAAGGCAAGACCTATCTACGCTTTAAGATTGCGATGCGAGAAGAGCGGTGCCCGATCGGCACCTTACTAAGAACAGACATCCGAGAGTCTAGAGATGACATGTGGCTCAAACGCAAAGATGACATCGAGACCTGCAGAAGATTTAAGATGCGGCAGAGCCTACCTACTCTAAAGAATGAGACAGATATGGGCTGGAACTGCCCTGCCTGGCACACGCTAGCTCGGGGCTGAAAATTAAAGCCCTCTCCAAACCTGTAATGAGGAGTACTCTTCCCGCACAACCGTCTACCCTATGCTAAACCTGCCGTTCTCAACATTCTGACCTCTTCACGGCCAAAATCTCAGCCCCCTTAACTTCCTGAGGACTACGGGCCTGAAGCCGTCCTGGGCAGAAAAACTCAAACTGCATCGACTAACTGGAAAAATCCCACACTGTCACGTTGTCCTGGACTATAATCTGCCAAAAAAATCCAGACAGAAAACACAGTGCCCAGTCAGCATCGCGCCACGAGCTGCCGACATCTTGTACTAAACCCGCTGCAAAACCGCCGAGGCGTTCTGCTCACCTGTTCGGTGCCGATTCAAACGTTGGACGCTGCGGTCATTGCCCGGGGTGCTTCGGTCCATCCCTCTCTCCTTCTCCCTACCATCCGGCTCATCTAAAGTGCTCTTCCTGTTGCCACCGTAGTCCACAGAGTACCTGCCAAACCAACGTTAAATACATAACTGAGATGCCAAATACTACTCGACTCTTTGAGACGTACTTAATTTCCTCCTCGCTGTCAAAGCCACGATAGTGAGAAGAAGCCAGACTACCTCACCGGCGCCACAAAATCCCGTGCCGTCTGCTTATCTTTCCTCTCCGCCGCTCCCACTGTAGGGACATAACGGCGTCGATACCCAGAACAAAAGAAAGATGAGCCATGGAGATCCAAATTCTAGGAACTTACCAGACTTCAGTTGCAGGAGGGAATGATGAGAACTTGAAAAATTATAACCTTTACTAGTTTTCAAAAAGAATAAACACGGAACACCTAAGAACACAGGATGCTCACAGCACAGCAATGGAGACTGGAATTATGGAGGCACTCAGCCAATTAAAAACTCACAACGGTGGGATTTAACTGCTCTAAGACCTAAATTGGAAACTCAACAAACAGGAAAAAAACACGATGGATAACAGGGACAAGGCAGCAACTGCTGCGAGCGATAATAGAGCGAATCTCACCGGTAAGTTCAGGAAAAATCCAAAACTCCGCTAAATAAGGGAAGCTTGTGTGCCCGCAGACTAGATGAAGAAGAGTTGCTCAGCTGCAAACAGTTACAAACCAAAACAAGAACCATCCTCTTACCTGAGAAAGGCCAGAGAAGACGGGGACAAAATCCTGTGCTGCAAATAGGCAGCGAGTCTGTACCTTTAAGTAGAGAGCTCTCTGACATTTGGAAGGAAGGAGACGGGAAACAGGCAAAGAAGTCTGTCGAGGAACACAATAAGTAGAAGGTACGAGGGAGTAGAGATCTCAGAGTCCTAGAGATCGCATTTTTTAGGGCAACTAAGACGTCTGAAGAGCAAATTCCTCTGATAAGTGAACCAGACAATCGCTGCACAAAGGTCCAGATGATCCACGCCCCGTGTCTCGACCTCATCGCTGCCTCCCATGGGCTGAAGAGAGGCTAGAACGACAGAAACCTGAATAGCGCTCGCATCGGATGCCCCGACTGACTCGAGAAACATTAATGAACCCATCTCCCTTTCCCCAGTTCCAAATCATTAAAGCCCTTTTCCACCCCTGAAAAGTCAAAGAAAGAACCCTGCATTTTCCTAACAGAACCCGTGCTGTATTTTAGCTCCTTGACCTTTATGCGTTGATGTTCCTTGGGAGCTGTGCTCCGGAGCTTTTCTCAAGGTTCCCCCGGTCCCTTCTCTCTTATACCAGCCCACAGAATTGACTTACTCCCCTAGGCTAAAGTACTGAAATCTAAATTATCATCCCTCGTGAGGTGCCTGCTATAAACTATAGAGACTCAAGGATAAGTGTGTTATCCCCCACAGAATGAGGAACAGCAACAAGTTGCTGGGTAACTGGAAATCCTAGATAAAAACAAAGTACCCAGGAAAAAAAACCAACTGACCGACCCAAAAAAAAAAAAAAAAACAAAAACAAAAACAAAAACCAAGTACTCTCTAAAACATCTTGCCCCCTCAAACACCTGACTGAAAAGTACTGACCCAAAACCAAACGCACATCTACATACAAACAAACAAACAAAAAAAACAAACAAATGCAGTCATAGTCGTATGTGCTGCAAAAAAAAAAAAAAGCTTACCCATCTAGCAGACCCTCATCAAGAGCTGCGCTGAGTCAAAACAGCAGCTAACCTCTGATCTCAAGGAAAACCAGAGGCTGAATGATTTCCCGAGGCGAGGCCGGGGGCTTATATACCCCCTGGGCCTTCACACACATCACCTGTGACTGAGGTGTGGTGACCTCCCTCAAAGGTATAAATAGGGTCTGCAGAACAGCTGTGTTTTATTGACTCTACCTTAGATTTTCAGAGAGAGTGATGCTGTTACTCTGCCTGAAAGGATCCTTACGAGAAATAAAGGTATGTGCGCTTTTGCTGCAACGCTGCTTGTTGTGACGGTCACAGGACCAGGTAGCAAACTTGTTAGAGCTGGATGTTTGGGTTCCTTTCATTTACCATGCTGCAATACAATTTTTGTTCCTTGGCATCCCCTTATCCCTACTCTTTTTCTTTCTGTGCTGTTTTCTCTGTCATTTTTTCCTTCCGGTCTTTAGTATCTGTCTGGTGTCTGTAGTTCTTTTTTTTTCTTGTCTATCTTTGTCCCAATCGGCATTTTTTTCTTTTTCCTCACGATGTTACTGCTCTGTCCCTGGAGTTTGCTTGTTCTTTCGCTACACCTGCGAGTGCCTTGCCTTCCTGTCTCTTTTTTCTATGCTTCTCTTTCTTTTTCTATTTTTTTGTATTGCTCACCGTTGCTGTTCCAGCTTCTCCGTTCGCTTGGTATTGTGATACTCCCCTTTACTGCTCCTCTTGCTGTTTCTGAATTTTTGTGCTAGTCCCTGCCCTTTTCTACAATCCTCTATCTGTCTGTAGGACTCTAGTTCCTCTCAAATGAATGGGCTCTTCTTTATGTACGCGTGTGGCTTTATAAGAGCCCTAGCTGAAATGTTCCTCTTAGCTTCTGCTCAGACAAGCGCTGCTGAAAATATTCGTGTGTGGATATCTTGAGGATGACCGAAGCGGCAGAACTTCAGGGTATTTTCTTCCCTCTTCCCCGCCCCCACACCCTGTAACTTAGAGGCACGAGACCCTAACGGACTTGCTTTTGGTACGTGCCTGGGATTCACAGGCCCCTGTAACTGCAGCCTGACTAACGATGTTGAGACAGTGATATATTGATTTAGTTCTGCGAGAGGAAAGGCCACGACTTTTGATAAAAGCACAGGCTGCCTCTGTCTTGGATGTACGTGTAGAAATTTCACAGCCTTTTCTCATATGTCTAAAGTCCGTTATTATGGTTAGCTGTTCTGTGATAGCTCTATTGTTTTTCTCAGCCTGGAAGTTTTAGCCTGATGACTACGCAAAAGATGCGGCTGTATGCGATGGTAAGGCTGGTATGAGAAAGGCCAGTGGAGGATCGATGACAGAGTTGAAAATGCCATTTAGAGTTTGCAGCTTTGTTAGCTGCTGAGAAATTATCTAGTCTCTGTGATTTTGCTACCGTATCAGACAGATCAATGGTGTTTAAGCAATGCTCAGTGCTATCTAAATGGTGCATTAGTGTATTATTATTGTAGGTGCAATTAACTTATGTAATTTAAATCAAGCTTCGCTATGCTACTTATTTAAAAACTCTCATTAAACTGCCAACACATTTTATTTAAGTTACCTAGTGACAGCAGAGAGCTTGGCTCTCTCGCTCTGCCATGCGTGCAGGGCACCCGGGCAGCGGTACTACTGTTGGAAGATGATGGAAAGGGGTTGGGCCAGCACATCCGCCGGTACCCTCAAAACTTCCACCCAGCAGCTTTGAGGGAACTGGCAGGTGTGCTGGCCGAACCCCTTTCCATCATCTTCCAGCAGTCCTGGATGACTGGGGAGGTTCTGCTGGACTGGAGGCTGGCTGATGTCGTGCGCATCTATAAGAAGGGGCGCAGGGAGGACCCGGGGAACTACAGGCCTGTCACTCTGACCTCGGTACCGGGGAAAGTCATGGAGAGGATGATCTTGAGTGCCATCAAGAAGCACTTGCGAGAGAAGCAGGGGATCAGGCCCGGTCAACACAGGTTCATGAAAGGCAGGTCTTGCCAGAGTAATCTGATCACCTTCTATGACCGAGTGAGACTAGACTCTTGGACAAAGAAAAGGCTGTGGAAGTGGTCTTCCTGGATTTGAGTAAAGCCTTTGATACAGTTTCTCATAGCATTCTGCTTCGGAAACTGTCCGCCTCTGGCCTGGAGGGGCGCACGCTCTCCTGGGTGAAAAACTGGTTGAATGACCGGTCCCAGAGGGTGGTGGTAAATGGAGTTAAATCCAGCTGGAGGCCAGTGACAAGTAGGGTTCCCCAGGGCTCGGCCCTGAGTCCAGTCCTGTTCAATGTCTTTATCAACGACCTGGACAAAGGCATTGAGTGCTCCCTGAGGAAGTTTGCAGATGACACCCAGCTGGGTGGAAGTGTCGATCTGCTGGAGAGTAGGGAGGCTCTGCAAAGGGAACTGAACGGGCTGGACTGCTGGGCTGAGACCAACGGCAGGAGGTTTAACGAGGCCAAATGCCGGGTCCTGCACTTGGGGCACAACAACCCTAAGCAGAGGTACAGACTAGGAGAAGCCTGGCTGGAAAGCTGCCAGGAGGAGAAGGACCTAGGGGTGTTGGTGACAGCCGACTGAACATGAGCCAGCAGTGTGCCCAGGTGGCCAAGAAGGCCAGTGGCATCTGGGCCTGCATCAGAAAAGGTGTGACCGGCAGGTCCATGGAGGTTCTTCTCCCTCCGCACTCAGCACTGGGGAGACTGCACCTCGAGTACTATGTTCAGTTCTGGGCCCCTCACCACAAGAAGGATGTTGAGGCTCTGGAGCGAGTCCAGAGAAGAGCAACGAAGCTGGTGAAGGGGCTGGAGAACAAATCTTATGAGGAGCAGCTGAGAGAGCTGGGGGTGTTCAGCCTGGAGAAGATGAGGCTGAGGGGAGACCTTATTACTCTCTACAACTACCTGAAGGGAGGTTGTGGAGAGGAGGGTGCTGGCCTCTTCTCCCAAGTGACAGGGGACAGGACGAGAGGGAATGGCCTCAAGCTCCGCCAGGGGAGATTTAGGCTTGAGATAAGGAAAAAGTTCTTCACGGAGAGCGTGGTTAGGCATTGGAACGGTCTGCCCAGGGAGGTGGGTGACTCACCGTCCCTGGAGGTGTTTAAGGTGATGGTGGATGAGGTACTTAGGGGCATGGTTTAGGGATGGATGGGAATGGTTAGACTCGACGATCCGGTGGGTTTCTTCCAACCTGGTTATTCTGTGATTCTGGGAAAATATACAAATTCTGGCACGAGGGGTGGGTAAGTAACGAGGAGTACAAAGATGAAGTGGAATCGCATAGAGAAAAGAATCGGAAGGCTAAAGGCCTATTAGAACTCAGATTGGCTCATTGTCTGAACAATAACAAAGAAATCCTTCTAAAATATATCAGTGACAAAGGAAGGACTGAGGAGATTCGTCATCCTTTGCTGAATGCAGAGGGAAACATAGCGACAAAGGATGAGAATAAGGTGAAAAGGCCACCTTTGCCTCAGTCTCTAATAGTAAAGGAAGACGTTCCCTGGATACTCCACCTCACGAGGCTGCGGGCGGAATGGAATGACGCTCCCTTGAACTTAGAGGAAGTGGCCGTCGGGTCCGGAAGAGAGGACGTTCCTCTTTTGCCCGTTTTCCCTTCTCTGTCCTGCGGTTTCCCCCCGTCTTGGGCTGTGACCCATTTGAATGAAGACGAGAAGAAAAACCTAATTCTATTTACTGTCAAAAGTTGTCGCTTGTGCCCCTGAATGGAAACCGCGTGGAAATTTAGTAATTGCGAGACTCTAAATGGCATCGCTGGACTAAGTTTTATAAATGATTGAGACAAAGTAACTTAAGCTTAATAGTTTTATTTAACCGTTAACACGGGTGTAGTTTAGATGGCACAGGAGAAGACCCAGGAATGGTCCTCAGAGTGCTTCTGCCGATCCATCGTTTTGGAGACATTTATATACGCAGAACTGGTTTTGTATCTGTATTTTTCCCCAAAACGATAAGTATGCTTCACCTGGAACATCATCTCGTGTCACTGGAAAGGGGCGCGTGAGTCATTAAGGTATGACCGTATCCGAGCAGTCAATCTCAACGACTCTGAGTGACAAGAAAATAAGAGTAGTTACTGTTCCATCCCACCGTTTACAAATAACGGTTTTGTAACTGGGGAGAATCTAAATGAAGTACTTATTCTGTTATTTGTACGTGGTTAACAATCGTTACATTCCTAAATACTCGATGGCGTTATAGTACATGATTAGACGTTATTTAAGCCATAGGATCTCAACAAATATAAAGGCGATATGCTAAGGTATTCTCAATCACATTCGTGTGAACGTTTGCCATGGAAAAGCAGCCCAGACACCCTCTTACTGTTGAAGCACGCTATCTCTAGCAATGTTTACGGAAAGGTGTAGCGAGAGGAATAATTTTGTTCAGACTGGACTGCTCAAAATGCTTGTATGGACAGATGGTGCTGCGGTGAACGCACGCGCTCTGGGCTTGTTTTAGAGGTAAACGGGGCTAGCGCCGGGGTCTCTGGGCTAATTTGGGGGACCGCTATACTTATTTTAGGGTGGCTTTGCTCATTGTGAGGGGGGCTCTTGTCACGTTGGGGGAGGCTGAGGCTTCTTTTTGGACTCTATGCCCCTTTGAGGGGCTTGTTTTTCTTGGGATCTCTGAGCCCATTTTGAGATTCTCTGTGTGCATTTTAGGGGGCCTTAGGTTTGGATCTCCAACTCGGTTTCAGTGTTTCTGTGCCCGTTGTTGTTGTGTCTGACCTTGTTTTGTGAGAGTCTGTGCTCTTCCTGTGTGTCGCTGCTCCTATTTTTGTGCTCTCTGTGCGTGCCACCCCAGGTACTCTATTACTTGTAGGATCTTAGTTTTTCAAATTGGTAATGAGGAAATAGAATGTAGAAGGCCTAAAGCCGTTAAAAGGGACTTCAAGGCACTTGGGAGAATGATCGAGGGCTCTGGGGCACAGGTAATATTCAACTCCATCCCACTACTAAGGAACCAGGAGCAGGAAATGAGGAATAAGAAACTGGTTAATGAATGGCTTAGGGACTGGTGTGAGAAGAGGGGTTTTGGGTTCTTTAATCATGGGGAGGCCCACGCGCCCCCAGGCTTTCTTACCAGGGATGGGACACGCCTGTCTCCTAGGGGGACAAAAGCCCTCACCAAAAACCTAGTTAAGCTCACGTATCGAGCTTTAAACTAGATGTGAGGGGGGAGGGGATGGAGGCCAGGCAGGATGGGAGTGAGACTGCAGGTGAGACTTCAGTGGCAAACGGGTGGTGTGCTGATGACACCTGCCGGTATATCACCACTAAGAAAGAGGGGGTGAGTCCGGCTGAGGATGGTAGGCAGCAAACTGGCACTGTGGCCTTAGTTAAGTCAAGGACCGCTCGGTTGGGGAGAAGCCCTATTACGAAGGCCTTAGCTACGCCTGCCCAGCTGAAGTGCATTTACACCAATGCACGCAGCATGGGAAATAAGAAGGAGGAGCTGGAAGCTGTGGTAGGGCAAGGAGACTACGATGTCGTTGCCGTTACGGAGACGTGGTGGGATTGTGGGAAATATAATCCATGTTTTTGTTCACTGATTAAAGTTTGTTTTAGTTTTAAGTCTCTAAGTATTTAGGTATAGCTATCCGCTAACACAGCTGTTTACTGAAGAACCAGGACGCAGTCAAAACAGCTGCCGAACCAGGAGTGTATCGTACCAAAACGCCACCTGCATTGCAACGAAGGTCGAAGGCCCATGGCAACAAGATAAGCAGGCGCAGAGTACTAACGAAAAAAAGCCGCACAGCAGGGAACAGAACTGTATAATGAAGGAAACGGAGACCTGGGATGTTGCGGCAGTTTGAGGAGCAATAGACTCCCCTGTCGCCCAGCGTTGTTTTTGTCTTTGCCTTGATTGCTATAATTCAATAAATTCTAATGGAACCCATACTCTTGTCCACAGTCTATTACAATTTGGTGCCGTGACTCGGATACCACCTGCACAGTAGAGTTCCGGTTTTACCTGGGGAGGCGCCCCACCGATTGATCGGCAGCCCTGGTAATTCCGGCTTCTATCTCGGTCGCACCGACGAACCTAAATTCGAGGCAGTTGGCAAAGGGAAGCCGGCAGACCCTATAAATTTCGTGCACGAAAGTCCGGACAAAGACGCAGGACGTGTGAGTATCTGTGGGGGAATCCGTTCGGTCTGGGTCAGATTATCCTGGAGTGTTGCGAATGTGTGAATGCTTGAGAGGGGAACCGGCAGCTCGGATTCCCTAAGCGACTGCG
Source organism: Clamator glandarius (assembly GCA_033459285.1). Taxonomy (NCBI): domain Eukaryota; kingdom Metazoa; phylum Chordata; class Aves; order Cuculiformes; family Cuculidae; genus Clamator; species Clamator glandarius. The sequence goes on along the minus strand of JAUNZM010000184.1, from coordinate 2,626,450 downwards.
GACCCTTTAGTAGTGCGGTTCTCACTATCCGCAAGGGTGTGAGCCACGAATAAGGAGAAGCGGTTGTGTTCGCATCACAGAACGAGTGAGTGCGCTCCAGAAGATGGGACGGGGGAAAAGCGAGCCCCCTAATTCCATAAAACTCCCTCCAGTTCCTAAGGATAGCCCGTTGGGATTTATGTTGGATCATTGGAAAAATTACCCTACCACAGGAGGTAAAGATAAGGCTAAAGAAACGGATAAAGATGATGCTGGCAGCGGTGAGGGAGACGAGGGAGACTAATGTCTCTCCCAGGGGAGGTACTATGACCAGAGAAATGGGGGAAGGGTTCCCCGGATAGAGAAGAAAGAAGCACAAAAAAAAAAAAAAAAATAGAAAGCGATTCCGTTCGGTTGGGGGTAGGTTTCCTGGAGTGTGAAGGCACTCCGGAAGATGGGACAGAAGAAGAGTAAGCCTTCTGATCTCATGGGGAAGGGACCCGAGGAGAGGTTACCAGATATTCCCCGAGATTCCCCCAATTGGGCCTTATGCTCAAAAATTGGGAAGGTGCGTCTAGCGCACAAAACAAAAGTAAGGAGAGGATGGTTTATTATTGTATGCATGTCTGGGGAAACCAGCAGATTAGACCAGATCACTTATTTTGGCCAATTTTGGGGATTGGATTTGCCAAGCCCTAAATCTTTATGAGACGATAAGGACCCCCCCTTAATCCTGAGGAAACGTATACAGGACGAAAAAGATGTATCACGCAGAGTAGGAGTGTCAGGGGCTCCATCTGCTGGGGACTTCTAAAACAACAGAGCCCTTGATAAAATTAAGGTTAGGTCCCCAGCATCAAGAAATAGAATTCTTAATAGATTCGGGGGCAGAAAGATCTACTGTCCAAACTGTGCCCCGGGCACGCACCCCCTCCTCGGAGAAAATAGAAGTAATAGGAGCAAAGGAGAACCCTTATAACCTAATGAGCCAGTGAACCCCAGAATTGTCCTGGTATAGTGTAATTGACTTGAAGGATGCCTTCTGGGCGTGTCCTTTGAGGGAAGAATGCAGAAACACACAGAAGGCAGCAATTGCGATGGACTGTCCTTCCACAAGGATTTACGGAATCCCCAAATCTGTTTGGACAGGCCTTGGAGGGGATCCTGCAGGAGTATCAAACAGAGGAGGGGGTGGTACTTATCCAATATGTAGATGACCTTTTAATCGCGGGGGAAACGGAGGACAAGGTGCGGGCGGAAAGTATTAAATTACTTAACTTTTTAAGTACTAAAGGGCTCAAGGTATCCAGGGCAAAACTGCAACTTGTAGAAGAGGAAGTAAGGTATCTTGGGCATTATTTAAAAAAGGGTGAGAAGAAATTAGACCCCGAAAGGGTGAAAGGGATATTATCCGTGCCACCGCCAAGAAATAAAAGACAAATTCGGCAACTGTTGGGCCTCACGGGGTATTGTAGACAGTGGATTGAAAACTATAGCACTAAGGTTAAGTTTTTATACGAAAAATTGGGCCAGGAAGGGCTAGTAAAATGGGATAAGGAAGACGATAAACGACTACACGCCTTACAACAGGATCTGGCCAACGCTCGGGTGTTGAGTTTGCCTGATTTAAAAAGACCCTTTTATTTATTCGTGAACACCGATGCTGGGTCAGCCTATGGGGTTCTAACTCAGGATTGGGCAGGAAAGAAGAAACCCGTGGAATACCTTTCAAAATTATTAGATCCCGTAAGCAGAGGTTGGCCTGCTTGTTTGCAAGCCCTAGTGGCCTGCGCTTTATTAGTAGAAGAAGCTAACAAGATCGCTTTTAATACAGAGTTGAAAGTATTATCCCCCCATAATATTTGGGAAATCCTGCAGCAAAAAGCAGATAAATGGATAACGGATGCCAGGCTTTTAAAGTACGAAGGGATCCTTTTGGATTCTCCAAAATTGACCCCAGAAGTAACAAATTTGCAAAAACCCGGCCCAATTCTTGTACGGGAAACCTGTTGAGGGAGAGTTGACTCGTGAATGCCTATCTACAATAGAAACACAAACCAAAAAACGACCAGATTTAGACGAAGAAGAACTGGAGGAAGGAGACAGGTTGTTTGTGGACGGATTTTCACGAGTAGTAGATGGAAAAAGGGCTTCAGGTTATGCGATAGTTGGAGGAGAAAGGCTGACAGTCATCGAATCTGGTCCGCTAAGTAAGACATGGTCAGCACAGGCCTGCGAGTTGTATGCTGTATTACGGGCATTGCAACTATTGAAAGATGAAGTGGGAACCATTTATACGGATTTGAAATATGTGTATGGAATCATACTTACCTTTGGGAAAATATGGGAGGAGCGTGGATTAATTAATTCCCAAGGAAAAGACTTGGTTCACTGGGAATTAATCGAGAGAATATTGAAGGCTCTGAGAGGGCCTAAGAAAATTGCGGTAGTCCATCTGAGGGGGCATCAAAGGGACTAGATTTAGGAGTAGAGGAAACAATGCAGCTGATCAGGAGGCTAAGAAAGCTGCACTGTTAACATTACAACACGTGTCCTCCAAACACAGAAACCCAACGGTCGAAAGGAGAAAATGTGAGATTTGTGGGGAAGGTCTGCAGAATCTTCCTTGCTATATCTGTTGGAAGGACTGAGGCGTTGATGCTATAGAATGTGCCTGTCACGATCCACAGGCAGACCATTGTATACACCACGGAAAAATATGGAGGGTATATAGTTTTATTGCACAAGAGAAAGAGAAGATGAGGAAAATGGGCTTAAAAAAAGATACCAAAGGGGACTGGCGACTTCCAGAGGATAACAGGACTGTATTGCCCAAGTCTGTGGCTGCAGACATTATGAAGAGAATACATAGCAAAACACATTAGAGAGCACAAGCGTTAGTAGACCGATTCGTGATGAAACACACGTGTATTGGTATGAACGATTTGGCTAAGCAAATAGTGAGAGGATGTGTCACTTGTGTAAAAGTAAATAGGGCAAATCTGAGGAAGCCACTAATGGGAGAGCGGCCCACGGCCCACTGACCCTTTGCGAATATCCAGCTAGACTTTACAGAATTACCAAAAGTCGGGAGGTATAAATATTTATTAGTAATGGTGGATCATCTAACCCATTAGGTAGAGGCATTCCCTACGGCAAGGGCGACAGCACAAATAGCGGTCAAGACTCTCTTAGAACAGATAACTCCCAGATATGGGGTTGTGGAAACCATCGACTCAGACAGAGGACCTCATTTTGCCTCCAAAATAGTAAAGGAAACTATGATAGCAATGGGGATACAATGGGACTACCGTACCCCTTGGCATCCCCAAAGTTCTGGCAGGGTAGAAAGAATGAATGGAGAGATTAAAAAACAATTGACTAAACTTGTGATTGAAACCAAACTATCGTGGGTAAAATGCCTACCGTTAGCGTTGTTGAGTATTTGGACACGACCTAGATCCGATCTAAGGGTATCTCCTTTCGAGATGTTGTACGGGATGCCCATCCGCAATTGAGAGACCGGGAGATAAATGCTTATATCGCTAGTTTAATGAAATACAGAGAGGAATAATGGAAAAAAGGGAGGCTGGCCCAGAGACCCACGTTAGACCTAAAGCTGCATCAGATACGACCTGGGGATTGGGGAATGATAAAGTCTTGGAAGGAGACAACCTTGGCTCCGCAATGGGAAGGACCTTACCTTGTATTACTTACCACAGAAACTGCAATTAAAACCGCAGAAAAGGGATGGACCCACGCTAGCAGAATCAAAGGACCGGTATGTGAGCCAATCCCCGAGTGGAAAGTAACTAGCAAACCTGGAGACCTAAGACTGTGAATTCAGAGGGGGATTCATCAATGAACAAATATTGTGTGGAGTATAAAGCAGAGCAGCCACGTTATATGGAGGAAGGATTAATCCGTAATTCTGAGTGCGATTGTTATCCTCTTGTACGATATATTTGCAAAATCTGTACGGATCGGTGGTGGACTCATTGCAGGCAGAGAACTCCTCCTAAGGGAGTTTGTGACCCTTGTTGGGAACTGTACCGTGACATAACCGATTGGATCCTAAAGTATAAAGTTCCGTTTATAGCCAAAATTGTAGATTGTATCTGCTGTATTCGCTTGAAGGGAATTCGGTGTGACGCCCCCCCCCCCAATTAAACACTGAAACTGGGATTCCTACGTCAAAAGGCAACAGAATAGCCCACGGGGTCCTCCTGAAGAATATCCTTGCTGCCGAGAAGATGGTACCCCTCGTGGCCCTAGGCAACCGGGTCGATGAGCGAGGCAGAGGGGTAAGAAAGGTGTAGGCAAGAGACCCCGGGAGGAAACAGCAAAAGAAATACTTGAAGAATTGCCCCGAGGGTGGGAATAAAAAAGGGGATTCCGGGCAGGAGGGCACGTTACAGGCTGTAAATGAAAATCGACAGAGAAATTCCTATGTCTCTAATAAGGTTCACCACTTGATCCGACAGGTTGTTTTGTTTATGCTATTTTTAGGGGAAATCAGTGCAACGAGCGCGCCATCCCATCAACTGTTTAAATGGTCATTGATACGATGGGATGATCAGCATGTAATCGAGACAATCATAACTCCTGGGGGCCCATCTTTTGAAGTCTATTTAACGGAGCTCACCGCTATAGACGGGGGAGATAATCCTCGCGACCTTCTCAATCCATACAAGAGATATAGGGCGTTTTATATGTGCCCTGCTGCAAACCCCAGGAAAGAATATTGTAATTGGCCTGGATATAATTACTGTGCATATTGGGGTTGCGAGACAATAGCCTGGACTTGGACTAGGAAAGGGGAAGACAAATTCCTAGCTGTGGGAAGGGGGCCTCCAGGGTGTATTCATCCCCGATATGACTATAGTGGTGGGGTGAAAAGGGACGCGGCAGTTGGTGCCAATATCTCTATTTGAATGTTACGAACCCAAAAGATGCAAGATGGTTCATTGGGAAAACATAGGAAATTCAGTTTTGGGAGCCAGGCAGGGATAGAGGAGAACTAATCCTCATAAAGAAAGAACCAATTGCCTCGTTAATCAATCGGCAAAAGGAATTCAGCGTGCTAAGAATTTCTGTGAATGAAGATTTGAGCAAAATAGAAAAGGCAATTGACGGTCTAGTGAAATCAATCAGATCGTTATCAGAAGTAGTGCTACAAAATCGACGAGGGTTAGATTTGCTATTTTTACAGCAGGGAGGCTTGCGTGTGGTATTAGGAGAAGAATGCTGCTCTTATGCAGACCACGCAGGAGTAGTGATTAACACCATGAGCGAATTAAGGAGACAGAGCAACAGAAAAAAAAGGAAAGAGAAGCACATCAGAGTTGGTATGAAAGTTGGTTTAGCCGCTCTCCTTGGCTGACAACCCTGCTTTCCACAATTACAGGGCCAGTAATCTTGTTGGTGTTGGGACTTACCTTTGGCCCGTGTATATTTAATAGATGAATCAGCAAAGTAAAAAGTAGGTTATAAGCAGCGCACCTCATGCTTCTTAGAACCAAGTATGAACGAATATCCGAAGAAGAAGATATAGGGATGTTAGAATTAGCAAGACAAGAATTGCAAAGATACAGTGAACAAAAATACAGAAAAAGAGAAATGGGGGAATTGTGGGAAATATAATCCATGTTTTTGTTCACTGATTAAAGTTTGTTTTAGTTTTAAGTCTCTAAGTATTTAGGTATAGCTATCTGCTGACACAGCTGTTTACTGAAGAACCAGGACGCAGTCAAAACAGCTGCCGAACCAGGAGTGTATCGTACCAAAACGCCACCTGCATTGCAACGAAGGTCAAAGGCCCATGGCAACAAGATAAGCAGGCGCAGAGTACTAACGAAAAAAAGCCGCACAGCAGGGAACAGAACTGTATAATGAAGGAAACAGAGACCTGGGATGTTGCGGCAGTTTGAGGAGCAATAGACTCCCCTGTTGCCCAGCGCTGTTTTTGCCTTTGCCTTGCCTGCTATAATTCAATAAATTCTAATTGAACCCATACTTTTGTCTGCAGTCTATTACAGGATGACTCGTACAACTGGAGCGTACCCATGGTGGGGTATAAACTCTTAAGAAAGGGCAGAAGAGGAGGCGGGGTAGCCCTCTATGTTAGAGAGGGCTTTGATAACCTCGAACTGGACTACGGTCAGGATGGGAGTGAGTGCCTGTAGGTGAAAATCAGAGGAGCCCATGGGCAGGAAGGGATTGTGATGGGAGTCTGCTATAGACCACCCAGCCAAGAAGAAGCAGCTGATGAGCTCTTCTACCAACAACTCAGTGTAGTCTCAAAATCGCTACCTCTAGTCCTTGTGGGAGACTTCAATTTCCCAGATATAGGCGGGGAGTATAATACAGCAGAAAGGAAACAGTCCCAGAGGTTCCTGGAGTGTGTGGAAGACAACTTCCTCACACAGCTGGTGAGCGAACCGACAAGGGACGGTGCCCTCCTGGACCTGCTGTTGGTGAACAGAGAAGGACTAGTGGGGGATGTGAGGGTTGGAGGATGCTTGGGGCAAAGCGATCATGAGATGATAGAGTTCTCAGTGCAGGGTAAGATGAAGAAGGTGGAGGTTAGCAGAACAGTTGTCCTCAACTTTCAGAGAGCAGACTTTGGGCTGTTCAGAAGGCTGGTCGGAAAAGTCCCGTGGGAGGCGCTCCTTGAGGGCAAAGGTGTCCAGGAGGAATGGGCGCTCTTCAAGAAGGAACTCCTAGCAGCTCAGGAGAAAGCCGTCCCCAAGTTCCAGAAAAGTAGCCGGTGGGGTAAGAAACCAGCATGGTTGAGTAGGGAGGTCCTAAGAGACATCAATAGGAGGAGGAGGGTCTACGACCTCTGGAGGAAGGAGCAGGCATCCTGGGGGGACTATAGGGAGGGAGCGAGAATGTGCAGGGAAAAAGTCAGGAGGGCTAAGGCCCAACTAGAAATGCGACTGGCCAAGACTATGAAAGACAACAAAAAGTCTTTCTACAAATACATCAGCAGCAAAAGGAGGGCTAGGGAGAATCTCTAGTCCCTAGTAGATGCAGAGAGAGCAGGAGTAACAGGGGACAAAGACAAGGCTGAAGTACTCAATGCCTAATGTGCCTCAGTCTTTAACAGCAAGGAAAATTGTTCCCTCTGTGCACAACCCCAGGGGTTGTAAGAGAAGTATGAGACTCCCAAGGTCCAAGAGGAGGTGGTAAGAGACTTGCTTGCTCAGCTAGACGCCCACAAGTCTATGGGGCCAGATGGAGTCCACCCAAGAGTTTTGAGGGAACTGGCGGATGTGCTGGCCAAACCCCTTTCCATCATCTTCCAGCAGTCCTGGATGACTGGGGAGGTTCTGCTGGACTGGAGGCTGGCTGATGTCGTGCGCATCTATAAGAAGGGGCGCAGGGAGGATCTGGAGAACTACAGGCCTGTCACTCTGACCTCGGTACCAGGGAAAGTCATGGAGCGGGTGACCTTGAGTGCTATCAAGAAGCACTTGCAAGAGAAGCGGGTGATCAGGCCCAGTCAACACGGGTTCATGAAAGGCAGGTCTTGCCAGAGTAATCTGATCACCTTCTATGACCGAGTGAGACTAGACTCTTGGACAAAGAAAAGGCTGTGGAAGTGGTCTTCCTGGATTTGAGTAAAGCCTTTGATGCAGTTTCTCATAGCATTCTGCTTCAGAAACTATCCACCTCTGGCCTGGAGGGGCGCACGGTCTCCTGGGTGAAAAACTGGTTGAATGACCGGGCCCAGAGGGTGATGGTAAATGGAGTTAAATCCAGCTGGAGGCCAGTGACAAGTGGAATTCCCCAGGGTTCAGTCCTGGGTCTAGTCCTGTTTAATGAATTTATCAATCACCTGGATGAAGGCATTGAGTGCTCCCTTAGGAAGTTTGCAGATGACACCCAGCTGGGTGGAAGTGTCGATCTGCTGGAGAGTAGGGAGGCTCTGCAAAGGGAACTGAACGGGCTGGACTGCTGGGCTGAGACCAACGGCAGGAGGTTTAACGAGGCCAAATGCCAGGTCCTGCACTTGGGGCACAACAACCCTAAGCAGAGGTACAGACTAGGAGAAGCCTGGCTGGAAAGCTGCCAGGAGGAGAAGGACCTGGGGGTGTTGGTTGACAGCCGACTGAACATGAGCCAGCAGCGTGCCCAGGTGGCCAAAAAGGCCAATGGCATCTGGGCCTGTATCAGGAACAGAGTGACCAGCAGGTCCATGGAGGTTCTACTCCCTCCACACTCAGCACTGGGGAGACCGCACCTCAAGTACTGTGTTCAGTTCTGGGCCCCTCACCACAAGAAGGATGTTGAGGCTCTGGAGCGAGTCCAGAGAAGAGCAACGAAGCTGGTAAAGGGGCTGTAGAAGAAGAGGATCAGCTGAGAGAGCAGGGGATGTTTAGCCTGGAGAAGAGGGGGCTGAGGGGAGACCTCATTGCTCTTTCGAACGCCCTGAGAGGAGGTTGTAAAGAGCAGGTTGCTGGCCTCTTCTCCCAAGTGACAGGGGGCAGGACGAGAGGGAATGGCCTCGAGATCCGGAAAGGGAGATTTAGGCTTGAGATAAGGAAAAAGTTCTTCACGGAGAGCGTGGTTAGGCATTGGAACGGTCTGCCCAGGGAGGTGGTTGAGTCACTGTCACTGGAGGTATTTAAGGTGATGGTGGATGAGGTACTTAGGGGCAAGATTTAGGGATTGGTGGGAATGCTTGGACTTGATGACCTGGTGAGTCTGTTGCAACAGCACCTGCCAAAACAAAAAATATTCAGCTGAATCGCTACAGAGTACTTGGCTCTTGGACAACCACCTCACCTTCTCACAGCGTTTGTTGACAAGAAGCTTGGCCTCTCGGAGTCTGCATGCCGAACCTGCAAGAAGAGATGTGCTTAGACACAATTCAAATACACAGGCAGCTCCCAGCGAATCCCATCTCCCGCTACCTTACCTTGACCGCTCTGCCACCTGGCCTTGTCCATCACCTTGGGTCACCACGTCGAGGATGCGCTCCACCTGGAAACCACAAGCAGTAAAGGACGGCCGTACCTTCGCTGACTTGAAGACACTTGCATGACAAGCGTTGCCTCACACAACTCACCACCGGCGCTCTGCTCACCCAAGCCAGCTCCTCTGACACTCTACCGCTTCGCCCAATTGCCCCGTGCCTTCAAAGCAAAAACAAAACCCATTACCTAGTCGTACAGCCACCGGTCGCCCCTTCCCGCCTGCACCACAGCGGACCCACCTCACCAGGACACTCTACCTGCACGCAGCTCCGTTGGTGCCCCTCAGCGCGCAGTTCACTCCTCTACCTCTGAAAAACACAACAACAAACCAGTCACCCGGACGCTCGGCAACGACCTGAGAATTCTAAGCCTCTCGCCTACTTTCACCGAGACCACCTCCACTGCGTATTACAGCCAGGCAAAGCTACTCCACAACCAAACCAGAACGGTAAGTACCGCTCCCTTGCCATTCCAACTCCCTCGCTACTGCTCCCACTGGCTCTGCCACGCAGTTTGGGTCGTCCCCCACCATGGCGACAGGGACTAGAAGAAACTACCCTCCGCACCCACCGCACCTAGGGCTGCTACTTCTGCAAAGTAATGCACGCACCTAGACTGCAACGTCTAGTCACGTCCAAACGTAAAGCACACAGCCGGGCCACTACACCTCTGATGACTCTCATCACCTCCTCTACGCGCCGGGCAGAGCAGCTCCAACCAGACACAAATACACGCACAACACCAACACACAAGACCCACATCACCAACCGGGGACAACAGAAAAGTCGCGGTCAACCAGGAGGACTCCTGGGTCACGCATGCCAATGGGCAAGACACAACGGACAGGGCTCCGAGGGAGAACCTACGGCAGCCCTGGAAAAGCATAGAACCGTGCATGGTTCCCAAGATACGTGGACTCAACGGGCAAGATGAAGGGGCAAGAAGCCCCTTGTAAAGACGTAAAGATGCGGAGGATGCGCAGAACAAGTCCCGGAACAGGGAGCCAAGAAAACGGAAGATGGCTATCCTGGACGGCGAGGCAGGCTGCAAGGCCGCATCAAAAGATGACTGACTGGATGCTTCCAAAGCACAAGAGCTATCCACACTTTAGAAAAGCTAAGAAAGAAAAGCTGCACCCCATCGACACTGCCTTGATCAGTACGAGCATTCGGCACCCTAGACATGGCGCCCAAGGCACGTCCGGCATGCCACGAGCACAAAAGAGGACATCGAGACCCGCAGAACATTTCAGACTCGGCACGGGGACTGCACAAACTAGACAACAACAGATACAGGCTGGAACTGCCCTGCCCACGCAGGGTTTGGGCTCCGAAGTGGGCCCCTCTGCCTTCACCCGCCCAAGGAGGACTCTCTCCGCACAGCCTAGGCTACCCTCAAAACCCCTCCCTGCTATCCCCAACCCGCCTCCCGCTTCCCAACTCTGGTCCCTCAACTTAGCTTTCAGAGGGCCACCGCTGAAGCCGTCCTTGGCCAAAGCAGCTCAAATCACATCGGACAACGGAAATAATCCGGCAGTCACTGGCTCCCTCTTCAGCATCTGCAGGGGAAAAATCAAACGGAAAAACACAGCGCCAACCGGAGGCACCACACTGCTGGCTGCCGACATCTTGTACTATGCCACCTCACCCACTGCAAAACTGCCAGCGCATCCTGCTCACCTGCCCCTCGCTCGCTCAAACATCAGGAGCTGCAGCAGTCACGGCCTGGGGCACCTGCAGTGCCTAGAGGCAGAATTGCTCTGGTGCCGACGACAAATTTGGCGTCCCACACACTCCTCCTCACGAAGAGCCAGTCTCCCCTCAGACCATCACCCTCTTCCGGAGGCTCCCCGAACAGCACCTGCCAAAACAAAAAACACTCAGCTGAGTCGCTACAGAGTACTTGGCTCTTGGACAACCACCTCACCTTCTCACAGCGTTCGTTGACAAGAAGCTTGGCCTCTCGGAGTCCGCATGCCGAACCTGCAAGAAGAGATGTGCTTAGACACAATTCAAATACACGGGCAGCTCCCAGCGAATCCCATCTCCCGCTACCTTACCTTGACCGCTCGGCCACCTAGCCTCCTCCATCATCTTGGGCCGCCACGTCGAGGATGCGCTCCACCTGGAAACCACAGGCAGTAAAGGACGGCCGTACCTTCGCTGACTTGAAGACACGTGCACGACAAGCGTTGCCTCACACAACTCACCACCGGCGCTCTCTTCACCCAAGTCAGCTCCTCTGACACTGTACCGCTTCGCCCATTGCCCCGTGCCTTCAAAGCAAAAACAAAACCCATTACCTAGTCGTATAGCCACCGGTCGCCCCTTCCCGCCTGCACCACAGCGGACCCACCTCACCAGGGCACTCTACCTGCACGCAGCTCCGTCCCTGCCCCTCAGCGCCCAGTTCACTCCTCTACCTCTGAAAAACACAACAACAAAGTAGTCACCCGGACGCTCGGCAACGACCTGAGAATTCCAAGCCTCTGGCCTACTTTCACCGAGACCACCTCCACTGCCTATTACAGCCAGGCAAAGCTACACCACAACCAAACCCGAACGGTAAGTACCGCTCCCTTGCCATTCCAACTCCCTCGCTACTGCTCCCACTGGCTCTGCCACGCAGTTTGGGTCGTCCCCCACCGTGGCGACAGGGACTAGAAGAAACTACCCTCCGCACCCACCGCACCTAGGGCTGCTACTTCTGCAAAGTAATGCACGCACCTAGACTGCAACGTCTAGTCACGTCCAAACGTAAAGCACACAGCCGGGCCACTACACCTCTGATGACTCTCATCACCTCCTCTACGCGCCGGGCAGAGCAGCTCCAACCAGACACAAATACACGCACAACACCAACACACAAGACCCACATCGTCAACCGGGGACAACAGAAAATTCGCGGTCAGCCAGGAGGACTCCTGGTCACGCATGCCAATGGGCAAGACACAACGGACAGGGCCCCGAGGGAGAACCTACGGCAGCCCTGGAAAAGCATAGAACCGTGCATGGTTCCCAAGATACGTGGACTCAACGGGCAAGATGAAGGGGCGAGAAGCCCCTTGTAAAGACGTAAAGATGCGGAGGATGCGCGGAACAAGTCCCGGAACAGGGAGCCAAGAAAACGGAAGATGGCTATCCTGGACGGCGAGGCAGGCTGCAAGGCCGCATCAAAAGATGACTGACTGGAGGCTTCCAAAGCACAAGAGCTATCCACACTTTAGAAAAGCTAAGAAAGAAAAGCTGCACCCCATCGACACTGCCTTGATCAGTACGAGCATTCGGCACCCTAGATATGGCGCCCAAGGCACGTCCGGCATGCCACGAGCACAAAAGAGGACATCGAGACCCGCAGAACATTTCAGACTCGGCACGGGGACTGCACAAACTAGACAACAACAGATACAGGCTGGAACTGCCCTGCCCACGCAGGGTTTGGGCTCCGAAGTGGGCCCCTCTGCCTTCACCCGCCCAAGGAGGACTCTCTCCGCACAGCCTAGGCTACCCTCAAAACCCCTCCCTGCTATCCCCAACCCGCCTCCCGCTTCCCAACTCTGGTCCCTCAACTTAGCTTTCAGAGGGCCACCGCTGAAGCCGTCCTTGGCCAAAGCAGCTCAAATCACATCGGACAACGGAAATAATCCGGCAGTCACTGGCTCCCTCTTCAGCATCTGCAGGGGAAAAATCAAACGGAAAAACACAGCGCCAACCGGAGGCACCACACTGCTGGCTGCCGACATCTTGTACTATGCCACCTCACCCACTGCAAAACTGCCAGCGCATCCTGCTCACCTGCCCCTCGCTCGCTCAAACATCAGGAGCTGCAGCTGTCACGGCCTGGGGCACCTGCAGTGCCTAGAGGCAGAATTGCTCTGGTGCCGACGACAAATTTGGCGTCCCACACACTCCTCCTCACGAAGAGCCAGTCTCCCCTCAGACCATCACCCTCTTCCGGAGGCTCCCCGAACAGCACCTGCCAAAACAAAAAACACTCAGCTGAGTCGCTACAGAGTACTTGGCTCTTGGACAACCACCTCACCTTCTCACAGCGTTCGTTGACAAGAAGCTTGGCCTCTCGGAGTCCGCATGCCGAACCTGCAAGAAGAGATGTGCTTAGACACAATTCAAATACACGGGCAGCTCCCAGCGAATCCCATCTCCCGCTACCTTACCTTGACCGCTCGGCCACCTAGCCTCCTCCATCATCTTGGGCCGCCACGTCGAGGATGCGCTCCACCTGGAAACCACAGGCAGTAAAGGACGGCCGTACCTTCGCTGACTTGAAGACACGTGCACGACAAGCGTTGCCTCACACAACTCACCACCGGCGCTCTCTTCACCCAAGTCAGCTCCTCTGACACTGTACCGCTTCGCCCATTGCCCCGTGCCTTCAAAGCAAAAACAAAACCCATTACCTAGTCGTATAGCCACCGGTCCCCCCCTTCCCGCCTGCACCACAGCGGACCCACCTCACCAGGGCACTCTACCTGCACGCAGCTCCGTCCCTGCCCCTCAGCGCCCAGTTCACTCCTCTACCTCTGAAAAACACAACAACAAAGTAGTCACCCGGACGCTCGGCAACGACCTGAGAATTCCAAGCCTCTGGCCTACTTTCACCGAGACCACCTCCACTGCCTATTACAGCCAGGCAAAGCTACACCACAACCAAACCCGAACGGTAAGTACCGCTCCCTTGCCATTCCAACTCCCTCGCTACTGCTCCCACTGGCTCTGCCACGCAGTTTGGGTCGTCCCCCACCGTGGCGACAGGGACTAGAAGAAACTACCCTCCGCACCCACCGCACCTAGGGCTGCTACTTCTGCAAAGTAATGCACGCACCTAGACTGCAACGTCTAGTCACGTCCAAACGTAAAGCACACAGCCGGGCCACTACACCTCTGATGACTCTCATCACCTCCTCTACGCGCCGGGCAGAGCAGCTCCAACCAGACACAAATACACGCACAACACCAACACACGAGACCCACATCGTCAACCGGGGACAACAGAAAATTCGCGGTCAGCCAGGAGGACTCCTGGTCACGCATGCCAATGGGCAAGACACAACGGACAGGGCTCCGAGGGAGAACCTACGGCAGCCCTGGAAAAGCATAGAACCGTGCATGGTTCCCAAGATACGTGGACTCAACGGGCAAGATGAAGGGGCGAGAAGCCCCTTGTAAAGACGTAAAGATGCGGAGGATGCGCGGAACAAGTCCCGGAACAGGGAGCCAAGAAAACGGAAGATGGCTATCCTGGACGGCGAGGCAGGCTGCAAGGCCGCATCAAAAGATGACTGACTGGAGGCTTCCAAAGCACAAGAGCTATCCACACTTTAGAAAAGCTAAGAAAGAAAAGCTGCACCCCATCGACACTGCCTTGATCAGTACGAGCATTCGGCACCCTAGATATGGCGCCCAAGGCACGTCCGGCATGCCACGAGCACAAAAGAGGACATCGAGACCCGCAGAACATTTCAGACTCGGCACGGGGACTGCACAAACTAGACAACAACAGATACAGGCTGGAACTGCCCTGCCCACGCAGGGTTTGGGCTCCGAAGTGGGCCCCTCTGCCTTCACCCGCCCAAGGAGGACTCTCTCCGCACAGCCTAGGCTACCCTCAAAACCCCTCCCTGCTATCCCCAACCCGCCTCCCGCTTCCCAACTCTGGTCCCTCAACTTAGCTTTCAGAGGGCCACCGCTGAAGCCGTCCTTGGCCAAAGCAGCTCAAATCACATCGGACAACGGAAATAATCCGGCAGTCACTGGCTCCCTCTTCAGCATCTGCAGGGGAAAAATCAAACGGAAAAACACAGCGCCAACCGGAGGCACCACACTGCTGGCTGCCGACATCTTGTACTATGCCACCTCACCCACTGCAAAACTGCCAGCGCATCCTGCTCACCTGCCCCTCGCTCGCTCAAACATCAGGAGCTGCAGCTGTCACGGCCTGGGGCACCTGCAGTGCCTAGAGGCAGAATTGCTCTGGTGCCGACGACAAATTTGGCGTCCCACACACTCCTCCTCACGAAGAGCCAGTCTCCCCTCAGACCATCACCCTCTTCCGGAGGCTCCCCGAACAGCACCTGCCAAAACAAAAAACACTCAGCTGAGTCGCTACAGAGTACTTGGCTCTTGGACAACCACCTCACCTTCTCACAGCGTTCGTTGACAAGAAGCTTGGCCTCTCGGAGTCCGCATGCCGAACCTGCAAGAAGAGATGTGCTTAGACACAATTCAAATACACGGGCAGCTCCCAGCGAATCCCATCTCCCGCTACCTTACCTTGACCGCTCGGCCACCTAGCCTCTTCCATCACCTTGGGCCGCCACGTCGAGGATGCGCTCCACCTGGAAACCACAGGCTGTAAAGGACGGCCGTACCTTCGCTGACTTGAAGACACGTGCACGACAAGCGTTGCCTCACACAACTCACCACCGGCGCTCTCTTCACCCAAGTCAGCTCCTCTGACACTGTACCGCTTCGCCCATTGCCCCGTGCCTTCAAAGCAAAAACAAAACCCATTACCTAGTCGTATAGCCACCGGTCCCCCCTTCCCGCCTGCACCACAGCGGACCCACCTCACCAGGGCACTCTACCTGCACGCAGCTCCGTCCCTGCCCCTCAGCGCCCAGTTCACTCCTCTACCTCTGAAAAACACAACAACAAAGTAGTCACCCGGACGCTCGGCAACGACCTGAGAATTCCAAACCTCTGGCCTACTTTCACCGAGACCACCTCCACTGCCTATTACAGCCAGGCAAAGCTACACCACAACCAAACCCGAACGGTAAGTACCGCTCCCTTGCCATTCCAACTCCCTCGCTACTGCTCCCACTGGCTCTGCCACGCAGTTTGGGTCGTCCCCCACCGTGGCGACAGGGACTAGAAGAAACTACCCTCCGCACCCACCGCACCTAGGGCTGCTACTTCTGCAAAGTAATGCACGCACCTAGACTGCAACGTCTAGTCACGTCCAAACGTAAAGCACACAGCCGGGCCACTACACCTCTGATGACTCTCATCACCTCCTCTACGCGCCGGGCAGAGCAGCTCCAACCAGACACAAATACACGCACAACACCAACACACGAGACCCACATCGTCAACCGGGGACAACAGAAAATTCGCGGTCAGCCAGGAGGACTCCTGGTCACGCATGCCAATGGGCAAGACACAACGGACAGGGCTCCGAGGGAGAACCTACGGCAGCCCTGGAAAAGCATAGAACCGTGCATGGTTCCCAAGATACGTGGACTCAACGGGCAAGATGAAGGGGCGAGAAGCCCCTTGTAAAGACGTAAAGATGCGGAGGATGCGCGGAACAAGTCCCGGAACAGGGAGCCAAGAAAACGGAAGATGGCTATCCTGGACGGCGAGGCAGGCTGCAAGGCCGCATCAAAAGATGACTGACTGGAGGCTTCCAAAGCACAAGAGCTATCCACACTTTAGAAAAGCTAAGAAAGAAAAGCTGCACCCCATCGACACTGCCTTGATCAGTACGAGCATTCGGCACCCTAGACATGGCGCCCAAGGCACGTCCGGCATGCCACGAGCACAAAAGAGGACATCGAGACCCGCAGAACATTTCAGACTCGGCACGGGGACTGCACAAACTAGACAACAACAGATACAGGCTGGAACTGCCCTGCCCACGCAGGGTTTGGGCTCCGAAGTGGGCCCCTCTGCCTTCACCCGCCCAAGGAGGACTCTCTCCGCACAGCCTAGGCTACCCTCAAAACCCCTCCCTGCTATCCCCAACCCGCCTCCCGCTTCCCAACTCTGGTCCCTCAACTTAGCTTTCAGAGGGCCACCGCTGAAGCCGTCCTTGGCCAAAGCAGCTCAAATCACATCGGACAACGGAAATAATCCGGCAGTCACTGGCTCCCTCTTCAGCATCTGCAGGGGAAAAATCAAACGGAAAAACACAGCGCCAACCGGAGGCACCACACTGCTGGCTGCCGACATCTTGTACTATGCCACCTCACCCACTGCAAAACTGCCAGCGCATCCTGCTCACCTGCCCCTCGCTCGCTCAAACATCAGGAGCTGCAGCTGTCACGGCCTGGGGCACCTGCAGTGCCTAGAGGCAGAATTGCTCTGGTGCCGACGACAAATTTGGCGTCCCACACACTCCTCCTCACGAAGAGCCAGTCTCCCCTCAGACCATCACCCTCTTCCGGAGGCTCCCCGAACAGCACCTGCCAAAACAAAAAACACTCAGCTGAGTCGCTACAGAGTACTTGGCTCTTGGACAACCACCTCACCTTCTCACAGCGTTCGTTGACAAGAAGCTTGGCCTCTCGGAGTCCGCATGCCGAACCTGCAAGAAGAGATGTGCTTAGACACAATTCAAATACACGGGCAGCTCCCAGCGAATCCCATCTCCCGCTACCTTACCTTGACCGCTCGGCCACCTAGCCTCTTCCATCACCTTGGGCCGCCACGTCGAGGATGCGCTCCACCTGGAAACCACAGGCTGTAAAGGACGGCCGTACCTTCGCT
This sequence comes from Clamator glandarius, assembly GCA_033459285.1. Lineage (NCBI taxonomy): Eukaryota > Metazoa > Chordata > Aves > Cuculiformes > Cuculidae > Clamator > Clamator glandarius. Next base: position 2,608,977 of record JAUNZM010000184.1, on the reverse strand, counting down.
GACTTGAAGACACGTGCACGACAAGCGTTGCCTCACACAACTCACCACCGGCGCTCTCTTCACCCAAGTCAGCTCCTCTGACACTGTACCGCTTCGCCCATTGCCCCGTGCCTTCAAAGCAAAAACAAAACCCATTACCTAGTCGTATAGCCACCGGTCCCCCCTTCCCGCCTGCACCACAGCGGACCCACCTCACCAGGGCACTCTACCTGCACGCAGCTCTGTCCCTGCCCCTCAGCGCCCAGTTCACTCCTCTACCTCTGAAAAACACAACAACAAAGTAGTCACCCGGACGCTCGGCAACGACCTGAGAATTCCAAGCCTCTGGCCTACTTTCACCGAGACCACCTCCACTGCCTATTACAGCCAGGCAAAGCTACACCACAACCAAACCCGAACGGTAAGTACCGCTCCCTTGCCATTCCAACTCCCTCGCTACTGCTCCCACTGGCTCTGCCACGCAGTTTGGGTCGTCCCCCACCGTGGCGACAGGGACTAGAAGAAACTACCCTCCGCACCCACCGCACCTAGGGCTGCTACTTCTGCAAAGTAATGCACGCACCTAGACTGCAACGTCTAGTCACGTCCAAACGTAAAGCACACAGCCGGGCCACTACACCTCTGATGACTCTCATCACCTCCTCTACGCGCCGGGCAGAGCAGCTCCAACCAGACACAAATACACGCACAACACCAACACACGAGACCCACATCGTCAACCGGGGACAACAGAAAATTCGCGGTCAGCCAGGAGGACTCCTGGTCACGCATGCCAATGGGCAAGACACAACGGACAGGGCTCCGAGGGAGAACCTACGGCAGCCCTGGAAAAGCATAGAACCGTGCATGGTTCCCAAGATACGTGGACTCAACGGGCAAGATGAAGGGGCGAGAAGCCCCTTGTAAAGACGTAAAGATGCGGAGGATGCGCGGAACAAGTCCCGGAACAGGGAGCCAAGAAAACGGAAGATGGCTATCCTGGACGGCGAGGCAGGCTGCAAGGCCGCATCAAAAGATGACTGACTGGAGGCTTCCAAAGCACAAGAGCTATCCACACTTTAGAAAAGCTAAGAAAGAAAAGCTGCACCCCATCGACACTGCCTTGATCAGTACGAGCATTCGGCACCCTAGACATGGCGCCCAAGGCACGTCCGGCATGCCACGAGCACAAAAGAGGACATCGAGACCCGCAGAACATTTCAGACTCGGCACGGGGACTGCACAAACTAGACAACAACAGATACAGGCTGGAACTGCCCTGCCCACGCAGGGTTTGGGCTCCGAAGTGGGCCCCTCTGCCTTCACCCGCCCAAGGAGGACTCTCTCCGCACAGCCTAGGCTACCCTCAAAACCCCTCCCTGCTATCCCCAACCCGCCTCCCGCTTCCCAACTCTGGTCCCTCAACTTAGCTTTCAGAGGGCCACCGCTGAAGCCGTCCTTGGCCAAAGCAGCTCAAATCACATCGGACAACGGAAATAATCCGGCAGTCACTGGCTCCCTCTTCAGCATCTGCAGGGGAAAAATCAAACGGAAAAACACAGCGCCAACCGGAGGCACCACACTGCTGGCTGCCGACATCTTGTACTATGCCACCTCACCCACTGCAAAACTGCCAGCGCATCCTGCTCACCTGCCCCTCGCTCGCTCAAACATCAGGAGCTGCAGCAGTCACGGCCTGGGGCACCTGCAGTGCCTAGAGGCAGAATTGCTCTGGTGCCGACGACAAATTTGGCGTCCCACACACTCCTCCTCACGAAGAGCCAGTCTCCCCTCAGACCATCACCCTCTTCCGGAGGCTCCCCGAACAGCACCTGCCAAAACAAAAAACACTCAGCTGAGTCGCTACAGAGTACTTGGCTCTTGGACAACCACCTCACCTTCTCACAGCGTTCGTTGACAAGAAGCTTGGCCTCTCGGAGTCCGCATGCCGAACCTGCAAGAAGAGATGTGCTTAGACACAATTCAAATACACGGGCAGCTCCCAGCGAATCCCATCTCCCGCTACCTTACCTTGACCGCTCGGCCACCTAGCCTCCTCCATCATCTTGGGCCGCCACGTCGAGGATGCGCTCCACCTGGAAACCACAGGCAGTAAAGGACGGCCGTACCTTCGCTGACTTGAAGACACGTGCACGACAAGCGTTGCCTCACACAACTCACCACCGGCGCTCTCTTCACCCAAGTCAGCTCCTCTGACACTGTACCGCTTCGCCCATTGCCCCGTGCCTTCAAAGCAAAAACAAAACCCATTACCTAGTCGTATAGCCACCGGTCCCCCCTTCCCGCCTGCACCACAGCGGACCCACCTCACCAGGGCACTCTACCTGCACGCAGCTCCGTCCCTGCCCCTCAGCGCCCAGTTCACTCCTCTACCTCTGAAAAACACAACAACAAAGTAGTCACCCGGACGCTCGGCAACGACCTGAGAATTCCAAGCCTCTGGCCTACTTTCACCGAGACCACCTCCACTGCCTATTACAGCCAGGCAAAGCTACACCACAACCAAACCCGAACGGTAAGTACCGCTCCCTTGCCATTCCTACTCCCTCGCTACTGCTCCCACTGGCTCTGCCACGCAGTTTGGGTCGTCCCCCACCGTGGCGACAGGGACTAGAAGAAACTACCCTCCGCACCCACCGCACCTAGGGCTGCTACTTCTGCCAAGTAATGCACGCACCTAGACTGCAACGTCTAGTCACGTCCAAACGTAAAGCACACAGCCGGGCCACTACACCTCTGATGACTCTCATCACCTCCTCTACGCGCCGGGCAGAGCAGCTCCAACCAGACACAAATACACGCACAACACCAACACACGAGACCCACATCGTCAACCGGGGACAACAGAAAATTCGCGGTCAGCCAGGAGGACTCCTGGTCACGCATGCCAATGGGCAAGACACAACGGACAGGGCTCCGAGGGAGAACCTACGGCAGCCCTGGAAAAGCATAGAACCGTGCATGGTTCCCAAGATACGTGGACTCAACGGGCAAGATGAAGGGGCGAGAAGCCCCTTGTAAAGACGTAAAGATGCGGAGGATGCGCGGAACAAGTCCCGGAACAGGGAGCCAAGAAAACGGAAGATGGCTATCCTGGACGGCGAGGCAGGCTGCAAGGCCGCATCAAAAGATGACTGACTGGAGGCTTCCAAAGCACAAGAGCTATCCACACTTTAGAAAAGCTAAGAAAGAAAAGCTGCACCCCATCGACACTGCCTTGATCAGTACGAGCATTCGGCACCCTAGATATGGCGCCCAAGGCACGTCCGGCATGCCACGAGCACAAAAGAGGACATCGAGACCCGCAGAACATTTCAGACTCGGCACGGGGACTGCACAAACTAGACAACAACAGATACAGGCTGGAACTGCCCTGCCCACGCAGGGTTTGGGCTCCGAAGTGGGCCCCTCTGCCTTCACCCGCCCAAGGAGGACTCTCTCCGCACAGCCTAGGCTACCCTCAAAACCCCTCCCTGCTATCCCCAACCCGCCTCCCGCTTCCCAACTCTGGTCCCTCAACTTAGCTTTCAGAGGGCCACCGCTGAAGCCGTCCTTGGCCAAAGCAGCTCAAATCACATCGGACAACGGAAATAATCCGGCAGTCACTGGCTCCCTCTTCAGCATCTGCAGGGGAAAAATCAAACGGAAAAACACAGCGCCAACCGGAGGCACCACACTGCTGGCTGCCGACATCTTGTACTATGCCACCTCACCCACTGCAAAACTGCCAGCGCATCCTGCTCACCTGCCCCTCGCTCGCTCAAACATCAGGAGCTGCAGCTGTCACGGCCTGGGGCACCTGCAGTGCCTAGAGGCAGAATTGCTCTGGTGCCGACGACAAATTTGGCGTCCCACACACTCCTCCTCACGAAGAGCCAGTCTCCCCTCAGACCATCACCCTCTTCCGGAGGCTCCCCGAACAGCACCTGCCAAAACAAAAAACACTCAGCTGAGTCGCTACAGAGTACTTGGCTCTTGGACAACCACCTCACCTTCTCACAGCGTTCGTTGACAAGAAGCTTGGCCTCTCGGAGTCCGCATGCCGAACCTGCAAGAAGAGATGTGCTTAGACACAATTCAAATACACGGGCAGCTCCCAGCGAATCCCATCTCCCGCTACCTTACCTTGACCGCTCGGCCACCTAGCCTCTTCCATCACCTTGGGCCGCCACGTCGAGGATGCGCTCCACCTGGAAACCACAGGCTGTAAAGGACGGCCGTACCTTCGCTGACTTGAAGACACGTGCACGACAAGCGTTGCCTCACACAACTCACCACCGGCGCTCTCTTCACCCAAGTCAGCTCCTCTGACACTGTACCGCTTCGCCCATTGCCCCGTGCCTTCAAAGCAAAAACAAAACCCATTACCTAGTCGTATAGCCACCGGTCCCCCCTTCCCGCCTGCACCACAGCGGACCCACCTCACCAGGGCACTCTACCTGCACGCAGCTCCGTCCCTGCCCCTCAGCGCCCAGTTCACTCCTCTACCTCTGAAAAACACAACAACAAAGTAGTCACCCGGACGCTCGGCAACGACCTGAGAATTCCAAGCCTCTGGCCTACTTTCACCGAGACCACCTCCACTGCCTATTACAGCCAGGCAAAGCTACACCACAACCAAACCCGAACGGTAAGTACCGCTCCCTTGCCATTCCAACTCCCTCGCTACTGCTCCCACTGGCTCTGCCACGCAGTTTGGGTCGTCCCCCACCGTGGCGACAGGGACTAGAAGAAACTACCCTCCGCACCCACCGCACCTAGGGCTGCTACTTCTGCAAAGTAATGCACGCACCTAGACTGCAACGTCTAGTCACGTCCAAACGTAAAGCACACAGCCGGGCCACTACACCTCTGATGACTCTCATCACCTCCTCTACGCGCCGGGCAGAGCAGCTCCAACCAGACACAAATACACGCACAACACCAACACACGAGACCCACATCGTCAACCGGGGACAACAGAAAATTCGCGGTCAGCCAGGAGGACTCCTGGTCACGCATGCCAATGGGCAAGACACAACGGACAGGGCTCCGAGGGAGAACCTACGGCAGCCCTGGAAAAGCATAGAACCGTGCATGGTTCCCAAGATACGTGGACTCAACGGGCAAGATGAAGGGGCGAGAAGCCCCTTGTAAAGACGTAAAGATGCGGAGGATGCGCGGAACAAGTCCCGGAACAGGGAGCCAAGAAAACGGAAGATGGCTATCCTGGACGGCGAGGCAGGCTGCAAGGCCGCATCAAAAGATGACTGACTGGAGGCTTCCAAAGCACAAGAGCTATCCACACTTTAGAAAAGCTAAGAAAGAAAAGCTGCACCCCATCGACACTGCCTTGATCAGTACGAGCATTCGGCACCCTAGATATGGCGCCCAAGGCACGTCCGGCATGCCACGAGCACAAAAGAGGACATCGAGACCCGCAGAACATTTCAGACTCGGCACGGGGACTGCACAAACTAGACAACAACAGATACAGGCTGGAACTGCCCTGCCCACGCAGGGTTTGGGCTCCGAAGTGGGCCCCTCTGCCTTCACCCGCCCAAGGAGGACTCTCTCCGCACAGCCTAGGCTACCCTCAAAACCCCTCCCTGCTATCCCCAACCCGCCTCCCGCTTCCCAACTCTGGTCCCTCAACTTAGCTTTCAGAGGGCCACCGCTGAAGCCGTCCTTGGCCAAAGCAGCTCAAATCACATCGGACAACGGAAATAATCCGGCAGTCACTGGCTCCCTCTTCAGCATCTGCAGGGGAAAAATCAAACGGAAAAACACAGCGCCAACCGGAGGCACCACACTGCTGGCTGCCGACATCTTGTACTATGCCACCTCACCCACTGCAAAACTGCCAGCGCATCCTGCTCACCTGCCCCTCGCTCGCTCAAACATCAGGAGCTGCAGCTGTCACGGCCTGGGGCACCTGCAGTGCCTAGAGGCAGAATTGCTCTGGTGCCGACGACAAATTTGGCGTCCCACACACTCCTCCTCACGAAGAGCCAGTCTCCCCTCAGACCATCACCCTCTTCCGGAGGCTCCCCGAACAGCACCTGCCAAAACAAAAAACACTCAGCTGAGTCGCTACAGAGTACTTGGCTCTTGGACAACCACCTCACCTTCTCACAGCGTTCGTTGACAAGAAGCTTGGCCTCTCGGAGTCCGCATGCCGAACCTGCAAGAAGAGATGTGCTTAGACACAATTCAAATACACGGGCAGCTCCCAGCGAATCCCATCTCCCGCTACCTTACCTTGACCGCTCGGCCACCTAGCCTCTTCCATCACCTTGGGCCGCCACGTCGAGGATGCGCTCCACCTGGAAACCACAGGCTGTAAAGGACGGCCGTACCTTCGCTGACTTGAAGACACGTGCACGACAAGCGTTGCCTCACACAACTCACCACCGGCGCTCTCTTCACCCAAGTCAGCTCCTCTGACACTGTACCGCTTCGCCCATTGCCCCGTGCCTTCAAAGCAAAAACAAAACCCATTACCTAGTCGTATAGCCACCGGTCCCCCCTTCCCGCCTGCACCACAGCGGACCCACCTCACCAGGGCACTCTACCTGCACGCAGCTCCGTCCCTGCCCCTCAGCGCCCAGTTCACTCCTCTACCTCTGAAAAACACAACAACAAAGTAGTCACCCGGACGCTCGGCAACGACCTGAGAATTCCAAGCCTCTGGCCTACTTTCACCGAGACCACCTCCACTGCCTATTACAGCCAGGCAAAGCTACACCACAACCAAACCCGAACGGTAAGTACCGCTCCCTTGCCATTCCAACTCCCTCGCTACTGCTCCCACTGGCTCTGCCACGCAGTTTGGGTCGTCCCCCACCGTGGCGACAGGGACTAGAAGAAACTACCCTCCGCACCCACCGCACCTAGGGCTGCTACTTCTGCAAAGTAATGCACGCACCTAGACTGCAACGTCTAGTCACGTCCAAACGTAAAGCACACAGCCGGGCCACTACACCTCTGATGACTCTCATCACCTCCTCTACGCGCCGGGCAGAGCAGCTCCAACCAGACACAAATACACGCACAACACCAACACACAAGACCCACATCGTCAACCGGGGACAACAGAAAATTCGCGGTCAGCCAGGAAGACTCCTGGTCACGCATGCCAATGGGCAAGACACAACGGACAGGGCTCCGAGGGAGAACCTACGGCAGCCCTGGAAAAGCATAGAACCGTGCATGGTTCCCAAGATACGTGGACTCAACGGGCAAGATGAAGGGGCGAGAAGCCCCTTGTAAAGACGTAAAGATGCGGAGGATGCGCGGAACAAGTCCCGGAACAGGGAGCCAAGAAAACGGAAGATGGCTATCCTGGACGGCGAGGCAGGCTGCAAGGCCGCATCAAAAGATGACTGACTGGAGGCTTCCAAAGCACAAGAGCTATCCACACTTTAGAAAAGCTAAGAAAGAAAAGCTGCACCCCATCGACACTGCCTTGATCAGTACGAGCATTCGGCACCCTAGACATGGCGCCCAAGGCACGTCCGGCATGCCACGAGCACAAAAGAGGACATCGAGACCCGCAGAACATTTCAGACTCGGCACGGGGACTGCACAAACTAGACAACAACAGATACAGGCTGGAACTGCCCTGCCCACGCAGGGTTTGGGCTCCGAAGTGGGCCCCTCTGCCTTCACCCGCCCAAGGAGGACTCTCTCCGCACAGCCTAGGCTACCCTCAAAACCCCTCCCTGCTATCCCCAACCCGCCTCCCGCTTCCCAACTCTGGTCCCTCAACTTAGCTTTCAGAGGGCCACCGCTGAAGCCGTCCTTGGCCAAAGCAGCTCAAATCACATCGGACAACGGAAATAATCCGGCAGTCACTGGCTCCCTCTTCAGCATCTGCAGGGGAAAAATCAAACGGAAAAACACAGCGCCAACCGGAGGCACCACACTGCTGGCTGCCGACATCTTGTACTATGCCACCTCACCCACTGCAAAACTGCCAGCGCATCCTGCTCACCTGCCCCTCGCTCGCTCAAACATCAGGAGCTGCAGCAGTCACGGCCTGGGGCACCTGCAGTGCCTAGAGGCAGAATTGCTCTGGTGCCGACGACAAATTTGGCGTCCCACACACTCCTCCTCACGAAGAGCCAGTCTCCCCTCAGACCATCACCCTCTTCCGGAGGCTCCCCGAACAGCACCTGCCAAAACAAAAAACACTCAGCTGAGTCGCTACAGAGTACTTGGCTCTTGGACAACCACCTCACCTTCTCACAGCGTTCGTTGACAAGAAGCTTGGCCTCTCGGAGTCCGCATGCCGAACCTGCAAGAAGAGATGTGCTTAGACACAATTCAAATACACGGGCAGCTCCCAGCGAATCCCATCTCCCGCTACCTTACCTTGACCGCTCGGCCACCTAGCCTCCTCCATCATCTTGGGCCGCCACGTCGAGGATGCGCTCCACCTGGAAACCACAGGCAGTAAAGGACGGCCGTACCTTCGCTGACTTGAAGACACGTGCACGACAAGCGTTGCCTCACACAACTCACCACCGGCGCTCTCTTCACCCAAGTCAGCTCCTCTGACACTGTACCGCTTCGCCCATTGCCCCGTGCCTTCAAAGCAAAAACAAAACCCATTACCTAGTCGTATAGCCACCGGTCCCCCCTTCCCGCCTGCACCACAGCGGACCCACCTCACCAGGGCACTCTACCTGCACGCAGCTCCGTCCCTGCCCCTCAGCGCCCAGTTCACTCCTCTACCTCTGAAAAACACAACAACAAAGTAGTCACCCGGACGCTCGGCAACGACCTGAGAATTCCAAGCCTCTGGCCTACTTTCACCGAGACCACCTCCACTGCCTATTACAGCCAGGCAAAGCTACACCACAACCAAACCCGAACGGTAAGTACCGCTCCCTTGCCATTCCTACTCCCTCGCTACTGCTCCCACTGGCTCTGCCACGCAGTTTGGGTCGTCCCCCACCGTGGCGACAGGGACTAGAAGAAACTACCCTCCGCACCCACCGCACCTAGGGCTGCTACTTCTGCCAAGTAATGCACGCACCTAGACTGCAACGTCTAGTCACGTCCAAACGTAAAGCACACAGCCGGGCCACTACACCTCTGATGACTCTCATCACCTCCTCTACGCGCCGGGCAGAGCAGCTCCAACCAGACACAAATACACGCACAACACCAACACACGAGACCCACATCGTCAACCGGGGACAACAGAAAATTCGCGGTCAGCCAGGAGGACTCCTGGTCACGCATGCCAATGGGCAAGACACAACGGACAGGGCTCCGAGGGAGAACCTACGGCAGCCCTGGAAAAGCATAGAACCGTGCATGGTTCCCAAGATACGTGGACTCAACGGGCAAGATGAAGGGGCGAGAAGCCCCTTGTAAAGACGTAAAGATGCGGAGGATGCGCGGAACAAGTCCCGGAACAGGGAGCCAAGAAAACGGAAGATGGCTATCCTGGACGGCGAGGCAGGCTGCAAGGCCGCATCAAAAGATGACTGACTGGAGGCTTCCAAAGCACAAGAGCTATCCACACTTTAGAAAAGCTAAGAAAGAAAAGCTGCACCCCATCGACACTGCCTTGATCAGTACGAGCATTCGGCACCCTAGATATGGCGCCCAAGGCACGTCCGGCATGCCACGAGCACAAAAGAGGACATCGAGACCCGCAGAACATTTCAGACTCGGCACGGGGACTGCACAAACTAGACAACAACAGATACAGGCTGGAACTGCCCTGCCCACGCAGGGTTTGGGCTCCGAAGTGGGCCCCTCTGCCTTCACCCGCCCAAGGAGGACTCTCTCCGCACAGCCTAGGCTACCCTCAAAACCCCTCCCTGCTATCCCCAACCCGCCTCCCGCTTCCCAACTCTGGTCCCTCAACTTAGCTTTCAGAGGGCCACCGCTGAAGCCGTCCTTGGCCAAAGCAGCTCAAATCACATCGGACAACGGAAATAATCCGGCAGTCACTGGCTCCCTCTTCAGCATCTGCAGGGGGAAAATCAAACGGAAAAACACAGCGCCAACCGGAGGCACCACACTGCTGGCTGCCGACATCTTGTACTATGCCACCTCACCCACTGCAAAACTGCCAGCGCATCCTGCTCACCTGCCCCTCGCTCGCTCAAACATCAGGAGCTGCAGCTGTCACGGCCTGGGGCACCTGCAGTGCCTAGAGGCAGAATTGCTCTGGTGCCGACGACAAATTTGGCGTCCCACACACTCCTCCTCACGAAGAGCCAGTCTCCCCTCAGACCATCACCCTCTTCCGGAGGCTCCCCGAACAGCACCTGCCAAAACAAAAAACACTCAGCTGAGTCGCTACAGAGTACTTGGCTCTTGGACAACCACCTCACCTTCTCACAGCGTTCGTTGACAAGAAGCTTGGCCTCTCGGAGTCCGCATGCCGAACCTGCAAGAAGAGATGTGCTTAGACACAATTCAAATACACGGGCAGCTCCCAGCGAATCCCATCTCCCGCTACCTTACCTTGACCGCTCGGCCACCTAGCCTCCTCCATCATCTTGGGCCGCCACGTCGAGGATGCGCTCCACCTGGAAACCACAGGCAGTAAAGGACGGCCGTACCTTCGCTGACTTGAAGACACGTGCACGACAAGCGTTGCCTCACACAACTCACCACCGGCGCTCTCTTCACCCAAGTCAGCTCCTCTGACACTGTACCGCTTCGCCCATTGCCCCGTGCCTTCAAAGCAAAAACAAAACCCATTACCTAGTCGTATAGCCACCGGTCCCCCCTTCCCGCCTGCACCACAGCGGACCCACCTCACCAGGGCACTCTACCTGCACGCAGCTCCGTCCCTGCCCCTCAGCGCCCAGTTCACTCCTCTACCTCTGAAAAACACAACAACAAAGTAGTCACCCGGACGCTCGGCAACGACCTGAGAATTCCAAGCCTCTGGCCTACTTTCACCGAGACCACCTCCACTGCCTATTACAGCCAGGCAAAGCTACACCACAACCAAACCCGAACGGTAAGTACCGCTCCCTTGCCATTCCAACTCCCTCGCTACTGCTCCCACTGGCTCTGCCACGCAGTTTGGGTCGTCCCCCACCGTGGCGACAGGGACTAGAAGAAACTACCCTCCGCACCCACCGCACCTAGGGCTGCTACTTCTGCAAAGTAATGCACGCACCTAGACTGCAACGTCTAGTCACGTCCAAACGTAAAGCACACAGCCGGGCCACTACACCTCTGATGACTCTCATCACCTCCTCTACGCGCCGGGCAGAGCAGCTCCAACCAGACACAAATACACGCACAACACCAACACACAAGACCCACATCGTCAACCGGGGACAACAGAAAATTCGCGGTCAGCCAGGAGGACTCCTGGTCACGCATGCCAATGGGCAAGACACAACGGACAGGGCCCCGAGGGAGAACCTACGGCAGCCCTGGAAAAGCATAGAACCGTGCATGGTTCCCAAGATACGTGGACTCAACGGGCAAGATGAAGGGGCGAGAAGCCCCTTGTAAAGACGTAAAGATGCGGAGGATGCGCGGAACAAGTCCCGGAACAGGGAGCCAAGAAAACGGAAGATGGCTATCCTGGACGGCGAGGCAGGCTGCAAGGCCGCATCAAAAGATGACTGACTGGAGGCTTCCAAAGCACAAGAGCTATCCACACTTTAGAAAAGCTAAGAAAGAAAAGCTGCACCCCATCGACACTGCCTTGATCAGTACGAGCATTCGGCACCCTAGATATGGCGCCCAAGGCACGTCCGGCATGCCACGAGCACAAAAGAGGACATCGAGACCCGCAGAACATTTCAGACTCGGCACGGGGACTGCACAAACTAGACAACAACAGATACAGGCTGGAACTGCCCTGCCCACGCAGGGTTTGGGCTCCGAAGTGGGCCCCTCTGCCTTCACCCGCCCAAGGAGGACTCTCTCCGCACAGCCTAGGCTACCCTCAAAACCCCTCCCTGCTATCCCCAACCCGCCTCCCGCTTCCCAACTCTGGTCCCTCAACTTAGCTTTCAGAGGGCCACCGCTGAAGCCGTCCTTGGCCAAAGCAGCTCAAATCACATCGGACAACGGAAATAATCCGGCAGTCACTGGCTCCCTCTTCAGCATCTGCAGGGGAAAAATCAAACGGAAAAACACAGCGCCAACCGGAGGCACCACACTGCTGGCTGCCGACATCTTGTACTATGCCACCTCACCCACTGCAAAACTGCCAGCGCATCCTGCTCACCTGCCCCTCGCTCGCTCAAACATCAGGAGCTGCAGCTGTCACGGCCTGGGGCACCTGCAGTGCCTAGAGGCAGAATTGCTCTGGTGCCGACGACAAATTTGGCGTCCCACACACTCCTCCTCACGAAGAGCCAGTCTCCCCTCAGACCATCACCCTCTTCCGGAGGCTCCCCGAACAGCACCTGCCAAAACAAAAAACACTCAGCTGAGTCGCTACAGAGTACTTGGCTCTTGGACAACCACATCACCTTCTCACAGCGTTCGTTGACAAGAAGCTTGGCCTCTCGGAGTCCGCATGCCGAACCTGCAAGAAGAGATGTGCTTAGACACAATTCAAATACACGGGCAGCTCCCAGCGAATCCCATCTCCCGCTACCTTACCTTGACCGCTCGGCCACCTAGCCTCCTCCATCATCTTGGGCCGCCACGTCGAGGATGCGCTCCACCTGGAAACCACAGGCAGTAAAGGACGGCCGTACCTTCGCTGACTTGAAGACACGTGCACGACAAGCGTTGCCTCACACAACTCACCACCGGCGCTCTCTTCACCCAAGTCAGCTCCTCTGACACTGTACCGCTTCGCCCATTGCCCCGTGCCTTCAAAGCAAAAACAAAACCCATTACCTAGTCGTATAGCCACCGGTCCCCCCTTCCCGCCTGCACCACAGCGGACCCACCTCACCAGGGCACTCTACCTGCACGCAGCTCCGTCCCTGCCCCTCAGCGCCCAGTTCACTCCTCTACCTCTGAAAAACACAACAACAAAGTAGTCACCCGGACGCTCGGCAATGACCTGAGAATTCCAAGCCTCTGGCCTACTTTCACCGAGACCACCTCCACTGCCTATTACAGCCAGGCAAAGCTACACCACAACCAAACCCGAACGGTAAGTACCGCTCCCTTGCCATTCCAACTCCCTCGCTACTGCTCCCACTGGCTCTGCCACGCAGTTTGGGTCGTCCCCCACCGTGGCGACAGGGACTAGAAGAAACTACCCTCCGCACCCACCGCACCTAGGGCTGCTACTTCTGCAAAGTAATGCACGCACCTAGACTGCAACGTCTAGTCACGTCCAAACGTAAAGCACACAGCCGGGCCACTACACCTCTGATGACTCTCATCACCTCCTCTACGCGCCGGGCAGAGCAGCTCCAACCAGACACAAATACACGCACAACACCAACACACGAGACCCACATCGTCAACCGGGGACAACAGAAAATTCGCGGTCAGCCAGGAGGACTCCTGGTCACGCATGCCAATGGGCAAGACACAACGGACAGGGCCCCGAGGGAGAACCTACGGCAGCCCTGGAAAAGCATAGAACCGTGCATGGTTCCCAAGATACGTGGACTCAACGGGCAAGATGAAGGGGCGAGAAGCCCCTTGTAAAGACGTAAAGATGCGGAGGATGCGCGGAACAAGTCCCGGAACAGGGAGCCAAGAAAACGGAAGATGGCTATCCTGGACGGCGAGGCAGGCTGCAAGGCCGCATCAAAAGATGACTGACTGGAGGCTTCCAAAGCACAAGAGCTATCCACACTTTAGAAAAGCTAAGAAAGAAAAGCTGCACCCCATCGACACTGCCTTGATCAGTACGAGCATTCGGCACCCTAGATATGGCGCCCAAGGCACGTCCGGCATGCCACGAGCACAAAAGAGGACATCGAGACCCGCAGAACATTTCAGACTCGGCACGGGGACTGCACAAACTAGACAACAACAGATACAGGCTGGAACTGCCCTGCCCACGCAGGGTTTGGGCTCCGAAGTGGGCCCCTCTGCCTTCACCCGCCCAAGGAGGACTCTCTCCGCACAGCCTAGGCTACCCTCAAAACCCCTCCCTGCTATCCCCAACCCGCCTCCCGCTTCCCAACTCTGGTCCCTCAACTTAGCTTTCAGAGGGCCACCGCTGAAGCCGTCCTTGGCCAAAGCAGCTCAAATCACATCGGACAACGGAAATAATCCGGCAGTCACTGGCTCCCTCTTCAGCATCTGCAGGGGAAAAATCAAACGGAAAAACACAGCGCCAACCGGAGGCACCACACTGCTGGCTGCCGACATCTTGTACTATGCCACCTCACCCACTGCAAAACTGCCAGCGCATCCTGCTCACCTGCCCCTCGCTCGCTCAAACATCAGGAGCTGCAGCTGTCACGGCCTGGGGCACCTGCAGTGCCTAGAGGCAGAATTGCTCTGGTGCCGACGACAAATTTGGCGTCCCACACACTCCTCCTCACGAAGAGCCAGTCTCCCCTCAGACCATCACCCTCTTCCGGAGGCTCCCCGAACAGCACCTGCCAAAACAAAAAACACTCAGCTGAGTCGCTACAGAGTACTTGGCTCTTGGACAACCACCTCACCTTCTCACAGCGTTCGTTGACAAGAAGCTTGGCCTCTCGGAGTCCGCATGCCGAACCTGCAAGAAGAGATGTGCTTAGACACAATTCAAATACACGGGCAGCTCCCAGCGAATCCCATCTCCCGCTACCTTACCTTGACCGCTCGGCCACCTAGCCTCCTCCATCATCTTGGGCCGCCACGTCGAGGATGCGCTCCACCTGGAAACCACAGGCAGTAAAGGACGGCCGTACCTTCGCTGACTTGAAGACACGTGCACGACAAGCGTTGCCTCACACAACTCACCACCGGCGCTCTCTTCACCCAAGTCAGCTCCTCTGACACTGTACCGCTTCGCCCATTGCCCCGTGCCTTCAAAGCAAAAACAAAACCCATTACCTAGTCGTATAGCCACCGGTCCCCCCTTCCCGCCTGCACCACAGCGGACCCACCTCACCAGGGCACTCTACCTGCACGCAGCTCCGTCCCTGCCCCTCAGCGCCCAGTTCACTCCTCTACCTCTGAAAAACACAACAACAAAGTAGTCACCCGGACGCTCGGCAACGACCTGAGAATTCCAAGCCTCTGGCCTACTTTCACCGAGACCACCTCCACTGCCTATTACAGCCAGGCAAAGCTACACCACAACCAAACCCGAACGGTAAGTACCGCTCCCTTGCCATTCCAACTCCCTCGCTACTGCTCCCACTGGCTCTGCCACGCAGTTTGGGTCGTCCCCCACCGTGGCGACAGGGACTAGAAGAAACTACCCTCCGCACCCACCGCACCTAGGGCTGCTACTTCTGCAAAGTAATGCACGCACCTAGACTGCAACGTCTAGTCACGTCCAAACGTAAAGCACACAGCCGGGCCACTACACCTCTGATGACTCTCATCACCTCCTCTACGCGCCGGGCAGAGCAGCTCCAACCAGACACAAATACACGCACAACACCAACACACGAGACCCACATCGTCAACCGGGGACAACAGAAAATTCGCGGTCAGCCAGGAGGACTCCTGGTCACGCATGCCAATGGGCAAGACACAACGGACAGGGCCCCGAGGGAGAACCTACGGCAGCCCTGGAAAAGCATAGAACCGTGCATGGTTCCCAAGATACGTGGACTCAACGGGCAAGATGAAGGGGCGAGAAGCCCCTTGTAAAGACGTAAAGATGCGGAGGATGCGCGGAACAAGTCCCGGAACAGGGAGCCAAGAAAACGGAAGATGGCTATCCTGGACGGCGAGGCAGGCTGCAAGGCCGCATCAAAAGATGACTGACTGGAGGCTTCCAAAGCACAAGAGCTATCCACACTTTAGAAAAGCTAAGAAAGAAAAGCTGCACCCCATCGACACTGCCTTGATCAGTACGAGCATTCGGCACCCTAGATATGGCGCCCAAGGCACGTCCGGCATGCCACGAGCACAAAAGAGGACATCGAGACCCGCAGAACATTTCAGACTCGGCACGGGGACTGCACAAACTAGACAACAACAGATACAGGCTGGAACTGCCCTGCCCACGCAGGGTTTGGGCTCCGAAGTGGGCCCCTCTGCCTTCACCCGCCCAAGGAGGACTCTCTCCGCACAGCCTAGGCTACCCTCAAAACCCCTCCCTGCTATCCCCAACCCGCCTCCCGCTTCCCAACTCTGGTCCCTCAACTTAGCTTTCAGAGGGCCACCGCTGAAGCCGTCCTTGGCCAAAGCAGCTCAAATCACATCGGACAACGGAAATAATCCGGCAGTCACTGGCTCCCTCTTCAGCATCTGCAGGGGAAAAATCAAACGGAAAAACACAGCGCCAACCGGAGGCACCACACTGCTGGCTGCCGACATCTTGTACTATGCCACCTCACCCACTGCAAAACTGCCAGCGCATCCTGCTCACCTGCCCCTCGCTCGCTCAAACATCAGGAGCTGCAGCTGTCACGGCCTGGGGCACCTGCAGTGCCTAGAGGCAGAATTGCTCTAGTGCCGACGACAAATTTGGCGTCCCACACACTCCTCCTCACGAAGAGCCAGTCTCCCCTCAGACCATCACCCTCTTCCGGAGGCTCCCCGAACAGCACCTGCCAAAACAAAAAACACTCAGCTGAGTCGCTACAGAGTACTTGGCTCTTGGACAACCACCTCACCTTCTCACAGCGTTCGTTGACAAGAAGCTTGGCCTCTCGGAGTCCGCATGCCGAACCTGCAAGAAGAGATGTGCTTAGACACAATTCAAATACACGGGCAGCTCCCAGCGAATCCCATCTCCCGCTACCTTACCTTGACCGCTCGGCCACCTAGCCTCCTCCATCATCTTGGGCCGCCACGTCGAGGATGCGCTCCACCTGGAAACCACAGGCAGTAAAGGACGGCCGTACCTTCGCTGACTTGAAGACACGTGCACGACAAGCGTTGCCTCACACAACTCACCACCGGCGCTCTCTTCACCCAAGTCAGCTCCTCTGACACTGTACCGCTTCGCCCATTGCCCCGTGCCTTCAAAGCAAAAACAAAACCCATTACCTAGTCGTATAGCCACCGGTCCCCCCTTCCCGCCTGCACCACAGCGGACCCACCTCACCAGGGCACTCTACCTGCACGCAGCTCCGTCCCTGCCCCTCAGCGCCCAGTTCACTCCTCTACCTCTGAAAAACACAACAACAAAGTAGTCACCCGGACGCTCGGCAACGACCTGAGAATTCCAAGCCTCTGGCCTACTTTCACCGAGACCACCTCCACTGCCTATTACAGCCAGGCAAAGCTACACCACAACCAAACCCGAACGGTAAGTACCGCTCCCTTGCCATTCCAACTCCCTCGCTACTGCTCCCACTGGCTCTGCCACGCAGTTTGGGTCGTCCCCCACCGTGGCGACAGGGACTAGAAGAAACTACCCTCCGCACCCACCGCACCTAGGGCTGCTACTTCTGCAAAGTAATGCACGCACCTAGACTGCAACGTCTAGTCACGTCCAAACGTAAAGCACACAGCCGGGCCACTACACCTCTGATGACTCTCATCACCTCCTCTACGCGCCGGGCAGAGCAGCTCCAACCAGACACAAATACACGCACAACACCAACACACAAGACCCACAACGTCAACCGGGGACAACAGAAAATTCGCGGTCAGCCAGGAGGACTCCTGGGTCAGGCATGCCAATGGGCAAGACACAACGGACAGGGCCCCGAGGGAGAACCTACGGCAGCCCTGGAAAAGCAAAGAACCGTGCATGGTTCCCAAGATACGTGGACTCAACGGGCAAGATGAAGGGGCGAGAAGCCCCTTGTAAAGACGTAAAGATGCGGAGGATGCGCGGAACAAGTCCCGGAACAGGGAGCCAAGAAAACGGAAGATGGCTATCCTGGACGGCGAGGCAGGCTGCAAGGCCGCATCAAAAGATGACTGACTGGAGGCTTCCAAAGCACAAGAGCTATCCACACTTTAGAAAAGCTAAGAAAGAAAAGCTGCACCCCATCGACACTGCCTTGATCAGTACGAGCATTCGGCACCCTAGATATGGCGCCCAAGGCACGTCCGGCATGCCACGAGCACAAAAGAGGACATCGAGACCCGCAGAACATTTCAGACTCGGCACGGGGACTGCACAAACTAGACAACAACAGATACAGGCTGGAACTGCCCTGCCCACGCAGGGTTTGGGCTCCGAAGTGGGCCCCTCTGCCTTCACCCGCCCAAGGAGGACTCTCTCCGCACAGCCTAGGCTACCCTCAAAACCCCTCCCTGCTATCCCCAACCCGCCTCCCGCTTCCCAACTCTGGTCCCTCAACTTAGCTTTCAGAGGGCCACCGCTGAAGCCGTCCTTGGCCAAAGCAGCTCAAATCACATCGGACAACGGAAATAATCCGGCAGTCACTGGCTCCCTCTTCAGCATCTGCAGGGGAAAAATCAAACGGAAAAACACAGCGCCAACCGGAGGCACCACACTGCTGGCTGCCGACATCTTGTACTATGCCACCTCACCCACTGCAAAACTGCCAGCGCATCCTGCTCACCTGCCCCTCGCTCGCTCAAACATCAGGAGCGGCAGCTGTCACGGCCTGGGGCACCTGCAGTGCCTAGAGGCAGAATTGCTCTAGTGCCGACGACAAATTTGGCGTCCCACACACTCCTCCTCACGAAGAGCCAGTCTCCCCTCAGACCATCACCCTCTTACGGAGGCTCCCCGAACAGCACCTGCCAAAACAAAAAACACTCAGCTGAGTCGCTACAGAGTACTTGGCTCTTGGACAACCACCTCACCTTCTCACAGCGTTTGTTGACAAGAAGCTTGGCCTCTCGGAGTCCCTATGCCGAACCTGCAAGAAGAGATGTGCTTAGACACAATTCAAATACACGGGCAGCTCCCAGCGAATCCCATCTCCCGCTACCTTACCTTGACCGCTCGGCCACCGAGCCTCCTCCATCACCTTGGGCTGCCACGTCGAGGATGCGCTCCAACTGGAAACCACAAGCAGTAAAGGACGGCCGTACCTTCGATGACTTGAAGACACGTGCACGACAAGCGTTGCTTCACACAACTCGCCACCGGCGTTCTCTCCTCACCCAAGCCAGCTCCTCTGACACTCTACCGCTTTGCCCATTGCCCCGTGCCTTCAAAGCAAAAACAAAACCCATGACCTAGTCGTATAGACACCGGTCACCTCTTCCCGCCTGCACCACAGCGGACCCACCTCACCAGGGCACTCTACCTGCACGCAGCTCCGTCCCTGCCCCTCGGCGCGCAGTTCAGTCCTCTACCTCTGAAAAACACAACAACAAAGTAGTCAGCCAGACACTCGGCAACGACCTGAGAATTCCAAGCCTCTGGCCTACTTTCACCGAGACCACCTCCACTGCGTATTACAGCCAGGCAAAGCTACTCCACCACTTAACCCGAACATTATGTACCACTCCCTTGCCATTCCAACTCCTTCGCTACTGCTCCCACTGGCTCTGCCACGCAGTTTGGGCCATCCCCCACCGTGGCGACAGGGACTAGCAGAAACTACCCTCCGCACCCACCGCACCTAGGGCTGCTACTTCTGCAAAGTAATGCACGCATTTAGACTGCAACGTCTAGTCACGTGTTAAGCACACAATCGGGCCACTATACCTCTGCTGACTCTCATCACCTCCTCTACGCGCCGGGCAGAGCAGCTCCAACCAGACACAAATACACGCACAACACCAACACACAAGACCCACATCGTCAACCGGGGACAACAGAAAATTCGCGGTCAGCCAGGAAGACTCCTGGTCACGCATGCCAATGGGCAAGACACAACGGACAGGGCTCCGAGGGAGAACCTACGGCAGCCCTGGAAAAGCATAGAACCGTGCATGGTTCCCAAGATACGTGGACTCAACGGGCAAGATGAAGGGGCGAGAAGCCCCTTGTAAAGACGTAAAGATGCGGAGGATGCGCGGAACAAGTCCCGGAACAGGGAGCCAAGAAAACGGAAGATGGCTATCCTGGACGGCGAGGCAGGCTGCAAGGCCGCATCAAAAGATGACTGACTGGAGGCTTCCAAAGCACAAGAGCTATCCACACTTTAGAAAAGCTAAGAAAGAAAAGCTGCACCCCATCGACACTGCCTTGATCAGTACGAGCATTCGGCACCCTAGATATGGCGCCCAAGGCACGTCCGGCATGCCACGAGCACAAAAGAGGACATCGAGACCCGCAGAACATTTCAGACTCGGCACGGGGACTGCACAAACTAGACAACAACAGATACAGGCTGGAACTGCCCTGCCCACGCAGGGTTTGGGCTCCGAAGTGGGCCCCTCTGCCTTCACCCGCCCAAGGAGGACTCTCTCCGCACAGCCTAGGCTACCCTCAAAACCCCTCCCTGCTATCCCCAACCCGCCTCCCGCTTCCCAACTCTGGTCCCTCAACTTAGCTTTCAGAGGGCCACCGCTGAAGCCGTCCTTGGCCAAAGCAGCTCAAATCACATCGGACAACGGAAATAATCCGGCAGTCACTGGCTCCCTCTTCAGCATCTGCAGGGGAAAAATCAAACGGAAAAACACAGCGCCAACCGGAGGCACCACACTGCTGGCTGCCGACATCTTGTACTATGCCACCTCACCCACTGCAAAACTGCCAGCGCATCCTGCTCACCTGCCCCTCGCTCGCTCAAACATCAGGAGCTGCAGCTGTCACGGCCTGGGGCACCTGCAGTGCCTAGAGGCAGAATTGCTCTGGTGCCGACGACAAATTTGGCGTCCCACACACTCCTCCTCACGAAGAGCCAGTCTCCCCTCAGACCATCACCCTCTTCCGGAGGCTCCCCGAACAGCACCTGCCAAAACAAAAAACACTCAGCTGAGTCGCTACAGAGTACTTGGCTCTTGGACAACCACCTCACCTTCTCACAGCGTTCGTTGACAAGAAGCTTGGCCTCTCGGAGTCCGCATGCCGAACCTGCAAGAAGAGATGTGCTTAGACACAATTCAAATACACGGGCAGCTCCCAGCGAATCCCATCTCCCGCTACCTTACCTTGACCGCTCGGCCACCTAGCCTCCTCCATCATCTTGGGCCGCCACGTCGAGGATGCGCTCCACCTGGAAACCACAGGCAGTAAAGGACGGCCGTACCTTCGCTGACTTGAAGACACGTGCACGACAAGCGTTGCCTCACACAACTCACCACCGGCGCTCTCTTCACCCAAGTCAGCTCCTCTGACACTGTACCGCTTCGCCCATTGCCCCGTGCCTTCAAAGCAAAAACAAAACCCATTACCTAGTCGTATAGCCACCGGTCCCCCCTTCCCGCCTGCACCACAGCGGACCCACCTCACCAGGGCACTCTACCTGCACGCAGCTCCGTCCCTGCCCCTCAGCGCCCAGTTCACTCCTCTACCTCTGAAAAACACAACAACAAAGTAGTCACCCGGACGCTCGGCAACGACCTGAGAATTCCAAGCCTCTGGCCTACTTTCACCGAGACCACCTCCACTGCCTATTACAGCCAGGCAAAGCTACACCACAACCAAACCCGAACGGTAAGTACCGCTCCCTTGCCATTCCTACTCCCTCGCTACTGCTCCCACTGGCTCTGCCACGCAGTTTGGGTCGTCCCCCACCGTGGCGACAGGGACTAGAAGAAACTACCCTCCGCACCCACCGCACCTAGGGCTGCTACTTCTGCAAAGTAATGCACGCACCTAGACTGCAACGTCTAGTCACGTCCAAACGTAAAGCACACAGCCGGGCCACTACACCTCTGATGACTCTCATCACCTCCTCTACGCGCCGGGCAGAGCAGCTCCAACCAGACACAAATACACGCACAACACCAACACACAAGACCCACATCGTCAACCGGGGACAACAGAAAATTCGCGGTCAGCCAGGAGGACTCCTGGTCACGCATGCCAATGGGCAAGACACAACGGACAGGGCCCCGAGGGAGAACCTACGGCAGCCCTGGAAAAGCATAGAACCGTGCATGGTTCCCAAGATACGTGGACTCAACGGGCAAGATGAAGGGGCGAGAAGCCCCTTGTAAAGACGTAAAGATGCGGAGGATGCGCGGAACAAGTCCCGGAACAGGGAGCCAAGAAAACGGAAGATGGCTATCCTGGACGGCGAGGCAGGCTGCAAGGCCGCATCAAAAGATGACTGACTGGAGGCTTCCAAAGCACAAGAGCTATCCACACTTTAGAAAAGCTAAGAAAGAAAAGCTGCACCCCATCGACACTGCCTTGATCAGTACGAGCATTCGGCACCCTAGACATGGCGCCCAAGGCACGTCCGGCATGCCACGAGCACAAAAGAGGACATCGAGACCCGCAGAACATTTCAGACTCGGCACGGGGACTGCACAAACTAGACAACAACAGATACAGGCTGGAACTGCCCTGCCCACGCAGGGTTTGGGCTCCGAAGTGGGCCCCTCTGCCTTCACCCGCCCAAGGAGGACTCTCTCCGCACAGCCTAGGCTACCCTCAAAACCCCTCCCTGCTATCCCCAACCCGCCTCCCGCTTCCCAACTCTGGTCCCTCAACTTAGCTTTCAGAGGGCCACCGCTGAAGCCGTCCTTGGCCAAAGCAGCTCAAATCACATCGGACAACGGAAATAATCCGGCAGTCACTGGCTCCCTCTTCAGCATCTGCAGGGGAAAAATCAAACGGAAAAACACAGCGCCAACCGGAGGCACCACACTGCTGGCTGCCGACATCTTGTACTATGCCACCTCACCCACTGCAAAACTGCCAGCGCATCCTGCTCACCTGCCCCTCGCTCGCTCAAACATCAGGAGCTGCAGCAGTCACGGCCTGGGGCACCTGCAGTGCCTAGAGGCAGAATTGCTCTAGTGCCGACGACAAATTTGGCGTCCCACACACTCCTCCTCACGAAGAGCCAGTCTCCCCTCAGACCATCACCCTCTTCCGGAGGCTCCCCGAACAGCACCTGCCAAAACAAAAAACGCTCAGCTGAGTCGCTACAGAGTACTTGGCTCTTGGACAACCACCTCACCTTCTCACAGCGTTCGTTGACAAGAAGCTTGGCCTCTCGGAGTCCGCATGCCGAACCTGCAAGAAGAGATGTGCTTAGACACAATTCAAATACACGGGCAGCTCCCAGCGAATCCCATCTCCCGCTACCTTACCTTGACCGCTCGGCCACCTAGCCTCCTCCATCATCTTGGGCCGCCACGTCGAGGATGCGCTCCACCTGGAAACCACAGGCAGTAAAGGACGGCCGTACCTTCGCTGACTTGAAGACACGTGCACGACAAGCGTTGCCTCACACAACTCACCACCGGCGCTCTCTTCACCCAAGTCAGCTCCTCTGACACTGTACCGCTTCGCCCATTGCCCCGTGCCTTCAAAGCAAAAACAAAACCCATTACCTAGTCGTATAGCCACCGGTCCCCCCTTCCCGCCTGCACCACAGCGGACCCACCTCACCAGGGCACTCTACCTGCACGCAGCTCCGTCCCTGCCCCTCAGCGCCCAGTTCACTCCTCTACCTCTGAAAAACACAACAACAAAGTAGTCACCCGGACGCTCGGCAACGACCTGAGAATTCCAAGCCTCTGGCCTACTTTCACCGAGACCACCTCCACTGCCTATTACAGCCAGGCAAAGCTACACCACAACCAAACCCGAACGGTAAGTACCGCTCCCTTGCCATTCCTACTCCCTCGCTACTGCTCCCACTGGCTCTGCCACGCAGTTTGGGTCGTCCCCCACCGTGGCGACAGGGACTAGAAGAAACTACCCTCCGCACCCACCGCACCTAGGGCTGCTACTTCTGCAAAGTAATGCACGCACCTAGACTGCAACGTCTAGTCACGTCCAAACGTAAAGCACACAGCCGGGCCACTACACCTCTGATGACTCTCATCACCTCCTCTACGCGCCGGGCAGAGCAGCTCCAACCAGACACAAATACACGCACAACACCAACACACAAGACCCACATCGTCAACCGGGGACAACAGAAAATTCGCGGTCAGCCAGGAGGACTCCTGGTCACGCATGCCAATGGGCAAGACACAACGGACAGGGCTCCGAGGGAGAACCTACGGCAGCCCTGGAAAAGCATAGAACCGTGCATGGTTCCCAAGATACGTGGACTCAACGGGCAAGATGAAGGGGCGAGAAGCCCCTTGTAAAGACGTAAAGATGCGGAGGATGCGCGGAACAAGTCCCGGAACAGGGAGCCAAGAAAACGGAAGATGGCTATCCTGGACGGCGAGGCAGGCTGCAAGGCCGCATCAAAAGATGACTGACTGGAGGCTTCCAAAGCACAAGAGCTATCCACACTTTAGAAAAGCTAAGAAAGAAAAGCTGCACCCCATCGACACTGCCTTGATCAGTACGAGCATTCGGCACCCTAGATATGGCGCCCAAGGCACGTCCGGCATGCCACGAGCACAAAAGAGGACATCGAGACCCGCAGAACATTTCAGACTCGGCACGGGGACTGCACAAACTAGACAACAACAAATACAGGCTGGAACTGCCCTGCCCACGCAGGGTTTGGGCTCCGAAGTGGGCCCCTCTGCCTTCACCCGCCCAAGGAGGACTCTCTCCGCACAGCCTAGGCTACCCTCAAAACCCCTCCCTGCTATCCCCAACCCGCCTCCCGCTTCCCAACTCTGGTCCCTCAACTTAGCTTTCAGAGGGCCACCGCTGAAGCCGTCCTTGGCCAAAGCAGCTCAAATCACATCGGACAACGGAAATAATCCGGCAGTCACTGGCTCCCTCTTCAGCATCTGCAGGGGAAAAATCAAACGGAAAAACACAGCGCCAACCGGAGGCACCACACTGCTGGCTGCCGACATCTTGTACTATGCCACCTCACCCACTGCAAAACTGCCAGCGCATCCTGCTCACCTGCCCCTCACTCGCTCAAACATCAGGAGCGGCAGCTGTCACGGCCTGGGGCACCTGCAGTGCCTAGAGGCAGAATTGTTCTGGTGCCGACGACAAATTTGGCGTCCCACACACTCCTCCTCACGAAGAGCCAGTCTCCCCTCAGACCATCACCCTCTTCCGGAGGCTCCCCGAACAGCACCTGCCAAAACAAAAAACACTCAGCTGAGTCGCTACAGAGTACTTGGCTCTTGGACAACCACCTCACCTTCTCACAGCGTTTGTTGACAAGAAGCTTGGCCTCTCGGAGTCCGCATGCCGAACCTGCAAGAAGAGATGTGCTTAGACACAATTCAAATACACGGGCAGCTCCCAGCGAATCCCATCTCCCGCTACCTTACCTTGACCGCTCGGCCACCGAGCCTCCTCCATCACCTTGGGCTGCCACGTCGAGGATGCGCTCCAACTGGAAACCACAAGCAGTAAAGGACGGCCGTACCTTCGATGACTTGAAGACACGTGCACGACAAGCGTTGCTTCACACAACTCGCCACCGGCGTTCTCTCCTCACCCAAGCCAGCTCCTCTGAAACTCTACCACTTTGCCCATTGCCCCGTGCCTTCAAAGCAAAAACAAAACCCATGACCTAGTCGTATAGACACCGGTCACCTCTTCCCGCCTGCACCACAGCGGACCCACCTCACCAGGGCACTCTACCTGCACGCAGCTCCGTCCCTGTCCCTCGGCGCGCAGTTCAGTCCTCTACATCTGAAAAACACAACAACAAAGTAGTCAGCCAGACACTCGGCAACGACCTGAGATTTCCAAGCCTCTGGCCTACTTTCACCGAGACCACCTCCACTGCGTATTACAGCCAGGCAAAGCTACTCCACCACTTAACCCGAACATTATGTACCACTCCCTTGCCATTCCAACTCCTTCGCTACTGCTCCCACTGGCTCTGCCACGCAGTTTGGGCCATCCCCCACCGTGGCGACAGGGACTAGCAGAAACTACCCTCCGCACCCACCGCACCTAGGGCTGCTACTTCTGCAAAGTAATGCACGCATTTAGACTGCAACGTCTAGTCACGTGTTAAGCACACAATCGGGCCACTATACCTCTGCTGACTCTCATCACCTCCTCTACGCGCCGGGCAGAGCAGCTCCAACCAGACACAAATACACGCACAACACCAACACACAAGACCCACAACGTCAACCGGGGACAACAGAAAATTCGCGGTCAGCCAGGAGGACTCCTGGGTCAGGCATGCCAATGGGCAAGACACAACGGACAGGGCCCCGAGGGAGAACCTACGGCAGCCCTGGAAAAGCAAAGAACCGTGCATGGTTCCCAAGATACGTGGACTCAACGGGCAAGATGAAGGGGCGAGAAGCCCCTTGTAAAGACGTAAAGATGCGGAGGATGCGCGGAACAAGTCCCGGAACAGGGAGCCAAGAAAACCGTAGATGGCTATCCTGGACGGCGAGGCAGGCTGCAAGGCCGCATCAAAAGATGACTGACTGGATGCTTCCAAAGCACAAGAGCTATCCACACTTTAGAAAAGCTAAGAAAGAAAAGCTGCACCCCATCGACACTGCCTTGATCAGTACGAGCATTCGGCACCCTAGATATGGCGCCCAAGGCACGTCCGGCATGCCACGAGCACAAAAGAGGACATCGAGACCCGCAGAACATTTCAGACTCGGCACGGGGACTGCACAAACTAGACAACAACAGATACAGGCTGGAACTGCCCTGCCCACGCAGGGTTTGGGCTCCGAAGTGGGCCCCTCTGCCTTCACCCGCCCAAGGAGGACTCTCTCCGCACAGCCTAGGCTACCCTCAAAACCCCTCCCTGCTATCCCCAACCCGCCTCCCGCTTCCCAACTCTGGTCCCTCAACTTAGCTTTCAGAGGGCCACCGCTGAAGCCGTCCTTGGCCAAAGCAGCTCAAATCACATCGGACAACGGAAATAATCCGGCAGTCACTGGCTCCCTCTTCAGCATCTGCAGGGGAAAAATCAAACGGAAAAACACAGCGCCAACCGGAGGCACCACACTGCTGGCTGCCGACATCTTGTACTATGCCACCTCACCCACTGCAAAACTGCCAGCGCATCCTGCTCACCTGCCCCTCGCTCGCTCAAACATCAGGAGCTGCAGCTGTCACGGCCTGGGGCACCTGCAGTGCCTAGAGGCAGAATTGCTCTGGTGCCGACGACAAATTTGGCGTCCCACACACTCCTCCTCACGAAGAGCCAGTCTCCCCTCAGACCATCACCCTCTTCCGGAGGCTCCCCGAACAGCACCTGCCAAAACAAAAAACACTCAGCTGAGTCGCTACAGAGTACTTGGCTCTTGGACAACCACATCACCTTCTCACAGCGTTCGTTGACAAGAAGCTTGGCCTCTCGGAGTCCGCATGCCGAACCTGCAAGAAGAGATGTGCTTAGACACAATTCAAATACACGGGCAGCTCCCAGCGAATCCCATCTCCCGCTACCTTACCTTGACCGCTCGGCCACCTAGCCTCCTCCATCATCTTGGGCCGCCACGTCGAGGATGCGCTCCACCTGGAAACCACAGGCAGTAAAGGACGGCCGTACCTTCGCTGACTTGAAGACACGTGCACGACAAGCGTTGCCTCACACAACTCACCACCGGCGCTCTCTTCACCCAAGTCAGCTCCTCTGACACTGTACCGCTTCGCCCATTGCCCCGTGCCTTCAAAGCAAAAACAAAACCCATTACCTAGTCGTATAGCCACCGGTCCCCCCTTCCCGCCTGCACCACAGCGGACCCACCTCACCAGGGCACTCTACCTGCACGCAGCTCCGTCCCTGCCCCTCAGCGCCTAGTTCACTCCTCTACCTCTGAAAAACACAACAACAAAGTAGTCACCCGGACGCTCGGCAACGACCTGAGAATTCCAAGCCTCTGGCCTACTTTCACCGAGACCACCTCCACTGCCTATTACAGCCAGGCAAAGCTACACCACAACCAAACCCGAACGGTAAGTACCGCTCCCTTGCCATTCCAACTCCCTCGCTACTGCTCCCACTGGCTGTGCCACGCAGTTTGGGTCGTCCCCCACCGTGGCGACAGGGACTAGAAGAAACTACCCTCCGCACCCACCGCACCTAGGGCTGCTACTTCTGCAAAGTAATGCACGCACCTAGACTGCAACGTCTAGTCACGTCCAAACGTAAAGCACACAGCCGGGCCACTACACCTCTGATGACTCTCATCACCTCCTCTACGCGCCGGGCAGAGCAGCTCCAACCAGACACAAATACACGCACAACACCAACACACGAGACCCACATCGTCAACCGGGGACAACAGAAAATTCGCGGTCAGCCAGGAGGACTCCTGGTCACGCATGCCAATGGGCAAGACACAACGGACAGGGCTCCGAGGGAGAACCTACGGCAGCCCTGGAAAAGCATAGAACCGTGCATGGTTCCCAAGATACGTGGACTCAACGGGCAAGATGAAGGGGCGAGAAGCCCCTTGTAAAGACGTAAAGATGCGGAGGATGCGCGGAACAAGTCCCCGGAACAGGGAGCCAAGAAAACGGAAGATGGCTATCCTGGACGGCGAGGCAGGCTGCAAGGCCGCATCAAAAGATGACTGACTGGAGGCTTCCAAAGCACAAGAGCTATCCACACTTTAGAAAAGCAAGAAAGAAAAGCTGCACCCCATCGACACTGCCTTGATCAGTACGAGCATTCGGCACCCTAGATATGGCGCCCAAGGCACGTCCGGCATGCCACGAGCACAAAAGAGGACATCGAGACCCGCAGAACATTTCAGACTCGGCACGGGGACTGCACAAACTAGACAACAACAGATACAGGCTGGAACTGCCCTGCCCACGCAGGGTTTGGGCTCCGAAGTGGGCCCCTCTGCCTTCACCCGCCCAAGGAGGACTCTCTCCGCACAGCCTAGGCTACCCTCAAAACCCCTCCCTGCTATCCCCAACCCGCCTCCCGCTTCCCAACTCTGGTCCCTCAACTTAGCTTTCAGAGGGCCACCGCTGAAGCCGTCCTTGGCCAAAGCAGCTCAAATCACATCGGACAACGGAAATAATCCGGCAGTCACTGGCTCCCTCTTCAGCATCTGCAGGGGAAAAATCAAACGGAAAAACACAGCGCCAACCGGAGGCACCACACTGCTGGCTGCCGACATCTTGTACTATGCCACCTCACCCACTGCAAAACTGCCAGCGCATCCTGCTCACCTGCCCCTCGCTCGCTCAAACATCAGGAGCTGCAGCTGTCACGGCCTGGGGCACCTGCAGTGCCTAGAGGCAGAATTGCTCTGGTGCCGACGACAAATTTGGCGTCCCACACACTCCTCCTCACGAAGAGCCAGTCTCCCCTCAGACCATCACCCTCTTCCGGAGGCTCCCCGAACAGCACCTGCCAAAACAAAAAACACTCAGCTGAGTCGCTACAGAGTACTTGGCTCTTGGACAACCACATCACCTTCTCACAGCGTTCGTTGACAAGAAGCTTGGCCTCTCGGAGTCCGCATGCAGAACCTGCAAGAAGAGATGTGCTTAGACACAATTCAAATACACGGGCAGCTCCCAGCGAATCCCATCTCCCGCTACCTTACCTTGACCGCTCGGCCACCTAGCCTCCTCCATCATCTTGGGCCGCCACGTCGAGGATGCGCTCCACCTGGAAACCACAGGCAGTAAAGGACGGCCGTACCTTCGCTGACTTGAAGACACGTGCACGACAAGCGTTGCCTCACACAACTCACCACCGGCGCTCTCTTCACCCAAGTCAGCTCCTCTGACACTGTACCGCTTCGCCCATTGCCCCGTGCCTTCAAAGCAAAAACAAAACCCATTACTTAGTCGTATAGCCACCGGTCCCCCCTTCCCGCCTGCACCACAGCGGACCCACCTCACCAGGGCACTCTACCTGCACGCAGCTCCGTCCCTGCCCCTCAGCGCCCAGTTCACTCCTCTACCTCTGAAAAACACAACAACAAAGTAGTCACCCGGACGCTCGGCAACGACCTGAGAATTCCAAGCCTCTGGCCTACTTTCACCGAGACCACCTCCACTGCCTATTATAGCCAGGCAAAGCTACACCACAACCAAACCCGAACGGTAAGTACCGCTCCCTTGCCATTCCAACTCCCTCGCTACTGCTCCCACTGGCTCTGCCACGCAGTTTGGGTCGTCCCCCACCGTGGCGACAGGGACTAGAAGAAACTACCCTCCGCACCCACCGCACCTAGGGCTGCTACTTCTGCAAAGTAATGCACGCACCTAGACTGCAACGTCTAGTCACGTCCAAACGTAAAGCACACAGCCGGGCCACTACACCTCTGATGACTCTCATCACCTCCTCTACGCGCCGGGCAGAGCAGCTCCAACCAGACACAAATACACGCACAACACCAACACACAAGACCCACATCGTCAACCGGGGACAACAGAAAATTCGCGGTCAGCCAGGAGGACTCCTGGGTCACGCATGCCAATGGGCAAGACACAACGGACAGGGCTCCGAGGGAGAACCTACGGCAGCCCTGGAAAAGCATAGAACCGTGCATGGTTCCCAAGATACGTGGACTCAACGGGCAAGATGAAGGGGCGAGAAGCCCCTTGTAAAGACGTAAAGATGCGGAGGATGCGCGGAACAAGTCCCGGAACAGGGAGCCAAGAAAACGGAAGATGGCTATCCTGGACGGCGAGGCAGGCTGCAAGGCCGCATCAAAAGATGACTGACTGGAGGCTTCCAAAGCACAAGAGCTATCCACACTTTAGAAAAGCTAAGAAAGAAAAGCTGCACCCCATCGACACTGCCTTGATCAGTACGAGCATTCGGCACCCTAGATATGGCGCCCAAGGCACGTCCGGCATGCCACGAGCACAAAAGAGGACATCGAGACCCGCAGAACATTTCAGACTCGGCACGGGGACTGCACAAACTAGACAACAACAGATACAGGCTGGAACTGCCCTGCCCACGCAGGGTTTGGGCTCCGAAGTGGGCCCCTCTGCCTTCACCCGCCCAAGGAGGACTCTCTCCGCACAGCCTAGGCTACCCTCAAAACCCCTCCCTGCTATCCCCAACCCGCCTCCCGCTTCCCAACTCTGGTCCCTCAACTTAGCTTTCAGAGGGCCACCGCTGAAGCCGTCCTTGGCCAAAGCAGCTCAAATCACATCGGACAACGGAAATAATCCGGCAGTCACTGGCTCCCTCTTCAGCATCTGCAGGGGAAAAATCAAACGGAAAAACACAGCGCCAACCGGAGGCACCACACTGCTGGCTGCCGACATCTTGTACTATGCCACCTCACCCACTGCAAAACTGCCAGCGCATCCTGCTCACCTGCCCCTCGCTCGCTCAAACATCAGGAGCTGCAGCTGTCACGGCCTGGGGCACCTGCAGTGCCTAGAGGCAGAATTGCTCTGGTGCCGACGACAAATTTGGCGTCCCACACACTCCTCCTCACGAAGAGCCAGTCTCCCCTCAGACCATCACCCTCTTCCGGAGGCTCCCCGAACAGCACCTGCCAAAACAAAAAACACTCAGCTGAGTCGCTACAGAGTACTTGGCTCTTGGACAACCACATCACCTTCTCACAGCGTTCGTTGACAAGAAGCTTGGCCTCTCGGAGTCCGCATGCCGAACCTGCAAGAAGAGATGTGCTTAGACACAATTCAAATACACGGGCAGCTCCCAGCGAATCCCATCTCCCGCTACCTTACCTTGACCGCTCGGCCACCTAGCCTCCTCCATCATCTTGGGCCGCCACGTCGAGGATGCGCTCCACCTGGAAACCACAGGCAGTAAAGGACGGCCGTACCTTCGCTGACTTGAAGACACGTGCACGACAAGCGTTGCCTCACACAACTCACCACCGGCGCTCTCTTCACCCAAGTCAGCTCCTCTGACACTGTACCGCTTCGCCCATTGCCCCGTGCCTTCAAAGCAAAAACAAAACCCATTACTTAGTCGTATAGCCACCGGTCCCCCCTTCCCGCCTGCACCACAGCGGACCCACCTCACCAGGGCACTCTACCTGCACGCAGCTCCGTCCCTGCCCCTCAGCGCCCAGTTCACTCCTCTACCTCTGAAAAACACAACAACAAAGTAGTCACCCGGACGCTCGGCAACGACCTGAGAATTCCAAGCCTCTGGCCTACTTTCACCGAGACCACCTCCACTGCCTATTATAGCCAGGCAAAGCTACACCACAACCAAACCCGAACGGTAAGTACCGCTCCCTTGCCATTCCAACTCCCTCGCTACTGCTCCCACTGGCTCTGCCACGCAGTTTGGGTCGTCCCCCACCGTGGCGACAGGGACTAGAAGAAACTACCCTCCGCACCCACCGCACCTAGGGCTGCTACTTCTGCAAAGTAATGCACGCACCTAGACTGCAACGTCTAGTCACGTCCAAACGTAAAGCACACAGCCGGGCCACTACACCTCTGATGACTCTCATCACCTCCTCTACGCGCCGGGCAGAGCAGCTCCAACCAGACACAAATACACGCACAACACCAACACACAAGACCCACATCGTCAACCGGGGACAACAGAAAATTCGCGGTCAGCCAGGAGGACTCCTGGGTCACGCATGCCAATGGGCAAGACACAACGGACAGGGCTCCGAGGGAGAACCTACGGCAGCCCTGGAAAAGCATAGAACCGTGCATGGTTCCCAAGATACGTGGACTCAACGGGCAAGATGAAGGGGCGAGAAGCCCCTTGTAAAGACGTAAAGATGCGGAGGATGCGCGGAACAAGTCCCGGAACAGGGAGCCAAGAAAACGGAAGATGGCTATCCTGGACGGCGAGGCAGGCTGCAAGGCCGCATCAAAAGATGACTGACTGGAGGCTTCCAAAGCACAAGAGCTATCCACACTTTAGAAAAGCTAAGAAAGAAAAGCTGCACCCCATCGACACTGCCTTGATCAGTACGAGCATTCGGCACCCTAGATATGGCGCCCAAGGCACGTCCGGCATGCCACGAGCACAAAAGAGGACATCGAGACCCGCAGAACATTTCAGACTCGGCACGGGGACTGCACAAACTAGACAACAACAGATACAGGCTGGAACTGCCCTGCCCACGCAGGGTTTGGGCTCCGAAGTGGGCCCCTCTGCCTTCACCCGCCCAAGGAGGACTCTCTCCGCACAGCCTAGGCTACCCTCAAAACCCCTCCCTGCTATCCCCAACCCGCCTCCCGCTTCCCAACTCTGGTCCCTCAACTTAGCTTTCAGAGGGCCACCGCTGAAGCCGTCCTTGGCCAAAGCAGCTCAAATCACATCGGACAACGGAAATAATCCGGCAGTCACTGGCTCCCTCTTCAGCATCTGCAGGGGAAAAGTCAAACGGAA
Organism: Clamator glandarius; assembly: GCA_033459285.1. Taxonomy (NCBI): domain Eukaryota; kingdom Metazoa; phylum Chordata; class Aves; order Cuculiformes; family Cuculidae; genus Clamator; species Clamator glandarius. The sequence goes on along the minus strand of JAUNZM010000184.1, from coordinate 2,575,723 downwards.
AAACACAGCGCCAACCGGAGGCACCACACTGCTGGCTGCCGACATCTTGTACTATGCCACCTCACCCACTGCAAAACTGCCAGCGCATCCTGCTCACCTGCCCCTCGCTCGCTCAAACATCAGGAGCTGCAGCTGTCACGGCCTGGGGCACCTGCAGTGCCTAGAGGCAGAATTGCTCTGGTGCCGACGACAAATTTGGCGTCCCACACACTCCTCCTCACGAAGAGCCAGTCTCCCCTCAGACCATCACCCTCTTCCGGAGGCTCCCCGAACAGCACCTGCCAAAACAAAAAACACTCAGCTGAGTCGCTACAGAGTACTTGGCTCTTGGACAACCACCTCACCTTCTCACAGCGTTCGTTGACAAGAAGCTTGGCCTCTCGGAGTCCGCATGCCGAACCTGCAAGAAGAGATGTGCTTAGACACAATTCAAATACACGGCAGCTCCCAGCGAATCCCATCTCCCGCTACCTTACCTTGACCGCTCGGCCACCTAGCCTCCTCCATCATCTTGGGCCGCCACGTCGAGGATGCGCTCCACCTGGAAACCACAGGCAGTAAAGGACGGCCGTACCTTCGCTGACTTGAAGACACGTGCACGACAAGCGTTGCCTCACACAACTCACCACCGGCGCTCTCTTCACCCAAGTCAGCTCCTCTGACACTGTACCGCTTCGCCCATTGCCCCGTACCTTCAAAGCAAAAACAAAACCCATTACCTAGTCGTATAGCCACCGGTCCCCCCTTCCCGCCTGCACCACAGCGGACCCACCTCACCAGGGCACTCTACCTGCACGCAGCTCCGTCCCTGCCCCTCAGCGCCCAGTTCACTCCTCTACCTCTGAAAAACACAACAACAAAGTAGTCACCCGGACGCTCGGCAACGACCTGAGAATTCCAAGCCTCTGGCCTACTTTCACCGAGACCACCTCCACTGCCTATTACAGCCAGGCAAAGCTACACCACAACCAAACCCGAACGGTAAGTACCGCTCCCTTGCCATTCCTACTCCCTCGCTACTGCTCCCACTGGCTCTGCCACGCAGTTTGGGTCGTCCCGCACCGTGGCGACAGGGACTAGAAGAAACTACCCTCCGCACCCACCGCACCTAGGGCTGCTACTTCTGCAAAGTAATGCACGCACCTAGACTGCAACGTCTAGTCACGTCCAAACGTAAAGCACACAGCCGGGCCACTACACCTCTGATGACTCTCATCACCTCCTCTACGCGCCGGGCAGAGCAGCTCCAACCAGACACAAATACACGCACAACACCAACACACAAGACCCACATCGTCAACCGGGGACAACAGAAAATTCGCGGTCAGCCAGGAGGACTCCTGGTCACGCATGCCAATGGGCAAGACACAACGGACAGGGCTCCGAGGGAGAACCTACGGCAGCCCTGGAAAAGCATAGAACCGTGCATGGTTCCCAAGATACGTGGACTCAACGGGCAAGATGAAGGGGCGAGAAGCCCCTTGTAAAGACGTAAAGATGCGGAGGATGCGCGGAACAAGTCCCGGAACAGGGAGCCAAGAAAACGGAAGATGGCTATCCTGGACGGCGAGGCAGGCTGCAAGGCCGCATCAAAAGATGACTGACTGGAGGCTTCCAAAGCACAAGAGCTATCCACACTTTAGAAAAGCTAAGAAAGAAAAGCTGCACCCCATCGACACTGCCTTGATCAGTACGAGCATTCGGCACCCTAGATATGGCGCCCAAGGCACGTCCGGCATGCCACGAGCACAAAAGAGGACATCGAGACCCGCAGAACATTTCAGACTCGGCACGGGGACTGCACAAACTAGACAACAACAAATACAGGCTGGAACTGCCCTGCCCACGCAGGGTTTGGGCTCCGAAGTGGGCCCCTCTGCCTTCACCCGCCCAAGGAGGACTCTCTCCGCACAGCCTAGGCTACCCTCAAAACCCCTCCCTGCTATCCCCAACCCGCCTCCCGCTTCCCAACTCTGGTCCCTCAACTTAGCTTTCAGAGGGCCACCGCTGAAGCCGTCCTTGGCCAAAGCAGCTCAAATCACATCGGACAACGGAAATAATCCGGCAGTCACTGGCTCCCTCTTCAGCATCTGCAGGGGAAAAATCAAACGGAAAAACACAGCGCCAACCGGAGGCACCACACTGCTGGCTGCCGACATCTTGTACTATGCCACCTCACCCACTGCAAAACTGCCAGCGCATCCTGCTCACCTGCCCCTCGCTCGCTCAAACATCAGGAGCGGCAGCTGTCACGGCCTGGGGCACCTGCAGTGCCTAGAGGCAGAATTGTTCTGGTGCCGACGACAAATTTGGCGTCCCACACACTCCTCCTCACGAAGAGCCAGTCTCCCCTCAGACCATCACCCTCTTCCGGAGGCTCCCCGAACAGCACCTGCCAAAACAAAAAACACTCAGCTGAGTCGCTACAGAGTACTTGGCTCTTGGACAACCACCTCACCTTCTCACAGCGTTTGTTGACAAGAAGCTTGGCCTCTCGGAGTCCGCATGCCGAACCTGCAAGAAGAGATGTGCTTAGACACAATTCAAATACACGGGCAGCTCCCAGCGAATCCCATCTCCCGCTACCTTACCTTGACCGCTCGGCCACCGAGCCTCCTCCATCACCTTGGGCTGCCACGTCGAGGATGCGCTCCAACTGGAAACCACAAGCAGTAAAGGACGGCCGTACCTTCGATGACTTGAAGACACGTGCACGACAAGCGTTGCTTCACACAACTCGCCACCGGCGTTCTCTCCTCACCCAAGCCAGCTCCTCTGAAACTCTACCACTTTGCCCATTGCCCCGTGCCTTCAAAGCAAAAACAAAACCCATGACCTAGTCGTATAGACACCGGTCACCTCTTCCCGCCTGCACCACAGCGGACCCACCTCACCAGGGCACTCTACCTGCACGCAGCTCCGTCCCTGCCCCTCGGCGCGCAGTTCAGTCCTCTACATCTGAAAAACACAACAACAAAGTAGTCAGCCAGACACTCGGCAACGACCTGAGATTTCCAAGCCTCTGGCCTACTTTCACCGAGACCACCTCCACTGCGTATTACAGCCAGGCAAAGCTACTCCACCACTTAACCCGAACATTATGTACCACTCCCTTGCCATTCCAACTCCTTCGCTACTGCTCCCACTGGCTCTGCCACGCAGTTTGGGCCATCCCCCACCGTGGCGACAGGGACTAGCAGAAACTACCCTCCGCACCCACCGCACCTAGGGCTGCTACTTCTGCAAAGTAATGCACGCATTTAGACTGCAACGTCTAGTCACGTGTTAAGCACACAATCGGGCCACTATACCTCTGCTGACTCTCATCACCTCCTCTACGCGCCGGGCAGAGCAGCTCCAACCAGACACAAATACACGCACAACACCAACACACAAGACCCACAACGTCAACCGGGGACAACAGAAAATTCGCGGTCAGCCAGGAGGACTCCTGGGTCAGGCATGCCAATGGGCAAGACACAACGGACAGGGCCCCGAGGGAGAACCTACGGCAGCCCTGGAAAAGCAAAGAACCGTGCATGGTTCCCAAGATACGTGGACTCAACGGGCAAGATGAAGGGGCGAGAAGCCCCTTGTAAAGACGTAAAGATGCGGAGGATGCGCGGAACAAGTCCCGGAACAGGGAGCCAAGAAAACCGTAGATGGCTATCCTGGACGGCGAGGCAGGCTGCAAGGCCGCATCAAAAGATGACTGACTGGATGCTTCCAAAGCACAAGAGCTATCCACACTTTAGAAAAGCTAAGAAAGAAAAGCTGCACCCCATCGACACTGCCTTGATCAGTACGAGCATTCGGCACCCTAGATATGGCGCCCAAGGCACGTCCGGCATGCCACGAGCACAAAAGAGGACATCGAGACCCGCAGAACATTTCAGACTCGGCACGGGGACTGCACAAACTAGACAACAACAGATACAGGCTGGAACTGCCCTGCCCACGCAGGGTTTGGGCTCCGAAGTGGGCCCCTCTGCCTTCACCCGCCCAAGGAGGACTCTCTCCGCACAGCCTAGGCTACCCTCAAAACCCCTCCCTGCTATCCCCAACCCGCCTCCCGCTTCCCAACTCTGGTCCCTCAACTTAGCTTTCAGAGGGCCACCGCTGAAGCCGTCCTTGGCCAAAGCAGCTCAAATCACATCGGACAACGGAAATAATCCGGCAGTCACTGGCTCCCTCTTCAGCATCTGCAGGGGAAAAATCAAACGGAAAAACACAGCGCCAACCGGAGGCACCACACTGCTGGCTGCCGACATCTTGTACTATGCCACCTCACCCACTGCAAAACTGCCAGCGCATCCTGCTCACCTGCCCCTCGCTCGCTCAAACATCAGGAGCTGCAGCAGTCACGGCCTGGGGCACCTGCAGTGCCTAGAGGCAGAATTGCTCTGGTGCCGACGACAAATTTGGCGTCCCACACACTCCTCCTCACGAAGAGCCAGTCTCCCCTCAGACCATCACCCTCTTCCGGAGGCTCCCCGAACAGCACCTGCCAAAACAAAAAACACTCAGCTGAGTCGCTACAGAGTACTTGGCTCTTGGACAACCACCTCACCTTCTCACAGCGTTCGTTGACAAGAAGCTTGGCCTCTCGGAGTCCGCATGCCGAACCTGCAAGAAGAGATGTGCTTAGACACAATTCAAATACACGGGCAGCTCCCAGCGAATCCCATCTCCCGCTACCTTACCTTGACCGCTCGGCCACCTAGCCTCCTCCATCATCTTGGGCCGCCACGTCGAGGATGCGCTCCACCTGGAAACCACAGGCAGTAAAGGACGGCCGTACCTTCGCTGACTTGAAGACACGTGCACGACAAGCGTTGCCTCACACAACTCACCACCGGCGCTCTCTTCACCCAAGTCAGCTCCTCTGACACTGTACCGCTTCGCCCATTGCCCCGTGCCTTCAAAGCAAAAACAAAACCCATTACCTAGTCGTATAGCCACCGGTCCCCCCTTCCCGCCTGCACCACAGCGGACCCACCTCACCAGGGCACTCTACCTGCACGCAGCTCCGTCCCTGCCCCTCAGCGCCCAGTTCACTCCTCTACCTCTGAAAAACACAACAACAAAGTAGTCACCCGGACGCTCGGCAACGACCTGAGAATTCCAAGCCTCTGGCCTACTTTCACCGAGACCACCTCCACTGCCTATTACAGCCAGGCAAAGCTACACCACAACCAAACCCGAACGGTAAGTACCGCTCCCTTGCCATTCCAACTCCCTCGCTACTGCTCCCACTGGCTCTGCCACGCAGTTTGGGTCGTCCCCCACCGTGGCGACAGGGACTAGAAGAAACTACCCTCCGCACCCACCGCACCTAGGGCTGCTACTTCTGCAAAGTAATGCACGCACCTAGACTGCAACGTCTAGTCACGTCCAAACGTAAAGCACACAGCCGGGCCACTACACCTCTGATGACTCTCATCACCTCCTCTACGCGCCGGGCAGAGCAGCTCCAACCAGACACAAATACACGCACAACACCAACACACAAGACCCACATCGTCAACCGGGGACAACAGAAAATTCGCGGTCAGCCAGGAGGACTCCTGGTCACGCATGCCAATGGGCAAGACACAACGGACAGGGCTCCGAGGGAGAACCTACGGCAGCCCTGGAAAAGCATAGAACCGTGCATGGTTCCCAAGATACGTGGACTCAACGGGCAAGATGAAGGGGCGAGAAGCCCCTTGTAAAGACGTAAAGATGCGGAGGATGCGCGGAACAAGTCCCGGAACAGGGAGCCAAGAAAACGGAAGATGGCTATCCTGGACGGCGAGGCAGGCTGCAAGGCCGCATCAAAAGATGACTGACTGGAGGCTTCCAAAGCACAAGAGCTATCCACACTTTAGAAAAGCTAAGAAAGAAAAGCTGCACCCCATCGACACTGCCTTGATCAGTACGAGCATTCGGCACCCTAGATATGGCGCCCAAGGCACGTCCGGCATGCCACGAGCACAAAAGAGGACATCGAGACCCGCAGAACATTTCAGACTCGGCACGGGGACTGCACAAACTAGACAACAACAGATACAGGCTAGAACTGCCCTGCCCACGCAGGGTTTGGGCTCCGAAGTGGGCCCCTCTGCCTTCACCCGCCCAAGGAGGACTCTCTCCGCACAGCCTAGGCTACCCTCAAAACCCCTCCCTGCTATCCCCAACCCGCCTCCCGCTTCCCAACTCTGGTCCCTCAACTTAGCTTTCAGAGGGCCACCGCTGAAGCCGTCCTTGGCCAAAGCAGCTCAAATCACATCGGACAACGGAAATAATCCGGCAGTCACTGGCTCCCTCTTCAGCATCTGCAGGGGAAAAATCAAACGGAAAAACACAGCGCCAACCGGAGGCACCACACTGCTGGCTGCCGACATCTTGTACTATGCCACCTCACCCACTGCAAAACTGCCAGCGCATCCTGCTCACCTGCCCCTCGCTCGCTCAAACATCAGGAGCTGCAGCTGTCACGGACTGGGGCACCAGCAGTGACAAGAGGCAGAATTGCTCTGGTGCCGACGACAAATTTACCGTCCCACACACTCCTCCTCACGAAGAGCCAGTCTCCCCTCAGACCATCACCCTCTTCCGGAGGCTCCCCGAACAGCACCTGCCAAAACAAAAAACACTCAGCTGAGTCGCTACAGAGTACTTGGCTCTTGGACAACCACCTCACCTTCTCACAGCGTTCGTTGACAAGAAGCTTGGCCTCTCGGAGTCCGCATGCCGAACCTGCAAGAAGAGATGTGCTTAGACACAATTCAAATACACGGGCAGCTCCCAGCGAATCCCATCTCCCGCTACCTTACCTTGACCGCTCGGCCACCTAGCCTCTTCCATCACCTTGGGCCGCCACGTCGAGGATGCGCTCCACCTGGAAACCACAGGCAGTAAAGGACGGCCGTACCTTCGCTGACTTGAAGACACGTGCACGACAAGCGTTGCCTCACACAACTCACCACCGGCGCTCTCTTCACCCAAGTCAGCTCCTCTGACACTGTACCGCTTCGCCCATTGCCCCGTGCCTTCAAAGCAAAAACAAAACCCATTACCTAGTCGTATAGCCACCGGTCCCCCCTTCCCGCCTGCACCACAGCGGACCCACCTCACCAGGGCACTCTACCTGCACGCAGCTCCGTCCCTGCCCCTCAGCGCCCAGTTCACTCCTCTACCTCTGAAAAACACAACAACAAAGTAGTCACCCGGACGCTCGGCAACGACCTGAGAATTCCAAGCCTCTGGCCTACTTTCACCGAGACCACCTCCACTGCCTATTACAGCCAGGCAAAGCTACACCACAACCAAACCCGAACGGTAAGTACCGCTCCCTTGCCATTCCAACTCCCTCGCTACTGCTCCCACTGGCTCTGCCACGCAGTTTGGGTCGTCCCCCACCGTGGCGACAGGGACTAGAAGAAACTACCCTCCGCACCCACCGCACCTAGGGCTGCTACTTCTGCAAAGTAATGCACGCACCTAGACTGCAACGTCTAGTCACGTCCAAACGTAAAGCACACAGCCGGGCCACTACACCTCTGATGACTCTCATCACCTCCTCTACGCGCCGGGCAGAGCAGCTCCAACCAGACACAAATACACGCACAACACCAACACACAAGACCCACATCGTCAACCGGGGACAACAGAAAATTCGCGGTCAGCCAGGAGGACTCCTGGTCACGCATGCCAATGGGCAAGACACAACGGACAGGGCTCCGAGGGAGAACCTACGGCAGCCCTGGAAAAGCATAGAACCGTGCATGGTTCCCAAGATACGTGGACTCAACGGGCAAGATGAAGGGGCGAGAAGCCCCTTGTAAAGACGTAAAGATGCGGAGGATGCGCGGAACAAGTCCCGGAACAGGGAGCCAAGAAAACGGAAGATGGCTATCCTGGACGGCGAGGCAGGCTGCAAGGCCGCATCAAAAGATGACTGACTGGAGGCTTCCAAAGCACAAGAGCTATCCACACTTTAGAAAAGCTAAGAAAGAAAAGCTGCACCCCATCGACACTGCCTTGATCAGTACGAGCATTCGGCACCCTAGATATGGCGCCCAAGGCACGTCCGGCATGCCACGAGCACAAAAGAGGACATCGAGACCCGCAGAACATTTCAGACTCGGCACGGGGACTGCACAAACTAGACAACAACAGATACAGGCTGGAACTGCCCTGCCCACGCAGGGTTTGGGCTCCGAAGTGGGCCCCTCTGCCTTCACCCGCCCAAGGAGGACTCTCTCCGCACAGCCTAGGCTACCCTCAAAACCCCTCCCTGCTATCCCCAACCCGCCTCCCGCTTCCCAACTCTGGTCCCTCAACTTAGCTTTCAGAGGGCCACCGCTGAAGCCGTCCTTGGCCAAAGCAGCTCAAATCAGATCGGACAACGGAAATAATCCGGCAGTCACTGGCTCCCTCTTCAGCATCTGCAGGGGAAAAATCAAACGGAAAAACACAGCGCCAACCGGAGGCACCACACTGCTGGCTGCCGACATCTTGTACTATGCCACCTCACCCACTGCAAAACTGCCAGCGCATCCTGCTCACCTGCCCCTCGCTCGCTCAAACATCAGGAGCTGCAGCTGTCACGGCCTGGGGCACCTGCAGTGCCTAGAGGCAGAATTGCTCTGGTGCCGACGACAAATTTGGCGTCCCACACACTCCTCCTCACGAAGAGCAAGTCTCCCCTCAGACCATCACCCTCTTCCGGAGGCTCCCCGAACAGCACCTGCCAAAACAAAAAACACTCAGCTGAGTCGCTACAGAGTACTTGGCTCTTGGACAACCACCTCACCTTCTCACAGCGTTCGTTGACAAGAAGCTTGGCCTCTCGGAGTCCGCATGCCGAACCTGCAAGAAGAGATGTGCTTAGACACAATTCAAATACACGGGCAGCTCCCAGCGAATCCCATCTCCCGCTACCTTACCTTGACCGCTCGGCCACCTAGCCTCCTCCATCATCTTGGGCCGCCACGTCGAGGATGCGCTCCACCTGGAAACCACAGGCAGTAAAGGACGGCCGTACCTTCGCTGACTTGAAGACACGTGCACGACAAGCGTTGCCTCACACAACTCACCACCGGCGCTCTCTTCACCCAAGTCAGCTCCTCTGACACTGTACCGCTTCGCCCATTGCCCCGTGCCTTCAAAGCAAAAACAAAACCCATTACCTAGTCGTATAGCCACCGGTCCCCCCTTCCCGCCTGCACCACAGCGGACCCACCTCACCAGGGCACTCTACCTGCACGCAGCTCCGTCCCTGCCCCTCAGCGCCCAGTTCACTCCTCTACCTCTGAAAAACACAACAACAAAGTAGTCACCCGGACGCTCGGCAACGACCTGAGAATTCCAAGCCTCTGGCCTACTTTCACCGAGACCACCTCCACTGCCTATTACAGCCAGGCAAAGCTACACCACAACCAAACCCGAACGGTAAGTACCGCTCCCTTGCCATTCCAACTCCCTCGCTACTGCTCCCACTGGCTCTGCCACGCAGTTTGGGTCGTCCCCCACCGTGGCGACAGGGACTAGAAGAAACTACCCTCCGCACCCACCGCACCTAGGGCTGCTACTTCTGCAAAGTAATGCACGCACCTAGACTGCAACGTCTAGTCACGTCCAAACGTAAAGCACACAGCCGGGCCACTACACCTCTGATGACTCTCATCACCTCCTCTACGCGCCGGGCAGAGCAGCTCCAACCAGACACAAATACACGCACAACACCAACACACAAGACCCACATCGTCAACCGGGGACAACAGAAAATTCGCGGTCAGCCAGGAGGACTCCTGGTCACGCATGCCAATGGGCAAGACACAACGGACAGGGCCCCGAGGGAGAACCTACGGCAGCCCTGGAAAAGCATAGAACCGTGCATGGTTCCCAAGATACGTGGACTCAACGGGCAAGATGAAGGGGCGAGAAGCCCCTTGTAAAGACGTAAAGATGCGGAGGATGCGCGGAACAAGTCCCGGAACAGGGAGCCAAGAAAACGGAAGATGGCTATCCTGGACGGCGAGGCAGGCTGCAAGGCCGCATCAAAAGATGACTGACTGGAGGCTTCCAAAGCACAAGAGCTATCCACACTTTAGAAAAGCTAAGAAAGAAAAGCTGCACCCCATCGACACTGCCTTGATCAGTACGAGCATTCGGCACCCTAGATATGGCGCCCAAGGCACGTCCGGCATGCCACGAGCACAAAAGAGGACATCGAGACCCGCAGAACATTTCAGACTCGGCACGGGGACTGCACAAACTAGACAACAACAGATACAGGCTGGAACTGCCCTGCCCACGCAGGGTTTGGGCTCCGAAGTGGGCCCCTCTGCCTTCACCCGCCCAAGGAGGACTCTCTCCGCACAGCCTAGGCTACCCTCAAAACCCCTCCCTGCTATCCCCAACCCGCCTCCCGCTTCCCAAATCTGGTCCCTCAACTTAGCTTTCAGAGGGCCACCCCTGAAGCCGTCCTTGGCCAAAGCAGCTCAAATCACATCGGACAACGGAAATAATCCGGCAGTCACTGGCTCCCTCTTCAGCATCTGCAAGGGAAAAATCAAACGGAAAAACACAGCGCCAACCGGAGGCACCACACTGCTGGCTGCCGACATCTTGTACTATGCCACCTCACCCACTGCAAAACTGCCAGCGCATCCTGCTCACCTGCCCCTCGCTCGCTCAAACATCAGGAGCTGCAGCTGTCACGGCCTGGGGCACCTGCAGTGCCTAGAGGCAGAATTGCTCTGGTGCCGACGACAAATTTGGCGTCCCACACACTCCTCCTCACGAAGAGCCAGTCTCCCCTCAGACCATCACCCTCTTCCGGAGGCTCCCCGAACAGCACCTGCCAAAACAAAAAACACTCAGCTGAGTCGCTACAGAGTACTTGGCTCTTGGACAACCACCTCACCTTCTCACAGCGTTTGTTGACAAGAAGCTTGGCCTCTCGGAGTCCCTATGCCGAACCTGCAAGAAGAGATGTGCTTAGACACAATTCAAATACACGGGCAGCTCCCAGCGAATCCCATCTCCCGCTACCTTACCTTGACCGCTCGGCCACCGAGCCTCATCCATCACCTTGGGCTGCCACGTCGAGGATGCGCTCCAACTGGAAACCACAAGCAGTAAAGGACGGCCGTACCTTCGCTGACTTGAAGACACGTGCACGACAAGCGTTGCTTCACACAACTCGCCACCGGCGTTCTCTCCTCACCCAAGCCAGCTCCTCTGACACTCTACCGCTTTGCCCATTGCCCCGTGCCTTCAAAGCAAAAACAAAACCCATGACCTAGTCGTATAGACACCGGTCACCTCTTCCCGCCTGCACCACAGCGGACCCACCTCACCAGGGCACTCTACCTGCACGCAGCTCCGTCCCTGCCCCTCGGCGCGCAGTTCAGTCCTCTATATCTGAAAAACACAACAACAAAGTAGTCAGCCAGACACTCGGCAACGACCTGAGAATTCCAAGCCTCTGGCCTACTTTCACCGAGACCACCTCCACTGCGTATTACAGCCAGGCAAAGCTACTCCACAACTTAACCCGAACATTATGTACCACTCCCTTGCCATTCCAACTCCTTCGCTACTGCTCCCACTGGCTCTGCCACGCAGTTTGGGCCGTCCCCCACCGTGGCGACAGGGACTAGCAGAAACTACCCTCCGCACCCACCGCACCTAGGGCTGCTACTTCTGCAAAGTAATGCACGCATTTAGACTGCAACGTCTAGTCACGTGTTAAGCACACAATCGGGCCACTATACCTCTGCTGACTCTCATCACCACCTCTACGCGCCGGGCAGAGCAGCTCCAACCAGACACAAATACACGCACAACACCAACACACAAGACCCATAACGTCAACCGGGGACAACAGAAAATTCGCGGTCAGCCAGGAGGACTCCTGGGTCAGGCATGCCAATGGGCAAGACACAACGGACAGGGCCCCGAGGGAGAACCTACGGCAGCCCTGGAAAAGCATAGAACCGTGCATGGTTCCCAAGATACGTGGACTCAACGGGCAAGATGAAGGGGCGAGAAGCCCCTTGTAAAGACGTAAAGATGCGGAGGATGCGCGGAACAAGTCCCGGAACAGGGAGCCAAGAAAACGGAAGATGGCTATCCTGGACGGCGAGGCAGGCTGCAAGGCCGCATCAAAAGATGACTGACTGGAGGCTTCCAAAGCACAAGAGCTATCCACACTTTAGAAAAGCTAAGAAAGAAAAGCTGCACCCCATCGACACTGCCTTGATCAGTACGAGCATTCGGCACCCTAGATATGGCGCCCAAGGCACGTCCGGCATGCCACGAGCACAAAAGAGGACATCGAGACCGCAGAACATTTCAGACTCGGCACGGGGACTGCACAAACTAGACAACAACAGATACAGGCTAGAACTGCCCTGCCCACGCAGGGTTTGGGCTCCGAAGTGGGCCCCTCTGCCTTCACCCGCCCAAGGAGGACTCTCTCCGCACAGCCTAGGCTACCCTCAAAACCCCTCCCTGCTATCCCCAACCCGCCTCCCGCTTCCCAACTCTGGTCCCTCAACTTAGCTTTCAGAGGGCCACCGCTGAAGCCGTCCTTGGCCAAAGCAGCTCAAATCACATCGGACAACGGAAATAATCCGGCAGTCACTGGCTCCCTCTTCAGCATCTGCAGGGGAAAAATCAAACGGAAAAACACAGCGCCAACCGGAGGCACCACACTGCTGGCTGCCGACATCTTGTACTATGCCACCTCACCCACTGCAAAACTGCCAGCGCATCCTGCTCACCTGCCCCTCGCTCGCTCAAACATCAGGAGCTGCAGCAGTCACGGCCTGGGGCACCTGCAGTGCCTAGAGGCAGAATTGTTCTGGTGCCGACGACAAATTCGGCGTCCCACACACTCCTCCTCACGAAGAGCCAGTCTCCCCTCAGACCATCACCCTCTTCCGGAGGCTCCCCGAACAGCACCTGCCAAAACAAAAAACACTCAGCTGAGTCGCTACAGAGTACTTGGCTCTTGGACAACCACCTCACCTTCTCACAGCGTTCGTTGACAAGAAGCTTGGCCTCTCGGAGTCCGCATGCCGAACCTGCAAGAAGAGATGTGCTTAGACACAATTCAAATACACGGGCAGCTCCCAGCGAATCCCATCTCCCGCTACCTTACCTTGACCGCTCGGCCACCTAGCCTCCTCCATCATCTTGGGCCGCCACGTCGAGGATGCGCTCCACCTGGAAACCACAGGCAGTAAAGGACGGCCGTACCTTCGCTGACTTGAAGACACGTGCACGACAAGCGTTGCCTCACACAACTCACCACCGGCGCTCTCTTCACCCAAGTCAGCTCCTCTGACACTGTACCGCTTCGCCCATTGCCCCGTGCCTTCAAAGCAAAAACAAAACCCATTACTTAGTCGTATAGCCACCGGTCCCCCCTTCCCGCCTGCACCACAGCGGACCCACCTCACCAGGGCACTCTACCTGCACGCAGCTCCGTCCCTGCCCCTCAGCGCCCAGTTCACTCCTCTACCTCTGAAAAACACAACAACAAAGTAGTCACCCGGACGCTCGGCAACGACCTGAGAATTCCAAGCCTCTGGCCTACTTTCACCGAGACCACCTCCACTGCCTATTACAGCCAGGCAAAGCTACACCACAACCAAACCCGAACGGTAAGTACCGCTCCCTTGCCATTCCAACTCCCTCGCTACTGCTCCCACTGGCTCTGCCACGCAGTTTGGGTCGTCCCCCACCGTGGCGACAGGGACTAGAAGAAACTACCCTCCGCACCCACCGCACCTAGGGCTGCTACTTCTGCAAAGTAATGCACGCACCTAGACTGCAACGTCTAGTCACGTCCAAACGTAAAGCACACAGCCGGGCCACTACACCTCTGATGACTCTCATCACCTCCTCTACGCGCCGGGCAGAGCAGCTCCAACCAGACACAAATACACGCACAACACCAACACACAAGACCCACATCGTCAACCGGGGACAACAGAAAATTCGCGGTCAGCCAGGAGGACTCCTGGTCACGCATGCCAATGGGCAAGACACAACGGACAGGGCCCCGAGGGAGAACCTACGGCAGCCCTGGAAAAGCATAGAACCGTGCATGGTTCCCAAGATACGTGGACTCAACGGGCAAGATGAAGGGGCGAGAAGCCCCTTGTAAAGACGTAAAGATGCGGAGGATGCGCGGAACAAGTCCCGGAACAGGGAGCCAAGAAAACGGAAGATGGCTATCCTGGACGGCGAGGCAGGCTGCAAGGCCGCATCAAAAGATGACTGACTGGAGGCTTCCAAAGCACAAGAGCTATCCACACTTTAGAAAAGCTAAGAAAGAAAAGCTGCACCCCATCGACACTGCCTTGATCAGTACGAGCATTCGGCACCCTAGATATGGCGCCCAAGGCACGTCCGGCATGCCACGAGCACAAAAGAGGACATCGAGACCCGCAGAACATTTCAGACTCGGCACGGGGACTGCACAAACTAGACAACAACAGATACAGGCTGGAACTGCCCTGCCCACGCAGGGTTTGGGCTCCGAAGTGGGCCCCTCTGCCTTCACCCGCCCAAGGAGGACTCTCTCCGCACAGCCTAGGCTACCCTCAAAACCCCTCCCTGCTATCCCCAACCCGCCTCCCGCTTCCCAAATCTGGTCCCTCAACTTAGCTTTCAGAGGGCCACCCCTGAAGCCGTCCTTGGCCAAAGCAGCTCAAATCACATCGGACAACGGAAATAATCCGGCAGTCACTGGCTCCCTCTTCAGCATCTGCAAGGGAAAAATCAAACGGAAAAACACAGCGCCAACCGGAGGCACCACACTGCTGGCTGCCGACATCTTGTACTATGCCACCTCACCCACTGCAAAACTGCCAGCGCATCCTGCTCACCTGCCCCTCGCTCGCTCAAACATCAGGAGCTGCAGCTGTCACGGCCTGGGGCACCTGCAGTGCCTAGAGGCAGAATTGCTCTGGTGCCGACGACAAATTTGGCGTCCCACACACTCCTCCTCACGAAGAGCCAGTCTCCCCTCAGACCATCACCCTCTTCCGGAGGCTCCCCGAACAGCACCTGCCAAAACAAAAAACACTCAGCTGAGTCGCTACAGAGTACTTGGCTCTTGGACAACCACCTCACCTTCTCACAGCGTTTGTTGACAAGAAGCTTGGCCTCTCGGAGTCCCTATGCCGAACCTGCAAGAAGAGATGTGCTTAGACACAATTCAAATACACGGGCAGCTCCCAGCGAATCCCATCTCCCGCTACCTTACCTTGACCGCTCGGCCACCGAGCCTCCTCCATCACCTTGGGCTGCCACGTCGAGGATGCGCTCCAACTGGAAACCACAAGCAGTAAAGGACGGCCGTACCTTCGCTGACTTGAAGACACGTGCACGACAAGCGTTGCTTCACACAACTCGCCACCGGCGTTCTCTCCTCACCCAAGCCAGCTCCTCTGACACTCTACCGCTTTGCCCATTGCCCCGTGCCTTCAAAGCAAAAACAAAACCCATGACCTAGTCGTATAGACACCGGTCACCTCTTCCCGCCTGCACCACAGCGGACCCACCTCACCAGGGCACTCTACCTGCACGCAGCTCCGTCCCTGCCCCTCGGCGCGCAGTTCAGTCCTCTATATCTGAAAAACACAACAACAAAGTAGTCAGCCAGACACTCGGCAACGACCTGAGAATTCCAAGCCTCTGGCCTACTTTCACCGAGACCACCTCCACTGCGTATTACAGCCAGGCAAAGCTACTCCACAACTTAACCCGAACATTATGTACCACTCCCTTGCCATTCCAACTCCTTCGCTACTGCTCCCACTGGCTCTGCCACGCAGTTTGGGCCGTCCCCCACCGTGGCGACAGGGACTAGCAGAAACTACCCTCCGCACCCACCGCACCTAGGGCTGCTACTTCTGCAAAGTAATGCACGCATTTAGACTGCAACGTCTAGTCACGTGTTAAGCACACAATCGGGCCACTATACCTCTGCTGACTCTCATCACCACCTCTACGCGCCGGGCAGAGCAGCTCCAACCAGACACAAATACACGCACAACACCAACACACAAGACCCATAACGTCAACCGGGGACAACAGAAAATTCGCGGTCAGCCAGGAGGACTCCTGGGTCAGGCATGCCAATGGGCAAGACACAACGGACAGGGCCCCGAGGGAGAACCTACGGCAGCCCTGGAAAAGCATAGAACCGTGCATGGTTCCCAAGATACGTGGACTCAACGGGCAAGATGAAGGGGCGAGAAGCCCCTTGTAAAGACGTAAAGATGCGGAGGATGCGCGGAACAAGTCCCGGAACAGGGAGCCAAGAAAACGGAAGATGGCTATCCTGGACGGCGAGGCAGGCTGCAAGGCCGCATCAAAAGATGACTGACTGGAGGCTTCCAAAGCACAAGAGCTATCCACACTTTAGAAAAGCTAAGAAAGAAAAGCTGCACCCCATCGACACTGCCTTGATCAGTACGAGCATTCGGCACCCTAGATATGGCGCCCAAGGCACGTCCGGCATGCCACGAGCACAAAAGAGGACATCGAGACCGCAGAACATTTCAGACTCGGCACGGGGACTGCACAAACTAGACAACAACAGATACAGGCTAGAACTGCCCTGCCCACGCAGGGTTTGGGCTCCGAAGTGGGCCCCTCTGCCTTCACCCGCCCAAGGAGGACTCTCTCCGCACAGCCTAGGCTACCCTCAAAACCCCTCCCTGCTATCCCCAACCCGCCTCCCGCTTCCCAACTCTGGTCCCTCAACTTAGCTTTCAGAGGGCCACCGCTGAAGCCGTCCTTGGCCAAAGCAGCTCAAATCACATCGGACAACGGAAATAATCCGGCAGTCACTGGCTCCCTCTTCAGCATCTGCAGGGGAAAAATCAAACGGAAAAACACAGCGCCAACCGGAGGCACCACACTGCTGGCTGCCGACATCTTGTACTATGCCACCTCACCCACTGCAAAACTGCCAGCGCATCCTGCTCACCTGCCCCTCGCTCGCTCAAACATCAGGAGCTGCAGCAGTCACGGCCTGGGGCACCTGCAGTGCCTAGAGGCAGAATTGTTCTGGTGCCGACGACAAATTCGGCGTCCCACACACTCCTCCTCACGAAGAGCCAGTCTCCCCTCAGACCATCACCCTCTTCCGGAGGCTCCCCGAACAGCACCTGCCAAAACAAAAAACACTCAGCTGAGTCGCTACAGAGTACTTGGCTCTTGGACAACCACCTCACCTTCTCACAGCGTTCGTTGACAAGAAGCTTGGCCTCTCGGAGTCCGCATGCCGAACCTGCAAGAAGAGATGTGCTTAGACACAATTCAAATACACGGGCAGCTCCCAGCGAATCCCATCTCCCGCTACCTTACCTTGACCGCTCGGCCACCTAGCCTCCTCCATCATCTTGGGCCGCCACGTCGAGGATGCGCTCCACCTGGAAACCACAGGCAGTAAAGGACGGCCGTACCTTCGCTGACTTGAAGACACGTGCACGACAAGCGTTGCCTCACACAACTCACCACCGGCGCTCTCTTCACCCAAGTCAGCTCCTCTGACACTGTACCGCTTCGCCCATTGCCCCGTGCCTTCAAAGCAAAAACAAAACCCATTACTTAGTCGTATAGCCACCGGTCCCCCCTTCCCGCCTGCACCACAGCGGACCCACCTCACCAGGGCACTCTACCTGCACGCAGCTCCGTCCCTGCCCCTCAGCGCCCAGTTCACTCCTCTACCTCTGAAAAACACAACAACAAAGTAGTCACCCGGACGCTCGGCAACGACCTGAGAATTCCAAGCCTCTGGCCTACTTTCACCGAGACCACCTCCACTGCCTATTACAGCCAGGCAAAGCTACACCACAACCAAACCCGAACGGTAAGTACCGCTCCCTTGCCATTCCAACTCCCTCGCTACTGCTCCCACTGGCTCTGCCACGCAGTTTGGGTCGTCCCCCACCGTGGCGACAGGGACTAGAAGAAACTACCCTCCGCACCCACCGCACCTAGGGCTGCTACTTCTGCAAAGTAATGCACGCACCTAGACTGCAACGTCTAGTCACGTCCAAACGTAAAGCACACAGCCGGGCCACTACACCTCTGATGACTCTCATCACCTCCTCTACGCGCCGGGCAGAGCAGCTCCAACCAGACACAAATACACGCACAACACCAACACACAAGACCCACATCGTCAACCGGGGACAACAGAAAATTCGCGGTCAGCCAGGAGGACTCCTGGTCACGCATGCCAATGGGCAAGACACAACGGACAGGGCCCCGAGGGAGAACCTACGGCAGCCCTGGAAAAGCATAGAACCGTGCATGGTTCCCAAGATACGTGGACTCAACGGGCAAGATGAAGGGGCGAGAAGCCCCTTGTAAAGACGTAAAGATGCGGAGGATGCGCGGAACAAGTCCCGGAACAGGGAGCCAAGAAAACGGAAGATGGCTATCCTGGACGGCGAGGCAGGCTGCAAGGCCGCATCAAAAGATGACTGACTGGAGGCTTCCAAAGCACAAGAGCTATCCACACTTTAGAAAAGCTAAGAAAGAAAAGCTGCACCCCATCGACACTGCCTTGATCAGTACGAGCATTCGGCACCCTAGATATGGCGCCCAAGGCACGTCCGGCATGCCACGAGCACAAAAGAGGACATCGAGACCCGCAGAACATTTCAGACTCGGCACGGGGACTGCACAAACTAGACAACAACAGATACAGGCTGGAACTGCCCTGCCCACGCAGGGTTTGGGCTCCGAAGTGGGCCCCTCTGCCTTCACCCGCCCAAGGAGGACTCTCTCCGCACAGCCTAGGCTACCCTCAAAACCCCTCCCTGCTATCCCCAACCCGCCTCCCGCTTCCCAAATCTGGTCCCTCAACTTAGCTTTCAGAGGGCCACCCCTGAAGCCGTCCTTGGCCAAAGCAGCTCAAATCACATCGGACAACGGAAATAATCCGGCAGTCACTGGCTCCCTCTTCAGCATCTGCAGGGGAAAAATCAAACGGAAAAACACAGCGCCAACCGGAGGCACCACACTGCTGGCTGCCGACATCTTGTACTATGCCACCTCACCCACTGCAAAACTGCCAGCGCATCCTGCTCACCTGCCCCTCGCTCGCTCAAACATCAGGAGCTGCAGCTGTCACGGCCTGGGGCACCTGCAGTGCCTAGAGGCAGAATTGCTCTGGTGCCGACGACAAATTTGGCGTCCCACACACTCCTCCTCACGAAGAGCCAGTCTCCCCTCAGACCATCACCCTCTTCCGGAGGCTCCCCGAACAGCACCTGCCAAAACAAAAAACACTCAGCTGAGTCGCTACAGAGTACTTGGCTCTTGGACAACCACCTCACCTTCTCACAGCGTTCGTTGACAAGAAGCTTGGCCTCTCGGAGTCCGCATGCCGAACCTGCAAGAAGAGATGTGCTTAGACACAATTCAAATACACGGGCAGCTCCCAGCGAATCCCATCTCCCGCTACCTTACCTTGACCGCTCGGCCACCTAGCCTCCTCCATCATCTTGGGCCGCCACGTCGAGGATGCGCTCCACCTGGAAACCACAGGCAGTAAAGGACGGCCGTACCTTCGCTGACTTGAAGACACGTGCACGACAAGCGTTGCCTCACACAACTCACCACCGGCGCTCTCTTCACCCAAGTCAGCTCCTCTGACACTGTACCGCTTCGCCCATTGCCCCGTGCCTTCAAAGCAAAAACAAAACCCATTACCTAGTCGTATAGCCACCGGTCCCCCCTTCCCGCCTGCACCACAGCGGACCCACCTCACCAGGGCACTCTACCTGCACGCAGCTCCGTCCCTGCCCCTCAGCGCCCAGTTCACTCCTCTACCTCTGAAAAACACAACAACAAAGTAGTCACCCGGACGCTCGGCAACGACCTGAGAATTCCAAGCCTCTGGCCTACTTTCACCGAGACCACCTCCACTGCCTATTACAGCCAGGCAAAGCTACACCACAACCAAACCCGAACGGTAAGTACCGCTCCCTTGCCATTCCAACTCCCTCGCTACTGCTCCCACTGGCTCTGCCACGCAGTTTGGGTCGTCCCCCACCGTGGCGACAGGGACTAGAAGAAACTACCCTCCGCACCCACCGCACCTAGGGCTGCTACTTCTGCAAAGTAATGCACGCACCTAGACTGCAACGTCTAGTCACGTCCAAACGTAAAGCACACAGCCGGGCCACTACACCTCTGATGACTCTCATCACCTCCTCTACGCGCCGGGCAGAGCAGCTCCAACCAGACACAAATACACGCACAACACCAACACACAAGACCCACATCGTCAACCGGGGACAACAGAAAATTCGCGGTCAGCCAGGAGGACTCCTGGTCACGCATGCCAATGGGCAAGACACAACGGACAGGGCTCCGAGGGAGAACCTACGGCAGCCCTGGAAAAGCATAGAACCGTGCATGGTTCCCAAGATACGTGGACTCAACGGGCAAGATGAAGGGGCGAGAAGCCCCTTGTAAAGACGTAAAGATGCGGAGGATGCGCGGAACAAGTCCCGGAACAGGGAGCCAAGAAAACGGAAGATGGCTATCCTGGACGGCGAGGCAGGCTGCAAGGCCGCATCAAAAGATGACTGACTGGAGGCTTCCAAAGCACAAGAGCTATCCACACTTTAGAAAAGCTAAGAAAGAAAAGCTGCACCCCATCGACACTGCCTTGATCAGTACGAGCATTCGGCACCCTAGATATGGCGCCCAAGGCACGTCCGGCATGCCACGAGCACAAAAGAGGACATCGAGACCCGCAGAACATTTCAGACTCGGCACGGGGACTGCACAAACTAGACAACAACAGATACAGGCTGGAACTGCCCTGCCCACGCAGGGTTTGGGCTCCGAAGTGGGCCCCTCTGCCTTCACCCGCCCAAGGAGGACTCTCTCCGCACAGCCTAGGCTACCCTCAAAACCCCTCCCTGCTATCCCCAACCCGCCTCCCGCTTCCCAACTCTGGTCCCTCAACTTAGCTTTCAGAGGGCCACCGCTGAAGCCGTCCTTGGCCAAAGCAGCTCAAATCAGATCGGACAACGGAAATAATCCGGCAGTCACTGGCTCCCTCTTCAGCATCTGCAGGGGAAAAATCAAACGGAAAAACACAGCGCCAACCGGAGGCACCACACTGCTGGCTGCCGACATCTTGTACTATGCCACCTCACCCACTGCAAAACTGCCAGCGCATCCTGCTCACCTGCCCCTCGCTCGCTCAAACATCAGGAGCTGCAGCTGTCACGGCCTGGGGCACCTGCAGTGCCTAGAGGCAGAATTGCTCTGGTGCCGACGACAAATTTGGCGTCCCACACACTCCTCCTCACGAAGAGCAAGTCTCCCCTCAGACCATCACCCTCTTCCGGAGGCTCCCCGAACAGCACCTGCCAAAACAAAAAACACTCAGCTGAGTCGCTACAGAGTACTTGGCTCTTGGACAACCACCTCACCTTCTCACAGCGTTCGTTGACAAGAAGCTTGGCCTCTCGGAGTCCGCATGCCGAACCTGCAAGAAGAGATGTGCTTAGACACAATTCAAATACACGGGCAGCTCCCAGCGAATCCCATCTCCCGCTACCTTACCTTGACCGCTCGGCCACCTAGCCTCCTCCATCATCTTGGGCCGCCACGTCGAGGATGCGCTCCACCTGGAAACCACAGGCAGTAAAGGACGGCCGTACCTTCGCTGACTTGAAGACACGTGCACGACAAGCGTTGCCTCACACAACTCACCACCGGCGCTCTCTTCACCCAAGTCAGCTCCTCTGACACTGTACCGCTTCGCCCATTGCCCCGTGCCTTCAAAGCAAAAACAAAACCCATTACCTAGTCGTATAGCCACCGGTCCCCCCTTCCCGCCTGCACCACAGCGGACCCACCTCACCAGGGCACTCTACCTGCACGCAGCTCCGTCCCTGCCCCTCAGCGCCCAGTTCACTCCTCTACCTCTGAAAAACACAACAACAAAGTAGTCACCCGGACGCTCGGCAACGACCTGAGAATTCCAAGCCTCTGGCCT
Organism: Clamator glandarius; assembly: GCA_033459285.1. NCBI lineage: Eukaryota > Metazoa > Chordata > Aves > Cuculiformes > Cuculidae > Clamator > Clamator glandarius. Next base: position 2,553,672 of record JAUNZM010000184.1, on the reverse strand, counting down.
ACTTTCACCGAGACCACCTCCACTGCCTATTACAGCCAGGCAAAGCTACACCACAACCAAACCCGAACGGTAAGTACCGCTCCCTTGCCATTCCAACTCCCTCGCTACTGCTCCCACTGGCTCTGCCACGCAGTTTGGGTCGTCCCCCACCGTGGCGACAGGGACTAGAAGAAACTACCCTCCGCACCCACCGCACCTAGGGCTGCTACTTCTGCAAAGTAATGCACGCACCTAGACTGCAACGTCTAGTCACGTCCAAACGTAAAGCACACAGCCGGGCCACTACACCTCTGATGACTCTCATCACCTCCTCTACGCGCCGGGCAGAGCAGCTCCAACCAGACACAAATACACGCACAACACCAACACACAAGACCCACATCGTCAACCGGGGACAACAGAAAATTCGCGGTCAGCCAGGAGGACTCCTGGTCACGCATGCCAATGGGCAAGACACAACGGACAGGGCCCCGAGGGAGAACCTACGGCAGCCCTGGAAAAGCATAGAACCGTGCATGGTTCCCAAGATACGTGGACTCAACGGGCAAGATGAAGGGGCGAGAAGCCCCTTGTAAAGACGTAAAGATGCGGAGGATGCGCGGAACAAGTCCCGGAACAGGGAGCCAAGAAAACGGAAGATGGCTATCCTGGACGGCGAGGCAGGCTGCAAGGCCGCATCAAAAGATGACTGACTGGAGGCTTCCAAAGCACAAGAGCTATCCACACTTTAGAAAAGCTAAGAAAGAAAAGCTGCACCCCATCGACACTGCCTTGATCAGTACGAGCATTCGGCACCCTAGATATGGCGCCCAAGGCACGTCCGGCATGCCACGAGCACAAAAGAGGACATCGAGACCCGCAGAACATTTCAGACTCGGCACGGGGACTGCACAAACTAGACAACAACAGATACAGGCTGGAACTGCCCTGCCCACGCAGGGTTTGGGCTCCGAAGTGGGCCCCTCTGCCTTCACCCGCCCAAGGAGGACTCTCTCCGCACAGCCTAGGCTACCCTCAAAACCCCTCCCTGCTATCCCCAACCCGCCTCCCGCTTCCCAAATCTGGTCCCTCAACTTAGCTTTCAGAGGGCCACCCCTGAAGCCGTCCTTGGCCAAAGCAGCTCAAATCACATCGGACAACGGAAATAATCCGGCAGTCACTGGCTCCCTCTTCAGCATCTGCAAGGGAAAAATCAAACGGAAAAACACAGCGCCAACCGGAGGCACCACACTGCTGGCTGCCGACATCTTGTACTATGCCACCTCACCCACTGCAAAACTGCCAGCGCATCCTGCTCACCTGCCCCTCGCTCGCTCAAACATCAGGAGCTGCAGCTGTCACGGCCTGGGGCACCTGCAGTGCCTAGAGGCAGAATTGCTCTGGTGCCGACGACAAATTTGGCGTCCCACACACTCCTCCTCACGAAGAGCCAGTCTCCCCTCAGACCATCACCCTCTTCCGGAGGCTCCCCGAACAGCACCTGCCAAAACAAAAAACACTCAGCTGAGTCGCTACAGAGTACTTGGCTCTTGGACAACCACCTCACCTTCTCACAGCGTTTGTTGACAAGAAGCTTGGCCTCTCGGAGTCCCTATGCCGAACCTGCAAGAAGAGATGTGCTTAGACACAATTCAAATACACGGGCAGCTCCCAGCGAATCCCATCTCCCGCTACCTTACCTTGACCGCTCGGCCACCGAGCCTCATCCATCACCTTGGGCTGCCACGTCGAGGATGCGCTCCAACTGGAAACCACAAGCAGTAAAGGACGGCCGTACCTTCGCTGACTTGAAGACACGTGCACGACAAGCGTTGCTTCACACAACTCGCCACCGGCGTTCTCTCCTCACCCAAGCCAGCTCCTCTGACACTCTACCGCTTTGCCCATTGCCCCGTGCCTTCAAAGCAAAAACAAAACCCATGACCTAGTCGTATAGACACCGGTCACCTCTTCCCGCCTGCACCACAGCGGACCCACCTCACCAGGGCACTCTACCTGCACGCAGCTCCGTCCCTGCCCCTCGGCGCGCAGTTCAGTCCTCTATATCTGAAAAACACAACAACAAAGTAGTCAGCCAGACACTCGGCAACGACCTGAGAATTCCAAGCCTCTGGCCTACTTTCACCGAGACCACCTCCACTGCGTATTACAGCCAGGCAAAGCTACTCCACAACTTAACCCGAACATTATGTACCACTCCCTTGCCATTCCAACTCCTTCGCTACTGCTCCCACTGGCTCTGCCACGCAGTTTGGGCCGTCCCCCACCGTGGCGACAGGGACTAGCAGAAACTACCCTCCGCACCCACCGCACCTAGGGCTGCTACTTCTGCAAAGTAATGCACGCATTTAGACTGCAACGTCTAGTCACGTGTTAAGCACACAATCGGGCCACTATACCTCTGCTGACTCTCATCACCACCTCTACGCGCCGGGCAGAGCAGCTCCAACCAGACACAAATACACGCACAACACCAACACACAAGACCCATAACGTCAACCGGGGACAACAGAAAATTCGCGGTCAGCCAGGAGGACTCCTGGGTCAGGCATGCCAATGGGCAAGACACAACGGACAGGGCCCCGAGGGAGAACCTACGGCAGCCCTGGAAAAGCATAGAACCGTGCATGGTTCCCAAGATACGTGGACTCAACGGGCAAGATGAAGGGGCGAGAAGCCCCTTGTAAAGACGTAAAGATGCGGAGGATGCGCGGAACAAGTCCCGGAACAGGGAGCCAAGAAAACGGAAGATGGCTATCCTGGACGGCGAGGCAGGCTGCAAGGCCGCATCAAAAGATGACTGACTGGAGGCTTCCAAAGCACAAGAGCTATCCACACTTTAGAAAAGCTAAGAAAGAAAAGCTGCACCCCATCGACACTGCCTTGATCAGTACGAGCATTCGGCACCCTAGATATGGCGCCCAAGGCACGTCCGGCATGCCACGAGCACAAAAGAGGACATCGAGACCGCAGAACATTTCAGACTCGGCACGGGGACTGCACAAACTAGACAACAACAGATACAGGCTAGAACTGCCCTGCCCACGCAGGGTTTGGGCTCCGAAGTGGGCCCCTCTGCCTTCACCCGCCCAAGGAGGACTCTCTCCGCACAGCCTAGGCTACCCTCAAAACCCCTCCCTGCTATCCCCAACCCGCCTCCCGCTTCCCAACTCTGGTCCCTCAACTTAGCTTTCAGAGGGCCACCGCTGAAGCCGTCCTTGGCCAAAGCAGCTCAAATCACATCGGACAACGGAAATAATCCGGCAGTCACTGGCTCCCTCTTCAGCATCTGCAGGGGAAAAATCAAACGGAAAAACACAGCGCCAACCGGAGGCACCACACTGCTGGCTGCCGACATCTTGTACTATGCCACCTCACCCACTGCAAAACTGCCAGCGCATCCTGCTCACCTGCCCCTCGCTCGCTCAAACATCAGGAGCTGCAGCAGTCACGGCCTGGGGCACCTGCAGTGCCTAGAGGCAGAATTGTTCTGGTGCCGACGACAAATTCGGCGTCCCACACACTCCTCCTCACGAAGAGCCAGTCTCCCCTCAGACCATCACCCTCTTCCGGAGGCTCCCCGAACAGCACCTGCCAAAACAAAAAACACTCAGCTGAGTCGCTACAGAGTACTTGGCTCTTGGACAACCACCTCACCTTCTCACAGCGTTCGTTGACAAGAAGCTTGGCCTCTCGGAGTCCGCATGCCGAACCTGCAAGAAGAGATGTGCTTAGACACAATTCAAATACACGGGCAGCTCCCAGCGAATCCCATCTCCCGCTACCTTACCTTGACCGCTCGGCCACCTAGCCTCCTCCATCATCTTGGGCCGCCACGTCGAGGATGCGCTCCACCTGGAAACCACAGGCAGTAAAGGACGGCCGTACCTTCGCTGACTTGAAGACACGTGCACGACAAGCGTTGCCTCACACAACTCACCACCGGCGCTCTCTTCACCCAAGTCAGCTCCTCTGACACTGTACCGCTTCGCCCATTGCCCCGTGCCTTCAAAGCAAAAACAAAACCCATTACTTAGTCGTATAGCCACCGGTCCCCCCTTCCCGCCTGCACCACAGCGGACCCACCTCACCAGGGCACTCTACCTGCACGCAGCTCCGTCCCTGCCCCTCAGCGCCCAGTTCACTCCTCTACCTCTGAAAAACACAACAACAAAGTAGTCACCCGGACGCTCGGCAACGACCTGAGAATTCCAAGCCTCTGGCCTACTTTCACCGAGACCACCTCCACTGCCTATTACAGCCAGGCAAAGCTACACCACAACCAAACCCGAACGGTAAGTACCGCTCCCTTGCCATTCCAACTCCCTCGCTACTGCTCCCACTGGCTCTGCCACGCAGTTTGGGTCGTCCCCCACCGTGGCGACAGGGACTAGAAGAAACTACCCTCCGCACCCACCGCACCTAGGGCTGCTACTTCTGCAAAGTAATGCACGCACCTAGACTGCAACGTCTAGTCACGTCCAAACGTAAAGCACACAGCCGGGCCACTACACCTCTGATGACTCTCATCACCTCCTCTACGCGCCGGGCAGAGCAGCTCCAACCAGACACAAATACACGCACAACACCAACACACAAGACCCACATCGTCAACCGGGGACAACAGAAAATTCGCGGTCAGCCAGGAGGACTCCTGGTCACGCATGCCAATGGGCAAGACACAACGGACAGGGCCCCGAGGGAGAACCTACGGCAGCCCTGGAAAAGCATAGAACCGTGCATGGTTCCCAAGATACGTGGACTCAACGGGCAAGATGAAGGGGCGAGAAGCCCCTTGTAAAGACGTAAAGATGCGGAGGATGCGCGGAACAAGTCCCGGAACAGGGAGCCAAGAAAACGGAAGATGGCTATCCTGGACGGCGAGGCAGGCTGCAAGGCCGCATCAAAAGATGACTGACTGGAGGCTTCCAAAGCACAAGAGCTATCCACACTTTAGAAAAGCTAAGAAAGAAAAGCTGCACCCCATCGACACTGCCTTGATCAGTACGAGCATTCGGCACCCTAGATATGGCGCCCAAGGCACGTCCGGCATGCCACGAGCACAAAAGAGGACATCGAGACCCGCAGAACATTTCAGACTCGGCACGGGGACTGCACAAACTAGACAACAACAGATACAGGCTGGAACTGCCCTGCCCACGCAGGGTTTGGGCTCCGAAGTGGGCCCCTCTGCCTTCACCCGCCCAAGGAGGACTCTCTCCGCACAGCCTAGGCTACCCTCAAAACCCCTCCCTGCTATCCCCAACCCGCCTCCCGCTTCCCAAATCTGGTCCCTCAACTTAGCTTTCAGAGGGCCACCCCTGAAGCCGTCCTTGGCCAAAGCAGCTCAAATCACATCGGACAACGGAAATAATCCGGCAGTCACTGGCTCCCTCTTCAGCATCTGCAAGGGAAAAATCAAACGGAAAAACACAGCGCCAACCGGAGGCACCACACTGCTGGCTGCCGACATCTTGTACTATGCCACCTCACCCACTGCAAAACTGCCAGCGCATCCTGCTCACCTGCCCCTCGCTCGCTCAAACATCAGGAGCTGCAGCTGTCACGGCCTGGGGCACCTGCAGTGCCTAGAGGCAGAATTGCTCTGGTGCCGACGACAAATTTGGCGTCCCACACACTCCTCCTCACGAAGAGCCAGTCTCCCCTCAGACCATCACCCTCTTCCGGAGGCTCCCCGAACAGCACCTGCCAAAACAAAAAACACTCAGCTGAGTCGCTACAGAGTACTTGGCTCTTGGACAACCACCTCACCTTCTCACAGCGTTTGTTGACAAGAAGCTTGGCCTCTCGGAGTCCCTATGCCGAACCTGCAAGAAGAGATGTGCTTAGACACAATTCAAATACACGGGCAGCTCCCAGCGAATCCCATCTCCCGCTACCTTACCTTGACCGCTCGGCCACCGAGCCTCCTCCATCACCTTGGGCTGCCACGTCGAGGATGCGCTCCAACTGGAAACCACAAGCAGTAAAGGACGGCCGTACCTTCGCTGACTTGAAGACACGTGCACGACAAGCGTTGCTTCACACAACTCGCCACCGGCGTTCTCTCCTCACCCAAGCCAGCTCCTCTGACACTCTACCGCTTTGCCCATTGCCCCGTGCCTTCAAAGCAAAAACAAAACCCATGACCTAGTCGTATAGACACCGGTCACCTCTTCCCGCCTGCACCACAGCGGACCCACCTCACCAGGGCACTCTACCTGCACGCAGCTCCGTCCCTGCCCCTCGGCGCGCAGTTCAGTCCTCTATATCTGAAAAACACAACAACAAAGTAGTCAGCCAGACACTCGGCAACGACCTGAGAATTCCAAGCCTCTGGCCTACTTTCACCGAGACCACCTCCACTGCGTATTACAGCCAGGCAAAGCTACTCCACAACTTAACCCGAACATTATGTACCACTCCCTTGCCATTCCAACTCCTTCGCTACTGCTCCCACTGGCTCTGCCACGCAGTTTGGGCCGTCCCCCACCGTGGCGACAGGGACTAGCAGAAACTACCCTCCGCACCCACCGCACCTAGGGCTGCTACTTCTGCAAAGTAATGCACGCATTTAGACTGCAACGTCTAGTCACGTGTTAAGCACACAATCGGGCCACTATACCTCTGCTGACTCTCATCACCACCTCTACGCGCCGGGCAGAGCAGCTCCAACCAGACACAAATACACGCACAACACCAACACACAAGACCCATAACGTCAACCGGGGACAACAGAAAATTCGCGGTCAGCCAGGAGGACTCCTGGGTCAGGCATGCCAATGGGCAAGACACAACGGACAGGGCCCCGAGGGAGAACCTACGGCAGCCCTGGAAAAGCATAGAACCGTGCATGGTTCCCAAGATACGTGGACTCAACGGGCAAGATGAAGGGGCGAGAAGCCCCTTGTAAAGACGTAAAGATGCGGAGGATGCGCGGAACAAGTCCCGGAACAGGGAGCCAAGAAAACGGAAGATGGCTATCCTGGACGGCGAGGCAGGCTGCAAGGCCGCATCAAAAGATGACTGACTGGAGGCTTCCAAAGCACAAGAGCTATCCACACTTTAGAAAAGCTAAGAAAGAAAAGCTGCACCCCATCGACACTGCCTTGATCAGTACGAGCATTCGGCACCCTAGATATGGCGCCCAAGGCACGTCCGGCATGCCACGAGCACAAAAGAGGACATCGAGACCGCAGAACATTTCAGACTCGGCACGGGGACTGCACAAACTAGACAACAACAGATACAGGCTAGAACTGCCCTGCCCACGCAGGGTTTGGGCTCCGAAGTGGGCCCCTCTGCCTTCACCCGCCCAAGGAGGACTCTCTCCGCACAGCCTAGGCTACCCTCAAAACCCCTCCCTGCTATCCCCAACCCGCCTCCCGCTTCCCAACTCTGGTCCCTCAACTTAGCTTTCAGAGGGCCACCGCTGAAGCCGTCCTTGGCCAAAGCAGCTCAAATCACATCGGACAACGGAAATAATCCGGCAGTCACTGGCTCCCTCTTCAGCATCTGCAGGGGAAAAATCAAACGGAAAAACACAGCGCCAACCGGAGGCACCACACTGCTGGCTGCCGACATCTTGTACTATGCCACCTCACCCACTGCAAAACTGCCAGCGCATCCTGCTCACCTGCCCCTCGCTCGCTCAAACATCAGGAGCTGCAGCAGTCACGGCCTGGGGCACCTGCAGTGCCTAGAGGCAGAATTGTTCTGGTGCCGACGACAAATTCGGCGTCCCACACACTCCTCCTCACGAAGAGCCAGTCTCCCCTCAGACCATCACCCTCTTCCGGAGGCTCCCCGAACAGCACCTGCCAAAACAAAAAACACTCAGCTGAGTCGCTACAGAGTACTTGGCTCTTGGACAACCACCTCACCTTCTCACAGCGTTCGTTGACAAGAAGCTTGGCCTCTCGGAGTCCGCATGCCGAACCTGCAAGAAGAGATGTGCTTAGACACAATTCAAATACACGGGCAGCTCCCAGCGAATCCCATCTCCCGCTACCTTACCTTGACCGCTCGGCCACCTAGCCTCCTCCATCATCTTGGGCCGCCACGTCGAGGATGCGCTCCACCTGGAAACCACAGGCAGTAAAGGACGGCCGTACCTTCGCTGACTTGAAGACACGTGCACGACAAGCGTTGCCTCACACAACTCACCACCGGCGCTCTCTTCACCCAAGTCAGCTCCTCTGACACTGTACCGCTTCGCCCATTGCCCCGTGCCTTCAAAGCAAAAACAAAACCCATTACTTAGTCGTATAGCCACCGGTCCCCCCTTCCCGCCTGCACCACAGCGGACCCACCTCACCAGGGCACTCTACCTGCACGCAGCTCCGTCCCTGCCCCTCAGCGCCCAGTTCACTCCTCTACCTCTGAAAAACACAACAACAAAGTAGTCACCCGGACGCTCGGCAACGACCTGAGAATTCCAAGCCTCTGGCCTACTTTCACCGAGACCACCTCCACTGCCTATTACAGCCAGGCAAAGCTACACCACAACCAAACCCGAACGGTAAGTACCGCTCCCTTGCCATTCCAACTCCCTCGCTACTGCTCCCACTGGCTCTGCCACGCAGTTTGGGTCGTCCCCCACCGTGGCGACAGGGACTAGAAGAAACTACCCTCCGCACCCACCGCACCTAGGGCTGCTACTTCTGCAAAGTAATGCATGCACCTAGACTGCAACGTCTAGTCACGTCCAAACGTAAAGCACACAGCCGGGCCACTACACCTCTGATGACTCTCATCACCTCCTCTACGCGCCGGGCAGAGCAGCTCCAACCAGACACAAATACACGCACAACACCAACACACAAGACCCACATCGTCAACCGGGGACAACAGAAAATTCGCGGTCAGCCAGGAGGACTCCTGGTCACGCATGCCAATGGGCAAGACACAACGGACAGGGCTCCGAGGGAGAACCTACGGCAGCCCTGGAAAAGCATAGAACCGTGCATGGTTCCCAAGATACGTGGACTCAACGGGCAAGATGAAGGGGCGAGAAGCCCCTTGTAAAGACGTAAAGATGCGGAGGATGCGCGGAACAAGTCCCGGAACAGGGAGCCAAGAAAACGGAAGATGGCTATCCTGGACGGCGAGGCAGGCTGCAAGGCCGCATCAAAAGATGACTGACTGGAGGCTTCCAAAGCACAAGAGCTATCCACACTTTAGAAAAGCTAAGAAAGAAAAGCTGCACCCCATCGACACTGCCTTGATCAGTACGAGCATTCGGCACCCTAGATATGGCGCCCAAGGCACGTCCGGCATGCCACGAGCACAAAAGAGGACATCGAGACCCGCAGAACATTTCAGACTCGGCACGGGGACTGCACAAACTAGACAACAACAGATACAGGCTGGAACTGCCCTGCCCACGCAGGGTTTGGGCTCCGAAGTGGGCCCCTCTGCCTTCACCCGCCCAAGGAGGACTCTCTCCGCACAGCCTAGGCTACCCTCAAAACCCCTCCCTGCTATCCCCAACCCGCCTCCCGCTTCCCAAATCTGGTCCCTCAACTTAGCTTTCAGAGGGCCACCCCTGAAGCCGTCCTTGGCCAAAGCAGCTCAAATCACATCGGACAACGGAAATAATCCGGCAGTCACTGGCTCCCTCTTCAGCATCTGCAAGGGAAAAATCAAACGGAAAAACACAGCGCCAACCGGAGGCACCACACTGCTGGCTGCCGACATCTTGTACTATGCCACCTCACCCACTGCAAAACTGCCAGCGCATCCTGCTCACCTGCCCCTCGCTCGCTCAAACATCAGGAGCAGCAGCTGTCACGGCCTGGGGCACCTGCAGTGCCTAGAGGCAGAATTGCTCTGGTGCCGACGACAAATTTGGCGTCCCACACACTCCTCCTCACGAAGAGCCAGTCTCCCCTCAGACCATCACCCTCTTCCGGAGGCTCCCCGAACAGCACCTGCCAAAACAAAAAACACTCAGCTGAGTCGCTACAGAGTACTTGGCTCTTGGACAACCACCTCACCTTCTCACAGCGTTTGTTGACAAGAAGCTTGGCCTCTCGGAGTCCCTATGCCGAACCTGCAAGAAGAGATGTGCTTAGACACAATTCAAATACACGGGCAGCTCCCAGCGAATCCCATCTCCCGCTACCTTACCTTGACCGCTCGGCCACCGAGCCTCCTCCATCACCTTGGGCTGCCACGTCGAGGATGCGCTCCAACTGGAAACCACAAGCAGTAAAGGACGGCCGTACCTTCGATGACTTGAAGACACGTGCACGACAAGCGTTGCTTCACACAACTCGCCACCGGCGTTCTCTCCTCACCCAAGCCAGCTCCTCTGACACTCTACCGCTTTGCCCATTGCCCCGTGCCTTCAAAGCAAAAACAAAACCCATGACCTAGTCGTATAGACACCGGTCACCTCTTCCCGCCTGCACCACAGCGGACCCACCTCACCAGGGCACTCTACCTGCACGCAGCTCCGTCCCTGCCCCTCGGCGCGCAGTTCAGTCCTCTATATCTGAAAAACACAACAACAAAGTAGTCACCCGGACGCTCGGCAACGACCTGAGAATTCCAAGCCTCTGGCCTACTTTCACCGAGACCACCTCCACTGCGTATTACAGCCAGGCAAAGCTACTCCACAACTTAACCCGAACATTATGTACCACTCCCTTGCCATTCCAACTCCTTCGCTACTGCTCCCACTGGCTCTGCCACGCAGTTTGGGCCGTCCCCCACCGTGGCGACAGGGACTAGCAGAAACTACCCTCCGCACCCACCGCACCTAGGGCTGCTACTTCTGCAAAGTAATGCACGCATTTAGACTGCAACGTCTAGTCACGTGTTAAGCACACAATCGGGCCACTATACCTCTGCTGACTCTCATCACCTCCTCTACGCGCCGGGCAGAGCAGCTCCAACCAGACACAAATACACGCACAACACCAACACACAAGACCCATAACGTCAACCGGGGACAACAGAAAATTCGCGGTCAGCCAGGAGGACTCCTGGGTCAGGCATGCCAATGGGCAAGACACAACGGACAGGGCCCCGAGGGAGAACCTACGGCAGCCCTGGAAAAGCATAGAACCGTGCATGGTTCCCAAGATACGTGGACTCAACGGGCAAGATGAAGGGGCGAGAAGCCCCTTGTAAAGACGTAAAGATGCGGAGGATGCGCGGAACAAGTCCCGGAACAGGGAGCCAAGAAAACGGAAGATGGCTATCCTGGACGGCGAGGCAGGCTGCAAGGCCGCATCAAAAGATGACTGACTGGAGGCTTCCAAAGCACAAGAGCTATCCACACTTTAGAAAAGCTAAGAAAGAAAAGCTGCACCCCATCGACACTGCCTTGATCAGTACGAGCATTCGGCACCCTAGATATGGCGCCCAAGGCACGTCCGGCATGCCACGAGCACAAAAGAGGACATCGAGACCGCAGAACATTTCAGACTCGGCACGGGGACTGCACAAACTAGACAACAACAGATACAGGCTGGAACTGCCCTGCCCACGCAGGGTTTGGGCTCCGAAGTGGGCCCCTCTGCCTTCACCCGCCCAAGGAGGACTCTCTCCGCACAGCCTAGGCTACCCTCAAAACCCCTCCCTGCTATCCCCAACCCGCCTCCCGCTTCCCAACTCTGGTCCCTCTACTTAGCTTTCAGAGGGCCACCGCTGAAGCCGTCCTTGGCCAAAGCAGCTCAAATCACATCGGACAACGGAAATAATCCGGCAGTCACTGGCTCCCTCTTCAGCATCTGCAGGGGAAAAATCAAACGGAAAAACACAGCGCCAACCGGAGGCACCACACTGCTGGCTGCCGACATCTTGTACTATGCCACCTCACCCACTGCAAAACTGCCAGCGCATCCTGCTCACCTGCCCCTCGCTCGCTCAAACATCAGGAGCTGCAGCAGTCACGGCCTGGGGCACCTGCAGTGCCTAGAGGCAGAATTGTTCTGGTGCCGACGACAAATTCGGCGTCCCACACACTCCTCCTCACGAAGAGCCAGTCTCCCCTCAGACCATCACCCTCTTCCGGAGGCTCCCCGAACAGCACCTGCCAAAACAAAAAACACTCAGCTGAGTCGCTACAGAGTACTTGGCTCTTGGACAACCACCTCACCTTCTCACAGCGTTCGTTGACAAGAAGCTTGGCCTCTCGGAGTCCGCATGCCGAACCTGCAAGAAGAGATGTGCTTAGACACAATTCAAATACACGGGCAGCTCCCAGCGAATCCCATCTCCCGCTACCTTACCTTGACCGCTCGGCCACCTAGCCTCCTCCATCATCTTGGGCCGCCACGTCGAGGATGCGCTCCACCTGGAAACCACAGGCAGTAAAGGACGGCCGTACCTTCGCTGACTTGAAGACACGTGCACGACAAGCGTTGCCTCACACAACTCACCACCGGCGCTCTCTTCACCCAAGTCAGCTCCTCTGACACTGTACCGCTTCGCCCATTGCCCCGTGCCTTCAAAGCAAAAACAAAACCCATTACTTAGTCGTATAGCCACCGGTCCCCCCTTCCCGCCTGCACCACAGCGGACCCACCTCACCAGGGCACTCTACCTGCACGCAGCTCCGTCCCTGCCCCTCAGCGCCCAGTTCACTCCTCTACCTCTGAAAAACACAACAACAAAGTAGTCACCCGGACGCTCGGCAACGACCTGAGAATTCCAAGCCTCTGGCCTACTTTCACCGAGACCACCTCCACTGCCTATTACAGCCAGGCAAAGCTACTCCACAACCAAACCCGAACGGTAAGTACCGCTCCCTTGCCATTCCAACTCCCTCGCTACTGCTCCCACTGGCTCTGCCACGCAGTTTGGGTCGTCCCCCACCGTGGCGACAGGGACTAGAAGAAACTACCCTCCGCACCCACCGCACCTAGGGCTGCTACTTCTGCAAAGTAATGCACGCACCTAGACTGCAACGTCTAGTCACGTCCAAACGTAAAGCACACAGCCGGGCCACTACACCTCTGATGACTCTCATCACCTCCTCTACGCGCCGGGCAGAGCAGCTCCAACCAGACACAAATACACGCACAACACCAACACACAAGACCCACATCGTCAACCGGGGACAACAGAAAATTCGCGGTCAGCCAGGAGGACTCCTGGTCACGCATGCCAATGGGCAAGACACAACGGACAGGGCCCCGAGGGAGAACCTACGGCAGCCCTGGAAAAGCATAGAACCGTGCATGGTTCCCAAGATACGTGGACTCAACGGGCAAGATGAAGGGGCGAGAAGCCCCTTGTAAAGACGTAAAGATGCGGAGGATGCGCGGAACAAGTCCCGGAACAGGGAGCCAAGAAAACGGAAGATGGCTATCCTGGACGGCGAGGCAGGCTGCAAGGCCGCATCAAAAGATGACTGACTGGAGGCTTCCAAAGCACAAGAGCTATCCACACTTTAGAAAAGCTAAGAAAGAAAAGCTGCACCCCATCGACACTGCCTTGATCAGTACGAGCATTCGGCACCCTAGATATGGCGCCCAAGGCACGTCCGGCATGCCACGAGCACAAAAGAGGACATCGAGACCCGCAGAACATTTCAGACTCGGCACGGGGACTGCACAAACTAGACAACAACAGATACAGGCTGGAACTGCCCTGCCCACGCAGGGTTTGGGCTCCGAAGTGGGCCCCTCTGCCTTCACCCGCCCAAGGAGGACTCTCTCCGCACAGCCTAGGCTACCCTCAAAACCCCTCCCTGCTATCCCCAACCCGCCTCCCGCTTCCCAAATCTGGTCCCTCAACTTAGCTTTCAGAGGGCCACCACTGAAGCCGTCCTTGGCCAAAGCAGCTCAAATCACATCGAACAACGGAAATAATCCGGCAGTCACTGGCTCCCTCTTCAGCATCTGCAGGGGAAAAATCAAACGGAAAAACACAGCGCCAACCGGAGGCACCACACTGCTGGCTGCCGACATCTTGTACTATGCCACCTCACCCACTGCAAAACTGCCAGCGCATCCTGCTCACCTGCCCCTCGCTCGCTCAAACATCAGGAGCGGCAGCTGTCACAGCCTGGGGCACCTGCAGTGCCTAGAGGCAGAATTGCTCTAGTGCCGACGACAAATTCGGAGTCCCACACACTCCTCCTCACGAAGAGCCAGTCTCCCCTCAGACCATCACCCTCTTCCGGAGGCTCCCCGAACAGCACCTGCCAAAACAAAAAACACTCAGCTGAGTCGCTACAGAGTACTTGGCTCTTGGACAACCACCTCACCTTCTCACAGCGTTTGTTGACAAGAAGCTTGGCCTCTCGGAGTCCCTATGCCGAACCTGCAAGAAGAGATGTGCTTAGACACAATTCAAATACACGGGCAGCTCCCAGCGAATCCCATCTCCCGCTACCTTACCTTGACCGCTCGGCCACCGAGCCTCCTCCATCACCTTGGGCTGCCACGTCGAGGATGCGCTCCAACTGGAAACCACAAGCAGTAAAGGACGGCCGTACCTTCGATGACTTGAAGACACGTGCACGACAAGCGTTGCTTCACACAACTCGCCACCGGCGTTCTCTCCTCACCCAAGCCAGCTCCTCTGACACTCTACCGCTTTGCCCATTGCCCCGTGCCTTCAAAGCAAAAACAAAACCCATGACCTAGTCGTATAGACACCGGTCACCTCTTCCCGCCTGCACCACAGCGGACCCACCTCACCAGGGCACTCTACCTGCACGCAGCTCCGTCCCTGCCCCTCGGCGCGCAGTTCAGTCCTCTATATCTGAAAAACACAACAACAAAGTAGTCAGCCAGACACTCGGCAACGACCTGAGAATTCCAAGCCTCTGGCCTACTTTCACCGAGACCACCTCCACTGCGTATTACAGCCAGGCAAAGCTACTCCACAACTTAACCCGAACATTATGTACCACTCCCTTGCCATTCCAACTCCTTCGCTACTGCTCCCACTGGCTCTGCCACGCAGTTTGGGCCGTCCCCCACCGTGGCGACAGGGACTAGCAGAAACTACCCTCCGCACCTAGGGCTGCTACTTCTGCAAAGTAATGCACGCATTTAGACTGCAACGTCTAGTCACGTGTTAAGCACACAATCGGGCCACTATACCTCTGCTGACTCTCATCACCTCCTCTACGCGCCGGGCAGAGCAGCTCCAACCAGACACAAATACACGCACAACACCAACACACAAAACCCATAACATCAACCGGGGACAACAGAAAATTCGCGGTCAGCCAGGAGGACTCCTGGGTCAGGCATGCCAATGGGCAAGACACAACGGACAGGGCCCCGAGGGAGAACCTACGGCAGCCCTGGAAAAGCATAGAACCGTGCATGGTTCCCAAGATACGTGGACTCAACGGGCAAGATGAAGGGGCGAGAAGCCCCTTGTAAAGACGTAAAGATGCGGAGGATGCGCGGAACAAGTCCCGGAACAGGGAGCCAAGAAAACGGAAGATGGCTATCCTGGACGGCGAGGCAGGCTGCAAGGCCGCATCAAAAGATGACTGACTGGAGGCTTCCAAAGCACAAGAGCTATCCACACTTTAGAAAAGCTAAGAAAGAAAAGCTGCACCCCATCGACACTGCCTTGATCAGTACGAGCATTCGGCACCCTAGATATGGCGCCCAAGGCACGTCCGGCATGCCACGAGCACAAAAGAGGACATCGAGACCCGCAGAACATTTCAGACTCGGCACGGGGACTGCACAAACTAGACAACAACAGATACAGGCTGGAACTGCCCTGCCCACGCAGGGTTTGGGCTCCGAAGTGGGCCCCTCTGCCTTCACCCGCCCAAGGAGGACTCTCTCCGCACAGCCTAGGCTACCCTCAAAACCCCTCCCTGCTATCCCCAACCCGCCTCCCGCTTCCCAACTCTGGTCCCTCTACTTAGCTTTCAGAGGGCCACCGCTGAAGCCGTCCTTGGCCAAAGCAGCTCAAATCACATCGGACAACGGAAATAATCCGGCAGTCACTGGCTCCCTCTTCAGCATCTGCAAGGGAAAAATCAAACGGAAAAACACAGCGCCAACCGGAGGCACCACACTGCTGGCTGCCGACATCTTGTACTATGCCACCTCACCCACTGCAAAACTGCCAGCGCATCCTGCTCACCTGCCCCTCGCTCGCTCAAACATCAGGAGCTGCAGCTGTCACGGCCTGGGGCACCTGCAGTGCCTAGAGGCAGAATTGCTCTGGTGCCGACGACAAATTCGGCGTCCCACACACTCCTCCTCACGAAGAGCCAGTCTCCCCTCAGACCATCACCCTCTTCCGGAGGCTCCCCGAACAGCACCTGCCAAAACAAAAAACACTCAGCTGAGTCGCTACAGAGTACTTGGCTCTTGGACAACCACCTCACCTTCTCACAGCGTTTGTTGACAAGAAGCTTGGCCTCTCGGAGTCCCTATGCCGAACCTGCAAGAAGAGATGTGCTTAGACACAATTCAAATACACGGGCAGCTCCCAGCGAATCCCATCTCCCGCTACCTTACCTTGACCGCTCGGCCACCGAGCCTCCTCCATCACCTTGGGCTGCCACGTCGAGGATGCGCTCCAACTGGAAACCACAAGCAGTAAAGGACGGCCGTACCTTCGATGACTTGAAGACACGTGCACGACAAGCGTTGCTTCACACAACTCGCCACCGGCGTTCTCTCCTCACCCAAGCCAGCTCCTCTGACACTCTACCGCTTTGCCCATTGCCCCGTGCCTTCAAAGCAAAAACAAAACCCATGACCTAGTCGTATAGACACCGGTCACCTCTTCCCGCCTGCACCACAGCGGACCCACCTCACCAGGGCACTCTACCTGCACGCAGCTCCGTCCCTGCCCCTCGGCGCGCAGTTCAGTCCTCTATATCTGAAAAACACAACAACAAAGTAGTCAGCCAGACACTCGGCAACGACCTGAGAATTCCAAGCCTCTGGCCTACTTTCACCGAGACCACCTCCACTGCGTATTACAGCCAGGCAAAGCTACTCCACAACTTAACCCGAACATTATGTACCACTCCCTTGCCATTCCAACTCCTTCGCTACTGCTCCCACTGGCTCTGCCACGCAGTTTGGGCCGTCCCCCACCGTGGCGACAGGGACTAGCAGAAACTACCCTCCGCACCCACCGCACCTAGGGCTGCTACTTCTGCAAAGTAATGCACGCATTTAGACTGCAACGTCTAGTCACGTGTTAAGCACACAATCGGGCCACTATACCTCTGCTGACTCTCATCACCTCCTCTACGCGCCGGGCAGAGCAGCTCCAACCAGACACAAATACACGCACAACACCAACACACAAGACCCACATCGTCAACCGGGGACAACAGAAAATTCGCGGTCAGCCAGGAGGACTCCTGGGTCACGCATGCCAATGGGCAAGACACAACGGACAGGGCCCCGAGGGAGAACCTACGGCAGCCCTGGAAAAGCATAGAACCGTGCATGGTTCCCAAGATACGTGGACTCAACGGGCAAGATGAAGGGGCGAGAAGCCCCTTGTAAAGACGTAAAGATGCGGAGGATGCACGGAACAAGTCCCGGAACAGGGAGCCAAGAAAACGGAAGATGGCTATCCTGGACGGCGAGGCAGGCTGCAAGGCCGCATCAAAAGATGACTGACTGGAGGCTTCCAAAGCACAAGAGCTATCCACACTTTAGAAAAGCTAAGAAAGAAAAGCTGCACCCCATCGACACTGCCTTGATCAGTACGAGCATTCGGCACCCTAGATATGGCGCCCAAGGCACGTCCGGCATGCCACGAGCACAAAAGAGGACATCGAGACCGCAGAACATTTCAGACTCGGCACGGGGACTGCACAAACTAGACAACAACAGATACAGGCTGGAACTGCCCTGCCCACGCAGGGTTTGGGCTCCGAAGTGGGCCCCTCTGCCTTCACCCGCCCAAGGAGGACTCTCTCCGCACAGCCTAGGCTACCCTCAAAACCCCTCCCTGCTATCCCCAACCCGCCTCCCGCTTCCCAACTCTGGTCCCTCAACTTAGCTTTCAGAGGGCCACCCCTGAAGCCGTCCTTGGCCAAAGCAGCTCAAATCACATCGGACAACGGAAATAATCCGGCAGTCACTGGCTCCCTCTTCAGCATCTGCAGGGGAAAAATCAAACGGAAAAACACAGCGCCAACCGGAGGCACCACACTGCTGGCTGCCGACATCTTGTACTATGCCACCTCACCCACTGCAAAACTGCCAGCGCATCCTGCTCACCTGCCCCTCGCTCGCTCAAACATCAGGAGCTGCAGCAGTCACGGCCTGGGGCACCTGCAGTGCCTAGAGGCAGAATTGTTCTGGTGCCGACGACAAATTCGGCGTCCCACACACTCCTCCTCACGAAGAGCCAGTCTCCCCTCAGACCATCACCCTCTTCCGGAGGCTCCCCGAACAGCACCTGCCAAAACAAAAAACACTCAGCTGAGTCGCTACAGAGTACTTGGCTCTTGGACAACCACCTCACCTTCTCACAGCGTTCGTTGACAAGAAGCTTGGCCTCTCGGAGTCCGCATGCCGAACCTGCAAGAAGAGATGTGCTTAGACACAATTCAAATACACGGGCAGCTCCCAGCGAATCCCATCTCCCGCTACCTTACCTTGACCGCTCGGCCACCTAGCCTCCTCCATCATCTTGGGCCGCCACGTCGAGGATGCGCTCCACCTGGAAACCACAGGCAGTAAAGGACGGCCGTACCTTCGCTGACTTGAAGACACGTGCACGACAAGCGTTGCCTCACACAACTCACCACCGGCGCTCTCTTCACCCAAGTCAGCTCCTCTGACACTGTACCGCTTCGCCCATTGCCCCGTGCCTTCAAAGCAAAAACAAAACCCATTACTTAGTCGTATAGCCACCGGTCCCCCCTTCCCGCCTGCACCACAGCGGACCCACCTCACCAGGGCACTCTACCTGCACGCAGCTCCGTCCCTGCCCCTCAGCGCCCAGTTCACTCCTCTACCTCTGAAAAACACAACAACAAAGTAGTCACCCGGACGCTCGGCAACGACCTGAGAATTCCAAGCCTCTGGCCTACTTTCACCGAGACCACCTCCACTGCCTATTACAGCCAGGCAAAGCTACACCACAACCAAACCCGAACGGTAAGTACCGCTCCCTTGCCATTCCAACTCCCTCGCTACTGCTCCCACTGGCTCTGCCACGCAGTTTGGGTCGTCCCCCACCGTGGCGACAGGGACTAGAAGAAACTACCCTCCGCACCCACCGCACCTAGGGCTGCTACTTCTGCAAAGTAATGCACGCACCTAGACTGCAACGTCTAGTCACGTCCAAACGTAAAGCACACAGCCGGGCCACTACACCTCTGATGACTCTCATCACCTCCTCTACGCGCCGGGCAGAGCAGCTCCAACCAGACACAAATACACGCACAACACCAACACACAAGACCCACATCGTCAACCGGGGACAACAGAAAATTCGCGGTCAGCCAGGAGGACTCCTGGTCACGCATGCCAATGGGCAAGACACAACGGACAGGGCTCCGAGGGAGAACCTACGGCAGCCCTGGAAAAGCATAGAACCGTGCATGGTTCCCAAGATACGTGGACTCAACGGGCAAGATGAAGGGGCGAGAAGCCCCTTGTAAAGACGTAAAGATGCGGAGGATGCGCGGAACAAGTCCCGGAACAGGGAGCCAAGAAAACGGAAGATGGCTATCCTGGACGGCGAGGCAGGCTGCAAGGCCGCATCAAAAGATGACTGACTGGAGGCTTCCAAAGCACAAGAGCTATCCACACTTTAGAAAAGCTAAGAAAGAAAAGCTGCACCCCATCGACACTGCCTTGATCAGTACGAGCATTCGGCACCCTAGATATGGCGCCCAAGGCACGTCCGGCATGCCACGAGCACAAAAGAGGACATCGAGACCCGCAGAACATTTCAGACTCGGCACGGGGACTGCACAAACTAGACAACAACAGATACAGGCTGGAACTGCCCTGCCCACGCAGGGTTTGGGCTCCGAAGTGGGCCCCTCTGCCTTCACCCGCCCAAGGAGGACTCTCTCCGCACAGCCTAGGCTACCCTCAAAACCCCTCCCTGCTATCCCCAACCCGCCTCCCGCTTCCCAAATCTGGTCCCTCAACTTAGCTTTCAGAGGGCCACCCCTGAAGCCGTCCTTGGCCAAAGCAGCTCAAATCACATCGGACAACGGAAATAATCCGGCAGTCACTGGCTCCCTCTTCAGCATCTGCAAGGGAAAAATCAAACGGAAAAACACAGCGCCAACCGGAGGCACCACACTGCTGGCTGCCGACATCTTGTACTATGCCACCTCACCCACTGCAAAACTGCCAGCGCATCCTGCTCACCTGCCCCTCGCTCGCTCAAACATCAGGAGCGGCAGCTGTCACGGCCTGGGGCACCTGCAGTGCCTAGAGGCAGAATTGCTCTGGTGCCGACGACAAATTTGGCGTCCCACACACTCCTCCTCACGAAGAGCCAGTCTCCCCTCAGACCATCACCCTCTTCCGGAGGCTCCCCGAACAGCACCTGCCAAAACAAAAAACACTCAGCTGAGTCGCTACAGAGTACTTGGCTCTTGGACAACCACCTCACCTTCTCACAGCGTTTGTTGACAAGAAGCTTGGCCTCTCGGAGTCCCTATGCCGAACCTGCAAGAAGAGATGTGCTTAGACACAATTCAAATACACGGGCAGCTCCCAGCGAATCCCATCTCCCGCTACCTTACCTTGACCGCTCGGCCACCGAGCCTCCTCCATCACCTTGGGCTGCCACGTCGAGGATGCGCTCCAACTGGAAACCACAAGCAGTAAAGGACGGCCGTACCTTCGATGACTTGAAGACACGTGCACGACAAGCGTTGCTTCACACAACTCGCCACCGGCGTTCTCTCCTCACCCAAGCCAGCTCCTCTGACACTCTACCGCTTTGCCCATTGCCCCGTGCCTTCAAAGCAAAAACAAAACCCATGACCTAGTCGTATAGACACCGGTCACCTCTTCCCGCCTGCACCACAGCGGACCCACCTCACCAGGGCACTCTACCTGCACGCAGCTCCGTCCCTGCCCCTCGGCGCGCAGTTCAGTCCTCTATATCTGAAAAACACAACAACAAAGTAGTCAGCCAGACACTCGGCAACGACCTGAGAATTCCAAGCCTCTGGCCTACTTTCACCGAGACCACCTCCACTGCGTATTACAGCCAGGCAAAGCTACTCCACAACTTAACCCGAACATTATGTACCCCTCCCTTGCCATTCCAACTCCTTCGCTACTGCTCCCACTGGCTCTGCCACGCAGTTTGGGCCGTCCCCCACCGTGGCGACAGGGACTAGCAGAAACTACCCTCCGCACCCACCGCACCTAGGGCTGCTACTTCTGCAAAGTAATGCACGCATTTAGACTGCAACGTCTAGTCACGTGTTAAGCACACAATCGGGCCACTATACCTCTGCTGACTCTCATCACCTCCTCTACGCGCCGGGCAGAGCAGCTCCAACCAGACACAAATACACGCACAACACCAACACACAAGACCCATAACGTCAACCGGGGACAACAGAAAATTCGCGGTCAGCCAGGAGGACTCCTGGGTCAGGCATGCCAATGGGCAAGACACAACGGACAGGGCCCCGAGGGAGAACCTACGGCAGCCCTGGAAAAGCATAGAACCGTGCATGGTTCCCAAGATACGTGGACTCAACGGGCAAGATGAAGGGGCGAGAAGCCCCTTGTAAAGACGTAAAGATGCGGAGGATGCGCGGAACAAGTCCCGGAACAGGGAGCCAAGAAAACGGAAGATGGCTATCCTGGACGGCGAGGCAGGCTGCAAGGCCGCATCAAAAGATGACTGACTGGAGGCTTCCAAAGCACAAGAGCTATCCACACTTTAGAAAAGCTAAGAAAGAAAAGCTGCACCCCATCGACACTGCCTTGATCAGTACGAGCATTCGGCACCCTAGATATGGCACCCAAGGCACGTCCGGCATGCCACGAGCACAAAAGAGGACATCGAGACCGCAGAACATTTCAGACTCGGCACGGGGACTGCACAAACTAGACAACAACAGATACAGGCTGGAACTGCCCTGCCCACGCAGGGTTTGGGCTCCGAAGTGGGCCCCTCTGCCTTCACCCGCCCAAGGAGGACTCTCTCCGCACAGCCTAGGCTACCCTCAAAACCCCTCCCTGCTATCCCCAACCCGCCTCCCGCTTCCCAACTCTGGTCCCTCAACTTAGCTTTCAGAGGGCCACCGCTGAAGCCGTCCTTGGCCAAAGCAGCTCAAATCACATCGGACAACGGAAATAATCCGGCAGTCACTGGCTCCCTCTTCAGCATCTGCAGGGGAAAAATCAAACGGAAAAACACAGCGCCAACCGGAGGCACCACACTGCTGGCTGCCGACATCTTGTACTATGCCACCTCACCCACTGCAAAACTGCCAGCGCATCCTGCTCACCTGCCCCTCGCTCGCTCAAACATCAGGAGCTGCAGCAGTCACGGCCTGGGGCACCTGCAGTGCCTAGAGGCAGAATTGTTCTGGTGCCGACGACAAATTTGGCGTCCCACACACTCCTCCTCACGAAGAGCCAGTCTCCCCTCAGACCATCACCCTCTTCCGGAGGCTCCCCGAACAGCACCTGCCAAAACAAAAAACACTCAGCTGAGTCGCTACAGAGTACTTGGCTCTTGGACAACCACCTCACCTTCTCACAGCGTTCGTTGACAAGAAGCTTGGCCTCTCGGAGTCCCTATGCCGAACCTGCAAGAAGAGATGTGCTTAGACACAATTCAAATACACGGGCAGCTCCCAGCGAATCCCATCTCCCGCTACCTTACCTTGACCGCTCGGCCACCTAGCCTCCTCCATCATCTTGGGCCGCCACGTCGAGGATGCGCTCCACCTGGAATCCACAGGCAGTAAAGGACGGCCGTACCTTCGCTGACTTGAAGACACGTGCACGACAAGCGTTGCCTCACACAACTCACCACCGGCGCTCTCTTCACCCAAGTCAGCTCCTCTGACACTGTACCGCTTCGCCCATTGCCCCGTGCCTTCAAAGCAAAAACAAAACCCATTACCTAGTCGTATAGCCACCGGTCCCCCCTTCCCGCCTGCACCACAGCGGACCCACCTCACCAGGGCACTCTACCTGCACGCAGCTCCGTCCCTGCCCCTCAGCGCCCAGTTCACTCCTCTACCTCTGAAAAACACAACAACAAAGTAGTCACCCGGACGCTCGGCAACGACCTGAGAATTCCAAGCCTCTGGCCTACTTTCACCGAGACCACCTCCACTGCCTATTACAGCCAGGCAAAGCTACACCACAACCAAACCCGAACGGTAAGTACCGCTCCCTTGCCATTCCAACTCCCTCGCTACTGCTCCCACTGGCTCTGCCACGTAGTTTTGGTCGTCCCCCACCGTGGCGACAGGGACTAGAAGAAACTACCCTCCGCACCCACCGCACCTAGGGCTGCTACTTCTGCAAAGTAATGCACGCACCTAGACTGCAACGTCTAGTCACGTCCAAACGTAAAGCACACAGCCGGGCCACTACACCTCTGATGACTCTCATCACCTCCTCTACGCGCCGGGCAGAGCAGCTCCAACCAGACACAAATACACGCACAACACCAACACACAAGACCCACATCGTCAACCGGGGACAACAGAAAATTCGCGGTCAGCCAGGAGGACTCCTGGTCACGCATGCCAATGGGCAAGACACAACGGACAGGGCTCCGAGGGAGAACCTACGGCAGCCCTGGAAAAGCATAGAACCGTGCATGGTTCCCAAGATACGTGGACTCAACGGGCAAGATGAAGGGGCGAGAAGCCCCTTGTAAAGACGTAAAGATGCGGAGGATGCGCGGAACAAGTCCCGGAACAGGGAGCCAAGAAAATGGAAGATGGCTATCCTGGACGGCGAGGCAGGCTGCAAGGCCGCATCAAAAGATGACTGACTGGAGGCTTCCAAAGCACAAGAGCTATCCACACTTTAGAAAAGCTAAGAAAGAAAAGCTGCACCCCATCGACACTGCCTTGATCAGTACGAGCATTCGGCACCCTAGATATGGCGCCCAAGGCACGTCCGGCATGCCACGAGCACAAAAGAGGACATCGAGACCCGCAGAACATTTCAGACTCGGCACGGGGACTGCACAAACTAGACAACAACAGATACAGGCTGGAACTGCCCTGCCCACGCAGGGTTTGGGCTCCGAAGTGGGCCCCTCTGCCTTCACCCGCCCAAGGAGGACTCTCTCCGCACAGCCTAGGCTACCCTCAAAACCCCTCCCTGCTATCCCCAACCCGCCTCCCGCTTCCCAAATCTGGTCCCTCAACTTAGCTTTCAGAGGGCCACCCCTGAAGCCGTCCTTGGCCAAAGCAGCTCAAATCACATCGGACAACGGAAATAATCCGGCAGTCACTGGCTCCCTCTTCAGCATCTGCAAGGGAAAAATCAAACGGAAAAACACAGCGCCAACCGGAGGCACCACACTGCTCGCTGCCGACATCTTGTACTATGCCACCTCACCCACTGCAAACCTGCCAGCACATCCTGCTCACCTGCCCCTCGCTCGCTCAAACATCAGGAGCAGCAGCTGTCACGGCCTGGGGCACCTGCAGTGCCTAGAGGCAGAATTGCTCTGGTACCGACGACAAATTTGGCGTCCCACACACTCCTCCTCACGAAGAGCCAGTCTCCCCTCAGACCATCACCCTCTTCCGGAGGCTCCCCGAACAGCACCTGCCAAAACAAAAAACACTCAGCTGAGTCGCTACAGAGTACTTGGCTCTTGGACAACCACCTCACCTTCTCACAGCGTTTGTTGACAAGAAGCTTGGCCTCTCGGAGTCCCTATGCCGAACCTGCAAGAAGAGATGTGCTTAGACACAATTCAAATACACGGGCAGCTCCCAGCGAATCCCATCTCCCGCTACCTTACCTTGACCGCTCGGCCACCGAGCCTCATCCATCACCTTGGGCTGCCACGTCGAGGATGCGCTCCAACTGGAAACCACAAGCAGTAAAGGACGGCCGTACCTTCGCTGACTTGAAGACACGTGCACGACAAGCGTTGCTTCACACAACTCGCCACCGGCGTTCTCTCCTCACCCAAGCCAGCTCCTCTGACACTCTACCGCTTTGCCCATTGCCCCGTGCCTTCAAAGCAAAAACAAAACCCATGACCTAGTCGTATAGACACCGGTCACCTCTTCTCGCCTGCACCACAGCGGACCCACCTCACCAGGGCACTCTACCTGCACGCAGCTCCGTCCCTGCCCCTCGGCGCGCAGTTCAGTCCTCTACATCTGAAAAACACAACAACAAAGTAGTCAGCCAGACACTCGGCAACGACCTGAGAATTCCAAGCCTCTGGCCTACTTTCACCGAGACCACCTCCACTGCGTATTACAGCCAGGCAAAGCTACTCCACAACTTAACCCGAACATTATGTACCCCTCCCTTGCCATTCCAACTCCTTCGCTACTGCTCCCACTGGCTCTGCCACGCAGTTTGGGCCGTCCCCCACCGTGGCGACAGGGACTAGCAGAAACTACCCTCCGCACCCACCGCACCTAGGGCTGCTACTTCTGCAAAGTAATGCACGCATTTAGACTGCAACGTCTAGTCACGTGTTAAGCACACAATCGGGCCACTATACCTCTGCTGACTCTCATCACCTCCTCTACACGCCGGGCAGAGCAGCTCCAACCAGACACAAATACACGCACAACACCAACACACAAGACCCATAACGTCAACCGGGGACAACAGAAAATTCACGGTCAGCCAGGAGGACTCCTGGGTCAGGCATGCCAATGGGCAAGACACAACGGACAGGGCCCCGAGGGAGAACCTACGGCAGCCCTGGAAAAGCAAAGAACCGTGCATGGTTCCCAAGATACGTGGACTCAACGGGCAAGATGAAGGGGCGAGAAGCCCCTTGTAAAGACGTAAAGATGCGGAGGATGCGCGGAACAAGTCCCGGAACAGGGAGCCAAGAAAACGGAAGATGGCTATCCTGGACGGCGAGGCAGGCTGCAAGGCCGCATCAAAAGATGACTGACTGGAGGCTTCCAAAGCACAAGAGCTATCCACACTTTAGAAAAGCTAAGAAAGAAAAGCTGCACCCCATCGACACTGCCTTGATCAGTACGAGCATTCGGCACCCTAGATATGGCGCCCAAGGCACGTCCGGCATGCCACGAGCACAAAAGAGGACATCGAGACCGCAGAACATTTCAGACTCGGCACGGGGACTGCACAAACTAGACAACAACAGATACAGGCTGGAACTGCCCTGCCCACGCAGGGTTTGGGCTCCGAAGTGGGCCCCTCTGCCTTCACCCGCCCAAGGAGGACTCTCTCCGCACAGCCTAGGCTACCCTCAAAACCCCTCCCTGCTATCCCCAACCCGCCTCCCGCTTCCCAACTCTGGTCCCTCAACTTAGCTTTCAGAGGGCCACCGCTGAAGCCGTCCTTGGCCAAAGCAGCTCAAATCACATCGGACAACGGAAATAATCCGGCAGTCACTGGCTCCCTCTTCAGCATCTGCAGGGGAAAAATCAAACGGAAAAACACAGCGCCAACCGGAGGCACCACACTGCTGGCTGCCGACATCTTGTACTATGCCACCTCACCCACTGCAAAACTGCCAGCGCATCCTGCTCACCTGCCCCTCGCTCGCTCAAACATCAGGAGCTGCAGCAGTCACGGCCTGGGGCACCTGCAGTGCCTAGAGGCAGAATTGCTCTGGTGCCGACGACAAATTTGGCGTCCCACACACTCCTCCTCACGAAGAGCCAGTCTCCCCTCAGACCATCACCCTCTTCCGGAGGCTCCCCGAACAGCACCTGCCAAAACAAAAAACACTCAGCTGAGTCGCTACAGAGTACTTGGCTCTTGGACAACCACCTCACCTTCTCACAGCGTTCGTTGACAAGAAGCTTGGCCTCTCGGAGTCCGCATGCCGAACCTGCAAGAAGAGATGTGCTTAGACACAATTCAAATACACGGGCAGCTCCCAGCGAATCCCATCTCCCGCTACCTTACCTTGACCGCTCGGCCACCTAGCCTCCTCCATCATCTTGGGCCGCCACGTCAAGGATGCGCTCCACCTGGAAACCACAGGCAGTAAAGGACGGCCGTACCTTCGCTGACTTGAAGACACGTGCACGACAAGCGTTGCCTCACACAACTCACCACCGGCGCTCTCTTCACCCAAGTCAGCTCCTCTGACACTGTACCGCTTCGCCCATTGCCCCGTGCCTTCAAAGCAAAAACAAAACCCATTACCTAGTCGTATAGCCACCGGTCCCCCCTTCCCGCCTGCACCACAGCGGACCCACCTCACCAGGGCACTCTACCTGCACGCAGCTCCGTCCCTGCCCCTCAGCGCCCAGTTCACTCCTCTACCTCTGAAAAACACAACAACAAAGTAGTCACCCGGACGCTCGGCAACGACCTGAGAATTCCAAGCCTCTGGCCTACTTTCACCGAGACCACCTCCACTGCCTATTACAGCCAGGCAAAGCTACACCACAACCAAACCCGAACGGTAAGTACCGCTCCCTTGCCATTCCTACTCCCTCGCTACTGCTCCCACTGGCTCTGCCACGCAGTTTGGGTCGTCCCCCACCGTGGCGACAGGGACTAGAAGAAACTACCCTCCGCACCCACCGCACCTAGGGCTGCTACTTCTGCAAAGTAATGCACGCACCTAGACTGCAACGTCTAGTCACGTCCAAACGTAAAGCACACAGCCGGGCCACTACACCTCTGATGACTCTCATCACCTCCTCTACGCGCCGGGCAGAGCAGCTCCAACCAGACACAAATACACGCACAACACCAACACACAAGACCCACATCGTCAACCGGGGACAACAGAAAATTCGCGGTCAGCCAGGAGGACTCCTGGTCACGCATGCCAATGGGCAAGACACAACGGACAGGGCTCCGAGGGAGAACCTACGGCAGCCCTGGAAAAGCATAGAACCGTGCATGGTTCCCAAGATACGTGGACTCAACGGGCAAGATGAAGGGGCGAGAAGTAAAGACGTAAAGATGCGGAGGATGCGCGGAACAAGTCCCGGAACAGGGAGCCAAGAAAATGGAAGATGGCTATCCTGGACGGCGAGGCAGGCTGCAAGGCCGCATCAAAAGATGACTGACTGGAGGCTTCCAAAGCACAAGAGCTATCCACACTTTAGAAAAGCTAAGAAAGAAAAGCTGCACCCCATCGACACTGCCTTGATCAGTACGAGCATTCGGCACCCTAGATATGGCACCCAAGGCACATCCGGCATGCCACGAGCACAAAAGAGGACATCGAGACCCGCAGAACATTTCAGACTCGGCACGGGGACTGCACAAACTAGACAACAACAGATACAGGCTGGAACTGCCCTGCCCACGCAGGGTTTGGGCTCCGAAGTGGGCCCCTCTGCCTTCACCCGCCCAAGGAGGACTCTCTCCGCACAGCCTAGGCTACCCTCAAAACCCCTCCCTGCTATCCCCAACCCGCCTCCCGCTTCCCAACTATGGTCCCTCAACTTAGCTTTCAGAGGGCCACCGCTGAAGCCGTCCTTGGCCAAAGCAGCTCAAATCACATTGGACAACGGAAATAATCCGGCAGTCACTGGCTCCCTCTTCAGCATCTGCAGGGGAAAAATCAAACGGAAAAACACAGCGCCAACCGGAGGCACCACACTGCTGGCTGCCGACATCTTGTACTATGCCACCTCACCCACTGCAAAACTGCCAGCGCATCCTGCTCACCTGCCCCTCGCTCGCTCAAACATCAGGAGCGGCAGCTGTCACAGCCTGGGGCACCTGCAGTGCCTAGAGGCAGAATTGCTCTAGTGCCGACGACAAATTTGGCGTCCCACACACTCCTCCTCACGAAGAGCCAGTCTCCCCTCAGATCATCACCCTCTTCCGGAGGCTCCCCGAACAGCACCTGCCAAAACAAAAAACACTCAGCTGAGTCGCTACAGAGTACTTGGCTCTTGGACAACCACCTCACCTTTGCCCATTGCCCCGTGCCTTCAAAGCAAAAACAAAACCCATGACCTAGTCGTATAGACACCGGTCACCTCTTCCCGCCTGCACCACAGCGGACCCACCTCACCAGGGCACTCTACCTGCAGGCAGCTCCGTCCCTGCCCCTCGGCGCGCAGTTCAGTCCTCTACATCTGAAAAACACAACAACAAAGTAGTCAGCCAGACACTCGGCAACGACCTGAGAATTCCAAGCCTCTGGCCTACTTTCACCAAGACCACCTCCACTGCGTATTACAGCCAGGCAAAGCTACTCCACAACTTAACCCGAACATTATGTACCACTCCCTTGCCATTCCAACTCCTTCGCTACTGCTCCCACTGGCTCTGCCACGCAGTTTGGGCCGTCCCCCACCGTGGCGACAGGGACTAGCAGAAACTACCCTCCGCACCTAGGGCTGCTACTTCTGCAAAGTAATGCACGCACCTAGACTGCAACGTCTAGTCACGTGTTAAGCACACAGCCGGGCCACTACACCTCTGCTGACTCTCATCACCTCCTCTACGCGCCGGGCAGAGCAGCTCCAACCAGACACAAATACACGCACAACACCAACACACAAGACCCACATCGTCAACCGGGGACAACAGAAAATTCGCGGTCAGCCAGGAGGACTCCTGGGTCACGCATGCCAATGGGCAAGACACAACGGACAGGGCCCCGAGGGAGAACCTACGGCAGCCCTGGAAAAAGCAAAGAACCGTGCATGGTTCCCAAGATACGTGGACTCAACGGGCAAGATGAAGGGGCAAGAAGCCCCTTGTAAAGACATAAAGATGCGGAGGATGCGCGGAACAAGTCCCGGAACAGGGAGCCAAGAAAACGGAAGATGGCTATCCTGGACGGCGAGGCAGGCTGCAAGGCCGCATCAAAAGATGACTGACTGGAGGCTTCCAAAGCACAAGAGCTATCCACACTTTAGAAAAGCTAAGAAAGAAAAGCTGCACCCCATCGACACTGCCTTCATCAGTACGAGCATTCGGCACCCTAGACATGGCGCCCAAGGCGCCTCCGGCATGCCACGAGCACAAAAGAGGACATCAAGACCCACAGAACATTTCAGACTCGGCACGGGGACTGCACAAACTAGACAACAACAGATACAGGCTGGAACTGCCCTGCCCACGCAGGGTTTGGGCTCCGAAGTGGGCCCCTCTGCCTTCTCCCGCCCAAGGAGGACTCTCTCCGCACAGCCTAGGCTACCCTCAAAACCCCTCCCTGCTATCCCTAACCCGCCTCCCGCTTCCCAACTATGGTCCCTCAACTTAGCTTTCAGAGGGCCACCGCTGAAGCCGTCCTTGGCCAAAGCAGCTCAGATCACATCGAACAACGGAAATAATCCGGCAGTCACTGGCTCCCTCTTCAGCATCTGCAAGGGAAAAACCAAACGGAAAAACACAGCGCCAACCGGAGGCATCACACTGCTCGCGGCCGACATCTTGTACTATGCCACCTCACCCACTGCAAAACTGCCAGTGCATCCTGCTCACCTGCCCCTCGCTCGCTCAAACATCAGGAGCGGCAGCTGTCACGGACTGGGGCACCAGCAGTGACAAGAGGCAGAATTGCTCTGGTGCCGACGACAAATTTACCGTCCCACACACTCCTCCTCACGAAGAGCCAGTCTCCCCTCAGACCATCACCCTCTTCCGGAGGCTCCCCGAACAGCACCTGCCAAAACAAAAAACACTCAGCTGAGTCGCTACTGAGTACTTGGCTCTTGGACAACCACCTCACCTTCTCACAGCGTTCGTTGACAAGAAGCTTGGCCTCTCGGAGTCCGCATGCCGAACCTGCAAGAAGAGATGTGCTTAGACACAATTCAAATACACAGGCAGCTCCCAGCGAATCCCATCTCCCGCTACCTTACCTTGACCGCTCGGCCACCTAGCCTCTTCCATCACCTTGGGCCGCCACGTCGAGGATGCGCTCCACCTGGAAACCACAGGCAGTAAAGGACGGCCGTAACTTCACTGACTTGAAGACACGTGCACAACAAGCGTTGCTTCACACAACTCGCCACCGGCGCTCTCCTCACCCAAGCCAGCTCCTCTGACACTCTACCGCTTCGCCCATTGCCCCGTGCCTTCAAAGCAAAAACAAAACCCATTACCTACTCGTATAGCCACCGGTCCCCCCTTCCCGCCTGCACCACAGTGGACCCACCTCACCAGGGCACTCTACCTGCACGCAGCTCCGTCCCTGCCCCTCAGCGCCCAGTTCACTCCTCTACCTCTGAAAAACACAACAACAAAGTAGTCACCCGGACGCTCGGCAACGACCTGAGAATTCCAAGCCTCTGGCCTACTTTCACCGAGACCACCTCCACTGCCTATTACAGCCAGGCAAAGATACTCCACAACTTAACCTGAATGTTAAGTACCACTCCCTTGCCTTTCCAACTCCCTCGCTACTGCTCCCACTGGCTCTGCCACGTAGTTTTGGTCGTCCCCCACCGTGGCGACAGGGACTAGCAGAAACTACCCTCCGCACCCACCACACCTAGGGCTGCTACTTCTGCAAAGTAATGCACGCACCTAGACTGCAACGTCTAGTCACGTCCAAACGTAAAGCACACAGCCGGGCCACTACACCTCTGATGACTCTCATCACCTCCTCTACGCGCCGGGCAGAGCAGCTCCAACCAGACACAAATACACGCACAACACCAACACACAAGACCCACATCGTCAACCGGGGACAACAGAAAATTCGCGGTCAGCCAGGAGGACTCCTGGTCACGCATGCCAATGGGCAAGACACAACGGACAGGGCCCCGAGGGAGAACCTACGGCAGCCCTGGAAAAGCATAGAACCGTGCATGGTTCCCAAGATACGTGGACTCAACGGGCAAGATGAAGGGGCGAGAAGCCCCTTGTAAAGACGTAAAGATGCGGAGGATGCGCGGAACAAGTCCCGGAACAGGGAGCCAAGAAAACGGAAGATGGCTATCCTGGACGGCGAGGCAGGCTGCAAGGCCGCATCAAAAGATGACTGACTGGAGGCTTCCAAAGCACAAGAGCTATCCACACTTTAGAAAAGCTAAGAAAGAAAAGCTGCACCCCATCGACACTGCCTTGATCAGTACGAGCATTCGGCACCCTAGACATGGCGCCCAAGGCGCCTCCGGCATACCACGAGCACAAAAGAGGACATCAAGACCCACAGAACATTTCAGACTCGGCACGGGGACTGCACAAACTAGACAACAACAGACACAGGCTGGAACTGCCCTGCCCATGCAGGTTTTGGGCTCAGAAGCAGGCCCCTATGCCTTCACCCGCCCAAGGAGGACTCTCTCCGCACAACCTAGGCTACTCTCAAAACCCCTCCCCGCTATCCCCAACCCGCCTCCCGCTTCCCAACTCTGGTCCCTCAACTTAGCTTTCAGAGGGCCACCACTGAAGCCACCCTTGGCCAAAGCGGCTCAGATCACGGCGGCGGCTAGAGGAAATAACCCTGCAGTCACTGGGTTCCTCTTCAGCATCTGCAAGAAAAAACACACAGAATAACAGTGCCAGCCGCAGGCACACGCACTGCTCGCTGCCAACATCTTGTACTACACCGCCTCAGGCACTGCAAAACTGCCAGGGCATCCTGCTCACCTGCCCCTTGCTCGCTCAGACATCGGGACTGGTAGCCATCACGGCCGGGGCAGCTGCAGTGCCAAGAATCAAAATTGCTTTTAGGCCGTCGAGACATCTACAGTCCCACGCTCCTCCTCACGACATCCCAGTCTCCCCTCAGATGCTCACCCTGTTCCAGAGGCTCCCCAAACAGCACCTGCCAAAACCAGGAACGCTCAGCTCTGTTGCCACATAGTACTTGGCCCTTAGGTGCCAAATTCAGACAACCACCTCACCTTCTCACAGCATTTGCTGATGTGAAGCCAGGCCCCTCTGAAGCCAGATGCCGAACCTGCAAGAAGAGATGTGCTTAGACACAACCCAAACACAAAGGCAGCTCCCAGTGAATCCCCTCTCCTGCTAC
The DNA here is from genome assembly GCA_033459285.1 of Clamator glandarius. Lineage (NCBI taxonomy): Eukaryota > Metazoa > Chordata > Aves > Cuculiformes > Cuculidae > Clamator > Clamator glandarius. Next base: position 2,520,648 of record JAUNZM010000184.1, on the reverse strand, counting down.
GTTACCTTGACCCCTCGGCCACCTGGCCTCCTTCATCTTGGGCTGCCATGCCAAGGATGCGCTCCACCTGTAAACCACAAGCAGTAAAGGACAGCTGGATCGTCACCAACTTGAAAACACGTGAACGACAACTGCTGCTTCATACAACTCACCGGCGCTCTCCTCATCCGATACAGCTCCTCTGACACTCTACTGCATTGCCCATTGGCTTGTGCCTTCAAAGCAAACACAAAGCCCATTACCTAGTCATACAGCCACCGGTCACCTCTTCCCACCAAGACCACAGCAGACCCACCTCGCCAGGGCACTCTACCCACACGCAGCTCCATCCGTGCCTCTCGGCACACAGGTCAGCCCTCTACATCTGAAAAACACAACAGCAAAGAAGTCACCCTGACGCTCAGCAAAACCCTAAGAATGCCAAGCTTCTTGCCAGCTTTTACTGAGACCACCCACCTCTGCTGCACGCTACAGCCAAGCAAAGCTAAACCACAACCAAACCCAAACGTTAAGTGCCACTCCCTTGACATTCAAACCCCTTCACTACAGCTCCCACTGGCTTCTCCCACGCAGTTTTGGTCATCCCCTCTGTGCCTACGGAGACTAGCAGAAACTACCCTCCGCGCCCACCACACCTAGGGCTGCTAGTTCTGCATAGTAACGCACGCCCCTAGACTGCAACACCTAGTCACATCATAACGTTAGAGCACAGAATCACACCACCATACCTCTGCTGACTCTCATCGCCTCCTCTACGCGCCGGGCAGAGCAGCTCCAACCAGACACAAGTGCACACACAACACCAACACACCAGACCCACATCGTGAACAAGGGACAAAAGAAAAGGTACGGCAACAAGGAGGACTCCTGGATCACGCATGCCAGCGGGCAAGGCAACAGACAGGGCTCTGAGGGAGAACCTACGGCAGCCCTGGAAAAGCAAAGAACCATGCATGGTTCCCATGATACGTGGACGCAACAGGCAAGGTGAAGGGGCAAGAAGCCCCTTTTAAAGACCTAAAGACCCAGAGGATGGGCAGAACAAGGATCCAAGGAAACAGAAGACGGCTATCCTGGATGGCGAGGCAGGTTGCAAGGCCTAATCGAAAGATGACTGACCAGATGCTTCCAAAACAAAAGAGCGATCCACAGTTTAGGAATATGAAGAAAAAAGCAGCGCCCCATCAACACTGCCTTGATGAATACGAGCATTCAGAACCCTGGACGTATGGCACCCAAGGTGCTTCCGGCATGCCTTGAGCACAAAAGAGGACATCAAGACCTGCAGAACATTTCAGACTCGGCACGGGGACTACACCAACTAGACAACAACAGACACAGGCTGGAACTGCCCTGCCCATGCAGGGTTTGGGCTCAGAAGTAGGCCCCTCTGCCTTCACCCGCCCAAGGAGGACTCTCTCCTGGCACAGCTGTCTCTCCCCTAGGCTACCCTCAAGAAAACTCCCCGCTATCCCCAACCCGCCTCCCAACTCTGGTCCCTCAACTTAGCTTTCAGAGGGCCACCACTGAAGCCACCCTTGGCCAAAGCGGCTCAGATCACGGCGGCGGCTAGAGGAAATAACCCTGCAGTCACTGGGTTCCTCTTCAGCATCTGCAAGAAAAGACACACAGAAAAACAGTGCCAACCGCAGGCACACACACTGCTCGCTGCCAACATCTTGTACTACACCGCCTCAGGCACTGCAAAACTGCCAGGGCGTCCTGCTCACCTGCCCCTTGCTCGCTCAGACATCGGGACTGGCAGCTGTCACGGCCGGGGCAGCTGCAGTGCCAAGAATCAAAATTGCTTTTAGGCCGTCGAGACATCTACAGTCCCACGCTCCTCCTCACGACATCCCAGTCTCCCCTCAGATGCTCACCCTGTTCCAGAGGCTCCCCAAACAGCACCTGCCAAAACCAGGAATGCTCAGCTCTGTTGCCACATAGTACTTGGCCCTTAGGTGCCAAATTCAGACAACCACCTCACCTTCTCACAGCATTTGCTGACATGAAGTTTGGCCCCTTCGAGTCCACATGCCAAGCCTGCAACAAGAAATGTGCTTAGACACAATCCAAAAAGACATGCAGCTCCCAGCAAGTTCCACCTCCTACTCTGTTACCTTGACCACTCAGCCACCCGGCCTCCATTATCTTGGGCTACCACGTCCACATGTGCCAACTAAACAATTTCTGTACAAGGGTCCAGGTGATCTACATCTTGTGTCTCACCTCATCATTATCTCCCATCAGCTGCAGAGAGATTAGAACAACAGAAACCTGAATAGCACTTGCATCTGATTGCCCAACCAACCCAAGAAAGACTGATGAACTCCTCTCCCTTTCTCCAGTCCCAAACCATTAAAGCCCTTTTCCACCCCTGAAGAGTCAGGGGAAGAACACTGCTCCTTCTTAACAGAACCTACCCTATATTTTACTTCCTTGATCATTCTGTGGTGATGTTTCTCAGGAGCTGTGTTTCTGAGCTTTTCTCAGGGTTCCTCTGGTCCCTTCTATCTTCTACCAGCCCACAGAATCAACTTAGCCCCCGAGGCTAACATACTGAAACCTATATTATTATCCCCCATAAGGTGCCTGCTACAAACTGCAGAGACTCTAGGATGAATGCATCATCCCCCACAGAATGAGAAACAGCAACAAGTTGCCCCATAATCAGAAAATAAACAGAGGAAAAAAAAAAAAAAACAAGCAAAAAAAACCCCTGCTAAGACATCTTGTCCCCTCAGACACCCAATCAAAAAGTACTGACCTAAAACCAAACACACACCTACATACAAAAAAAAAAAAAAAAAAAAAAAAAAGCAGTTATAGCTGCATATGCTGTAAAAAAAAAAAGCTCACCCTTCCAGCATACCTTCATTAAAAGCTGCAATGAGTTGAAACAGCCACAACGCTCTGATCTTAAGGAAAACCAGAGACTGAATGACCTCTTGAGGCAAGGCCTGTGGCTTATATACCCCCTGGGCCTTCACATCCATCACCTGTGAATGGGGTGTGGTGAACCCCTCAAAGGTATAAATAGAGCCCAGGGAGCAGCTGTGTTTTATTAACTCTACCTTGCATTTTCAGCAGGAATGATGCTGCTACTATGCCTGAAACATCTTTACAAGAAATAGCAGTATGTGTGCTTTCACTGTAATGCAGTTTGTTGTGACAGTGATGGGACTAGGTAGCAAACGTTTTAAAGCTGGACATTTTGGTTCTTTTCATTTACTATGCCGCAATACAGTTTTTGTTCTGGCATCCCTGTACCCCTACTCTTTGTTTTTCTGTGCTGTTTTCTCTCCCTTATTTTTTTCCCAGTCTTTAGCATCTGTCTTGTATCCATAGTTCTTTTTTTCCCTTTTCCATTTTTGTCCTAATCAGTGTTCTTTTCTTTTTCCCCCACAATGTTATTGGCCTGGTCCCTGGAGTTCATTTGTTCTTTCTCTGTGCCTTTAAGTGCCTCGCTTTCCTTTCTCTTTTCCCATCCTTCTCTTTGCTTTTCTATCCCTTTGTATTGCTTACTGATGGTGTTCTAGCTTTTCCATTCACTCTGTGTCTTGATATTCCCCTTTACTGTTTCTCTTGCTATTTCTGAATTTTTGTGCTAGTCCCTGCCTTTTTTTATAATCCTCTGTCTGTAGGGCTCCTAGTTCCTCTCAAACAAGTCAGCTCTTCTTTATGTATACACGTGGCTTTATAAGAGCCCTAGGCTGAAATATTTCTCTTAGGTTCTGCTCATAGAAGTGTTGCTGAAAAGATCCATGTGTGGGTATCTTGAGGATGACTGAAGTGGCAGAACTTTAGGGTATTTTCTTCCCTTCTTCCCCTCCCCACCCCAGCACTGTGTAACTTAGAGGCACAGGACCCTAACTGACTTGCTTTTGTACATGCCTGGGATTCACAAACCCCTGCAACTGGAGCCTGACTAATGATGTTGCAGCAGTGATCGTATTCAGTTAGTTCTGTGAGAGGAAGGGCCACAACTCTGTTGATAAAAGCACAGGCTGTCTCTGTCTTTGATGTAAATATAGGAGTTTTAGAGCCTTTCCTCTTATGTCTGGGGTCTGCTATTATGGTTAGCTTCTCTATGACTGCTTTATTGTTCTTCTCAGCCTGGACATTTTAGCCTGATGACTACACAAAAGATGTGGCTGTATGCAATGGTAAGGCTGGTAGGGAATGGCCAGAGGAAGATCACTAACAGAGTTGAAAATGCCCTTTAGAGTTTGCAGCTTCTTTGGCTGCTGAGAAGTAACACGGTCTCTGTTATTTTCCTACTGTATGAGACATATCAAAGGTGCTTAATCAATGCTCAGTTCTATCTAAATGGTGCATGAGAATATGATTATGTACTGCATAGAATTACCAGGTTGGAAAAGATCCATTGGATCATCAAGTCCAACCATTCCTATCAAATACTAAACCACAAAGTGCAGGGCCAGAGCGGTGGTGCCACTGGCAGCCATAGAGTGCTCCCCCGCACTGCTCCTGCCTGACCCCTCCGGCCCTCGAGCCGCGCTTCTCCGGGTGCCTCTGACTCGCCTGAGCCCAGCCCTGCACAGCCGAGCAGAGCCGAGCCAGGACACACAGGGCTTTCAGAGGACACATGGGACTCGGACACCCTGGGCAGATGCTTTCCCTGTGCCATGTTCTAATTGGCTGTGGACTCTGAACTCTGATTGGTCTTCTCTGGATCCCACTTTCCCTGTGCCATGTTCTAATTGGCTGTGGACTCTGAACTCTGATTGGTCTCCTCTGGATCCCACTTTGCCGGTGCTGTGTTCTGTTTGGCTATGCACTCCACATTCCGATTGGTCTCCTCTGGATCCTACTTTGCTGGTGCTGTGTTCTGATTGGCTGTGGTCTCCACATTCCGATTGGTCTCCTCTGGATCCTACTTTGCTGGTGCTGTGTTCTGATTGGCTGAGGACTCCACATTCCGATTGGTCTCCTCTGGATTCTACTTTGCTGGTGCTGTGTTCTGATTGGCTGTGGTCTCCACATTCCGATTGGTCATATCTGGATCCTACTTTGCTGGTGCTGTGTTCTGATTGGCTGTGGTCTCCACATTCCGATTGGTCATATCTGGATCCTACTTTGCTGGTGCTGTGTTCTGATTGGCTGTGGTCTCCACATTCCGATTGGTCATATCTGGATCCTACTTTGCTGGTGCTGTGTTCTGATTGGCTGAGGACTCCACATTCCGATTGGTCTCCTCTGGATCCTACTTTGCTGGTGCTGTGTTCTGATTGGCTGTGGATTCCACATTCCGATTGGTCATATCTGGATCCTATTTTGCCAGTGCTGTGTTCTGATTGGCTGTGGACTCCACACTCTGATTGGTCACCTTCATCATAGCCCTTTCTTCTCCTTCACGAAACCAGGATCAGGAATCAGGTTTTGGTCACCTCCCACAAGAGAACTGCCTCAGCTTCCAGCCCCCTTACTGGCCCCAAACAGAAGGATGCTCGTGACATCCGTTCTCATCCATTTCAGCAGTGGGAACTCCCTTGTTAACCAGGCATCAGTGTTTCTCCCCACTTTGAGTATAGCTGGCTGCTTGCCTCGCTCTGGTTTTCTTGGCTTTGCAGCCCATCCTCTGCCCGCTCTAGAGGGGAAAAGAAAGCAGAGGTCAGCTTTCGCACAGCTCTGAGGTGAGACACTGCCCATGGGACGCTGTTTACATCAGCGCATCACCTGTCTCCCACATGGCCCCTCCTTACGTGAAGGGCATCTTCAGCGCAACAACCCACAGACAGCAGCAGGTGGTTACTGCAGTCGGGGAATCCCCAGAGCTCCCTTTCTATGGGACCTGGGAGCATATGCAGCCTTCTGCGTTAGCTTGAAGGATGACATCTGCCTAATCTGGGCAAAGAGAGGCAAAAGAAGCCACCTCAGCTGCAGATACCTTCACACTATGGAGGCTCCTGGTGCTGCTGGCTCTCATTTGGCGAGAACGCCCCCCCCCCCCCCCCCCAATGAACAATGATGTGGTTTATGGTCAATTTGCCCTTTTATGGTCCTAGAAAGGTCCTTGAAGGCCCTAAAGGGGTCTCGGGCAGCTCTAGAGGGTTTCTCGGTGTCCTAGAATGGTTCAAGAAGGCCCTAAAATGGTCCTAGAGGGCTTAAGAAGGTTCATGGGGGTCCTAGAAGTGTCCGAGAAGACCCTAAGGGGGTCTTTAGAGTGTTAATTTTCAGGACATGGATGATACTATACTTTGAAAATATGTCATATAGTATTTGCTGCTCTGCTTTTGTGTTAAACATAATTAATATTCAAGCAGAATTAATGAGGGTTTGAACAAAGGACTTCTGGTGCCTGTTTCTTATTTAGATCTGCTGGAAGCTGCGCAGGTAGTGATATGCAAGGTGAGTTTCTTGTACCCACAGCAATAAGATGGATTTCTTCTAACTTAGCAGGTCTGGAAAATGCAGTTAAGTATTCTACAGCCTTCCCCCAGGTGATGGAGACTCCACTGAGGGTGGCTCAGGCAGCAGCTGACCTCCAATATGCACGGTGTTGAAGACACAGGGGTACCCCTGGTTCCAGATTTCCGGCTGCCTCACAAAAGGGGAGCACAGAGTAGAGCAGCCTACAGGCATCCTCGCGGCACTGCAGCAGCATGTCCCCAGTGTAGGCTTCGCTGCAGGGATGCACACACAAAGAACCACACACAATCCCACAATAATTCCGGTTGGAAAAGACCTTTAAGATAATCGAGTACAAGCCTCACACTGCCAAGTCCGCCACCAAACCAAGTCCCTAAGCGCCAGATACACATGCTTTTTAAAAGTCTCCAGGGGTGGGGACTCGACCACTTCCCTGGGCAAGCCTGGAGCACTGCCTGGGGCTGTTGCGACCCAAGCGCAGGACCCAGCACTCGGCCTCGCTGAACCTGTGTGGAACTCGCACTGGTGAGCCCGGGCGTTCTGCCGCATCTGCCAAGGGAACGGAGCCGCAGGCCAGCCCGTGAACCCGCCCGAGTGCGATCCTGCCGTCCTCCGCGACCGCGACCAGGTCGCACAGCGCGAACCTGCAGGACAGCGGGGACAGACCTAGTCCTAGGCGGCGGCCCTGCCTCTCCGCTGTTCGGACGGACGGTGCGCCCAGCCAATGGGTGAAGCGCCTCCGCGCACCGCAGCCCATCGTCGTTGCAGGGGTGGGGACAGAGGAAGGTTCTTCCCGGCCCTAACGTCATCAGCCGCCTGCGGGATGTGCGCAAACGCTCTGTTCCACGAGCTGCTGGCGGGGCCGAGGGGGCGGTCTGTGCCGTCCGCGTGGAGGCGCGCGCGTCCGGCGGCTGCGCGTGCCGGGCTGGAGCGTCGCATCGGTGGCGGGGGTGGGCTGCGCGTGTCGGGCTGGGGGCGGTGGCTTGGGCGGGGGTGAGGGGGGCGCGTGTCGGGCTGGGGGCGGTGGCTTGGGGGGCACTGCGCGTGCCGGGCTAGGGCTGGGTAGCTCTTGCCGGGCTGGAGACTGCGCGAGCTGGGGCGGGGGTGCGAGTCCTGCGTGTGTTGGGCTTTGGGTGGCGAACGGCGCTTGGTCTGCGGGGTGACTGAAGGTTGACTCCTTTGATTTACCCCCTTTCGCTGTGTTGCCTCATCTAACCTTGGCCGAGTCCTCTTTGGTGTCAGAAAGTCTAAACGGTAGAGACGGGACGACCCGCGCGCGCAGCCCCGCTTAGTCCGACCAGAGCGGCGGGACGCGCTGGGGCGGAGGCGAGGGCGGCCCTCCGGAGCTCCTGGGCGGGCTCTCTGCCCTCGCTGTTGTGCTCTGGTGCCTCTGGCTCCTCGGTTCGGGTATGGGACGTTTGGCGATATGTATTAACTAATGAATTGTGGAACAGCGATACTTTTTACAGTTGTTTCTCTAGTGTTTTTCAAAGCTGTAATCTCTGGCAGGTGATCAGAGGGTTCAGGGAGTGCTTTTGGGAGAGATCCAGCGTGAGGAATAAAAATGGGGAAAGGAGAGAGCAGGGGGGTGCCTGAAGGGGAGTAAGGGCCAATTTGGGCAGCACGTAATTTACAGAAGGACTTTCACCAAGGTCCCTGGAGCCAAATCACGTGGGAGTGCTGAGGCACTAGAAATTAAGTTGGAACATGTTGCTAATTCAGAGTGGAAACATCCTCTTTAGTGGCCTTAATTCTAGATGAAGAAAACAATGATAATTCCAGTGGGAATCCTGTTCTGAGTGATAAACTTCTGCTCTCTGAAATAGATCCCTATTCTGCTGCTTCTTCTTGTTCTCTGCTAACTCCTGCCTCCTTCACCTGTGATCACATTTTTTAATCATGTTTTTCCGAAAACTGCAGAATGTAAGTTGCGTGGGAAGAAAAAAAAAACCACAAAGTCCAGCATGGACTCACCAAGAGACCTTTTCTTTTGTGCCATGATCAAAGGGACTGGGGGAAGTCTGTCAGCTTCCGAAGCTGATGCAGATAGAAGCGTTCTTTCAGTGAGAGAGGCTGTATTGCATTGATTTTTGCTGTATTGTTTTGTGTTTTAATATCCAAATGGGAATCTAGCTGTCAGCTGATCCACTTGTCGATACAGTGAGCTCCTAGGTGATAAGCTATTCTCACGTTTTTTAGCAATATCAAACACATTTCTATGTGTGTGGGTTTTTTTTTAATAGAGTGGTATCCTGGCTTAGCCTCCCAGCATACCTGCCAAGGTATATTTGCAAGCTGCCCCTATCTTCCTGGTGGCATCCCCCATCCTGCCTTCTGGCTGGGCTCCGGTTGTCCTGTGCTCAAATTGCTTTCATTCATGCCCTCCCTCATTTTCTTCTTTTTGCAGAGACACAGCTGGGTCTCTGACAAGCTGGCCATGTGAGTGCACTCTGCCCTGTAATCCAATGAGACGTGTGCACTGTGCATGCTACAGGCTGGGCCCTATGTATAGCAAAGGCCTCTGTTTATGGTACAGACAACTGATTAGGAGAGACATGGTATAAAGAGAGAGCAGTGTTGTGAGAGAGCCCTGTCCAGCTTCATTTCATGTAGGATATTGCCTTTAGTTCCCTGTTGTTGGTTTAAAGGATGCACAGAGGAGTTCTGAGCCACCGCAGCTCTGTGTGCAGTCACTACCTGTTAGTACAAGCTGTATGTGTGTGGTGAGGCAGCATCGTGTGCTGAGCTGAAGGCACAGGACTAAAAGTTTAGAACATCTTCACATTTATTTTCCTACCTCCTCACTCCCATCCTCTGCTAGCTCTGAAACTCTTGAAAGTGATGGCAAGTTATACAGTCAAGGTGGGAAAGAACTGTACCCTAAGAACAGATCTGAGAGAAATAAATTTTTTTAAATACTATTTAAATTGAACAGTGTGTCAAGAGACCTGCCAAGAGAGAGGATGGATAGAAACATAGAAGCATAGAATCTTTTAGGCCTAATGAGGAACATCTGAGAGAGTTGGAGTTGTTTAGCCTGGAGAGGAGGAGGCTGAGAGAAGACCTCGTTGCTCTTTATAACTACCTGAAAGGAGGTTGCGGAGAGGAGAGTAATGGCCTCTTCTCCCAAGTGACAGGGGCCAGGACGAGAGGAAATGGCCTCAAGCTCCACCAGGGGAGATTTAGGCTGGACATTAGGAAAAAATTTTTCACAGAAAGGGTCATTGGGCACTGGAACAGGCTGCCCAGGGAGGTGGTTGATTCACCTTCCCTGTAGGTGTTTAAGGCGCGGGTGGACGAGGTGCTAAGGGGCATGGTTTAGTGTTTGATAGGAAAGGTTGGACTCGATGGTCTGGTGGGTCTCTTCCAACCTGATGATTCTATGATTAATGCTGGAAAAGACCTCTAAGACCATCCAGTCCACAACCACCTTACCTACTGAACTGTGTCACAAAGTGCCACATCTAAACATTTTCGGAATACCTCTGGAGAAGGAGACTCCACCACTTCCCTGGGCAGTTTGTTACCATGCTTGACCGCTCTTTCAGTAAAGAATTTTTTTCTTATATCAAATCTAAACCTCCCCTCATGCAACTTGAGGCCATTTCCTCTTGTCCAATTGCTTGTTACCTGTGAGCAGAGACCAGCACCCGCCTTGCTACAACCTCCCTTCAGGTAGTTTTAGAGAGCAATTGGGTCTCTTCTCAGCCTCCTCCAGGCTAAACAATCCCAGTTCCCTTAGCCGCTCTTTGGAAGACTTGTTCTCTAGACCCTTCACCAGTTTTGTTGCCCTCCTCTGGACACATTCCAGCAGCTCAATGTCTTTCCTGTAGTGAGTGGGGAGAGAGCATGGCCTTGGGATAGCTTATCAAATAGAAATTATGGAGGAGAGAGTACACGAGAACAAGAGGAAATAATATGCTCTGTCTGTATGCGTTAGGGAGAGTTTGTAAAGCAGTTTAAGAACTTGGGATAGAAGATGCTTTATCAGTGTTTTAATCAATATTTATCCAATAACGTGGTGATGCTAGGGAGGTGCAGGAGGAATACTGAGGTCTCATTTTCCCAGTTTGTGTTTGTTACTTGTAGTACTGTGCATGTGGAGGGGGTTTTGCCAATCAATCTAGATTGTGATTGTTACTATTTAAGTTAGTGATTTGATGTTTTACTAGAGGCTCGAAAATCCAGACCCTCATTTTGGATTTATATGGCTTTTGTAATCTCCAGAGAGTAGGTTAGATCGCATTTGTATTGCATAGAATTAATTGTGCTAGTGAGCTGCAACAGACGTAGTGATTAATGCATATGTTTTGTTGTGTACAGCCAGCTCTTAGAGTTTGTGTGTGTTTGCTAGTTAGTGGATCCTTGCACCCTTTTTTGGTAGGATGTTTCTATTTTATAGACAAGGAAACTGAGGTACAGCGGAATAAAACAGTTTGTTCTTAGTAAATAGCTGTCCATCTGGAGATACGGAGCAAGAGCGTAATGTGAGTAGGGAGAACTAGCATACAGTGCATATTGTGTTAGAGTATGGGTCTTGTATGTTGCTCATGCATAAGGGAGCCAAGGAATTCCGTTCTGGAATAAAATTAGGATGCACTGGTACTCCATCCTTGTGATATCATGATTTTATCTTCCCTGCATTTTGCTTCAGAAGCACTGAACCAAAATTGCCATTGGGTGCAGTATCAGAGTTGAGGGTGACAGTTACGTTTTGTTCCACTATATGCACATTGCATCCCCAGATAACCCTGCAGTCAAAAATGTAAAACAAAATACAAAGCAGTCTGGGTAAAATTAAAATTGCTTCTTAAATCTGCTGTCTGATGTTGTCTAAAGAACTTTTTGCTCAGTTTATCTTCACAAGGTCACTGATACAGAAGAGTGCGTTCACTGAGCACACTGGCCTGGAGCATTTCATGCAGATGCTTTCATTTAACTTTTGGGATGTTTTCCTTTTCCCTTCAGTCCCTCCATTCTCACTCCCCCATTTTCTGTATCTCTCTACTTCCCCTTTTAATGTCAGAGTCCCTCAGATCAATACACGTAGGAATAGAAGCTATCCTTTTTTTCGCCTTAATGTGTAATTGCTAATCAGAAAATTTCTGGGCACCTGAGTTATCACGGGCCAGAGACTCCCGGTCCATCTGCCAGAGCTGCCAGCATGCTGCCTGCAGCACTGCCTTCATCTTTGCTCATGTCCTGTCATGTGGAATATTTGTTTTGCAAAACCTTGAGATTGAAGCAAATTCTGTTTCTGTCTCTCTCAGTGGCTTGCAGTGTGATCTTTCACTACTCGCTTAAGATCAAAAGAGTAAATTTTAATTTCTTTGATTATTTTTTTTAATAGTCAAGAACAGGAAATTTCAGTTCAGTTCCACGTGCTCTAAGAGAAGTCCCAAGTGTTGTCAGGTGAGTGTCAATTAAGATACTGAAAACTGGAAGCCACTGTGAAAGGCTGAAGCCAAAGCTTAAGGTCTGATAAAGGGCATAAGTCCCGATGAGTTTAACATATACTGCCTAGAATGGAACAGAGCACAGAATCGGGAGTCTTTTCTTTCAGTGCAGAAAAAAAAAAAAAAAAAACCAACAGTGTGAGAGAAGAGCAGAGCAAAAAAGCTTTGTGCCAAGTGAGGAGCTGGATTTAAACTGAGCTTCATTTCCTCCAGCTCTGCAATGGGAATAATTGCAAATAGTTTACTGGTAGATGGATGCTAAAAGTCAGTAAAATGTCTGCTCAAATGTTGTTAATTATCAAATACAGTAAAAATTTATATACTAGAGACCTGTAGGCAGCATGCTTTCATGAAGCAAGCGTGCTTTCAAGAAGCAAACAGCTGTTTTCAAACTAGTTAATTAGATTCAGGTAAAAACTAGAGTATTAGCTCAGGATAGTTCAGGATTCTCTTTTCTCTTTCTTTTCTACGCAGACCGGACAGTAGGTCACATAAGTTACTATGTAATCTGCTGAATAAAAAAACCCCATATTTAATGCCTCTTTAACAGGAATGTTAGATAGATGGATTAATTATTCTTTGTTCTGGTCTCTGAAGATAAAGGGTAATTACTATTAATTACGTGTGATTGAAAAATTGCCCCTTAGTGAAGAATCCTACAGCTTTTGCGAGATTTTAACTTGTTGCTACCTACAGGGAGGAGTGCAACATTCCTTAATGTTATGGCAAAGACTGCCATAAATATACGAGTGGTCTCAGAGAGGCTTAGTCGCTTTCCAACCTGCACTCGAGACCAGTATTTTCAGAGATAAAAGATCTCAGAGCACACCAATGTTCTGTTTGGTGCTGAAACAACAAAACAAACCCTTGAGCTTGCCTATCTGGGAAAGAAGCTTTCAGAAAAAAAAATAAAAAACAACCTGCGACTCTTTAGTAACCAGTGCATCACCTGCACATCAACACAGACAGGAAAGTTATCTGACAAAGAGTGGCGACTGTATGGAGATATTTCAATTAAGGTGAAAAAGAAAAAAAATTACTGAGGCATAGCTTAGCCTGAGACCTGAAATTCCAAATTGCCCCACCGATTTTGGTTGTTAACTTGAAAATCTTCATAATATTTAGATGTGTAACTTCCTACAACTTCGGTGTGAGTTAGGCACCTTCATATGCATAAAAGTCTGGCCCTTAAGCTCTTTAGACCTCAGTTTCACATTTGCAAAATGAGGATAACGTTTTCCTACTTCAAGGGCTGCTGTGAATAAATTAATGAGTTCTTATGCACTTAATATAATTGATATAATGGAAGCTTTAGCAACATAAGCGCATCCTAACCTCACTTTCTTCGGATATGAGTTGGTGTCGAGGGTTTTCCAAAACAAAAATGTTGTGTCTAGTGTTGCTTGTCTTGCAGATCTTTGCCATATGCTTTTTCTTTCTCCTGAATTCCCATGTACAGATTAAGCCAGGATCCTATTTTACTGTATCTGCCTATGTTGCCATATACTGAACAATCCTTTTTCTGCATCTCTTTGTTTAACTCCAGCAGCCTGGAGCAGCCTAGGATCAGAGATGTCTTCCACAGTGCACTTGTCTCCCTAATGAGAGAGGCAATGAAAAACATTTTCCAGTGCATCCATCACTCGGCAGCTGTGGTGCTGAGGCGAGAGGACAGGTATCCTGGAGCAACCTTGTATAATCTGTGCCGGCAGCCTGGCTCTGGCCGGACAGCAGCAATGTGTGCAGGGGAGGAGAGGGTCAGAGGTGGAGCTGCTCAGTGGGGTATGGCCAGGGCTTCCCTTCCGTCAGCAGCTGCAGGGTCTCAGCTTATGCTGGTGTCAGCTTGGTGTGAAGAGTATGTCAGTCACTGACTAGCTGGGGCACATGGGTCTCAACTCTTTGCCTGATACACTCTGCCAGAGATCTCCCGACCTATCTCTTCTTGCCTAAATCCAATTTTAGGGGCAGCATTCCACTACCCAGCGTGGTAAGTGAAAGACCCTCAAAAGCAAAGCAGGGTGCAGAGTATGAGGACGGATTTAGGATGGAGAATCTTTCTATTTCTGCTGTGGTGACTGTGGGTACTCACAAAGACCAGTAAGTGCAAACAGGTTGTTATAGATCAAAGAAGACAAAAAACACTGGAAGCATCTGCCCTATTTTGGGAAGCTCCTGGTGATGCACACAGCAACATTCTTGCAGTGCTTGATGGCAGTTGACACAGTGAGATGATTTGGGGGCAACTGACCTATGGTATGTCCCTCAGGCCACTTTGGTAAAATTCCATAGTGCTCATAGTGCTGGAATCCAAGCAGCTGTTGTTATGTGACCTTCTTTGTCCCTGTTTCATGCCTGTGATGCTTAAAAGATCACATTTATCCTGCTGTAACATTAGTGACTTAATTAGAGCTGAATTTGGTCCTACTGTCTCTGAACATGAGCAGCTTCCATCAAGTCATCTAAAGGATCAGATCTGGTTTCTTCTCTCTCTCGGTATTGGTGGCATCTGGTTTCATTTTCCATCTTTCCTAAGGGAGCTCACTTTTCGCCACAAATGCCTGTTGTATGCCAGCGCTCTGGGCTGCCTGTGTCTCATGCCAAGCCAAGTGCCACTCTTCCAGCCAGCAAGGTACAAGATAGTGTGGAGACAGAATGTGAGACATATCAAGAATTAGTATTGTGGACTGTGCATAGCTTAAAACTAGTAATGGTTTATGTGTCAAGAAACTAAGTTGGAGGCTGTTAAGCATTAGGTTTATTTCCTCTGTGTAGGATGTGTAGGGGTAGCGAGATTTTCATCCTGCAGTGTCAAGGAAGCCAGTGGTTTTGCACAGCATGGCTCCTCTCTGTTGATACCATGAGAGGCACGAAGGACTTCTCAGGACAAATAGCATGGTGGGGCACTGCTGATGAAATAGTAGGGCTAATAGAGGACACGGTACTCCCACTATTGTATCTTAACGTCCAGCACTGTCTGCATGACATCACCATTTATTTCTAAATATGCCAGCATGGGAAATTTTCTGCATGTGATGGTTCATCTCCAGGAGATGGACTGGTTCTTTAAACTTGTTCCACTTCTTCTCCTTACCTGTCCTCAATCCAGCCACTTGGCAGAAACAAAACTCCCTCAGCATTTTTTTGTGGCACACAGGGGTTTCAGCTATTTAAGCAATACTTATGAAGTTCCTTTTTTGTAAGATGTAGGATTGTTAAAAAGCATAAGATGATGATTTTAAGTGTTTATTGGATTCCCCTAAAACATACATTCAAATCCAGGTTTCAGCATTTTTATGTATGCTGCTACATAGATAAACCTATTACTTGGAGAAGGACATATACTCTCTATTATTTCCCTATTATTATAATGTTACCGAGTATTGTAAGATCAACATATGTGAGTCAGATCACAGACATTGACAAAATAATTTAAAATAGCTTCATTTCATTTATTTACTTAAATGATACATACGAAGCTCTTTTATTTCTAGGACTTGAAGGATGCTGATGTTTCTCAGTTAAGGGGGGGGGCAAGCAACTTCATTAGTCTTTTAATAGTCTCTTAGTATCAAAGACTGGTGGTGCCACCTTATATTGAAGCTCATTTTTCAATAAAACTGCAGTGTTTTATAACATGGATACAGAGCTCCTGCTTCCATTCACGTTCCCTCCTACTCTGCTTTGTATTCTCCAACAGAAAGATCTGCGCTTACAAACACAGAAAATTGAAAGACACATACTAAGTCTCGAGTTCAGTTTGTTAGTGCTTTTCACACATTATGGCTTTATAGAGGATGTAATATTTAGAGGACAGGGTGTAACTAACTTTAGATTAAGCGATGGAATTGGGGACCTCATATCTCTCTTTCTGGTTGTCAGTGCTATGTAACCCTGTCACTGATATCCAGTCTAATGTTTTCTTTATTATTCATAAGCTCCCATGCTGAACAGCAATCCAACTCTTCAGGCTGTGCTGTCTTGGGGATTATCACACTTGCAGGATGGTTAAAGCCGCTTTGCCTTGAGTCTTCTGCCTCTGAAAAATGCCCAAGGCTAATCGCTGTGAAATGTGACGCCTGTCGTGTCTTCTTGTTCAAGTTTGTGTGGCAGGCCTGCCATTTACTAAAAGCCTTCACATCTGTTATTATATGGTAATCTTCACGCATCAGGCTTCCAAATAAGAAACTGGTAGAGCTGAGCAAGGTAAGGCTCAGCTTTCGTTTACATAATTCCCAGAATGCAAGGCAACTTGCTCTCCCTTCTGAAATCATTAATAAGCAATAAGAATATTATATAAGCTGGCATCTTTTTTTAAACCATGATGATTTCAAATGCTGTTATAATTAGGACGAAGATGAGAGTTTGAGCTGGAGAAGGGAACACACAAAGGATTAAGCTGATCTCCACCATGACGTTAGAAGGTGGCTTTGTCTGTTTTATCCTAGTTTGGACAATAATGGATACTCTTTAGGCACACGAGGAGGCAGATAGACAATTTATTTTAACGTATTAATCCTTTCGTCCTGAAATGTTTTCCCTTGCCATAAACAGGGTCACAGCTTTCCAGTCCACTTATATTCTGACTAATTGATGCTGCAGAAAAAGGCTGAAAAGCAGTATATGTTTGTGCTGTATCCTGATGACTATCAATCAGCTCCACAGTGGGTTGGATAAAGCAAACAAAAATGTTCTGTTATTGAGAATATCTCTGTTTAAGCCAAAGTGACTGCTAGCTGATTGTGACCGCAATGTTATCGCATGGCAAGTGACGTAGCCTCTCAGGTAGTGGATCGCAAGCCATGACAGATCAGATATGATATTTGCATGAAGAAAAGTTCAATGTTTGCATCAAACAGACAGGATTTGCTGGAAAAGGAAAACCAGGTCAAAGTGTGACTTTATAAATGTAACTAAAAGGACTGCTTTCTTTGGAACAGGGAAGATTTTAGAAGACCCTTATAAAAATCATTTTGCCTCTAACACTACAGCAGCCCTCAGATCTGAGTATCTTCCTGATGTTCCCCCTCACTCACATGTGTGAACACGGGGAGGCAGGCAGGAGGAGGCAGCTGCACTGACACACTATAGGGTTTGCAAGAACACGATGGCAATTTAGCAGAATGATTAAAAGATTGCAAACATTTATTAATAGCTTTGCTGCTGCAGCAGTTCTGCCAAAGAAGCCTTACTTCCTTAGGGATGCTTTTATCTCCTGCCCATTCCCTTCGAGAGCTCTAGAAATTGCAAAGTCAAGTTTGGACTCGGTTTCAGTTTAAAGCCACCATTCAGCACTATAATGCAGATGCTTTATCCCACTACCCAGGGCACAGGATAGCAGGGGTGGAACTTCAGTATGGGAAAGAAACAAGAGCAGGGCAGCAAGAAAAGCTTTTTTTCTTTTCAGCTATCATTTAGCCTTTCTGTTCTTCCCTGTGCTCCTCTCTTTCTCTCATTGCTCTTCTTTACTCAATCTTTCTCCTTGCCCTTGGGACAGAATGACCTTTTGTTCAATGCCTTAGCACTAGATTCTGATGTGGGTCTACAATATCTTTTTGGTAATGTGTAACAAAATCAGTGAAAGACGGGTATAAAAGCATCATTGGAGCAGAGCTGCAGAAAGTTCTGCAGAGCAATCCGATTTCCTAACATGAGCGCTATCAGTTCTTTTGAATTCTCATGGCCGAGTCATTGTCTCTGTCTCTTTTTTTATGTTTAGCAGCTTTAACAGGTAAAGGTTCAATGAAAAAAAAAAAAAAAAAAAAAAGACAGGCAATTCTGATTGAGTACACCTTATCTGAGATATTTTTATCCCACAGACTAGATGAGGGTGACTCGCTGACATAAGTTAGCGATACTTATCACACGCATATGGTGACCTCCATATTCTTGTCTACAGTGGAATAATAACTTTATTTCACTTTTTTTTTTTTAAACTTGGTCCTAAGAGAAACTGAAATGTCTGGACAGCCTAAAAGGAATAATTTTTTTCTTCTAAGCAACCATGGCAGCAGTATGAATGCTTCTGTTCTCGTCATTATTTAAAATCCTGCTTGTAACTGGGTAGGATGACAGTGTGCCTCGACCATGGGTTTCCCACACAGCATGGTCAAGCAGCTTGACATGCAATTGGGCATCAGCAGCTGACTACCTGTGCTTGACCTTTTAGTTCCATCAGGAGAATTTTTCTTCAATTCATACACACAATTTAATCATGCTGCTTTGCTTTTGTGCTGTTTCCTCTGTTCTTCGAAGATTTCAGTTAAAATATTTCCTTCATCAGTTTTCAAGCATGATATCCAATTTCCAACTTGACTAACATGACTTTTTTTTTTCTTCTGATGCAAGGGGATGTTGTTTATGAAAAAGCTCTGATTATATCACGTTCTTCATGGGATGACCTGGGAAACTACACAACCTAAGAGATAAACATAAGCCTCACAGAAAAAAAACATCCCTTCGGATCATTGAGAAAAGTCTGCGTAAATTTCTGTGGAGTTTGGCAGGCAACCTGTAGGACCTTAAATAGGCCTGATTTTCTAGGGAATGAGTATAATATTTGGATAATCCTAGTCTAAGAGACAGAGAACTCACCTCCAATTGTAGTTGATACCATGGGTGTATTTGGGCTAAATGCTTCATCGCTTTTTGTCTTTAGGATCTGGAATTCCCCATTCCTGAAGCAGCCAAAGAATGACATAGATGAGCATGGAACAGACCTGGATGCTGGAGAGGCAGCTGGTTTCAGGTGAGAGAGGATATAGATAGGATCATGCAAACACCAGTTCAACAGAAAGAATCTTTGAAAGTTGTTCTTTCTCATTTGTTGTTTGACAATTGCAAATGGCAGGCCCTTCCAGGTAGCAGTAGCAGCTAGATAGCTTCAGCTGCCCTGTCAAAGCTCTCATCCTTTCCTAGCGGCAACTATTTCTTTTGCATTAGTTTCAGTATCTTTAATTTCCAAGTTCGTCCTGTACGACGACAAGAGGATGTCTTACAGTCTTGGGACAATTGGGGCGCCTCTCTGTGGAATTGTTTTGTTTAGGGTTTTTTTTCCCCATGTACTGAAAGGCTGTTTTGGGATGTGTTGGCCTTTACAAATATTTACAGTAAGAAATTGTATTTTGTCAGCATTCCCCTGCTCCTGTTGGAATTTCAGCCTTCACTAAGACTCTTGACTCCCATATGCCTCATTTTCTTTTTACTAGCTATTTTCTTGATCATTAATAAAAATATATATTACACTGCTTAAGTATGGGAACAACCATGCTCTGTGTTGTGGAGTAGTCACTGTAGTCTTTGCCATTGGCATTCCCTCCCAGTGTTAGGACAGGTGCTCCCTCTGGATACACTGGCAGTATCTCTTGAAGTAAATTGAATTGAGAACTTGCTTTCTTATGTATTGAGATAGCTCTCTGTCCTGTATCTTGTACTAGCTACTATGTCTGCATCCAAGTAGCGAGTAACAGGACTGCAGCTATAGTTAAAATAACCTGCATTGAGAGTCAAATGCAACAAAGGACCAAAGTGTTAACTTTCTAAATTGATAAATATATTTATTCGTGAGATTTAAAAATGAATGAAATTCCGGGAGTTGCCCTGTTCTATCCTTCTCCCGTCATTAAAGGAAGATGGGGTTTGCGACTGAGAGAGCTGGAGTTGTTTAGCCTGGAGAAGAGGAGGCTGAGGGGAGACCTTATTGCTCTCTGCAACTACCTGAAGGGATATTGTGGAGAGGAGGGAGCTGGCCTCTTCTCCCAAGTGACAGGGGACAGGACAAGAGGGAATGGCCTCAAGCTCTGCCAGGGGAGGTTCAGGCTCGACATAAGGAAAAAATTCTTCACTGAAAGGGTCATTAGTCAGTGGAACAGTCTGCCCAGGGAGGTGGTTGACTCGCCTTCCCTGGAGGTGTTTAAGGTGCAGGTGGATGAAGCGCTGAGGGGCATGGTTTAGAGATTAATGGGAATGGTTGGACTCAATGATCCAGTCGGTCTCTTCCAACCTGGTGATTCTATGATTGGCCTTTGCCATTTTCTTTCTTAGCCATAGTACAACACAGGAGCTGAGGACAGCACTCAGGTACAGGCCAGATACCTTCTTGAGATACAATTACTCTACAGTTGTACAACTTTATAAAGCTTGTATCCCAGGACTGTAGTGTTCAATAGCAATGTGGCAACATTTCTAATGGCAACATTTAGAGATGAGAGAAAAGATGCTCATGAGCCTGTCCCTTCTGCACAGTGAAAAGTAAGGAGGTGAAGATATTCTGTTTTTACTGAGACAAGAATACGGCAAGAGAAAACAGCTATTCTTTGTGTCCTTGTTGGGAGACAGAGAAGAGGTAATAGTGAGGACAAGGAAGAGAGGTTAGAGGTGATATCAGAAAGGAGAATTGTCCTTTTTTGCATGCCAGGTACGAGTAAATAATTTTCTAAGCGCTGAGAAGAAGGTAGAAAGCAGTACAGAGGTGTTTTTTTTAAGGTTTAGGTTCTTCTCTGGAGTAAGTCTCTTCTATTTAGAAAATAAAAATCATCACAAATAAAATACTCTCAGACAACATGAATATAGAAATGATGAACTTATAAAATTCTGTAGCAGGTCAATTTTAAAACTCCATCAGAACAGAGTTGTTAGCCTTTAACAGGATGCACTTTGTTGATTTAATGATGAATTAAAAACTGGGGGGAAAATGAGGCTGCATCATGCTCTGTTGAGACAACACTGTATCACCTCTGCCGGCAGCAAAAAGTCTGCCAAGCTTTGGCCTTGTTTTGCATCACAGCATGACCCAAAAGCAAACATACTGAATCTCCTGTAACACAGTACAGTGCCAGGGATCACCTGTAGAACTACAGTGGCCATATAACCAGGGAATATTCATCATGTCAACACTACTGAATGCTGTCAAACCAGGGGAACTGAAACATATTGCTCTGCTCATTCTGTTTGTGTGGATCTTGATCAACCGTACCAGTTCTCATGTCCAATAACAGCTATGTGTGAATTCCATTTTTCATGATTTTACTTGCAAAAGTTTGGCTTCAACTGAACTGTAAGGTATTCTCGATTGCCTGTCCTGTTGTCCAGAGCTTGCACAATGTTTGAGTGAGCCATGGGTCACAGCTATCAAACTTAGTGTATGGGAAACATACCAGAATCCTTTTGATGACATTATCTTAAACTCTTCATTTGAAAGATAGATAGCACTAGATTTCCTTACTTCCTATCTCCAAATCTTAGGATTCTTTTATAACAGTAATACTGCCTTCTAGATTGTACTTATGTTCTTCTTTGGCATTGACTTTGTATTTTACTCCCTATCTGAAATTCTTTTCCTTCCTCTTAATCCAGTATTGGTTTAAATTATTTCCCCCAACGCAAGTACTTACTTCCAACCCCTCTATCTCTGCTAATCACAGCAAATGGTATGTTTATCTTGGCTAAGATTTGTGATTTACTTACTTACATATGTGTTTATCCTAACACTCAGGGAAGATCTGTCTTTATTGTCTTAGGTTTGAGAAAGGGCATGTTTCTGGAGAACTCCTTTGGCCTCTGAATAAAGGCCTCATTAAGAAGTCAAATAGCTGCTAGAATTCCTTTACTTTGGGCACTTGACGTCCTATGCAAGCTCAGGAAATCACACAAGGGAATGCTCCACTTTCCTGCAACAGAACTAGAAGAGAGACAGACACCTATGAGCTCCGTGCATTGTCTTGTTTAGAAGAGGACGTGGGTCCTGGGTGAATTGCTCTCCCAATGGAATAAGCAAATCTAAGTCCTCTTTCCTCATAGGTAATGCAGAGGTGTGCCTAGGAGCACACCTCATACAGAGTTCGAGGCTTCATCACCTCACCTGCTTGCTGCTGTGTCCATTCACTGAACAAGTCACCATATCTTGGTGAGAAGTTCTTTGCAAGTAGAATGAAAGGTTCGCTTTCAGAGATCTGCTCAATCATTTCTATAACAAACCAATTAATGGATTAGACACTCCAGTTAAAAACCATTGTGGTACAGATAATGGTGTGGACAGAGGAGGGTGAAGGGCTAGTGTTGGTTTCTAAGTGGTCCTGATGGATTTTACATTATTCTTATAAACAAGCGATGTGGCTTTTGGGTACTTATGAGTAATGAGTGAAGCTAGGTTGTTTAGTGTCTGTGTCCCCCAAGGCTGCTGCCCTTTGAGAGAGAACAGTGCGTACCACTGCTTTTGGCAGCCACGCTCCCAACCTGACGCAGTCAGTTTAGGGGGGGCCACAAAGCCGGCAGATGACTCATTCCACCTCAGTGGCTCATTGAGGTTCTGCAGGGAGAAGCTATTTATAACCAGACCTTTCAGGTTCAGTGCAACAGCATCTTCAGTAGTAGGAGGGGAACAGGAATGGGGATGGTGCATAAGACAGTTCAGACACGGATCAACCCCCACTCTAATATTGTAGCCCCCAGCTGACTTCAGCCAGCCCTTTTTCCCAAGCCTTTAGCTCAGCAGTTTGGGTATCCTGGTCCTGCTGTAAGATTCTGCTGATAACTCATCAGCTCCTCGAAGAGCAGGGAAACAACCGTGAATATAACTATTAGTGTGAACAAACCACAAACTTTCTATGGTAGCTGCTAACCTGACCCTTGCTGATTCTTTTTGACCCACGGCCATAGCATTATCACTCTATCTTTTCTTTGTCTCTGTTTATCCCTGGCTTGCCGTGAAGATGAGATGGAAGTTTTCAAACAGTCTTTATGCTGCCAGCAAGTCCAATTTAAACAAATTTTTGACAACATTTTTTTTGACAAAGTGACCCGCCCTATTGGACGAGGGAAAGGCTGTGGATGTATCTTCTTGGACTTCAGTAAAGCATTTGACACAGTTTCTTATAGCATTCTACTTAGGAAACTGTCAGCCTCTGGACTGGACGGGCAAACACTCTCCCGGGTGGAAATCTGGTTGGATGGCTGGGCCCAGAGAGCGGTGGTAAATGGTGTTAACTCCAGATGGAGGCCAGTTACAAGTGGTGTTCCCCACAGCTCAGTGCTGGGTCCAGCCCTGTTGAGTGTCTTTATCAATGACCTGGAGTAAGGCATGGAGTGCACCCTTAGCAAGTTTGCCGATGACACTAATCTGGGTGGAAGTGTTGATCTGCTGGAGAGTAGGGAGGCTCTGCAAAGGGATCTGAACGGGCTGGACTGCTGGGCCGAGACCAATGGGATAAGGTTTAACAAGGCCAGATGCCAGGTACTGCACTTGGGGGACAACAACCCTATGCAGTGCTACAGACTAGGAAAAGTCTGGCTAGAAAGCTGCCTGGAGGAGAAGGGCCTGGAGGTGTTGGGTGACAGCAACTGAACATGAGCAGTGTGCCCAGGTGGCCAAGAAGGCCAGTGGCATCTTGGCTTGTATCAGAAACGGCGTGACCAGCAGGTCCAGGGAGATTATTGTCCCTCTGTACTCAGCACTGGTGAGACCGCACCTCAAATACTGTGTTCAGTTCTGGGCCACTCACCACAAGAAGGATGTTGAGGCTTTAGATCATGTCCAGAGAAGAGCGACCAAGTTAGTGAGAGGGCTGGACAACAGGTCTTACAAGGAGCTGAGAGAACTGAGGTTGTTTAGCCTAGAGAAGAGAAGGCTGAGGGGAGACCTTATTGCTCTCTACAACTACCTGAAAGGAGGTTGTAGAGAGGAGGGTAAAGGCCTCTTCTCCCAAGTGACAAGAGACAGGATGAGAGGGAATGGCCACAAGCTCCGCCAGGGTAGATTTAGGCTGGACATCAGGAAAAATTTTTTCACGGAAAGGTTCATTGGGCACTGGAACAGGCTGCCTGGGGAGGTGGTTGATTCACCTTCCCTGGAGGTGTTTAAGGCAGGGGTGGACGAGGTGCTAAGGGGCATGGTTTAGTGTTTGATAGGAAAGGTTGGACTCAATGATCCAGTGGGTCTCTTCCAACCTGGTTATTCTATGATTCTATGAGGTTGTAGAGAGGAGGGAGCTGGCCTCTTCTCCCAAGTGACAGGATGAGAGGGAATGGCCTCAAGTTCTGCCAGGGGAGGTGCAGCTGGACATCAGAAAAAAAATTTTCGCAGAAAAGGTCATTGGGCACTGGAACAGGTGGTTGATTCACCATCCCTGGAGGTATTTAAAAGATGGGTGAGTGACGTGCTGAGGGGCATGGTTTAGTGGTTGATAGGAATGATTGGGCTCAATGATCCTGTGGGTCTTTTCCAACCTAGTGATTCTATGAAACCTCCTGAGGTTTCTCTTACACGCAAGCTAACGCTATAATTTATAAATCTGTAGTTGTTTTTCTGATCTTCGGTAGACTCATTTCATCTTTAGGTGCTTCCATGACTCCATATGTGAAACAGAGATAATGATACACCTCTGGATTAAGCACAGTGTGATCTATAGCTATGAAACGCTACCTAAGTGGTGTTTATTACCAGAGACAGTCACAGAGCAATATGAAAGTGTATTACACAACAGTAGAAGATGGCATGTGTTAAAGAAAATATTTACTATGAACACAGATGTCTTTGTATCTAGGGAACTGTGACCTTTATCTTGAAGCATATTAGCTTACATTAAAATTATTGAATTTTATGTTAAACTAAACTTCTTAGAGTTGTCTGTTCTTTTAACTAACTATTGAATGCAATGCCACACAGCACTAGGAATCCTGTTGTGTGAATGCTTATCTTGTTCTTGTTCTAACTCTGCCCTATTAAACCAATTTGCTTGTCTGAAATTTGGCTTCAGTTAGATGGCTCCTTGGCTCCTGTCATTCTGTTGCTTCTTCCCATCGCTCAAGTGCTGCATATTTGGCTCTTCATCTTCTCTTTCTCTCTCTCTCTTTACCTCTTCCTTCCTACTTCTTCTTCCCTAAGTCAACAATTGGTTCCACAGTATATGACTGCTGTACAGATTGATGATCATAAAGTCTCAGCACACTGTTAAGGCCACTTGGTAGATCTGTCAGCTTTGGTTGTGTTCTCTCTTCTTGCTGTCCTGTATCACTGCGCTACAGACCCAGACATATACTGGGCTTTTTTTACAGTGAGTTGTATATGTTATCTTCATACAGAAGCTATACTATAAATAATTGCTGCATTCAGTTTTGGCAACCAACTAAAGGGGAAGTCTACCCTGCGTAAACCAAACAGTGCTGCAATGACAATTTCTTTCTCGAAGTCTCGAAGACTGCAGAGATTTGCGAATGTGAGAATTACCTTATATGCTTCAGGTTATAATCTGGGCTGGAGGTGGCCTCTGCAGAGTAGCTCCAACTCTCCCTAGCTGCCACATTATTTTCCTGAATCTCGGTTTCATTTTGGAAAAAGTAGACCTCTAGCTCTTACGACTGCAAATAAGCCTCTGAAACACAAACAAAATGTAGCCAGTGCAGAGATATTTGTATCAGTATTGAGAGAAAGAAACCCAATTTCAGGAGCATGGAGAATTTGGGGGAGGGAGGGGAAGGGGACTGAGGGGTAAACTAAGACGTGCAGTGATTATGACTATAGTGTCAACTTTGCTTGTTGTCTCTTGCTTCATCAAATTTTACACAATAGATAAAATTGTTTATCCTTCGAACAGCTGCCTTGTCTTCCCTTTGGCACCCATGAGTACAGTGTAGGCAGTGCAGCTGGCTCCCCAGTGTGTCTCACCACCTCCCCTTTGCACAAGCCTTGCGACATTCCTGAGCAGACCCCTGGAGGGTGATCCCAAGGATGGGTGCTACAGCCAGAGAGCACACAAGCAGATATGTCTATGTTTGGCTATGTGAACTTAGAATTAAGAGGGCCAGAAGGGGAAAACAAGAGTGTGCGTACGTGTCAGAGACTGAAAGGATTTACCTCCCTGTATTTCCAATTGCTTGTTTTCTGTCTGGGGAAAATCCCTTTTGACAGCCCAGGCAGTGAGCTTCTAATTCCTGTCTCCAGCTCATTTTTCACTTCAATCCCTCAGCGAGCGGATTTTAATGCTTGATGGATTCAAACAAAATTATTTCCGTTCCTGTGGCTTTGCAAAAGCCTCTAGGGGGTGTGTGTGTGTGTGTGCACAGGGGAGGAGGGATGAGGCTTGTTTTCATTACGCTCCAGTAAGCCTCCTCTCCAAGGGAAACATATTTCATTTCTTCACTTAGGGCTTTCTTGCTGACGATTCCTCCCATGCTGTCCTCCTGGCTCTTGGGTCACAGGAGGACCCATTGAAGACTTGCTGTTCTGAAGAGTACAGGATGCCACATTCCAGATCAGTGTTTCCGCTGCAAGTGGGGATTCAAATAATAGGACCAGACTGTGCTTCCAGGAATAGCGCTAGACTAGGGGGAATAACTTTCATATTCCCCAACTCTAGCTGGGAGTGAGATGACACCACAGGCTGAGAGATGGAGTTAGTGACTGAGAAATTAGCAGTCCTTACTGTAGAAATCTCATTTGAACATGTGCACAGTTCACCATATTGCTATTGTAATGGAATTGCTTTTTGTTACAATTTACAGCTTCTCTTACCAGCAGAAATCACTGTAGGGAACTACACAAAGGTTTTGCTTGCATATCATTCAGTAATCATTCAGAATTTCAGCTGCTCACTCGCCATGTGTTTCTGCTGGGCTTCTTCCACAGAGTTCCTGTGTTTGGGAGGCTACGCTATTTAAATGCTCAGCATCTCACCCTTCTAGCCAAGACGAATCAGCATCATCATAAAAATTAACAAAGCAATCCTTGTACGATTCATAGCTCTAATAAATGCTTAGAAACAGCATGCTAAAGATCCTCATTATTCTCTGAAGGATTTAGAGTGTAGCATGAAGTTGACAATGTCTCTCACTGTATAAAACTACTGTCGTTAGGATATGCTAACCCAGGTTGGTGATACCATATCTAGCATGAAGTTGTTTCAACTTATTGTAACTGCTACCAAGCTGTCACTTGCTTAGGCCAGGAAAAAAATCTTGTTTCTGGGTTTGGAAATGTCTTCATGCCTGTCTTGTAGAACACCCTCCTATGTCCATAGCCTGCTGTAAATATTAGTTTAGAGCTATTGATTTTCATCATAAATGTGTATTGTGTCATGCTTGTAAAGCTGCTGGATCCAGGGACTACAAAGTGTAGCTTGCGAGTTTGTTCAGTTTTATCTGTCTCTCTATATTATTTCAAAACCTCAGTTCTTCTAACCTCATTTTTTTTCAACAAGTATTCTAATCATGATTTATTGTTTTGTTAGATACATTGCCTACAGGTGAGAAGCCTTATTTTATTAGAGTGGTTTTCTAATATGTTGGATCAGAGACTATTAGCTTACATTATAAGTACCCAAAATCATACATAAAGCATCGTTAAAGTTTTAATTGTAAATACAGTAATAGCATTTCAGGAATTATTTATCTAGTTAATAAATTCCTGTTTGTAATTGTATATTTATTTCAACCTTATCAATAATCCTCCAGCTTTTGAGACAGGGACAGTAAATTGAAATGTTAATGAACTTCAGAACTCCATTAATAAAATCACGCTAAGGATGTTAGGTATAAGAGGACACTAATTTATGACTAGCCTGAAAGCTTCAGCTAATTGTTACTACAATCATACAGGTAAGTCTCCTTTTACATATCTTTAAGTTCTAAAAAAAATAAGTACATCTAACTGACATTTTCCAAAGAATCAATAGGAAATTGAATTAAATATGAGTAAAAAGGGCGTTCTTCAATTTCTATCTTGTCTTTCTGCTGGAAAATGTGGAGATTTTACTGCAGAAGTAGCTGATTCATTAACCTTTGTGCTTTGTCACTGCAGAAAGGAAGTAGACAGTGTTTTTGAAAGTGTGTTTTTTAAACGCTCTCTTGTTTCAGCCAATGTTCTGGATTGCTTCTGTGGTATTCACAATGTTTATTAGTATTTTGGTTGAACATTTTCCCAAGTCAGTAGTGTTTGTTTTGCCAAAGGCGTGAGTTATGAATCCAGATGGATACCCATTGTATTTACTTGCTGCAAATCAGATTATCCAGTATTAAATACATATTAGCGTCTGACTGCATCGGTTTTATCAACAGCATTTGCCAATAACTGATAACTTATTTTAATACTGGTTTCTATCACATTGTTAGAGTGAGGGTAATGGAGACTAGAAGTTATGTATGGTGGCAGAATACAGTGTCAGTACCACTGGGAAAGAACCACGTTAGGTTTTTCTTTCACTTGTTATTCCTTTTTACTTAGTTGATGATTCTGAGACCGATAAGCCTTTCCTGCATTGGAAGGTATTACAGATAAGGCTGGCGTCTTTTAGCTGGAAAATTACTATCCAGCTTTTCTTTGCATTCCACGTTGTACCAGTCTTCCTACCTTTGCTGCCGTTTGCTCAACTCCAGGGCTCACTGTGCCTTTGGCACAGTAAACAATACTCTTAGCCAGTACCCTTAAATGCTTTTCAGGCTCCTATTTGCTCATATATCTAGTCTCTATAATCCTTTAATGGTGACAAGCTTATCAGTGTAATCTCTGTATTTCACCTGGATATCATTTGCATTCTCTGTTGTGTTTTTTTATTGCACATAAGACTTCATCTAGTATCATACTCATTTGTGTGCTGCTGTCCTATTTAATAAATGCTACATTTCCTTTCAAGCTGATAGCATGTTCATTTATGACTGCAACACTGAGCTTTCCTCCTGTGACCAGTATACCTGAGGTAGCAATGCAATTATGTTGTCTGGGTCGTGCAAGCTTTGCTGCGTCTTGCAGAAGTTGCAGAGTTGATCCATGACATTTCTTGCATCTTCTCCCATATACCAAATATTTTCTTGGTCCATCCTGGTTGTCATAGTGATCATTTCCCTAACAAGAGGACAGACCATACTTTGATTTTTCAGCAAAAATCTCAGGAGAGACATCCCTTAGTAACCTCTAAGAAGGTAAGAATCAGCCAGGCACATGTATTTCTTCAGTTCCACTGTCCTTTTTTATATGTGCTTAAAAAGACCTATCTTTACATTTCATTTTTATATGAAGCGCAATATGTCACAACACATACGGATTCCTAAAGCATTTTCACTGCCAGAATTGACTGGAACCTCTTAAACATTTCAGATGCATCAAAACTGAGTATTAAGAAAAGCTTCCGACTGTGTTCTTTTCACTGGCATATGTGGCTTTTAGATTTTTAGATGAACATGGATTTCTACCACATACACGCATGCAATTTAATATTTTCCCAATTCCATTCTGTATTTCCAGACTTTCAGCTTTTCTAGGAATCTCGATAGTGTCTTCTTTTCCATTTGAGTTACACTCTTCAGAATCTTTTTACTTCTAATACCACATGGCATTCCTTAATCCCTCTGCACCCAGACTTCTTTAAAAGTTATTCCTTATTAATGACACATTTCCAGCTGTCTCTGCTTAACAGAATGAAGGCTTTTGCCATGTCCCTGTTCCCGAGCCTGGGCAACTGAACCACTTATCGTTACAGCTGCCGGGGCCATGGCTTGGGAAGGAACGTGCTCCAGACACGGTCCCTGCAGTGGAAGGCATGGTGTGGGAATGGTACACTGAGAGAGGGGGTCAGTCCCTAGTTTTTTCCAAGAGGAGGCTACCTCATAAGTAAGAAGTATATTCAAAATACAATCAATACTATTTGTCTGATTACAGTGTAGTACAAAATGGTATTTCTGTAGAACAAAATGAAACTATTGGAGTAATTGTTCCCAGGAGAATCACAGGGAAATGTCCTGACCTCTTAAAGGAAATACCCTTTAGGGCACTTCCTTGAAGAGTTAGTTTTAGAAAAAAAAATCAGTATCCAGAATAATAAATCTAATAAAGCCCAGTTTGTTTACGTAGCATTGAGACCTTTGAGCTTTCATGCTAGTTCCTCTTGGCCAGTGCATAGGTGAAGGGAGGTGACATTGCTGCTGACTGACAAATGCACTGAGTGTGAATTCTGTTCTTACATGCTCTTCCCAGGAAAGCCAGTACAGCCACAGGGCTGTAAATGAAGAAATGCTTTTCCCCTCTGGCAGGGACACCTGCTGTCAGAAGGCACATTGCTGAGCAAAGGGAGCTCTAAGCTGCACCCCTACTTTCTTGTCTTTCACTGCTGTGAATTGCAATCTTTGCATAAGTTGTCACTGCTATTATTTATTATTATTATCTGACGCTTCATATCTGTTCCTCTCCCTCCAAGATGCTGTTTCTGCCAGAACCTTTTTCTGCCTTTGATCACAGCCAGGAAGATGGCTTTGACATTGTATGCATTCCCCTAGCCCACTGCAAAGTCCTAATTCTTCTAATAGCTGGAGGTTTTCAGTTTAAGTCTTTTATTAATATTCCATCTTAATTGTAAAGCACTTCAGTGATATCCAAAAGCCCATCTTGCATAACAGCCTTATCTACGCTCAAGTCCTTCAGAGCTGGAGTATCAGGAAAAAAACACTGTTTGATCTGCTGAGTCTGCCATTAGGCCTCATGCCTTTAATGTACAAACACATTAGAAATCAACAACACGATTCAGATGTCTAAGCTCAGTGAATGTATATTTTAAAATATTTGATATTATTAGAAAGAGTATGACTTGCTGTAATGTACAGAGTTAACCAATGTTGTTAGCAAAGCCTCTATAAAGTCTTCTAGGAGCCCCGTTTGCAGCTCTAAACCAGTTGGAAAGTGAAAGAAGCTATAGGAAATGGAGAGAACCAAGATAATTGATGAAGTGCCAGTTGTGATAAGATCCTAGAGTACGTTAGCTTGTTTTGAGCTGGGTAAATAGATGAGAGCACTTGGAAACTGGGAACTA
Organism: Clamator glandarius; assembly: GCA_033459285.1. Lineage (NCBI taxonomy): Eukaryota > Metazoa > Chordata > Aves > Cuculiformes > Cuculidae > Clamator > Clamator glandarius. The sequence goes on along the minus strand of JAUNZM010000184.1, from coordinate 2,490,014 downwards.
CTTGTTTCCTCACTGTGAATATCCCAGAAAGTCACTGAAAAGGAAAAATGGAGAGGCATTTTTGCTAATCGGCAATAAGCCTTTACAAGGTGTGGCTCTTAAGGTTTTAATTCATCACAAGTGATCATTCCTTTTCCTCTTGTATTACTTCAGCCATTTCAGACAGTTCCCAGCTTTTCCCAATGTTTATATATTTTAGTAATGTCTAGAAGTGAACCTTAAAAATAACAAACTGGCATGTTTAGAACATGAACCTTCATGTTTACTTGTCTTATGGAGATTTTCTTCAGGGGATTGTTTCAGCTCAGACACATTGTTCAGATTGAGCGAAGCCCACGGAGTAAACTGAGAGCCTTCCTGGTAAACTAGTACAGAAAACAAACAGTTTTGATAAAGTCTGATTTTATTAGTAAGCAGATAAAGGAGAGATGTGAACTTGAGCTTCAGACAGCAAATATAAACATCTCCTTAAATCCTGCTTCAAAAGATAAAGAACATACCAGCACGTGTCCACAGTTTGCATTTAGAAGACACATCCAGATTTGTGTTTTCTCTAGTTTCTGTACAAGCTGTGTTAAACAATTTTTAGAAGCCTGAAATGCTTTGTATCTGAACAGAAATCCTTACATCCAAAATGCTGAGAAGGCCTTTCGAAAAGAGGCATCACTGCGTGCGCTTCACATAGAAAGCAACTAAGGCATAGTGCAAAAAACTCAAATCCCCATCGGTATCCTTCGCTGTAGATGTGAGAATTCAGCATTCAGCAATACAAACAAAATCACAAGCAGGCAGAGTGGTCATTAGCTCTCATTTTGACAGCCAGTTCCCTGCTTATACACAAGCCTGCCTGAAAACTACAAAGCTGATTTTTGCTACTGCACAAGATAAAACTCACACAGAATGGGTAGCTAATTTGATCCTCTAATAACAAGGAAATGGAAATGCCTTACTAGATGTTTAACAGGATTTGTTGGAAATTGCTAAAAACCTACATTATTCAATATAACTTGATGATTGTACCAATAAGATGTTCTTAGATCAACTCCCAAAATGTAGCACCCTTCTGAAATGAGACATAAAAGGCATTCTGCAACTAACTTATTTGTAGAATTGACAAATTACTTTGTCTAAAATTGAAAGGTAGTTTAGGAGGATGTAACTACCTAAGCTGTAATTTGTTCAGTACATCAAGTCTTTTATTAAACTTTTGGAAAAGAAAAATTTTAAATCTCCAAGGATCTGCAGTGCCTTTGTTTAGTTTCTTGTGCCAGTGACACTGCTAGCAGCACCTGGCTCCCTCTCCCTCTGCAAGCCTGCCAACTCAGCAGTGAGGTGGGTATGCCTGCGCAGGGGGTTTAAGCAGCTCTGCTACTGAAGCAAGGTGTCTTCCTTCCTCTGGCCACACGTTCCTGATCCTCTTCTCTTGTGTCAGTATGAAGGCTACACATTTTCATCTGAAGGGACTACAGCTGCTAACAGAAACCTGGACACGTTTTGCAACTCATACGGCTTCCTTTCTGGTTACAAGCCATACGTGCCAAACTCTGTTTCCCTCTGGAGAGATCTCCTACAGGAAATGTGCTGATTATGTACTAGTATCTGTGTTCATTAAATAAATATTTTCTCCCGTGGAGAGAAAACAGCTGCCCTGGAGATAAGAGTGATTCACCCCAGCCAGTCCCAAATGCATTTGAACTCACTGTAGTTCATACTCTTGCCTGTTTGTTGTGTAACTGAGTTTATGTTGTATAACTGAGTTGTCACATGATGGTAGCTCATATTTTAGTTGGCAGTAGTGAAAGACCCAAAGGATGAATAGTAGCAGCTAGTTTTATTCTGATTTCCCAGGTGCATCAATAGCGGCAGAATAAAATATGAGGACTCATGTATCATAATCTTGATACACCTTAATGCCCTTCCTATTGGAAAGTAACCCTCTCCCAAAATAAACACAAGATGTTTTCTTGCCAATAGACTGGCTAGAAATCAGGCTGCCAGGCAATGAGCAGGCAATAGCAATTTATTCAGCTTTGTCCCCAGATTGCAAGTATCTGGCTTTCAGTGATGCTCTTTTTCCTTCCCATTCCCTGAAATTAATTCTTTAGGCTGTTGATAAATAATATTTTTTAAAAACAAAAAAAAAGGCAACTATTAAATGTTCCAAGTCAGGAAAAAGAAAAATCCAGGCTTTTTACCTGATAATCGGGGATCCTTTTTAATGCAACTGAAGCATCCACCTCTGTCTCTGAGAAGCAGACATAATCCTGTAGTCCAGATGATATTTCAGAAAGAGTACTCCATCACATGCGTAATTTATTGTGACTGCAAAACATCTGCATAGGCTCATGAAAAGCTTTGCTCTTATCTATGAGAGCTCAGGTCATCTGAAAGTGGAAAATTATGAAGTGATTTAATTTTTTCCTTCTTATATTAATCGCTGCTTTCCATGTAAGCCAAAGACAGGACAATCAACTGTGCATTCCTTTGCTATTTACTCTGGTTCATTATTCTTTTCTGCCTTGAGACTGGGTCAAAATGAAAGAGGTGCCACTGTCACTGTTAAAACCACATCAGTCTGGCTTCAATGATTTTCAGAGTGGGTTTTTTTCTAGAACCTGTACTCATACCTCTCCTTTAATGTGCTTCCTGCCTGCCATCTGGTTCACCTCCGCTTGCACAGCAGTTGGCTTCTAGGTAGATGTGACTGTGAAACTGATTGTAGTTTGACAACAGAGATGTCTGATAGGAACGAGGTGGCATCTGCCAGCTGTGGGCTCTAAAACTGCAAAGCTGAGCTAGCTATATCAGCTTAATTAATTGCATCCCTAGCCATGTGAAGTGGAAGACTGAGAGTCTAAAAAAGGGTGTGTGGGAAGGAGATAGGGTGAGGAGTAATTCCAGGAAAATTATTTACTTTTTTTTTTTCCCCACACACACCTGGAGTAGGGACAGTTGGGTTTCTTCTCAGGATTTTGGCTAAAGTTAGGCCACACGTGCTAGCTCAGGGAGCTCAGCCTTATCTGTCCTGTTGAGCAGCAGAGTTTCTGCTGCATCTTCTTTCATGTTATTTGGTTTAACAAGCTGAGAAAGAGTTGAGGCATCATCCCTGCTTGAAGTGCGGTCTCCTGCTCCAGTGGGCCTCTCACGTGCCAACAGCATGAAGCTGTATAGTCAAGCCAAGCATTTGTGCCCTCACAGAACAAACTGTAGTGAAAAGGTTTGTTGCTTCCCTTTGGAAACCATTCCCTCTTCCACAGGGAAGATGATTGCTTTTACTTGTTTTTCCCACTGGTAGCTCCATGGGCACAGCATGGCCCTGTGGCAAGACCTGTGTATTATAATGCATAGGTAGCTTCAGCTTTGACCCTACACATTTTCTTCTTCCCCTTATCTCTCTGTCATTTTGTCTTCCTCCAACTGTGTTTTCCCTGTAGTTCATCAGTTACTCTTGTGGACTGTTTATTTTTGTTCCATTGTCCTTCATCCTCCTTTCCCATTTCTGTAGGCTTATTACAGGCTCACACCATAGCCTTTCCCCCCTTCAGTGCTGTTTGACTGTAGAAAAGAGTGACTTCCAATGCCACTGCTGCCAGTCTTGTCCTGACAACTACAAAGGGAAGTTCTCTGCTTGCAGTCAGGACACAAGTAACCAGGGTGGATTTGAGCACAGGGATTACAGCCTGAACAATAATGCCTTTGTAATGCTGTCGGGATTATTTCTCTCCCATGGAGTAAAACTTGAAGAGCAGTACCAAGTCTCCAAGCAAACAATCTCCAGCTGTTAGCGCTTTTGCTTCCTCTCGAGGCAGACACAGGCCGGTCCAAATACAATATGCCAGAAGACTGATAATTGGCATCTTTATGACTACTGAAACATGCCATGTTTCTGATACTCTTTAAAAGCAATGGAAAGATAGTGAAGGTAAGGCCATAAATGAAGACTAGAGAGTTAATTGCCTGTTACAGGACAGATTCCTGGTTAGGATCCCAGTTCTCAGCACAGTCCAGCTCAGATTTTACTGTGCTTTGGCAGATTGTTTGTACAAATTATATCATACTTGCCCTAGACAACAATGTTCTTGCAGATGCAGGTGAGACAGATAATAAAGACTAAGAAACTAGTAGGAAGAGAACTGCTCCAAAATATCCCAGACTCTTCATGCCTTCCATCAACAGCTTGCGGGAGACATTTTTGTCACGGGCAGTTCTCATGCCATCTCACCACTCTCAAGCTCCTTTTCTGGGGTACTGTCTTTACTTGAAATTTAAATATACTGCTTTCAGGGCAGGCAGTGCAACCTGTTTGTGGAACAGTGTTCTCACTTTTTATCAAAACTTTTCACTCCACAAGTGAAGTAAAAAAAGAATTGACTGAACCCTTCCCCCCCAAATGCTCATGCTTTTACTCATATGTATGGGTTTTTATAGCACTTGAAAGTAAAGAGAGGATTTTACACTTGCCAGCAGTGCTGTACTTGCACGTAGGAATTGGATCCACCTTCCCCCACCAGTCCCAGGGTACTCACTTCCTTGCCCTCCTCAGTTTGGGGAGTGAAGCACAGCTCCCCTCTGGCTTGGCCTCTCTCCCTGAATCATACGGGTAGTTTTGACTTCTCTCTGTCTCTGGAAGCAGCAAGTGTGCACATTACATAATATAATCTTTGTATCTTGAGGATTCAGGCCTGTCCTCTTTTGTGCTGCCAGATGGAAGAGGAGCCACGCTCTCTCTGGAGAGATGCCCCTGCCTGTCACGCTGCTCAGCCGTGCAGGAATTACGTGCTTCTCTGCAACCAGGCACAGTTGTTCCCTGGCATTTGGCTCCAGAATAGCTAGCTCTTTAGTATGCTGTTGATGCTACACAGCCACTGTGATCCCAAGTCTGTGATTTGTCTGGAAAAGAATACACGTGAAGAACCTCCAAAATGAATTTGTGTGGAGGACACACTCCAGATTTCTCTGAACAGCCAAGGTTTGTTCCCAGCTTTAACTCCAAATGCAGGTGTTATGGACAGCCAGGTTTGTGGTTCATGCTCTCACTCTGTCCCATTTCATAGTTTTTTCAGCCACTGCTGCTGTTTAGTTGCTTGGCTCTGTAACATGGCTCCTGGCTGCATTGTTGTCTCTGTTATTCAAGACGTTTCTTGCCCTGGTCCCTGAAGTACTCTTCATAGTTATGAATCACATCTGCACTAGCAAGTCCCTTCTCATTAATGAGGCTCCAAATTCTGCAGTGCTCAGTTGATGGAGGCAAGGAGCTACAACCCACCTGTAGACAGCAGTGTCGCTACAGTCCTCAGGAGTAGCTAAAAAAAAAAACAAGGAGGGCAAGGGCAGTGTTAATCAAGCTAGACGTGAATCTTATCTGTGTGAACTTCTCGCAGCAGTGCCTTGTCAGCACCAGCTGCAACTCCAGAAATGCCAGCTTCTCTAGAAACAGTCACATCCTGAGGGAATTAACTTCTTCAGGACAGAGAGGAATTGAGAAATGTTCCTTTCAACCACCTGCTACCTCTGAGCTCCTGGCAGAAGGACCCTTCCAGCAATGCAGCTACAGTAGAGAAAGCCAGAGCCTCGCGTTCATCCAGCCACAAACCCCTTCAACAGCCCATTTAGCCATCATTGATGGCTGCTGATAAGCATCCAAAGTAGAAAAGGAGCAGAGGGACCAGCCTCTACTCTATGACATCTGGTGGATGGACAGAGGGTACCTTGTGCAGGAATTGTGCATGGCTGCTGTGCATCTGGTGCTGAAAGCACAGCTGATGGGATAGAGCCCACTGAGTCGGGGCTGCAGTGTAATTCTCTTTCTGTGGCAGCTTTGCCCTGACCAGTACACACGACTGCAATGGTGAGGACACTGCAGCACAGGCTGCAATGGGACCTGAGGCTGCAAGGAGAAGTTGCACTTGGGTTGTTGCAGAGAAGACTGTGTCATTACATAGTAACTGCTGTGCATGTGCCAGCAAGAGCAGAGCTAGCATGAGTAAGCTTATTATGTGATAATCACACCTTCATCTTTCTGGGTACATAAACTGCTGAGGTATCCAAGTCTGGCAGTGAGGCAGATTCACTGTCTTAAGATGCGCAAAAAGGAAATGGGTCCTTTCTTCATCAAGAACATATGTCTGATTTGACACCATTAGCTTTTACAGTTTTTAAACAGAACATCATTACTGAACCACCTGTTGCCACTTAATTACCTGTGTTTGGCTACAAACATGTTAAATAATCACATTTTGGGGACAAACTTCTTCAATTTTATACCCTTCTATAACGTGCCCTAACAAAGCCTCTCTTTCCATTTCAAAGGCTGCATCAAAACTTCCCCGAGGTTAGTGTCCGACAGGCAGCGACTGAGCGCCCAATTCATGTGAACTTTGGGAAACCTGGGATTTGGGACAAGGCTTTGTATCCTCTCCGTTGTAATGCCGAGACGTCTGGGTGCCGACCGACGCCCCCGCGGTCTCGTTCCGGTGGGCTGAGCCCCCAGGGGAGCGCTCCGGTGGGACCGCCCCCCCCCACGCCGCGGGCTCCGCTGCCGGGGCGGAGGCGCCTTCCGCGAGGCGGGGCGGGGGCTCGGCCCCCCCGCACTCTGCCCCTTAGCCGGGGGCGATGGCCTTACCGACCCCTCCCCGCCGTTCTCGGGGCCGCCGTGCTGCGGGAGCGCCGCCTGCACCCCGCGGCGGGGGGAGGCCCCGACTCACCTGGGAAGGCGGCGGCGCCGGGGGGGGGGACCGGGGAACGGTGCCCCCGCCGCGGCCTTTGTCTGCGCTGTCACATGGGCCGCGGTGCGGGATTTAAGCGGGTCTCCCACCGCAGGACATGCCGTGAGCGGCGCGCCGCAGCCTTGCCCGCAGCGGCGCTCCGCCCGGCCGGGGATGCGGCTCTAGCGGCCCCGCGATGAGTGGCGCCTCCATGGCGAAGAGCGAATCCCACACTTCGCTGCTGCGGGCGGCGGGGAGCCGGCCCCGGCCCCGCGGCGGCCGCGCCCCGGACGGCAGAGCGGCGGGCGGGCGGGCGGGGCGGGAGCAGAGCCCGGAGCCGCTCCCCGGGGAGCCCAGCGCCCGCAGGCCGCTCTGCCACCCGGGCGCCCGCGAGGACGGAGCGCGGGGCGCGGGAAAGCCGTCACACGGACGGGGGGAGAGCCGGCCCGACCCGGCGGAAGGAGGTGGCAAGGACCCGGTGCGGGCATCGCGGCGGCACCACCGCCTCCCGCCGCACTCCGGGCACTGCCGCCCCCCGGACCAGCCGCTCCCAGACAGGGATGGGGAGGCGGCGCAGGAGGACTTTCTCTCCAGTCACAGGCAGGGGTCCAGCAGAGAGTCCTTGAGGCTCTCGGAAGGCGCTTCTCCCCTGTCCAAATCCAGCAGCAAGTACTCCACCAAGTCCAGCGGCAGCGACCGGTCGGTGGAGTCGGACCCCCTCTTCCACCGGCTGCACCCCGTGCTCAGTTCGGTCTTTGGCCAGGTAAGAGGCAGAGAGCCGCTCGTCGTGCCCCCGCGCCCCGAGGCGCAGCCCGCAGCGGCGAACGCGCTGCTTCCCGGCCTGACTGCGTACGGCGCCGCGGTGCGGAGCGAGGCGGCCGGGGGCGCGCGGGTCGCAGCCGCCGCCGAGGGCGCCGCCGGCGAGGGAAGAGCCGGCGGTGCCCCCGTCCCTGGGGAAGTTGAGGCTCTGCCTGCTGAGGGTGAGAGTCTGAGTAGCGAATTGTGAAAATGTATTTACTGATGAGATCCCATCTCTCTGGCTCCCAGCCTTGCTTTGCTGTATTTGTTTACAGCTCCTTATGGTACATCTCTGTACAATCAGCATATGAATCATTTCTGATAGCAGAAGCTGTCAGGAGAAGGTAGTGGAGAGGAGGACTGAAAAATCCTGACCCAATTCCGAAGCCTTCCCAGTCACTATGTTAGGATGGAACAGATGCTTTCGGTGTTTGCAAGCTCTTTCGGTACAAAGCTGTCGCTTTTAGCTGCTTCTGGTAGTGAAATTACCCAACAGGGCTGTCCTCTAAAAATTAAAAGACAGAGGGAGACTGGCTTGAAATTTTCTCTTAGAGCCATTTAGGGATGTTGCTGGGAGATGTAATCTCCGGGACGATTAATGTAGGTGCAATCTCAAAGAAGCACAATTATAGGAATAAGCCAGTAGTGTGCACGGCTAAATTCCAGCCCTGGAAGTGATCGATTAAACCAGAATTAGGATTTGTGGAGTTTGTTGTCACTGGGGTTTCCTTTTTTTTTTTCCTTTTTTTTTTTCCCCCTTTTTTTTCCTTTTTTTTTCCTTTTTTTTTCCTTTTTTTTTCCTTTTTTTTCCTTTTTTTCCTTTTTTTTTCCTTTTTTTTCCTTTTTTTTCCTTTTTTTTCCTTTTTTTTCCTTTTTTTTCCTTTTTTTTCCTTTTTTTTCCTTTTTTTTCCTTTTTTTTCCTTTTTTTCCTTTTTTCCTTTTTTTCCTTTTTTTTTCCTTTTTTTCCTTTTTTTTCCTTTTTTTCCTTTTTTCCCCTTTTTTCCTTTTTTTCCTTTTTTCCCTTTTTTTCTTTTTTCCCTTTTTTTTCTTTTTTCCTTTTTTTTCTTTTTTTCTTTTTTCTTTTTTCCTTTTTTCCTTTTTTTCCTTTTTTCCTTTTTTCTTTTTTCCTTTTTTCTTTTTTCCTTTTCTTTCCTTTTTTCCTTTTCTTTCCTTTTTTCCTTTTCTTTCCTTTTTTCCTTTTCTTTCCTTTTTTCCTTTTCTTTCCTTTTTTCCTTTTCCTTCCTTTTTTCCTTTTCCTTCCTTTTTTCCTTTTCCTTCCTTTTTTCCTTTTCCTTCCTTTTTTCCTTTTCCTTCCCTCCTTCCTTCCTTTTTTCCTTCCTTCCTTTTTTCCTTCCTTCCTTTTTTCCTTCCTTCCTTTTTTCCTTCCTTCCTTTTTTCCTTCCTTCCTTTTTTCCTTCCTTCCTTTTTTCCTTCCTTCCTTTTTTCCTTCCTTCCTTTTTTCCTTCCTTCCTTTTTTCCTTCCTTCCTTTTTTCCTTCCTTCCTTTTTTCCTTCCTTCCTTTTTTCCTTCCTTCCTTTTCCCTTTTTTCCCTTTTTTTTCCCTTTTTTTCGATTATGGGGAGAATGAGTATTTTTGTAACTGGGTGGAAGGAGGTGTATCTGTGTACTCTTGTGTCAAGGAGCATTGTCCAATTCTGTTCACTGTGACTTCTCCAGAAAAAAAAGAAACCACATCTATTCTCAGTAATTCTGCATCCTCATTGGCAATCTGTAATTTATTAATGTTATGGTCGTGTTTAACTCAGAAGGAATATTGCCCTTTCTGTGCCAACGGTATACCAGAAGTCTAGATTAAAATTTCATAGTAGTGATGAGGAAGGGCCTGGTGAGCGGCTTGGTTCTCAACCAGGTTACAAAAAGAAATGTTCCAGCAGTAGGCTTTGAAATCTGTGGGCTTCAGCCCTGGCTTGTACTGTCCCTGTAGTTCTGAGGAAAATGAAGATGTATCTGAGAACAGATTTTAAGTCTAGGGAGCTGTATGTCCCCAAAGTGTCAGAAATACAAACAGCTCCACACCAGGGCTCCCACTTACAGAAACCTCACCTGAACAGCATCTTTATCTTACCTGTCCTGCCCTCCAGTGTCATGAGATACTTCTGAAAGGCACAAACTTAGCAAAATTTAATTGTGGTGTTCAACAATGCTCCTTACAGAAACAAGACAGGTAACAATTCTGTTTTTCTTCTTTTTGCTAGGTACGTTGTACCAATGCTTATAAACAAACACCAACATCTTTCTTTTGGAACACAATATTATATTCCCATTTCTGTCTTCATTAATCTCTTGCTTGCTTTGTTTGAAGTAACTATGAGAGAACAACCATCTAATGGAGATTTTAGGACTGGCTTTTAGGATTGGGCTGCAATAGGGCTGTACAGATTTATGGGTACCAGAAGAGGAACTATAATGCAGTAGACACGAAGAGTTGGTTACAGGAAGAAATATGTGAAGATTTTTGTAGTGAAGTCAAATCCTGGGATTAATAAGGGCCCAAGGATAAGAACTGTGGAAATTTTGAAATGGAACTGAACAATGGAAATTTTGTATGTAAACAAATAAATGTTAACCATTGTGTAAAAATGTGAGTAATATTTTGAGAAATGCAAAGACTTAAACCTGCAGGAGCCCAAGTTGCAGCCTGGGCTGACGTAGGATCATGGGTGCGGAAGTGTCCAGGTTTGCAGTATACAGCTGCAGATGCTTTAAGGCTAGTCTGCTCCACATTTTAATTAGAAGAGAGCAACAGCTCAGCAGACTATTTAATACAAGAACTTCTCTCCAGTCTGCTGTGAAACTGTTAAAATGGTAATCTTGCATTGCATGGAAGGAGAGGAACACAGTGATGCATATCTGTAGCATCAGAGTGCTGTGGTCCAGTGGCATCAGTATACCATGTCCCACCTCTACAGATGTGGAACATCACTCTGTTGTTCTACTGTGGTGCAGTGATGTGGCTGCAGATGCAGGCACTACAGTGCTACAATCAGATAGGCAGAATATATTGCAGATATGATTTCACAGAGGATGTCATTATTGCAGTAACAGCAAAAAGGAGCAGCCCAGGACTACAGGGTTGTCTCTGAAGGAAACAGATCTGTAGCTGTGCAGAAAAAAAGAACAGAGTGAAGGCAGAAGCGCTGTGTTTATATAACTAGCACAGCAATTTAGTGCACTGTGGGTGTGTGCTCCAGTAGAATGCTGGGATACTGCCAGGATACAGGATGCAGTGATATTTTATTAATTAGGCTCATACTATATTGATACAGTGATGTTCTAATACAATGAAGCAATAATACTCTTTTATGGCATCTTACCATTTTGTAATCGACTGGTACGTGAACTGGCACATGTAGAGTAGTGTAATGATGTAGTAGGTTAAACTAGGATGTCGTCTTAGTCCAATGACATCTTTGCACATTGGATCGGTGAGGCAGCTGCAAAAAAAGCGCTCTGCTGTGGAGTTTATACTGGGTTAGCTTACAGTGTAACATGGCACTGAGTGCCTGGAGAGGACAGCACTGACAACGCGGTGGTGTGGTAATGCAATCCTGTGGCAAAACAGAGATGTGATGCTGGTACCATGCAGCAAGAGCTTGGCAGTGCACAGGTGTGATAATTATGTAGTGTTGTAGCCTGAAAGAAGAGTTTAGCAGTCTAATGATGCAGTAATACAATATTCCTGATGGGAGCTATTCTACACAGCAGTGATTACTTCTGGTGTGATATTAGCAAAAGACTGCACTGCTCCGACACTACCATCGCATTGTACCAGAAGGCAGTGAGTGAGGTGTTACCACCATGCTGCAGTTTTGGAAGCAGGGCTGAGAGTTAGCACGAGGGCACTTGGCCTGGCAATGGAAGTGCCTTGTGCGTACAGGCTGGTTATACGATGCATGCAGTGGTGGGATAGCAGTGTTTTGAAGTGGCCCTGCAGCAGCAGTAACTCAGCACAGTGTGAGAAGTGCAGTGACACACCGGTGCAGCTGGCAAGGGGTGCATGTGTGACAATGCAGCAAAGTGCAAAAGTGACAAGAAAAGAGAGCGTGGGGAGGATGCATGATATGATTTTGGCCTGGTGGCAGGATAATGTTGAAGTGGCCGTGTGGTAAAGGAATGTCCGGGAGTAAAAAAGAACATGCTGTTAACCCTGCAGAGCTGAACAACATGATGGTCCTAGGACACAGTTTAGCAAGCGTGGTATCAAGCAGTTACATATCAATAACAGAAGAGGAGCAGTGCTTCCTTGGCAGCCGAGATGGCAGTGAGGTGGCAGCCTGGCAGCAAAACACAGTTTGTTACTGTGAGAACAGTAGCAACAGCAGCACAGAGTCTGCAGTGGTGGCAGGGACCATGATGCAACAGGTTTATGGCAGCAGGTTTCCCAGGACAGTGGTGATGCAGCAGAAGCACGCAGCAGCTTCGCACCAGGCTCATGGCACAGTGCTGTATAGGTACTGCAGCACAGAAACCTGCTGATTCTCATCATCGCATTTCTCCTGTGCCACAGTGTTGGCCTAGCTGGCATCTTTAAGAAGAGCTTGAGCTTTTTCTGAGTCTTTGCTATGTAATATTAATTTGCAAGTGATCCTGACACGTGAGACCTGACCATTTGCAGAGCCATTTAGCTTTCACACCCTGCCCGACTGTTAAATTTTTCAGTGAGGTGATTCCCCAACAGTTTTCTGTTAATTGCCTCTGGTAGCATGGGCATCAGAAGGGTCAAACAACGCTGTAGGGAGTTGTTAAATATTTACAGACTTCTGCTGTTAGCACTGTGGCCAAAGAGGCTTTTGTATTTCTATTTGTACAGGGAGTTAAAAGCCTCTCCTATCCATGCTACTCCTACTTTTAATGTCAGTGTCTGCATTACCATTAAAATAGGGCAGGAATCTTTCTGTGTTTCTTGCATCATTTTCCTTTTCTTGTCCTGCTCCATCTTTCTTTACTCATGGGCTTTCATTCTTCTTACCAGGTCTTCACGGACTTTACAGCAGGTGGCTGAGGTTTTGGGACAGGGTGTGTCCCCAGGCTGCCTGTGTGGGAAGCAGGTGTCAAGAATATATTCCTCTAACCTGTCCAGGAGCCATTATGAAAAAGCACCTTGTCCAACCTCTCGCCCTTCTGGTCTCCTGATCTGCAGGATGACGTTGACCCCTCCAGTGGCTTTGGCTTCAGGTGATTCTAATGAGGTTTTGCCCAGGAGCAGTCGCTGCATCAGGACCACATTTGGAGCTCTGCCAGAGGAGCCTGGCCAGCCCAGCTGAGGGAGAGTGGTTAACAGCTCAGGAATGGGAGTTTCCACTTGCTCTCCTGTACTGGCGAGGGAGGCTGTGGCTGAGCTGGAGCAGCGATGCCAGGGATAGACGCTTTAGGGTGTCATGCAATGGGATGGCAAAGCTGAAAGGTTTGCTGGTGCTGGTGTGCCGCATCTTACCGTGCAGATGAGTTGAGGCAGTTGAGGCAGTGGCGTGTCGGTGCTGGCGGCAAACCGAGCAGCACTCTAGCAGCTACTCATTGTAATGTTAAATCGGCACAGTAATTCGGGGTGAACAGATGACTTATAGCTCAAAGCGACCAGCCGCTGCAGTGATGCTGAATCCATTACGTAGCCTCAGCTCGCCGATACGGACCGTGGGTGCAAAGTCTGGGAGGGAAAACAACCCGAAGCAGCGCCGTATCCTCCGTCGGCTGTTTTACGGCGCCTCCTTCGGCTTGTTCGGCCGCGCGAGGGTCCTCGGAAGGCGCGGAGAGGAACGGGCGTCCCGGGTCCGCTCCTGCAGCCTCCGCCGCGGGGCTCCCCCGGGACCGCGGGGCAGCGGCGGCTCCTCCCGGGCTCCCGCCCGGCCCCGGCACGGCGGCGGCCCCGGGGCGCCCCCTGCTGCGGGCGGCCCGGCCGGTCCCTCACCGGCCGCCCGCGGGGAGCCCCGCGATGGAGAAGTCCCGTGCGCTGGGTCTCCGTGTCTGGGCTGCCGCCTCTGTGGAAGCGCACGCGGTCCTGGGCTTAAACCGATCGCCGTGCCCGCTGACACCCGCCGTGCCTCCGCAGGTACGTCTTGCCTGTTTTCTGTATGTAACGGACACGGAAAAACATTGCTCCTCTTGAACGCATCTGCTCAGTTCCCCCTTGCTCAGCCGAGAGAAAAATTTATCGTGTTTATTGCTTGAAAGACCTTGAGGGATGGGAGCCAGGCTCACGGAATCGCTGAGGAGTGATGGATAAGCTCCCTGCTTGCAATGGTTCTGCCAGCAAACATTAATCTTTGTCAGTGATTTACTTTTTAAACAAATCTGTTTTAAAAGGGTAGGGAAAGACATAAAAATAAAACTAATCTAAAAGAACATTCATTAAATATTCCATTCATGAAATATACGGCAGCATGATCTAATATGCTGAAATACACAAGCCTTTTGTTTAGATTCAGCTTATCTTTTGAGAAAAGAAAATCTTTCAATGAAAAATTTATCGTTCTTTAAATTAGTCCACTCTGCATTCCATCATCCTATACCGCATTGATTTTTGTTCCATGCGATAATGGGTCTGAACAAAGCATCAGGGAAGAGTTTAGCTTTAGAGTTAGTGGCTAGGCTGCAGGTTTGTCAGCTGAATTAGTTGTAGTTCTTTGCAGCATAGCAGCTTCAGTAGCTGTTTTTCCCTGATGGGCCCATGAGTGGTATTGATTTCCAATAACAAGCAGCTATATGGTGTACATCCAGTAAAAGAAGCTTAGCTAACTTTGGGCTCCCTTTCAATAATCCTCTGACATTCCTGTGACCTTAGAGAGCAACAGCAGTGCCCGTGAACTTGAGTAATCCTCCAATTTCAATCAAATGCCCTATTTAGGAATGAAGGCAAACAGCTCCCATAGCTTGTATGGTCATATTTGATTTTTCAGTGGCTTTCTGCACCAGTGTAAGACCATCCATACTGCCTGTGAATTAAGTCATTAGCAATAGTCTCATAAATTGTTCCACCCATTCCTCCCCTAAGGTACTCTGTACCATCTTTGGAAAGAATATACAACATTGCTTCATCCCAGGCGGTAGAAATACATACTCTGCTCTTGGAAGGAAACAAGCGACTGTGTAACATTGTGAATCATCATGTCACAGTGGTTGAAGGCAGGAAGTAGAAAACCACCAGCAACCCCCCTGCATTCTGCTGAAATGGCCCCAAAAGGGTTTAGGTAGTTTGTGACTGTGTTGAGACATAGCGGAGACCTCCTACTGGGATACAGTCTGATTCTTCTAAATGTGCTGTCAGAACCTTACTCAAAATAGAAGTGAGGCAGTCCTCAGGTTTATGGTAGTACATCTCACATAATGCTGCAGGGTTGGTTTGCAGTATTTGGTTTGTATTGGTTCCCAGGCCTCTGCTCATCTAATGATCTGCTATGCTTTCTAAAACAACTCAGTGTAGCAGCCAAATACTGACATGTCCCTTTTATTTTGAAGGAAGTGAGGAAGCCGGGGCAGAATGAGTTGCTTTTGCACTAGTCCCAGATGAACGGAGTAATTTACAGTTCTCCTATCCCTGAGCAAAGGGAAGGGTCCACATAAGGTTTGTTTTAAACAGTCTTTGTACTGCATATACATGGCAAATTATCACAGCAGCTTCTGGGCTGTCAAGCCTATACTTGTCTTTTCGTAGCCCACTGATGATCTTGTGGAACATGTCCACAACACATTGTGCTCTGGCCAACGCATCTGCGCAGGGACTTAGAAGTTGGGCTAGTGCAAAATATTTGGACCAGATTTGCCTGGAAGGTGTCAGGAGATGGCACGTTCCTGTCTTTTCATCTAATGCAGAATAAAGCTAGCTGATTACAGAAAAAGCTATTCTAACCATTTGACAGCCCAGGCTTTGTTACCTTGAGAGGGATGGAAAATATCCTTGGTCTTTTTAATAACCTTTCTGGGGTTTGTGATTGAAGATTATCCAATTGCGCTGATGGAGGAGAATATTATGCACAGCATGAATCAGCAACACTTTCTTCCTGGAACAGCTGACAGCAAAGTAAGTTCCCAAAATCTCTGTAGAAATATTACTTCCCCCTTGAGGAAGATCTGGACTGTATCCACCAATACCTGCTGGTGCCTGCCCTTGGGATGGACCTGTACTTGTCTGACTGGAATATGGAACCGTCCAAGGTTCGTTCAAGGTTAGTAGATACAGCCTGAGGTGCAGTAAAAGCACTCAAGCCTGATGCTGAGGGAAGAGGGAAGCCAGTCACAGAAGTTCAGAGTGCCACTGCATGTTCCAGTGGTCAGGAACTTTGAAATTAGGCCCTTGACAGCACTGACAATGGGAAGATGTTAACAAATCCAAGTCCTTAGGATCATTTGAGGTCATCCAGTAAACAAGTCCGGATTGTTTCTTGTAAAATATAGATCTATGGCCACCAGCTAAAGAGTGGTTGGAGCAGATTTGAAAGCTACTAATGACTATGCACATTCTTTACTCCGAGATAGGAAAAAATAGACCAAAAATTCTTGTTAAATAAGGTGGTGTATTTTAAAATGCTAAATCTTGGAAGCATGCAATGGTCTCTTAGGTAAAACTATGGACGTCAGTGAAAAGAGTGAATGAAAGGAATGAGTTTTCCCTGCTTTACTATGTAGTCCCCTTAGAGATTAACATCCCCCCACCTACCGACGTTGCCTTGTTGAAGTGTTTATATCATATTGAGAACAACCATCTGATATAATGTTCCAGCACATGAAAGACTGCACTGAAATGGACCTGGCACCTGAACAGTCTCCCTACACAGATCCATGATTACAATGGAAGTTTTTGCCAAGCAAAGCTACAATCTGATAAGTAGTCCCAAGTTTTGGATTCACTTCTTTCTGTGGTGCTTGTTGGGTGTTTGCTGCCACTGGATAAAGTTTCTGACAGCTGCCACGGGATTAGCTATGAAGAAATCCAACATTTTCCTATGGCATGAGCATTTCTGCCAAAGGTGCCAACCCAAAGCACAGCAGTGCTCTTTTTTAAAGAATCCAGACATATTAAACGACCTACATAATTTCCTGAGCAATACAAAGTCACCCTGCCTATTCCCTGCTCTAGACTCAGGTCAGTCAGTGTGCCAAACGCTTCTTTATTGTGAGCTGGGACCTTGCTTTGTGCCAAACCGCATCCTCTGGGGTTGTTTAGCCTGGAGAAGAGGAGGCTGAGGGGAGACCTTATTACTCTCTACAACTACCTGAAGGGAGATTGTGGAGAGGAGGGTGCTGGCCTCTTCTCCCAAGTGACAGGGGACAGGACGAGAGGGAATGGCCTCAAGCTCCGCCAGGGGAGATTTAGGCTTGAGATTAGGAAAAAGTTCTTCACAGAGAGGGTGGTTAGTCATTGGAACGGTCTGCCAAGGGAGGTGGTTGAGTCACCGTCCCTGGAGGTGTTTAAGGTTAGGGTGGATGAGATACTTGGGAGCATGATTTAGGGATTGGTGGGAATGGTTGGACTCGACGATCCAGTGGGTCTCTTCCAACCTGGTTATTCTGTGATTCTGTGATTCTCTGAGGTCTCAGCTCTCCACCTTAGACCTCAGGGCTGAGGAAAGGATTCAGGCACATAGGCAAGGCTCGCATTTTACAAAGTACTTACCAGTTTTTAGGAAATTCACAACAGAACCCCAGACCTTGAAAGAACGGTGTGGGAAAACCAGTATACATGCATGTGCAGCCCTCCCACATGCACACTGACTACCCCAGATATAGGCATACCCACAGATCAGCACCTACACACAAATGGTTTTGACACACTTATTCTCAGCATCCTGTTCTCTTACAGCAGTTTCAGTTGGAGGAAGAGGGAAAATATGTTCCTTCTAACCTAATGTTCTAATGACCTTTCTGTTAATTCCACTTTCCTGCCTATCTCTAAGCAAACAGCCCTTGACAGTGATGGGACCAAGATCCCAATGTGGAGCATTTCCTTCTCAGAGGTCAGCGGGGTCTGTCTACTAGATTTGCTCTTAGGAGATTCAGGGTAAATAAGGAGATAAGAAAATTGTTTATGATTGCATCTTTTGGGCCCTTTGCAGCTCTGCCAGAGTTCTCGCAGTCAAAGAACTGTGACTGTGCTGCAAACCTGGTGCAAGTGGGCTCCCATTGCCTCTTCCCTTCGAGGATCGTGAACTCCCTGCCAAGCCTGGCAGCAGGTCTCAGCCCTCTCACTCTGACCTGCACATTCCCTATAGCTGCCTCCAACTGCAGGGAAGAAATGTAGAAGAGCGGGCAAATGCAGCAGTGTGCCACGGTGGCTGGCTCTGAAAGCTCTAGTACAAGCTAATATTTAGAGAGTGCCCATTTCAGGTTTTGTTGGGAAGCTTTTAGAGCTCTTTAAGGCATCCTCAATGCCTGCCTTCCAAAGCTGTTCCATGGCAGTGTGGGGGCTGTGATGGATTCTCCTGGCAGCATATGCCTAACTCCCTTGCTCCGCTCTCTCTCCAGGAGGATGCAGAGGACGGACACTTCTCAATGGTAGGGTGTTCCTGGCCTCCGTGCTGCCTGTCAAGGAAAGATTCATTGGCAGCAAGGAAGTGATTCTCTCTCCTTGCTGCTCTGGAATTGGAGCCGTTTGTCTCGGGAGGGAGCCCAGGCGCCTCACTCACTGTGTGGCAGCTTCTGCTCAACAGAGACAGCACTTTGTCAATAAACAAGGAGTCTAGGGAATGACTCCATCTGACAGAGGATATTATTAATGACCAGCATTTTGGCTGAAGGTAGATCAGCCTCCCACTAGCTGCTTTAAGAAGGGAAAGAGAAATAGTGCTAAAGATGGCAGCCTTGAGAGGAGCTGGGAGTTTTGTCATCTTCCTGCAAAGTCCCCTGCTGCAAGGCCCAGGGCTGGCACAGCCTCCACGGAATGATTGTGTATGTCCCCAGTGTCAGGGGTTTTAAACTGTGACAGCAGGAGACACCCCAGCGCAGGAACAGTTTCACTTCCCAGTCCACCATGGGTGGGCTCTGCTATGGAGATTTCCCAGACCAGGGCTTCTCCTTCTTCTCTGTCCCTTTCTCATTTACCCTGGGCGTAAGGGCCTTTGGAGGGCCCGTGGACCTTGTGCAGCTCCTGCCCAGGCCACGCAATGAGGAAGACATTGAGGAGATCGGAGAGGAGGCTGTTCCACTACCTTCACTCTTGGGAACTGGTTAGTACAAGGAAGAGTGAGAAACACCACCCTGCTTAGCCATGCACTTCTGGCTGCGACTGGAACTGGAGAAGCTGTTGACTCTTGTCGTAGTTGGACTCCTAAACTCATCTCCCCTAGTGGAAGAAGCTCTAAAGCAACTGTCGATTCACCTTAAAATCATACTTCATTTGCCTCAGCACCATCAGGGCAGAAGCAGAGAAATCTCAGCTTTGTTGTGACTTTAATAGTTCCCACTTTTCTATCCTACTCCCTAGAGCTACCCGGAGAGTGAGTTTGAGAGTTCTGCACAAAAAAAAAGCATGTAGTGCAAGTGCTCAGCCCATGGGTTAGGTCTTTGTAGAGCCTTTTGTTTAGAACCATGCTAGCAAAGCAAGTTGTGAACACCTAAGTGGTCAATCAGCCTGCCGCATAGACGAGGGTGTAGGGTTGATGTCATCTTGGTCTTCATAGTTCTTAAAGGAGGTAGGTCTTCATGCCATGGCTTCTGATCACGGTGGAGCTGCAGCTGTGGTGGCTTCATAGCTAAGGGTGCATTGATTATCCTGTTCAGATCCTGTTGCCCAAGTGTAGTGGTGAGTTTTTTATGCAATTTAATTTTTTTTTTTCAGTCTGAATGCTCTTATGCTCAGCCTGAGATCAGAGGAAAATGTACTGGGGACTTACCTCATTTCTTTCAGAGGTCATTTTGTTACCACAGTAGGGTCAAAGTCCAGACTTTGAAGCTGGCTCTAAATTTAGGAGCCCCTTATTTATTGCAGGCCTTGGGTTCTTCGAAATGGAATGGATGGATCCATTTAGTGGTCCAAATTCTTTGCTGGGGCTATTCAGATTTAGGATTCAAGTGCGAGCCCATCTTCGGCAAACTTGTGCAGGTAAACCACCAGCTGATTCCTGCTTGCAGAAATCTGGAAGAACTTTGCTGCAAGGCTGGCTCAAGGTCTCTCCCTTGTGGTTAAAAATTACTATCCTGGGGTTGAGAGTGTTGTAGGGTCCCTGAACTGCTACCTCCAGGCTTGCTTCCACCATGGCAGGAAAAGAATGAGAGGCTTCTAGGTCTGCTGGTATATATAAGCTGAAACAGGTCCCACCCAGAAAAATGGTCCATTTCTGCTCTGAAATGAGCTCTGGATTCTGCTCCAAGCCCCTAAGTGGATTGCCTTCTAGCCAGCCTAGCGCTCGGGTGATTGAAAAGCCAAGAGGAGTTAGAAGGGGGGTGGAGAGGCATGCAATGTTCAGAGGTTGCGTGGACCCAAACTAGCTGGATTCACTGAACTCATCACTGAAATAACTTCTTTTGATGCCTCTCTGTTTCAATTCTCCCTGAATCAGCCCTCTCCCTTGAGTGAAACAATCTTGCCTGCAGATTGAGGGGGGTGGGAGGGATTTGAACATTAATCTGATGTAGATTATACAGCCGCCTCCCTCTCTCCCCCCTTCTCACTCTCTCTCTCCCTTTCTCTCCCTTTCTTTCTGTCTGTTTCTCTCCCCTCCCTCTCCTTCCTGCTTCATCTCTTCAAGAAAGTGAACATAAAGTAAAAACACGGAGAGAGAGAGGCAGAGAGAGAAAAAGCTCCCTGAAGAGGGAAGCCCCAGCAGCCAGTAGCTGTTTGGATTTGCCTGGTGCTGCCTTTCTTTACTTTGTTCCCAAGGAATACCTTTAATGGGATCAGTTGCTTCAGTTCCTTTATAACCAAGTCCACCGGAAAGGCAGACTCGGCATATTATGGGCAACTGTGTGAAGTCTCCACTGAGAAACCTCTCAAAAAAGGTATGTTCCCTGAATCAAAGTGCACTGCGCGCTTCCAGCCCTGCTTCTTGGGATGGGTGACATTGTGGGCAGACGGGAAGGGGATGTGGGAGAAACACAGAGATATGTACAAAGTGTTCAGCTCTCTTCACCAGTCTGTAAGAGCTGCTCATGCAAGTGCAGCCGTTAGAGCCTAGGATGCTAGGTACCACAGCATGCGTGTAAATAAATATGTGTGTATGTATGCACACAAGCAGGTTTGTGTCTTGCTTATCTGTGTGTATAATTGTTCTCTGGGTGGGTGCAAGGTTGTTCTTTGTAGATGTGCACAGTATGCTGGCACACATCTGTATGGGCACCTTAACGTATATGTGTCTGAGTAAGTTTGTGGGGATGAAGAGGGTGCAGGTGCTACCATCAAGAGTTGTCTGGATGAGGGTAATCGTGTGTCATTTCTATAGGACATGACATTCATGTACATGTCAATGGGCATATATCTGGACATATTTCTGTGGGCGTGTAAGAATATGTACACCTCATGAGCCCATCTGAAGTATGTGTGTGTCCTTGGCTGTTTTTGTCCCTCTGTACGCATCCTGAGGTGCATGAGAAGGTGTGTGATGTTTGTTGTGAGTGTAGGGGAGGGTATTTGTGTGCATCACACATGCATCCCTGCTTGTATGGCATTGTGTGTGTGTACCTGCTAGTGGATGTCCTCACAGAACTCTGTATATAGGCATACACGTGTTCTTATGTATATCCGTCTTTGTGTGTTCGCACATCTAGGGTTTTTTTGTATGTGTTTGGGTACAGAAGCATATTTTCCTCTGTGATCTGTTTGTCCATCCCTCTGTGAGCGGACCCACTGGGTCCTGTCTTGTGTGTTCGTGCATCATGTTGCGTGTCAGTATGGCTCACGTATCTAAGTGCTTGGGCCCAGCTGGACTTCATCTGCAAGCTGCTGTGTGTATCTGTTAGGCTTCAACTCACAGTCTGCTCTGTGCTGAGATTTTACAATGATCCAAGGAAAAATTAGATTCAGGAACAATTCTGCTGTTAAAGACTAGGTTAAAATGGGAATTATGTGCCCCAGAAGTATTTCTTTTTCTGACAGAGAAAGGTCTTACAGCTCTGTGTACCCGTCAGCCAGGCAGTTCTCACTTAGCATTGCTGAAAACGTAATAACTCAGCAAAAAGCTATGCAATTCACTGATAAATGAAAAAGTCGTGCTAAGCCTCTGTGGAAGCCTTGCTGACAGTGAAATGCCACTGCCATCAGGATGCTCCATCCAGGAGACGGTGCCACTCAGGAAAGCTCCCCTGGGAAAGAGCTATTGAGGAGGGAGGACCTCTCTAGAAGGGAGTTTCTTCTGGCCAGAGATCTGCCTCTTCTGTGTAGAAGCAGTTTGCTTATCTTTGCTGCTGTAAACAAAGCTGGTAATGACACAGTGCTGCTGTGGGGGAGCTAGGATACAGGAGAAGGGAATTCATCACAAAGTAGTTTGGCAGTGCTGAGACCAGTCTGTAGGTCAGGGTGACCTTCAGGGAGAGGCAGAAGTAGTTGATGTTTACCCAATTGCTGTATATATGAAAAAACCAACTTGGTTACCTCCAACTTGCAGCAAAAGAAGTTTGCCGCAGCTGTGCTCGACACGATCAAGGTGATTGCAATTAAGGTCTGACGTGTGACCAGGCTGCTTGAATCAAAATGGATTCAAGAACTTATAAGCTCTGTGTCATCAGGTTTTTAGGTAATTTTTGCTTTCATGCCTAAAAGCTGCTTGAAATAATGTACTTCTTGCCTAGCTAGAAGGCCTGGGATGGCAGAACTAAAAAGAGAAGTTTGCAAGGCTGAATTAGAGAATTTCTCAGTCCAGTCGTCACTCCAACTAGCCATGAATAAGGCCTCGGGCACTCATCCTTACAGGTCCTGGTGCTCTGCCGATCACAACACACATTATTATACTGTAGACTTTGCAGATCCATCTTATGTTGCACAACTTCACTTGACTGTTTTGTGATCCTGCTCTTTTTTGTCAGATTTTGCCTTGAGCAAACTCATTTTGCTGAATTGCTAAAGAGGAAGGACTGTAGATAACGTTGCATGAAAGCTGCTCTTGGGTGCCAGACTGATGTCTTGAAAATATGATTTCAACCCAAAATCTGGGAGTCACTCCCAGGCACTGGTTAGCTCTGAATGGGACTGGCTGACAGGGGATACCTTGCCTGTTCAGGTGGCAGTGCTCAGGCTTTGTCTCCACAACTTTGTTGTTGGCAGTTTCTCTTTCCCACTGTTGCAGTGTACTCCTGGTGATCCCAGCAGCCAGCCTGGCTGCCTTTCCCTCTGAGAAGCACTGCAGTCAGGATGAAGAGACCCATCTGGGCTTGCCGCTCTGCAAAAATTCCCTCTGACACACAGGCAGGAAGATGAAGTGAATCCTGTTGTGCTTCTGCTGTGCGGAAAGGGAAGGCCTTGGTATCCAGGTCACTCGCTTTGCCTCCCTTCACCATCACTGCAGTCATTGCTAAATTATTCCCGTATCTTCTCTCTCCCCACTCTGCTGGTCTGACGCAGCCAAGGACTGTATGGCCAGGAAGGCTAGTGGTCATTTGCTCAAGGAAGGGACAGGGAAAGCCTGAGCTCCCTGGTCCTGTCCTTACGTTTTCGTTGTCATGCATGCTTCTGTTTCTGACATTGCTGTGCCTTATACCCATAGCACGGTTCCTTTTCTGGCTCTCCTGGGGTGTAGGCGGAGCGTGGTGGAGAGAACTGGTTGGGGGATACTTGTAGGAGAAACCTGGGGGACTGCTGGCAGAAAGAACATTGAATGCCATAAACCCTGGTGTAGCAGCAGAGGTGGGCAGGGATCCCCTGCCGGGGTCATGCTGAGATGTCCATCTTGTCGTCCTGGCACTGCATCAGGTTGTTTGGTCAGGATCCTGGGTGGCTCTTGGCAACTGTTTCATCAAAGTGGCAGTCTCTATCCCCACAGGATAATAATGGGGCGGCTGTTCTGTGTTACTGCTCTGTGGCTTGGTAGTAAGCTCTATTGACCGGAATTGTTAGCAAACATGGATTAGGGGCTGTGGGGCCTTTCATCTTTCACATAGCTTCACTGGAATTAAACACAAAACCGATGTGGGCTATTTTAAGTGATTAATATCATTTGGTATATTGAACTGAAAAATGTGTCTGGAAATAAAGCTGATAATTTTGAAGATACATTGCACTGATATCACAAAGCTGTGCAGTTCAGCACAGCTGCCTTGACATTTAGCTGAGCTTGTAATATACCATTTGTGGATGGATGCTCATCCTTCAGGTTTTTAAGGACAAGTGTCCTATGTGTCAGATTTAATTGGTGACAGATTATTTCCTCATCCATGACTGCAATGAAAATGCTTTACTGCTTCATCATTTTCTATCTCCATGGCTTGCTTTTTGAGTTGTTGTTGTTTTGACGCTTGATATTCACAGGACATTATATATGAGCAGATTGGTGTAAGACTGCATAAAAATGCAAACTATATACCACGTGTGCAATATATTATAGCACATGGCAGACACAGCAAGTAGATACAACAGACTCAGACAGGTGTGAATGGGGCATGTATGTATGGTCGTTCATCCTGAAAAAGCACCACATGCTTTAAGGAAAGGGTTAATATAGACAATGGCACTTGACAGAGCTCTGATCACCCCTGGGAACACCACTGTAAAAGCAGAATTATTCCTGAAGAGGAATCTGGTGTATGATTAATGTTTATTCTATAAAACCAAGGGTCCTGTGGGTTGCTGTCTTTTTATAGCTGCATGGGAATATCAGGATAAGAGTTTTCTTGCAGAGCCAGGGAAATGCATTTCTATAAAAGGAAAGCAGTTCCTCCTTACAAAATCCAGTGCTGGGTTCTGTTCTGGAGCCCTGGCTTGGCAAGATGTGTCCACTTAGAAAATGTGCAAATGCAAACAGAGGAAAATGATGTGACCATGCCTGACCTCCACTTTGGGACCTTCAATAATCAGAAGAGGCCAGTGCAGTAACTGCCTGAGACCCTGAGGATGTGACTAATCAGAAGTGGCACAGGGAGTGTGAGCCTGCAGTTTGCAGGGCCTCCTGGTCCTGTAAATGGCCTTCTAATAATATTGTAAATCATGTGATGCTGTGTTCCTGAAAATTAAATGCAGAGCCTCATGTAGGGTCTTTGCGCAGGTCTCCTGGGGATGCCCTGCCCGTGTGCCTCTGCCAGCAGCTGTGCCTTGGGCACAGACTGGTACATGTACTGTTAACTTGGGTTATGCTCATCCTTTGCAGCTCTTTCGAGGGATGGTTAACTCTGGGGCTGAAAGTAAGAGTGTGCCTCTTTGGGCTGTGTCTGGGTAGACGTAAGCGATGCTAGGAGTTTGATGTCACATCAAAGAGAAATCCTTCTGGTTGGTTACCCTTCTGTCAGCTTTTGATTGTGAACTCCTGGACTTACTACTTCTGTACAAATCCTAATAGGCCGGTGGGGGGTGGGATACGCAGTGTGGACCAAATGAAGGAAATTTAGCAATAAAGTCTCTGCGAGGTGGTTCAGTATAACTTCAGAGGAATGGCTGGGTGAGACGGGGAGGTAACATCCTCTGTTGTGTTGTTTGCTTGCTGCTGGTTGGCTGGGAAGATCCGCCATGAGGAGAAGACGTGCTATAAGGCTGTCCAGACGAGTGAAGAGGGTCCGTCGGCTTGCGAGTACCAGGGTCCACTCATGGTGCTGGCCCAGAACTGCGCCGTCATGCACAACCTGCTGGGGCCAGCATGCATCTTCCTGAGGAAGGGCTTCGCAGAAAACAGGCAGCCTGTACGTAAGTTACACCTAGCCGGGCGAAACACACAAAGCCATCTGGGCATGAGCTGGGGATGTGGAGCTGTCCACGTGTTCTCTCTGTGTGGAGCTCTGTAACCTTCAGCCCTGGGTCTCGAGCATCCTGGCTCCAGCTCCAAGTACAAATACAATCACAGGCAGATGTCTTACCTGAAGGATGTGCAGCGATATCCCCGTGCCTAAACACTAAGAAAGGAGTCTTCTAAAAATGCAGCTATGGAAGATAGATCCAAGCCTGCACTCAGGTAGGCTTAATGATATGGACTCGGGAGAAGGACCTAGGACTTCAGGACTTACATATTCACATGAGCTCAGGAGGATTCTAGCGTTCAAAGCTGTTATTCCAGCAAGACATCCACATCTTATTCCCAGAGGCTCAGATTAGTATTTATGGCCTAAATAGCCACTTAAATGCAAATCAGACCATTCATATTGGGAACAAGCTGTCCCACAGAGACGCTCGTATTTGGTACTGTTCCTATCAGCTCATAGTGAGCACCCTGGTACCAGCAGAAATAAATGTGCATCTGCCTCCTCGCAGATACCCAAACACAATCCTTATACGCTATCACGCATAGCCTGAAGCTGCAGCAATCCCAGTCAAATAAACCAAAGAGCATCAGTCTGTCCTCATATTTGCAAGTAGTGCCAGACTGCCAAATGCTACTACCCGTACACACAGAGATAAATGGTAAAAGCACATCCATAATTCAGTTGCACCTATTTGTAATTATGTGTTCTTATGCATCTAATATATGCATTTATATACCCACAATAAAAAATACATGTCTGTATGTAAATTCAAATGTATACACCTGGACACATTAATGTACATAAATTTATTCTATATGCCCCAGTATTGTGTATTTTAACACATAAACATTTGATCCCTACAATAATATTAATTTAAAGACATATACACAAACATATTATTAACACACTTTTTGTGGATATGTATGACTGAATGTGCACTTTGTCAGATAGTCACCCAGTGCATTCTGTATTGTTTTGGTGAAAAAAAAGCTAACCCCACTTACCTGACATTCAGAGCTTTCTTGCCTCTAAGAAATCAGTTTTACTCATGCACTAAGATGTATATCTACAGCTGTAGGAAACACGTAGATCTTCATCTCTGAAACCCCTTCTTCAACCAGCAACCCAAAAAAGAGTCATTATTTGTCACTATTGATCAAATGGCTTTTGTTCTTCCTAGCCTTCGGCAGCTAAGTGAACATATATTCCTTGGGCCATTTCACTGACACACAAAATGCAATATTCTCACACAAGCAGACGTGCACAGAGCTACCTAACAAAAGAAATAGGTCCAGCTCGCTGGTGGAAGGCTCACACTGGGCAAGTATTCATTCTGTTTAAGCCCTGCAAACTCACAGTGCTGTACTATTTCCAAAACGGGATTGGTGAGTTCTCTAACCACCCTGATGTAGAATAAGCACGTCTGATAAACAGCTTTACTTTTACTTACTGTAGACAAACAGGATTTATTTTTCATAGAACAGAAATAAATGAGGGTAAAATCATTACATATGATGGACTCTCTTGAGGGTTACTTCTGCTCCTACCTAGGATCTAAACTCTCTCCTTTTTCCATATGTTCTCCAAAAGGTTTAGAGTGATTCATCCCATTTCTTCCCAGCAGTTTTCCTCCTTTATCATTTTAGAGGATCTTCTTTCAAAGTTAAACAGAAAACTTCTTTATGCCGTTAGTTACAGCTTGAGTCAGATTTTGGAGGGACGTAAACCCTCCCCCTCCTTTTGCATTCACAGTCTGTGGCTCACTGGTTGTAGAATCTGCATGTGCAAAGATATACTTAGAGTCCTGCAAATGTGAATGCCTTGGTGTGCAAAATTAGAGCTGGTGCTGAAACCCCCATTTCTGATGTGTGTCAGTCATGTCAGTTCCAATGTGATTCTCAGTGAGCGAGGAGGAGGATGGTAAGTGAGGACTCCTCTGGAGAATAGCCTGGGTCTTACCCCAGCCACCCTGTTAGGACAGCAGCTAGTGCAGGTGAGTCATGGCACCTGTCGCACTGTGGCGATGGTAATCACTGAGCTGGCTGCTGGCATGCAGCAGTATCTCTGGGGATTAATGATTGCGAACTCTGGAATGAGGGACACGGGGTGTTGGTACTGATCATGGGTGGTTTTCATCTGCTATTTTATCTAAGGCAGAAGAGCAATAATACCTCCTGCATCCCGTCTGGGGAGTTTGAATTGTTTTGTTACTTGATGTTGACGAAAGCAGAACAAATGGGATGACATGTTTGAAAATACCAGGTCCGTGAAGGATGAAATGGAGCCAGTGTGCTCCAAAAGTTCCATCCAGCGCAGATGCCTCTGGGAAGGTTACAAGTGGCAAGCTGGTCATTTCTCTGGCACAGCCCAGTTTTGCACAGACGTAAACCAATGTGTGTCCTAGTTTGTAATGCGCTCTGAGCAGCCACCATTAGAATTTCCAGAGGAGCCTGTGGTTAAATAGCAAAGGATCATTCTTCTCAAACTGATCAAGGACATTGTCTCCAGGGATGTGTGATGAGGCTGGAGGACACCTGGAAGGCAAGGAGAAGCTCCCCAAAGTTGAGGGGGAAAGCTGAGAGTGAGACAACA
Organism: Clamator glandarius; assembly: GCA_033459285.1. Lineage (NCBI taxonomy): Eukaryota > Metazoa > Chordata > Aves > Cuculiformes > Cuculidae > Clamator > Clamator glandarius. The sequence continues at coordinate 2,462,098 of JAUNZM010000184.1, read as the reverse complement.
GAAGAGATCGTGTTTCTGAGTTTTCAAATTCTCAGATGTTTTGGATTTGTCTGGGAGCCATGAAAGGAATTAGAAAGGGCATTTAAACCAGAAAGCAGTGTATTTCTATGCTCATATCTTCTTCCTGGTGCAGTGTTGGAATTCTCCTTCTATTCTTTTATATCCTCCCCATTCTTCCAGGACATTGAAACTGGATGTTTGAAGTTGCAGTGTTTTCTGAACATGGTGAATCCTTGTCCTGTTTTGTTTGTAGATGACCCTGATGATGTACGTGTTGTGTGTCTGCCTTCCTGCTTGGTCTCAAAATGCTTGTATATGGAGTTGAGGCTGGGGAGAAGGGGGAAGTTCCTATATTTTTGTGGGGACTGACTGCAGGAGATGGCACTAGGACATGGGCTGTAAGAGAGTTCATGTCTGCCCCTGTTCTGCCAGAAGGACAGGAATCGAGCAGCAATCCAAGGAGATGATGGTATAGACCTGCTGGTATAGGGACTTCTTCCAGCTGTTTTGATGTAGCTGCGTCAGCAGGAGCTGCAGTAGGAAATTACAATCAGAGCTCTAGAGGAGTTGGTAATTGCTAAAGGGCCAGACCCTGCTGCAGGACTTGATGCTGAGGAGAGATGCAGGAGCCTCATGAAGGTGTTCGTAGTACCATCAGGTGGGGAGGCCACAAGTATTGCTGTGCTGACCTAGGTCTCTTCTGTTTTGAGGGAGCATCTATCATCCCCCTGTCCAGCAGATGAGATGGAGAGGGGCTTCCACAGAGAAGTGTGCAGGCTAACACCCACCCTGCCAGGGAGGAGGATTGGGAAGCCTTGCTGGGTAGAAGGTATTAAACATGTCATCACCTTCTTGTTTCTTCTCTCACTCTCTGCCTTGTCCCAGAACTGTTTGCACCAGCAAGTGCTATTCTGAAGCTATATTTTTGGCAAGCTTTAACATAGTATATTCTCTTTTTGCAGGATAGAGAACTGCGTCCAGAAGAAATAGAAGGTAAAATTTGTCACTCCTTCTGTGTCACCTTTCTCTCTGCCTAGTGAAAATGTACTGGCTGGCCCTTTCAGGTTGGCCCCCATGGGGTAAAATAATTTGCGGCATATCAAGGGAGACGGTTACTGGAATAATTCCTGGCAACCCCAGTAAAAAAGAAATAATATGTAAAACTGCAAGACTGCTGACTCTGAAGGAATCCATTCCAGCATCTTCAGGGTGAAAGGATAAGTTAAAAAAAAAATAATAGGACGTTAGCTGTCAGGCAACTGCCATCTACTCCAGCTCCCACAGAAAGTGTCATAGGGCATGATACAACAGTATGGCTCCAGGGAAGCTGCTTTACCTGCTAATCCCGACAGTAAGTGCTACATATTATAGTGTAGGGGTAAAAGCTGCAAAAACTTAGTACTTCCGGTTTCTTTACAGAGTGCAGTTTAGAAATGCAGTTTGTGGCATTTGTAGTCCAAGCAAGCTTTCCTGTAAGGAATGAGTAAGCAGGGCTGCTGAGAGAAGAGCTCAACATTGCTCCCGTTGTTGCCTCTTTGAATAGCGATCTGCTGGGAAAATATAGAGTATCTTCGGGAGTCTGGCCTCATAAGTACTACTGATTCAGGAGAGATTTCTTGGAAAAAGTATTTCAAACTGTCACTGACAGTATTGTTCTTTTTTGGATCCCTTCCCACAGAATTAAGAGAAGCCTTTAAGGAGTTTGATAAGGACAAGGATGGGTTTATTAACTGCAGAGACCTGGGGAACTGCATGCGAACCATGGGCTACATGCCTACGGAGATGGAGCTGATAGAGCTCTCCCAGCAGATCAACATGAACTGTGAGTAATATCCAGCTAGCTGTACCTCTCTTTGCTGCTGTGCCCTGTATCACTGCCTCAGGCTCTCTCAGTCTCCTTCTGTCTCTTTTCCTTTGGTCTTTTTTTCTCCCCTCTTTTTTTGGTTTTCATTTTTTGCTCCCTTTCATCTCCTGTTCTTTTGTGGTCCCTAGCAGATGATGCCTTTGTTTCCTGGTTATCCGATGAAGGGACTGTATGGACTGTGCTGCAAGGGAACAGTTTGTGGAAGGGTTGTTCTTCATGCTTATGATGTCAGGTATAGAACTGCCCTTATTGTGGACAGTTAGACATCAGTGCATAGGTTGTGGGTGTTGTCATATTGGAGCTGGTGTCAGACTGAAGAAAGAACCTGGGAAGATGGATATGCTGTGGTCAGAATGGGTGATGGATGGGCTGTTCACTCTTCAGTAGGTGCTCGTGAATCTGCTGCGCACCTGCAGTTGGGCTGTGAGCAAGCTACGCTGGCAGTGTCAGATGGAGGCATCTTCTGGACTCATAGACAACTGTGACAAACACATTGCATTTATTATAACTGTGTTTGTGCCCCTTGTCTTTCACTATTGTTTTTTGTCGCCTTTTGTCTGTGGCAGTGTAGGTTATTACCCTCGGCCAGGTGGGAAAAAGAATATTTAGTGCATGTTATTTCTGACACATGATCATGTAAAGAGGACAAGGTACTTGGTCAAGGGAAGGAAAACAGTTGTGACATACACAACCCGTCACACACAAAAGCAGTTGATAAACCTGACACACAAGTGCTTAGGAATTTGAGAGTGTTATTGCCAGCTTTCAGATAGGAGATAAACAAGGAAAAGAACTAATATGATGATGAACAAATAGTTCGACATACATTAGCCACGGCTAATGGAGCAAGACTGCATCACTGCCGCAGGGCACTGCCCAGGCCATGCAGGAACATCATGCTGCGCCCTTGCCGTACCCTTTGACACAGACTCAGTGGAGGGTTCGGTATGAGCTCTAGAGTGATCAAGGCTCTAATACCTGGTACATGATGCGATAAGGATGTGATAGTCCACGTCAGCCTAGGGCGTAATAGCTTAGGCTCATTCCACCTACCACACAATCCAGAAAATACAAAGGCAGTGTAAAACCACCTCTTTTTTTCTTTCTGCTACCCTACACCTTCTGTGCTTTGCTTCCTGGAGAGCCAAGCTCTCTCTGCAGCACACAGAAGTGCAAAGTGAGTGCTGGGCTTGGCTAACATATAGAGCTCTTACATACAATCTTTCCTCTTGTTCCAAGTGGGTGGCCATGTGGATTTCGAAGATTTTGTGGAGCTGATGGGACCAAAGCTGCTGGCAGAAACTGCAGACATGATTGGTGTAAAAGAGCTCCGCGATGCCTTCAGAGAGGTAAGTGCTCCCTGCTGGGTACCCCCCCTCCGAGAGGTGAGCAACAGGAGGTAGGAAAGAGAGAAGACCCACTGGGGAAGAGAAGAGGAGGAGGAGAGGACAGCACAGTAGAAGACAGGAAAAGAGCCAAGTGAGGCGTGAAACAAGGGAGGAACAGTCACTAATATAGGGAACACCTGAGGCAAGGAAGAGGAAAGCTGGTGAAGACACAGTTATGAGGGGTTTCTGAGTAGAAAAAACAAACAGGATCCAAAAGGCAACAAAAGGAGGGACCCAAAAGGAATACAGGAAAAACAGAGCACTCAGGAGCTGGACAGTACAAAATCAAACCCAGAGCAAGATCCATTTCTATTAACTGTATTTCCCCTGCTGTTTTTTTTCATGTACTTGCAGTTTGACACCAATGGTGATGGGGAGATAAGCACCAGTGAGCTGCGAGAAGCCATGAAGAAGCTTCTAGGGCAGCAGGTGGGCCATCGGGATATTGAAGAGATCATTCGGGATGTGGATCTGAATGGAGATGGACGTGTTGATTTTGAAGGTGAGCAGGGCTGACCTCTCCCTGTCCATCCACTCTGGTGTGAGTCAGAGTTTTAAGCTCAGACGTGAAAGCCAGAGGGAAGATGTGCACGCTTGAAGCCCCACTATCTGAAGCATGGAGAGAAAAATAACACAAGACTTGTTTTTTTAACCCTCATCAGCTGAGGGAAATGGAGAACATTGGTCCACAAAAGAAATTCTTCAGCAGAAGTGTTCATTTGTATATCATCTCTTGCCTGCATCTCAGTTTCAATGTGGTCTCGATAACTTCAGCATAGTGAGAGATATGCACAGAGAAGCAGTGTTACGCCACACATGTTATGCCAGCCTTCTTTTTATAAGGCAATTTTCTTTCTATTGAAGATCTTGCAAGATCTGTGAGGAGTCTGGGTTGCTTTGGAGAATGCATTACACTTTCCATTTCCTCATCTTTTTATCTGGGTTTATAGAGAATTTGTTTCTGTGCCTTTATGCTAGAAGATCATCACATGCCAGATGTGCTCGCTAGGACTGCAGATATCTGATCTAGAGGTGTCGTGTTACATCCTAGAGATCATCAATTTTTTCTCCCACTTTTCATGCCATAAGGACTTGGGGAAGTGAGAGTGGTTAGGCTACTATCCTAGCCATTAGCCGTGGCAGGAGCGATATTAATAGAGCTAAGGCTTTCTGACAAGGGAAGCAGTTGATATCGGACAGCTAAGCAGATATAAGAGCTGCAAGGTGTGAAAGCATAGGCTACGTGTTTTCCTAGTGCAAATCCAGATATACTTTTGCAGTAAGGGTGAAGCACAGGAACTACAGAATTAGAACAAATTTGACATATTTTTTTTGACTCAGAGGCCTTTCTGGGTCCCCTACATGAGGAGGACTCTCAGTCCTTAGGACTACTGAAGCTTCTGAGGGCTGAAAATGCTAAGAAAAAAAGTGGAAGTGTCTCCCTAGAAAGTATCTGGTAGCTGCAGTTGTTCTAATGCACTGGCTGATAATATGACTGTAGCTCTCCTTGTTTTCCACAGCTAAATTATGTTAGACAGCTAAAATACATGAAATGCTATCCCAGTATCATTTTCCCTGTGCGTTACTGATTTTGTTGTCAAAGGACAGCTCCATCAATGGAAAAGGAGAAGTCAAGAGGGTAATTTCCACTGCCCTCCTCTTTGCAGAGTTATTAGTTCCTTGGCAATTCAAGTGCAGAATGAAAACACATTTATATATGATGGCATTTACACTCAATTTAAACAATTGTAATTGACTTCACAAGCTGCAGGGTCGTGAAAAAATAGATCCAGGGTGTCCTTAAGAGTTAACCTGTATCTTTAAAAGCAAGAAGTCCAACAAAGTAAACTTTTCTCTACAAAAATACTGGTACCTAGCAAAACAGCAGTGCTTTCCCTCACTGGAGTCTTTGTGAAGTAGCAGGCTTTCCAAGAAATTAGTCTGTGTCCCCAAGACTAACTGAAGTTACAGTTAAGGAAACAACACTTGCCACTGTGTATCACAAGGAGTTGCTTGTGCAAAGAGGACTGTACAGTGGTTGGGAAGGAGACCGAGGCACTGAGTTGACCTGCTAGTGGGATCATATCACCATATCTAATGCAAGGATTAAAGCCCATTTTGTGTGAGCTCTCCAGGCCCAGTCACAGAGCAGCACAGGGCTGGTGGTAGAGTGCAGACTCTTGGTTTCATGCTAGATGCATGCTGTCACAAGGGAGTGAGGGCTGGGTTGGGGACCATGGATGCCTTCTGATTCAGGGCTGTCTTTTCTTGTTGGTTGCAGAATTTGTTCGCATGATGTCCCGTTGAAGATAATTCTCAGCTAAAGAAAAATCAGCACCTTAGAGAGGGCAGAAGAGGACCTAGATGGAGCATCTAGCCCCGATGTTCCCATGTGAAGGTTTATCGGCTGGCTGCAATTGGGATGTTGCAAGATGACCTGCTGCTCCTCTCTCATGGTGGTCCCCAAGCCCCTCCACCCTTTCACACTGTGAAAGACTTACAACTTCCTACAACTGGAACCATTCCTTGGAAATGATTGCAGGAAACTGCAGAGCCAGGACTTGCCATGATGCTTTCATGGGATATTTGCAAATTTAGACTCCTCATCCCCAGATTTATTCTCTCACCAGCTGCTGCAAAGCAAGGGCAGGAGAAATCTTCTTGGCTTGGTGGATGAGAGCAAAGCCATTGGGACTGGTGGCAGCCTCAGGGCATACTCTGCACTTCTTGGTTTCCCTTGGTGAACCGTGTCTGTTTTTGCTGTCTCTGTGTGTGTCTATCCGTGTGGGGTTATTTATGCTTCCCCAGCACATATTTGCATCTCCTGGGTTATGTTTACCAAGAGTAAATTCAAATACATGTCTTGCAGGGGGGGAAGGTGATAAATATGCACGCTGAAATGATGTGGAGCCTGGATATCACTGTGAGAGGTGGTGGCCGGTCTCGAGGAGAAGGGCTGTGGCAGATGCATGCTGCAAGCATCTGCACTGGGGTCCAGAGGCAAGTTCTTGCTGTGGAAAGGGGAGTCACAGCCACTAAGTCTGTGGCAGGGCTCTGCCCTCCCTCCTGCTGTCCACACAGACTCAGGTGCCTCTCTATGAGGGCAGTGCGGAGAGTCCTCACCTCTGTATCTCCCCTGCTTGCAGGGGGGAAGTTGAGAGCCCCTCTGGGCCCTGGAAGAAAGGGTACAGAGAGGAGCTGGGTGGGAGGGGTATAACCAGCAATAGCAAACACCGTGCCATCCATTTAGACCATTTCACATAGCTGTGAGGGCTGTGCTGCAGGAGCTCAGCTGTAACACCGTGCCAGGGATTGGGAGCCTCCTTGTATGACAGTACCCTGCTTTCCAGCTTGTTCACAATCAAAAACACTGAACATGTCTGCAGTGGTGACAACAACAGCCTCCAGGCTCTACCAGCTGCTTCTGGACACATCAGATGCTCATCCACCTTCCCTTTTCCCCAAGATGCTTCCAGCTTCCTGCTCCCTTCCTGTACCCTGCCAGATCTACAGTTGTACCCTTTCTCTATGCAGAGCCTTGGTGACAAGTTGCCAGGACTAATTTCTGGTTGGTTTCAAAAGACATCATAATTTCTTTGTGTTTCTCTGTATGACTGGAAGCTCTATTCCTCTCTGTTTCCTCATTACTCCAACTGACACTTCAAGACCAATATCCTCCTGCTTCCTCCATCTCAAATCTTTCACTTCACAGGTTCCCTTTCAAATTTTCAGGGCCCACAAATCTATGTCCCAAAGGATGATTTTCTATGCTAACTAGCATGGCTGCAGTGATGGCTGATATCCCAGCAATGGAAAGACTCTGTTTCTCCTTATATATTTGTGAACTTGTGTTTGCACAGGCATGTGCACTTGGAAAGGTTTGTGCGTGTGCTCATAAAAGCAGGGAATGCAGATAGGTACCTGGGGTGCAGCAGTAGAAGAACTTGTTTGCAAGTGGGTGTATGCAAACAAATGTATGTATCTATGGAGCAGGTCCAGTCTTAGAAATGTGTGTGTAAGTCAAGAGATTGGAAAGTGGATATTTACAGATTTCCACATTTACTGCTACAGCAGCTGAGCTGTATTGTGCTTAGGAGATGAGGATGATAACCTGAACAGTCCAGAGTCCTGGTGAGTTACATATATACTAAAGGGTAGTTCTGGGGAGGGCGAGACCTGTGCGGGCTTGTGTCTGCCTGCTGTAGGGAGTATTGGTACACAACTGTGCTGAGCTCGTTGAATGGGAGACGTGTATATTGTATGCAGAGCGAGAGGACAGATGCATTGCTTGACAGTATCCATCAAAGTGACTGTGTCTGCCAGCAGGGTCAGTGACAGCTCTGGGCATATGCCTCGTGCAGTAGCCAGCATGCACAATCCCAAGGGACAGTCAGTGGCTGCTTCTGCCTGCTTGTTCCCAGATCCTGCACTGAGCAGTTGCATCCTTTGCCCACAGCAGCAGATGGTAGGACATGGTCTTAATTTATTTAAAATGGTAAACTCATTTCTAGAAGCTGGGGATTTGCTCTGCGAACTGCTGCCATTTTGACTTGGGCACGTCCCTGTGTTTGTACCACAGCAGAGCTGTGTTCGTCTTCCCAAGAAATGCAGGGACACCAATGCTAGGGGAAGGTTGGCTGCAGGACAACTTTGTGTCATTGCACAGGCAATCCTGGAGCCACTGCTGCTTCTGAGAAAAGCTGTGTATCTGCCAAATTATCTGTAGCTCTTTTCCGCCAGGTCTTACCATGATACAGCGGACAGGTCAGACCGGGCAGGTCTTGAAAACATTCTTTTTTTTTTCATTTTTTGCAGCTCTTGCTGCTAGCCTGGCTTTACTTGTACAACAAACCCCAAATAATCCCAGGGCGTTTTACTACTTTCTTGTGCAGACAGGGTCAGAGATTAAATCTCCAATCTAAACAATCTTGATTTGAGAGATAATCCTTTTGCTCTCATGTCCAATCCGGTACCTGGTAGTTTTCAAATTTCTCCACATGTCAGGGCAGAGCCTGTCCTCTGGGCACCTGGGCCCTGTAGCCCTGTGTGGGTTGGAAGGTGGCTCACGTTGACTTCTCAAATGCCTCCTTAGCTACAAGGTCTGCTTGTGACCCATACACCTCTGTTGCTCTTTTTGGACATCCTGAATCCTTTTTCCTGCAGGAAACGGCTAATACGCAAGATGTCCCACACCCTGATCAGGGCTTTACACCAGGCAGGACTATTCAAGCCTGAGAGAAATTTTGGCACAGCTGCGAGGGGACGGGGAAGGGTCAAAGGGTCACATAAGGAGCTGTGTGTGGCCCTAGTGGGACCTTTGCTGCCTTGGTGGACCTCAGAACTGGAAATATGAAGATTTGTAACCACAGACGTTGCTCTTTGTAACCTTAGCCTTAACCACCTCTTCGGCCTACTGATGGTTCCCACCATCCCTCTTCCCACTTCACTTCCACAGCTCATGGCAGTAACCAGTTGACACACAGAGAATTTGTGCGCTTTGAAGTTGTGCTCTTGACCCAAGCGCATCGCAGTTTAAGGTGGGAAATCTTGAGAGATTAGGGAGGATCATGTGTAAGCAATACAAATGAGCTCTGTTGAGGCCTCCCTCAGCATTGCCAACTGGACAACATTGTTCTGGCCATAGCTGCTTACACTCCTTTGCTCACTGAACCTGGGGGACACCCAACAGGCCACAAACACAGCAGGGAGATGGGAGATTAGTCTGGATTTGATCAGATGCTGCCAAGGCTGAGGTTTGTAATGCTGAAACAATTTGCCAGGAAACAGCATTAGGTGAGTCAATCTGGAGAAGCGCTAAGCATCGTGCGCTTTACACCGCCTTTCTAGATGCAGATTCCTAAGCCACGTTGCAGTTTCAGGAACCCCTTTCTCCCAGTGGTGCCACGACTGCACCAGCCTAGGTAAACCAGGAGCCCAAGAGCTTACGTAACAGCACCAGGGATAGCCTCTGGAGCCCGTTCTGGCTCCGTAGAGCAGGTTAAGGAGCTGGGGGCAGGGGGGTGGTGGTCTGACCCTCACCAAACTGACTTCACTTCTGGGAGGCTAGGTCCTAATAAGAGACCTCCAAGGTACGTTATGAAACCAATGAGCCCATTTACTTCACAATCTGCAGCTCTAAGTCTTTATTTCTAAAGTCAAATGCGTTGTGAAAGCCCCAAATTAATAACCCATCGCTGGGACTTCGGAGAAGCCGATGACGACCGAACCGCGGACCTGCGGCTCAGCTTGGCACACCCAGCTGCCGCAGGGAACCGCCGGTAGACCCACCCCGCTCCGGGCGTCACGGGACCCCCAGCGCGGCCTCCCGTCGCCCGGTCCCGCTCCGCCCCGACGGGGTCGCGACGCCGCCCGTCGCCTCAGCAACCCCCGCCCCGCCCGCGCCGGAGCCTGGTTGGCGCGGGGGCGGGACGCGGGGCTCCGCCCTCCGGGAAGCCTCACCCCGCCCCGCCGCCCCTCCCGCCCCGCGCCCATTGGCCCGGCGCCGCGTGGACGCGCGGGGCGGGCGCGGGCTCCCCCTAGCGGCAGCAGGAAGAGGCCGGCGCGGCTCCGCGAGCCCGAGATGGTGGGCGCTGGGGCGCGTGGGGCGCCGCTGCTGCAGCCCCTGTTGCCGCCGCCGCCGCCGCTGCTGCTGCTGCCGCTGCTGCTGCTGCTGCTGCTGCGGGGCGCGGCGGGCGGCCTCGCCGACAGCGTCGTCTGGGCCGTCAACGCGGGCGGCGATGCCCATGTGGACGTGAACGGCATCCACTTCCGCAAGGACCCGCTGGAGGGCCGCGTGGGCCGAGGTGAGCGCGAGGCCGGGCCGCGGCCGCGGCGGGGGCGTCGCGCTGCAGCTTTTCCGTTTTCCGCCGTAACCCCCGGTTCCGGAGCCCGCAGCGCCCCGGCTGGCCGGGAGCGGGGACGGAGCAGCGCGGGGGCCGGCAGGGGCAGGGTAGGCGCGATAGGCGGCTCTCCCTGCTGAATCGGTAAAAGCTTCGAGCTGCCGGTAAGGACGGCACTAAGAGATGCTATTACCCTTGCACTTCGGTTGCCTTTTCCTACTTCCTTGGAAAACACTCTGGTTTCGTGAATTTTGCCCGTTTCTGATAATCGACGCTCGAAAACTTAGTTGATTCACAAATGTGGTGAAAAGTGAGCTGTACTGAACTGCTGCTGTAAGGTGATGGCAGATTAATAGGTGCACTATCTGTTGACTTTTAAGTCTAACCTTCGTTGTTCCCGTGTAGGGTGGAGAGGATTGCCATTGCTCACCCTGTGTAAATGCCATCCTGAATGGAGAGCTGCTTGACCACAGTGGATATGGAGGAGGTCACACTTAAATATTAATGCGGTTTGTTAGGTGTTTTCCACCCCTGGTGGAAGCTGGTGCCCCAATCACACAAAGTGTACAGATCCGCTGTAGCTCAGCTTTGCTTCACAGACCTCTTACGTGTGTGACTTTAAGGAGAATATACTTGTTGACTTAAACACTCTTATTTTTTAGTTGAGGATAAAGAAAGGGTCTTTTTCAAGCACACTGACATGCTCTCCCCTTTGGATGGTGACTCCTCTGAACAGCAGACTGTTCCAGTAATCCTACTTCAGCCAGCAGTGCCAGGCACAGTGGAGGAGACTCTACCCCTTTCAGCTCTCAGCTGTTTTTCCATCAATGGCTTTTTTTTGTTGCACCATTGTTCAATGCATTCTCTGCCTAGATAGGCATGTAATGGCCAGAGCAAAAATATGTGGCCGACTACGAGGAAGTTACCTAGGGATATTGTTTCTGGGCTGTGCTGCCTCTGGGCAAATAAATTTTTTTTTTTTTTTTTTTTTTAAAGCCTCATTCAGATGGTGTGCCCTGAAGGACGAAATGTGCTGATAGGAATTACAGAATAGCCAGGTGCCAAACATAGTTGAGTTGCAGCTTATATGCACACTGCTCATCTGTCAATGATGCCCGGTACACTGTGAAATCAAGCTTGTATCCATAGTTGTGTCAACACACCTCTGATATGCAAGTGACAGATCTTCCTCCTCAGTTACCTTCTTGGCTATTAAAAGACTTTCTTCCTATGCAGATTTTCCTCTAATAGGAACTGACTTCTCCGGAGTCCTTGATTCGATATTGCTGTAATCTGTAGCTGGCCAGAAATACCTGTGTGGGAGGACAGGTTAAACTTTTCACCCTCTGTATTTCTGGTGATTAAAGTCTTCAGCCTTTGTGCCCGGGTTTGGGTGATAAAGAGGAGCAGAAGTTTGTCCAAGTAACCCTGTGTGAAACAAGAGACTGAGAACTGGCATTAATTTCCTCGTGCTCCTATGCATTGGCTCCATCTTTGCTGGTTAGTAGTTCTTGCTTTGTCTTGGCCAAGGCAGTGTCTGTTCCCATGGAAATGGATGTAGAAGTGACAAGTTTCAGCAGAGATCTTGTCTGAATCAACTTCCGCCTGAAGTGCCAGTGGGCAAGTGTTGTCCACTGTCCTTCCTCCTGTCCCTGTTTTGCTGGGGGATTACGTGATTGGGAGTTCTTGAGGCATGCGTCAGTTTGCTTTTGTACAGTAATACGAACACAAAAAATGTCAGGTTGGGTTAAAGTCTTTTCAGGACTGCTCTGGTGGTGGTGAAATAATGTGTAGAAAGTGGCAAAATTTATGATTTCTGTTATTTTCTCAATTACTATCCCATTTGGAAATACTGTTTGGACCTCTCTCGGGGGGGTTGTTCCGATGCCTGCAGACAGTGCGCAATTCAGCTGGGTGGCTGTGAATGGTACTCTTGAGACCCATTTGTATCTTTCTTGCATCTATTGTCCTGTTTTCAAGCCGGCAGGTATTGCGTGGCTGTGGTGAAAAGGAAGGGTTTTGTAAGATATCTAGTGCTTTTCATGATTCTGCTGCTCCCCACATTTTCAGTTGAGAAGGTGAGGCTCTAAAATCCAATGCAATTGACTGGTAGCTTCAATCCATTGAATGAATGAGTTGAGTTGGTCCTCCACTGACTGTTTTGGTTTTGCACTTGGAGTTTGTAATTTGAAAATGTTGTAAAAATGTTGTAGGTGCTTTTCCTCTTTGAAGGAGGAGTCAGTGGCCAAGTCCTTTGGCTCTGTGCCCTGTTTGTGAATCAGACTCTTCTTTCTGAAACAGTGTGAATGAGTTTACTGTGTCCTAGACTACAGCAGGCCCAGACCTGTTTTAACTCAGGACCCGGGTTCTGGGGCTTTAGCTACCTCTGCCTCTGCTCCAGTAATGCCTCCTTCTGGTGATGGCAAGGAGGGGAGACAGATCTGGTAAGGGCATAGGTAGTTAAGCACTTCCAGAATACATAGCATCTCTTCCATGTGCCTCAGAAATTAACCCTTCCTCTCACTGCTTTGTGCTTGAAACACAGCTTCTGACTATGGTATGAAGCTGCCAATCTTGCGGTCCAACACGGAAGATCAGATTCTGTACCAGACTGAGCGTTACAATGAGGAAACCTTTGGCTATGAAGTTCCCATCAAAGAGGAGGGTGATTATGTGCTGGTGTTGAAGTTTGCAGAGGTCTATTTTGCACAGTCTCAACAGAAGGTAAGCAACAGCTCCTTGCTTGTCTCTTTGATGTGAGTTCCTAGCTTAAGACTGTGCATATCCTGGTTGCCTCTGCTGCTTTGCGTGCTGGAGAAAGGAATGAAGTAAGGCACTAAGAGTTAACTTAATTCCTAGAACACTGGTGGGCTCTGAAATGTCGAGCTTTTTTTCACGTTCCAGGTACACAGTTGGCCTGGAAAACTGCATTGCAAAGAATTCAAAGATGTGCAGCTAAACATAATTAGCACTAAAAGTTAATGGTCTGTTTAGGTTGTGCTGGCTTTGAGAAGAAGTATGTTTGCTGTTTTCCTGAACACATGTTCCTGACCTGATAGCATGCTTATGCTGAAGGAAATACTGCACAAATTGAATCAGGGAGTGATTTTTGTTAAATAACCTATTCAAACCAATTTTTACAAATGTAATAAGACTTGATACGCATTCAAAATGGTCCTGAAAACACAGAGTTAAATTTGATTGTCTTTATTGCTCTTTAGAGAGGAGTAATCCTTGCCCACTTTTGAAATCCCTCATGTACAGACATGGAAGCAGAAGTACAAAGAACTCAAAGCTCTGTGATAAGTTGGGAGGAAAGTGTGTGTTTTAGTCTGGCTTTCTCTTGACTCCATCAGCTTCTTTAGAGATCCTTAAGTATTGTGCTGCGTTCTTGCCAGAGGAGTATTTCAGGGAACAGAACTGGTGGGGCTGGCCTACAGAATGGGTGCAAAAAGCGGCCTCAGATTAAACTGAAGGGCTGAGGTGTTTTTGGTTCCACTTCCTTCATGTGGTTCTGCTGGGATTCCTCAGGTACTGAGTGAAGTTTGAGTCATTACAGCCCCAAGGATGACTTTCACTCTGGATTCACAGATGTGGTTAGCAGTTCAACATTTTACTTCCTTCAGACCCTGTGTACTTAACCAGATTGTTTCCTCTTCTCTGCTCTGCTGCAGGCTGTTAGTTAGAAATGCCTTAACTGCCTAGGGTGTGGTGTGCCACAGCCACCCTGGGGTGGTAGGAGCCGATCCTCAACGAGTAGATGGAAGAAAGTTGTGATAGGAAAGTATAAAAAAAACAGAATAAAAGTGTGCTGTCCTCAGTTCTGAATAGCAGACATAGGAGTTATTTTTAAAGTTGAGGGCAGACTTTGGGGTACTTAATATTAATGCTTCAGTGTCGTTACCTGGCTGCTTTTGGGCTCTGAATCCTTTTCAAAGGGGTGGAACGTGTCTGGTGGGACAGTGCATGCTGCAACACTTTCTGGTGCTGGGTGCATAACAAGCAGAGACCTTTACTGTTCTGTTCCCCTTTCAGCTGTCACGTGCCGGAATCCATTCTGACACTGTCATTTCTTCCACCCCTGAAGGTGTTTGATGTTCGCTTGAATGGCCATGTGGTGGTGAAGGACTTGGACATTTTTGACAGAGTTGGACACAGCACAGCTCATGATGAGATCATTCCTATGAGTATCAAAAAGGGGAAACTGAGCGTCCAGGGAGAGGTTTCTACATTCACCGGGAAGCTCCATATTGAGTTTGTAAAGGTAATAAGTTTTGCTGGGCAAAACCCTCATCTTCCTTTTCACCTTCTTCCCCAGCCACATGATGCAGCTGTGTGCTGAGGAAGGAGACGCAACCATAGGTGGAGGCAATATTTCTTGCCTCAAAGCTGCAGCACTGACTTCCTTCGTTGTTTTCTTTAGGGCTACTATGACAATCCAAAAATCTGTGCCCTGTACATCCTGCAAGGAACAGTGGAAGGTAAGCACAGTTTTGGAGCCAGAAGGAACTCCCCCCTTGGAGAGTAGCCTGTTGCTTCTCAGACCGTGAGATCATAGCTCTTGCTGACCCACCTCTGCCAAAATTGTTTCTCTCAGCAAGTTGCTGCAGGGTGAATTAGGTGTGTAGTGTCCTACCTCTCCAAGTGTAGAAAGCTGTGTCACTTCTGGAATAAGAAGAATCAGTTTGGTTCAGGACTTCCTGCGTTGCATATGGTGTAAAGCAGAAGGGAGCACATCTGGTCAGACTTAGCTTGTAGCTACAGATAAATACCCTGTGGACCTGGGTGTCAGCAGCAGCCCTGCAAAGAAATAATTCACAGAGATCTTTTAGCTAGTAGTTAAATGTCTCTTACCCAGAGCTTTGTTTTGCCTTCTCAGTCTCATGACAAAGTAGAGGTTTTTTCCTATATAGCAGTTCTTCTTTCTGGACAGCAGTGACGAGTGCTAGTAAAGTCCTTGCTCTTTCATCACAGCCCTCTGTAAGTCTGTGTTGGAGTTAGAGCCCCTTCTAGCTCCTGAACAGAGGATCTTTGGGACCCCCTCTCTGATCAAAGCATCAATTTGCTTTACTGCTGGTCAGGGATTGCTAAGCGTTGCTGAAGATTTGGTGCATAACTAGGTGGCAGCTTGCTATGTGGGGCACGTGCAATTCAGGCTCCAGGTGTGGAGGACTGAATTTGAATGGGGTGGGACCACGCTGCTCTGATAGGTCTGGAGCTGAGATGTACAAGATGTGAGGTAGGACCATCTGGGGAAAGGGCTGTTCCTGCTCCTGCTTGCACCTGTATCTGCTGGTTCTGCAGGTTGCAGGCACTTGTTCTTGACTAGATCTCACTGAACAGCTGTGGTATCTGACTGTATACTCTAAGTGTGCTTTTGTGCTGTAACTTTTCCTGTGTGACAGGTAGATGGGGTGGAGGAATGTCATTTTCTTTGCAGTCTGGGTCTTTAGATGCTCTTGCATCATGGAGGAAAGAAATAGTGATGCGAGCCACTGTGAGCGAGGATGCTCATATTTCCTGGGTACTCTGGCTGTGATGTTGATGTGGTGTCAGATGCTGGGTTGCCAATGTGCTTGCTGGATTGAGGTGAGGGGAATGGAGTGACTTGGGTGATCTCCCAGGTTACATCCTGCCTCCTTGCAACATTTTATCTTGTTCAACAGATGTTCCAAAGCTGCAACCGCACCCGGGTCTGGAGAAAAAAGAGGAAGACGATGATGAAGATGAATATGATGATGGCTCCAGTATTAAAAAACAGGCAAATAAGAACCGTGTTCAGTCAGGCCCACGCACACCAAACCCTTATGCCTCAGACAACAGCAGCCTCATGTTTCCTATATTGGTGGCCTTTGGTGTCTTCATTCCCACCCTCTTCTGCCTCTGCCGGTTGTGAGAGCAAGCCCCAAAGAGCATCAGCCAAAGGGCTGGGAAGGAAGGAGTTGGACCGAACACAGTTGCTCTCAGTTTCTCCATATTGTTCATAATTTAAGGGAGAAAAAAAAAAAAAAGATTAAAAAAAAAAAGATGATTCATTTGGAATGAATAGCAGGTCCAGGTAAGAGGGAGCTTACCTTACCCGTGCTAGCAAGCAGCGAGGCCCTTGCCTTCCCCTTCGCACCATGTGCAGCATCTGATCCTCCCTGGGGCATCCAAGAGTAAACTGAGTCCTGGCTGCCTGTGTATTGGGCTGTTGGAAGCTGATGCTCGCAGTCCTGCGCCACGTCCCACACTGAGAGTAATGCACTGCAAGATTGCTGCCTTTACTGGGTGGAATACGGTTCCTTAAGCAGCTCCTAAAACCAAGCCTGGGTACACATCTGGGAATATGGAAGTGTTGTGATTCTGTTGGGTCACTAACAACTATGGAGGATGGAGCCTGGCTCAGCGTCTCCCCAGATATGTGCAGCACAATGTATGGTACTTGCCTGCATAAAGATATCAAGACTCCAGCTAGCCTCTTGGACTCTGTGGAGATGTTCCCCTCTTAAGACTGCAAGCAGTGCTAGGAGCAGAGGGATTTTTCTGGCCTAATTTGCTGCACTAGTTTGGAGAGATTTTTCTACTTTGGCAATTTTGATGTTAGATCCATTGTAGAAGGATTCTGCTGTAGCCTATGAGAGGCTGACATTGTTAGCATCTGATCAGGTGCACTTGTTTTCCATATTGATCATGGCTTTTGTTTCCTTTAATATCCTTTTCTTTTCAAAGGTTTAATTTTAAGCCCAGTCCCTTATTTTGCTCTTTCTGCCAAGTGACCTCTCCTTTGGAAGAAGCTGAGAACCAGTTAACCAGAGAGGAGGTTCTGGACTTGTTCCTTGACCTTCTTAACAGTTAGCTCCACTCTCTGCCCCATGACTGTGAACATCCTGTGTTGCAGGACAGAACAGTGTGACCTTGTGGATGCTCCCTGTGAGCTCTCATTCCCTGTCATAGGAACCAGGCCTGCCTGGCAGCAGTGAGAAGCACAGTGGAGTTGGTTAGTGTCATCAGTTAGCTTGACCTTTTGTGTACTGAGGTGCTGTGGTGAAGGGTCAGATGTCCAGCATTTCAGTACTGTAGAGCAAGGTGGTTTGTTCCCCTCCAGAGATGTGTAAGTGATCAGAACTCTGGAGACAAAGTCACCTGCTTCCCTCTGGGAATATTTCTGCAAGAGGCTTCTGCAGAGCTTGTGCCTGCCTGACAGAGGCTGAGCAGAGTGAAAGCCCTCACTGCACTTGCTGATCCAGAGCTGTAAGCCCTCAGAAGCTGCCTTCCCATGGTCTTGGCCTCTAACATGTTGAGCCCTTCTGGCTGCTAGGAATAGGGGGTGTTCTGTGTGCTGGAGCAGGATCTGGCCCAGGTAGGATTGGGTCCTTGCAGGTCAGCTTTGATCCTGGTGAGCTCTGGGCCTACAGAACACTGTCATGCTGTCACTGTTCTCAGAAGTACTCTCTTTTTACCCACAGCAGCTGCACAGAGCAATGTCCACCTTGCTGTTGTCCCTTCTGGGGCCTGAGCTTTCCCAGCAGTTGTTCTTTTGTTTGATCTTCTGTGGTGGCTCAGCCTTTCTTTGAGCTGAAAAGGATCAACAAATTTCTGTAGTTTCTGGAAAGAAGGCTGAAGGAGCAGCCTTTCTGCTCGGCTGGGCTAAAGCAGGTGAAGCCTTTGCTTCCTCCTAACCCTCAAGTTGTGATGTGAGCTGCCAGCTTGTGGGCCTCAGAGTGGGAGCTGGGTCAGGTGTCAGAGCACTGCTCTGTGCAGCAGTGGAACTGATACTTGCCATTGTGATCTAATGTATCACTGCTATGGGCCTGACCCTAATGTCTGTGAGCTAAAAAGCAAGCAGCAGGACCTTAATTACCTTCTCTCCAGTTGCATAAGTGGTAACAGCCAGTTTGGGAGAAGCAAGAGCGTCCCTGCCACGCCAGAAGGAGAAGTCGGTCTTTAGAGAGAGCAGATCTTAAGAATAAACCTAAGCCAGGCCTGTTTCTCCTTCCCTTTGTGTGACTGAAACAGCACTGAGCCTTTTGATTATCCCAGATGGCAGTGAGCAGAAGGCCAAATGAATTCCCTTCTCTTTTTGGTGCCTTGCCTCAGGCTTTGAATAACAGTCTATTGGAAGAAGCTTCTTTTTTTTTTTTTTCCTTTTTTTTTTTAAGGAGCTTCTGAGTTGTTTTTGTTTTTTCACCAAGGGACAGGCATTGTCTGCCCTTGTGATCAGTGAGGACTGTCTCACTTCCCTGGATGCCAGCTACAGGTGTCACAGCTGAAGCAGAGAACTGCGAGTGAGTATTTTTGGTTCCAGTTCTTGAAGTCAATGGCAAAAAAGCCTAGCAGGGGATAGAAGAACTGGAAATGCTCCTTCAGGTCTGGTCTCCCCTAGAAATCTCCTAAAGGCAGAATGGAGAATTTCCAGGCAGTCTGGTGCCTGTATGTATCTGCAGTTCAGAGCAGAGTGAGGCATTGCTGGGGACTTGTATTTGTATAGTGCTAGCAGCTTCTGTGGGCAGTGTGGCATAGGGGTCCTGTCCCTCAAACTTGCTCGCCAAGGGCTTGTCCTGCACCACTTGGGTTTGAACAGGAGCAGAAACCTATGGTTTGTCCCTTGGTCTTTCTTTAAGTTGGAATGGTATTGCAGCAGCCAGGGAGATGTCTTGATATGGGAAACCGGGGTTCAACAGGCTTGTCTTTAAGGGAGAACAGCAGGACAGGGGAGAGGATGGGCAGGGCAGCTTCAGGCCTTAATGTGAGACAGATTCTGAGCAGCTGTAAAGTACCAGGTGTTTCAGGCTCTGTTTGGTGCTCAAGTGTGGGAAAGCCATCTGCTTCTTGCATTTATGTGGTGGGGAGGGAAATGTCCTTGCTGAGATTCCAAGTAAAATGGGAGTTGGGCCAGTACTTGGCTAATTTACCTGCTGGCGCTTCTACATCTCCACAACAAATGCCAAAGTCTAATACAATTCAAAGATGCTTTTTTTTAAACGTCAGTCTGGTTCCACCAGTCTGGCCTCACTGGCTAGTCCCAAATAGACTCCGACAAATATTCTCAACAGCACAAAACACAACACCAGGCTGGAGCTGTGAAGTCTTAGAGACATGACTACACAAACAGGCCTCCTGTGCTGCAACCTTGCGTCACGCACTGCCCAGCAGGGCTGAGGCATGTGCATTTCACCTTGGATCCAAATGGATTTGTCGTAGGAGTATAGTAGCAACCACATTGAAATGGTGCTGGGCTGGACAGGAGAGATGAAAGCAGGTCCATGTCTTCCGGGACTCTGGCTTGCTCAGAGTTTATTGCTGTATATTAAATACTATTTTTGGAGGTTGGGGGGGTTGGTATGGGAGGGGGAGGGAGGAATGTGATGGCACTGTCTCCAGGCAGATCAGTGGGACGCTACTGCAGGTTATTGATAGGTTTGGATTATTTTTTTTTGAAAAAGTGCTTTATTTTAAAAAAAAAAAAAAAGTAATCAACAAAACAGAAGTGCTTTCTTCCCTCCTAGAAACAGTGCTGGCTGATTAGAAAATGTGAATAATCTTTTACAAACATCAAAGGTCTCTGCTAAAGAGTTTGTGTGATGGAGATTTTAAGGCAAGGGCAAAGTACAGCTTGAACCAGTTTAACTGGGGAATGTGAATCTAGGAAATACAGGATCTCTGCCCTGGAGTTGTTCCCAGCCATGCATAGTGGGGATGTGCTTGCCTGTGCTACCACGGCTGTTCTGTCACACTAACAGTTCCTGAGCTGGAGTGAAGCAGTGTCTGGAAACCTGCTGGCAAGTGGGACTTTTTCAAGGCTTCTACAGGTGCTTTGCATGTTCAGTGCTTTCCCACTCAAGAAACAGCTGGGCTGGTGAAGCAGCACCAGAAAATTTGTGCTTTGTGCCAGGAGGCAGTAGCCAGGACTACGAGATGCTGGTCAGATAAAAGTGATGCTTGGGTCCCATCAACATGGCAGGTTTTGGTATTGGCAGATGGTTCTACTGCTCCATAGCATCTGGCGGCATAGGCTCGGAAGTGACCCATGATCTTGGCATCAAGGACACATCACAAACTGCTTGAAGCTGCAGGTCTAAGTTGTCTGTAAAGGCTAAACAGTGTGGGGAGAGATCTCTGTCTGTACTTGTCACCAGTACAAAGGGAGGATTTTTTTTATTTTACTGTCCATTGCTTTGTGTTATAACAACTTGCAGTGACATTTTTTTAGTTTGTTTTGCAGCAAGCTTGTGCTCTGGGTGAAAAGCACGGCCATCTATTTCTGATTGCATTGGCTTTGCAGGGACTAGTTTTGGGGAAAAAGATGAGTGTTGGGGTGGGTTATTTTATTTTTGGTACACGGTAGCGGTTTTATTTTTTTAATTTCCCCAGGATGTTTGGTTGAGGGAATATTCTGAAATCTACTGTCTGGCAGTTTTAACCAGCAGTGTGTTAAAGAAAAATAAACAAAATTATATTGTCACTCAGCTGAGGTGATCTGTCTTATTCTAGTGGTGTGAGGGCAGGAGACCCCCCTCTGCTTCATGGCGGGTGGTGCAGGAGGCTAAGGCTGGCTGCACTGCAGAGGGGACTACAGGCTGCTGCCACCGAGATGCAGTTTAACGTCCCACCACTGCTGTAGCCCTGAGTCTTTCCCTGCCGTTGCCTGCCTCCGGTACAGCTCTGCTGTTCTTTCAACAGTTTTTGTGTGTGATGAATTGCAAGTTGCATGGTACAACATCCTCTTAAAAGTGCTGATGTGGACTTTGTTGCTTCCTGCTCAGATCAGGAACACAAGAGATGTAATCTGCCTTCTGGGGTTTTGCAAGCTGCCCCATTTCAGCTTGAAACTGCCGAGACAGACAGAAAGGGCTGTAGCTGGAGCAGAGAGAAAGCAGCACCGTCTTCCTCTAGATGCCTTCTGTCAGAGGACAAGGGACCCTGGTTGCATATTGGGCAGCTGCTTTTCCAGACAGTCTGGGTCTCCAGTCTGTCCTTCCTAGGGCACAGGGTGGAGGAATGTCACTGGCACGGGCAGGCTTGTTGGAAATAGCATTCAGTTGATACTAGCAGGCACGTGCTGCTTACAAGTAGCAGCAAACGTCACCAGCCACTGCTCTGAATCTGTTTCCAGTCATCCTGAGTGCGGTGAGTGTCGGCTGGAGTCAAAAAAGAGGATGCAGAAGTTTCTTGTTCTTGCCCAGCTCTCTGAGGGGTGGAGGTGAATCTTGGCAGCTCTCAAGTGCCCAGTGTGGGCCGGGGACTGCCCTTCTCCTCAGGCTGATGATCCCGTAGGGTCCCGGTCCCTCTTGCCAGGCTCAGGAGAACTGTCCGATGTCTGCCCCGTCCCCCGGCAGTGTGGCCAGCCGGGTGTGACGGCAGCAGGGCTGGGGGTGCTGGCCGGCCCTCGTGCGGCACGCGGCAGCGGGGTGTGCTCCACGTCATCCCCGTGCCTACACTGCTCCAGCTTCAGCCACTTCCCAAAAAGTGCTCGCCACTCTTCTCTGCACAGACCGGGGCTCGCTGGGAGACACCCTCTCTCTGTAATTAGCCGCTGCGGAATTCATACCGTGATTTAATTAACGACAGGCACAGGCGCCCCTGCTGTGCAGCTGGGGTTGGAACCTCCCGGCTGCCTGGGTGGCGCAGCAGGAGCGGGACGGGGGTGCGGGCTCCGCTTTTTTCTGGGTTTTACGTTTACTTTTCATCAGGTGCCTCCCCGGCTGCTCCCCTCGCTTCGTGCAGACCCGGGCCGCGGCCGGCCTCGAGGTGAGTGCCGGCTACGGGTCCCCCCTCCGGCCACGGACGCGGCGGGCCCCACTTAGCTTCGGGCCCCACCTCGCGTCGCTAAGTGGCGCCAGGGCCCGCTGTCCCGCGCGACACCGCCCCTCGCTCCCATAGCTACAGCGGGAGGCGGCGGCCATCTTGGCGGCGCGCGGCGATGAGCGGCTCGAGGGCGCGGGCGGCGGCGGGGCCCGACAAGCGGCCGCCGCCGGGTGCTGGGGGGGCGCTCGGCCGTTTGCGGGGGCGGCGCGGCTCTGGCGACGCGGCACCGCGGCCGCCGTGGACCGAGTCCGAGCTGCTGGCGCTGGACACCGTCCGGCCCGAGCACGTTCTGGGGCTGTGCCGGGTGACGGAGAGTGAGTGGGGGCCGGGTCGGTGATCGGGGGCCGGGGCGGGCGGCCAGCACCGCGGGCCGGGTCGCTGCAGGGGAGCGGAGCTCGGGCCTGCCCTCGGCTTTATCGCAGCGTCCGGAAAGTTGGGGAATTGGGCTTCGGAGGCTTGGGGGTTGGGGTTTTTTTATGTTTCGTCTGGTTTTCTATCCCGATCCCTTCCCGTTCTGATTTTACTGCCTGGTACCGAGCGTGCCTTTGTTTCTTCTGGCCTCGGCGTCTGCAAAACAGTTTCCAGTGTGGCCAGTAAAAAAGGAAACTCCTTTGGTAATTGCTCAAAGATCTTTTGAAATGCTACTGTATACTTTCGTTCTCTTTCAGATTATTTATGCAGACCTGAGGACAACATTTACAACATTGACTTCACTAGATTTAAGATCCGGGATCTTGAAACTGGAACGGTGCTGTTTGAAATTGCAAAGCCGTCTGCTTCAGGTATGCTGACGGTTGCGGGGAATGTGGGAAGTTACAATACAGACTCATGTGAACCAGGCAGTCCAGCGATATGCCCTGGTGACTAAATTCCTCTCCTTTAAGCATAGCACTGCATTTACCTCTGCTGAGAAACTTGTTGTCATAGAAATGTGAAGTGATTAGCATGAAATGGGGAAGTACTATCAACTGCAAATCTTCCCTTGGCTGGTTTTGGTACAGTTTCTTTCTTGTGCTTTGGCAATTGTAAGGGGGATATCCTGTGAGGTTGAGCATGGTTTCAGCTCTGGAGCCACCAAGGCTGTGCCATCTGTCATAGCGGATCTTTTCTTTGTTACTTAGTGCCCCTATGAGTCTTACAGCAGTTCTTAAACACCTTTGCATTCAGTGCATAAGTAGTAGCCAGCTTGTCCCGATACACCCACTAGCCAGTATTACCTTTCCTGTATGCTTCTAGCAGAATAACTCTGAGCTGGTGTGTTTTCTAGAGCAAGATGACGAGGCTGAAGATGACAACAGTGAACTGGATGCTAGTGCAGGCCGCTTTGTTCGTTACCAGTTCACTCCAGCATTTCTCCGTCTTCGGACTGTTGGTGCAACGTGAGTATGAGTTCATAGAAAGAAGGGAGGATCAGATGTTTACAAAGTGTCACTTAACAGTTTATAGCAAAACTAAGCCAAAGTCTAGAGAGAACTCATCTTACACTACAACATCTCTCTTTCTAGAATAATTCTTGCCTGGTCTCAGGTACAAGGCTTTGTTCTTCCCAGTAGGAAGAGAGGTACGTCATAGCTTTTTTTTCCCCTACGTTTTATATACAGAGTCGAATTCACAGTGGGAGAAAAGCCAGTATCAAACTTCCGAATGATTGAGAGACATTACTTCCGAGATCGCTTGCTGAAGAACTTTGACTTTGATTTTGGCTTCTGCATCCCTAGTAGCAGGAACACATGCGAACACATTTATGAATTCCCTCAGCTCTCAGAAGACCTTAGTAAGTATCTCCTTTCCCACACTGAGTTGTGTTTGTTTCTCTGTGCATTTACTCATTTTGATCCCCTCTCTGCTTGTGAAAGAAGCTGTGACTGGGATGGAGGGGACAGGAATAAATAGATGCAAGTACCTGGTTTAAGCTAAGTGTAATCTTGACTGAATCAGATATTTGTTCTGCAAATTCTCCTGCTTTGAACGTGAAAGTGTAAAGCAACCTGTGTGGTCAAGTCACAGGGTGCAAGAACCGATCAGAGTCACAGGGTTGATAGGTCTGGTACCTAACAGTGTAGCCTGTAAGATAACAGAACCCTGAAAACAGCGTTCTGTTGATAGCCGTGCATCTGTTTTCAGCATTTGCTTGTTAGGGCTTGAGCCTCCTGCTTGAGCCTCCTGCGAACAGGGTTGGGTCTTGTCTGAGAGGTGTGTTTTTAAGCCTACCACTATCTCTGCAAATACACATTGTGCCAGGGTATGTTTGACCTCGGGGGGTGAATAGAGCAGAAGCACGTGGGCCCTCTGTAGCTGCCTAGGCGCAGTTTGTACCCTGCCTGTGTACATGTGGGGAGTGCTACTGCTTTTTTCGTTTGCAGATTGCTGCCTCTGCTTATAGATATGATTGCTGCTCTGCTCCAGTGGTGGCTCTGACAATATCTAAAGTTGTCTTGTGCGAGATTACTTAATCCCCTTTTGTTTGCTTTTGACACAACTTTTCCTGTGAATAGGCTACATAGGAAGGGGCAGGCCAGAGCTTTTGAAGTGTGCTTAGCAGAACAGTTACCTTTCTTGCTTGAGTAGGGCAGAGCATGAGTCTGGTAAATCCAGCAATGTAGTAGAGTCCTTTTTACTCTTGACTTTCTGCTGTCCAGTGGAGTATTGGCTGACTTTTGAATGTAATTGTTTTCTCTTTCACAGTCCGTCTGATGGTTGAAAATCCATACGAGACCCGTTCAGACAGCTTTTACTTTGTGGATAACAAGTTGATTATGCACAACAAGGCTGACTATGCTTACAATGGAGGACAGTAATCGTTCTGTGTCCACTCAATGCTGTGATGCTGTTAACCATTCCAGATGTCCAGGAGTGGACTGGAGTTGCTGTCTTGTGCAACAAGGCTTTTTGCCAGACTTTTTCTCACGAAGCAAAGATGACAGCTCATGAAAGTAAAGGAATCTCCCTGCAAAACTTCTCTACCCAACGCTGAGCATATCCTGCCTTCTGTTCTCTATTTCTGGCTACCTTCTGGTCATGGATCTGAAGCACTATGAGAAAATTCTTGCTGTTACGGCCTTTCTAGTTAGGTGCACCTTTAGTGTTTCTGATGCTTCGCCTGTTGGGTGACTTCCCTCCTTCAGGAGGTCAGGTTGTTTGGGTAAGCTGGTTTTTAGCATAAAATTTTATCCCTTTAAGTAGCCAGTGACACCTCAAGAGCAGATCTGTTCTTCAGTTGGGTAGGTCTTCTCTTCAGCGCACAGTGGTTTAGTTTGTAGTCTGGCTGACATTGCTTTTTAGAGTGTATCCCAATATTCTCCAGTGGGAAGGATAAAATAAGAGACTAATTGAGCTTCTAAGCAGTGTAGGAATCTTCCTTCTGCCTCCAGGGGCTTGAGGTGCCACTGAGAACAGCTTAACCTGTGTCTTAACAGAGAGAAAAGACAGGGAAGGAAAAGGGGGCTTCATCTGTCTGAGTTGGTTAACGAGTCTGATAGCAATTCTGTTTGAGCTCTTATGAGCAAGTTGCATTTTGGAGCTCGGGCCAACCTTAGAGCTGAAGTTAATCTCACAATATTTACCATTCCTCCTGCTTCCCTTTGTGTAGGAATTTTGGCTCTTGCTACAGAATGTATTGTTTTTTAGATTGACAGCACATTATCTGTCTAACTGGAAGGGAGGTGTCAGTCTAGTAGGGCTTAGAGGAAAAAGGGAGAATGTGGAAAAATTGCCTGAAATATGTGTAGGAGGGAGAGTTTCCTAGGCTTCAATCTCTGTACTTTTAAACCCAGATGGTCTGTCACAGGTGCTGGAAGGAGAGATGGTGCTGTAACCCGCTCATGTGTTTTGTTTCAATTGAGGTATTAGTAGCTAAAGCTTCCCAAGTCAGATCACTCAGTGTTACGGAGTGGGATTTTTACAGAGTGAGAATTTACGTGATTCTCTTCTTAATTGTTTGAGTTCCCATCACTGCTTTGCCTACTTCGCTGCTTATTTATGGTATCTGATGTTCTGCTGAGTTAGTTACTACCAGACCAGAGGGTGTATGTCAGAACTGCATTCGGGATCTGGCAATAAGAAATAGCATCATGCAGTGGGAGGAGGAGACCCATGTCTTCCCAGCAGCTATGCTGGAGCCCAGCTCCTGACCATACAAAATCTCAGCTAGCAAGACCATTTTCTGCCTATTTTGCTGGCTTAAAGACTGGTGCTTTAACTCTTTGCAACTGGGCTTGGTCAGTCCTGTCTCTGGTTAGTGGGAGTTAGCTTGTATCTAGACTAGAGACATTTGCTACTATTAGTCTCACTTGTTCTTGAGGCAGTTGAAACCTAATTCCTTGGTGAGTACAGCACCTGTACCTGTTGTGGTATATAAGATTCGGCATAGTTTATGTGTTAGCAGGATTAAGTGCAGTGGGTGTCACAGCCTGGAGTCTGTTAATGCATAGGCAGCAGTAGGAAACCTCTGCCCGTACCTTGCAGATTAATGCTGTTAACTTTGGCATAGAAGATCACCTGGCATCGGGGTAGGCAGTTGAGAGTATGTGAGGGGCAGCCGTGAAAGAATCTCCAGCTCTTGGGAAGATATTTAATTATGATTAACCACAACAAATGACCTGTTCTGGGTGGAGCATTAATCATAAGCAACCACAACAGATGTCTGGGGAATGCAGAGGGATGAGGTCTGTGTGGTTGAAAGACAAAGAATGAGTCTACCATCAGTTCCCTCCAGCATCTGTAAAGCACTTAGGCAGTCTTGTGTAGTTATTTCAGATTTAGTTAAAGCTTGCAAGGTGGAGCTTGAGTTGCCTGATGCAGTGATTGTCTTCAGAAGGCCTTGTGCTGTGCCGGTGAGGTGGGAAACTTCTGGTGGAAGAACAGTTGCTTGTGACAGGATGGGTTTGTCTGGAAGTGTGACTTTCATCCTAGAGTGTTCCAAGATGCTCAGGATAGTGTCTGAAGAGCTGCTAGTTATTCCCTGGGAAATTTAGCATACTGAGCTGAATTTGTATGTAGTATAAATCAAGGTGCCTTTAAATGTTAATTGATCTAATTTTCTGTATAAAGCAACCTCTTGCTTTTCTTACGATTGGGGTAATTCCCGTCTGTTTTCTATGTCACTGTGTAAAGGTTCTTAAAAGAAAGGTGGACTGTTGCCAGAGCAAGCATCAGAATTTACTGTACAGGCCAATATCACCTTGCATGAGCTGTTGGTGTCAACATGCAGCCCTGTACCGTCAGCTGTTTGTAGGGTTGTGGGTGCAGTGACTGAGGCAGGAGAGCACTGCCTAATTTAAATGTAGCATTGAGATGCTTACAGAAAAGTGGATTCCTGTCTTCCTACCTCTGCCAGAACTGATGAAGAAAAAAAAGCATCGAAGCAGTTGCTTTCCCATTGGTGAATGTATCAGATATTTAGCAATAAGAAAAGGAAAGCTGGAGGAAAATAGGAATGCTTCCAGGCAGCAGTAGCACCCCCCACTTTCTAGCCGACCTTGTTTGCTTTACCAGAGTAGAAGGTCTTTGCCCAAAAAACTTGCTGCAGAAAAGAAGCCCCTACAAGAGGGCAACCCAGCAATAAAAAGGTTATTTGTAATACAGAAAGTCAAGGATTTCCAGACTCCTGTCCCCAGATCAGCCGCTTTGCGAAGGTTCCTTTTCTCTTAGATGCTTTCTATAGTGTCTTCTCTTTGTGACAGGGATGGTGTCTTTGGTAAACACGGTTTAATGGAGTATCTTCCTTCTGGATTGTGTGTTCTGGCGCTTTAATTATGGGTCAAAATTACTTATGCCAGTGAGCTAGGAAGAAATTCCAGTGGGATCTTGTCAGGTGGATGGGCTGTCCTAGTCAGGTGCTGAATGCAAGGGAGGTGTTTTTCAGTGTTGGTTGAAGTTTGACCAAGAGAAAAGGTATCTGTGCAGACAGCTTCAATCAGGTCGCGGGCAAAGTTGGGAAGAGAAAGGAGCTGGGATCACACTGTTTTGCTATAACAAAAAAGGGACCAAACTCACAGGCTCATGGTAAATCTTTCCAGTATTTGTCCTTTTGGGACCAGGACCTCTTTTTCACATTTTTGAAGTTAGTGCTCTGGATCCATGCAAGCAGGCTTCCTGAGGAGCACATATTGCACCTTGTGAAGGAAAGTCATCCGTGGTTTTGGTAGGAAGTGCCTTCCTTTGTGTGTTTTCCTTAGGATTTGCAGTGTCTCTTGCTGCAGAGAAGCAGCAGCCTCCTCTCTGGTGCTTGAGGATGTTCATTCTGCTTATCCAAGGGTTCAGGAAGAATAAACCAAGTTTTTAGAAGGTTGTCGTGAATGAGCAAGGTGGTGGTGAAACAGTAAAGTCCGAACATAGTAACTCTACTTCTCGGCTCTGCAATTCATTACATCCTCTTCCAGTGTTTCCCAGTGTTTGCCTTTTGCCTTGCTGTCCTGTCACATCAAGCTGCCAAGCCCCGCACTGCCCGAGCGTGCCTTGGGACTGTCACTGCCGTTTCCCTGTGGCTCTGTGATGAGGACGAGGCTGAGGGATGGGGGCCTGTCAGAGTTATCACCACTTCCTCTGCAGCAAAGACAGTGACCAACACCACCAACTGCCCTCTGCACCTGCCCAGATCTCAGTGCTGCTTCAGGACTTGAATCTAACAGCGTGGCCTTTGGGCCGGAGGGAATTGCGCTGCCAGGGCCCGTGCCCTCCGCGGCGCCCTGCCCGGGCGGCGGTATATTTGTATAAACGTTATTTTGTCACCAGCAAAATAGTATCCTAATAAAGAGACCTCCCGTTTTAAAGGCGGCTCCCTTTTCAGTTCGGGCGCTGGCACGGCGCCGTGGCGCGCTTTGGCCGCCGCGCCGCCGGGGGGCGCTGGCTCTGTGCTCGCGCTCTGTGCTCGCGCTCTGTGCTCGCGCTCTGCTCGCGCTCTGCGCTCGCGCGCTCCCTGAGGCGGCGGGGGAAGCGGCGATGGCGGTGGCGGCGCGCCTGGCCCGCTGTGGGACGCCCCGGGGTGAGGGCGCCGCGTTCGGCTCCGCTCCTGAGGGGCCTGGGTCTGCGCGGGAGTTGGCGCCTCGTGTCCTCCGGGGCCCGGTGTCCCGCCGAGGCCCGGGCCCTCTCGGGCCGGTTTCGGCCCCTCCACGGGAAGCGACGGCGCTTAATGCCTCTGCGTCCTTTCAGCGCTGACCTTCGGGCGCCTGCGGCGGCTGCACACGGTGTACCAGACGGCGGAGCTACCCGAGACCCACCGGATACTGCGTGAGACGTGCCGGGACTTCGCCGAGAAGGAGCTGATGCCTGTCGCGGCTCGGCTGGACAAGGAGCACCGCTTCCCGGCCGAGCAGGTGCGTGCCGCTCCCCCTGCTGCGGCGACGGGGCCGCCCTGGCCTGCAGCGAGAGGGGCAGGAGCTCGGGCCGAGCAGAAAATGGAAGTTTAGAACAACCTGTGGGATTGTTCTGGGAATGTGGAGCTCGTAACGCCCGCAAGACTGTTTGAGCTCTTTGCCTTTCTGCTTTGCTGTATCTGGGTGTAGTATCGTTGGGGTTTCCCTTCTTTTATTTGCTTTCCTGTGGGCAGTGATACAGCTGACTTACTTGCAAAATCAATGAAATGCCTTTATATGCTGCACATATCCATAAAAAAAAGTTTATAATGAGGCATTGTAGGTGACGTATGTCCATTTCAGATCGTGGAAAAAAAAGACTGGGAGGTAGGCCGTGTTTGTCAGTCATCCTCTATGGTTGTGAAGAAACTGAGATCCCAGTCAAATTGTAACTTCTCTGGTGGAGAGCAATACAGACACAGCAGTACATTGTGCTATGTTGAGTAGATTAACTTGCCTGTCTTGTTGCAATGAAATGCTAGGCTCCAGAAAAATATATACTGTGGCATTAGCCAAAAGGCTCCAAGCAAGCAGAATCAGAGGCCTGCGGGTTTTTTGTCATACATTCCTCTTTCTATATTGGAGTAAGGAAGATAGCCAGGGAAGTCCTACTCAATCTAAGGAAGAAAATGCTTCCTTCTTTACTTCACTCTTCTTATCTGAGACTGCTACATTTGATTTTGAGTCTTTTCACTTGACTGTGTATGGGAAAATTTAAAATGTAAACAGTGTTTATTAAGGTAAAGCAACATACATAGAACTAATGACTGTCTTTTGTTCATGCTCTGGATTTGATGTAAAGGACTAGTGTTTTGGGTGCCCATACAGGAGAGAAAATATTTGTTTAAAAATTTTCTTGGTTCTTCTTAAAACAGACAGAAATTGGTAATACACTTATTTCTGAAACATCAAAAACTTGTCCTTTTAAGTAAAAAAATGGAGGAAAGCTTGTTTTTTTTTTCTCTTGTATGTTGCCAAATATTAATGAGAAAAATAGAGTGAGAAAGTGGGTGCTCTCAAGAACGTATGGTTAAGAAGCTAGGCATCCAGCTAAGGAACTTGGGGTGGACTAATTTGGAATGTAACCAACTATTCGGTTCACTGGGAAGCAAGACCTGGTTTTAATAGAAATGAAAAATCACCTTCTTGCTAACTGTTCTGTGGATTGTTCATTCTGTAAAATTCTTTTTTGTGCATTCCTAGGCTGAAGCTCAGCAGATGCAAAGGTAAAAGTCTAATGATTTTTATCAGCTAGATTTTGCATTGAGAGCATCCAGCTGATAAGAGACATGCAAGGGGAAGAGCTTTGTGGGAGGCTGAGGAAATGTTAGTGGGATTGTATTTCCCTGTTTCACCTTCAGAAGGCTCCCTGATTCCCGGTACTGAAGAGAGTTTTCTAAATAAGCCAGAACCTCCTCTTCAGCAGCAGTGACTGAATACAACTCTTGTGGAAGTTACTGGGACCTGGGGACACTTATCAATTTGTACAGTCAGATTCCCATTTCACCAGGTGTTGTGTGCATTTTTTCCTCTGTGTGTAGCCCTGCTATGATCTGTCTTTATCTCCATGTATCTGCATGTCTTTGCTGGGATGCTGCTGGTGCAGAGGATCTTACTTCTCTATTCCCTCCATGCAGGTGAAGAAGATGGGTGGCTTAGGGCTGCTGGGTATGGATGTGCCAGAGGAGTACAAAGGAGCAGGCCTCGACTACCTGGCCTATTCTATTGCTGTGGAGGAGATCAGCAGGGGCTGCGCATCCACAGGTGTCATTGTCAGTGTCAATAACGTGAGTGTCTCAGATTGACTGTGAGGGATGGGTGTGGAACCAAGTCTGGCATCAGGGGAGTTAGAGGAGAGGAGCTGCTGGGTGGCTTGTACTTTCAAGAGGCACTAACAACTCTCAATTCTTAAAGTCTTTGTATTTAGGGCCAATACTCAAGTTTGGCTCTGAAGAACAGAAGCACAAGTGGATTGCTCCCTTCACCAGCGGGGATAAAATTGGATGTTTTGCCCTTAGTGAACCAGGTGATGTGACTGTTACTGTTGCAAAGAACATGGGGCGGCTGCTTTTCTTAGTTGGGTCTAGGATGGACTTTAGTTCTGTGAAATTTGTAGCTAGGTGGTTCATGGCAATTCTGTGTAAATGAAATCCCAGTGCCTGAGGTATTAACTGCTATTGCCATGGTTCACACTGAAGATTTCCATCCCCCCTGTGTGTGCAGAGCTCTGGAGGTGGACACATCTTAAATGCATGGGCCTTTCCCCCTTCCTCTTTGTGTCCTCTGGGAGGGACAGTGCTGACACTACCACAGTTACAAGAGGTGCCACGAGCTGATGATGGGGGTGTCCCAGGCCCCTGTTGCATGCCTGAGTTCTGTTTGCTGGTGCCTTGTTCAGGAAATGGCAGTGACGCAGGTGCGGCATCTACAGTGGCACGCCTAGATGGTGATGAGTGGGTTCTGAATGGCACCAAGGCCTGGATCACCAATGCCTGGGACGCCTCAGCCACTGTGGTATTTGCTACTACGGATAAATCCCTGAAACACAAGGTGCGTTCAGTGGGTCAGTCGGGAAAGAGGGCAGGAGTAAAGGAGTTGTACAGAAGCGCTTTGAAAAAGCTCTCGAGACCCTGTAGAGCTCTGCAGGCAATGAGCAGAGGAAGGGCTGATGTGTGCTGACTTTGTTCTGTCTCAGCTCTCCCCTCCCTTCCGATTACCTAGGCATGTGGCTTCTATGGAAGACGTTTGAAGTAAGCCTGTTGACAGCCAGGTAAATGGGAAGTTGGCACCATTCCTAAGAGTTTGAGTCTTGTTGCAGGGCATTAGCGCATTTCTGGTTCCAATGCCAACAGCTGGGCTGTCACTGGGGAAGAAAGAAGACAAACTGGGAATCCGAGCCTCTTCCACTGCCAACTTGATATTTGAGGACTGCCGGATACCCAAGGCCAACCTACTGGGGCAGCTGGGTATGGGCTTCAAAATTGCAATGGTAAGAGATGGATTGGGGTGCAGCTGTGGTTGTATAAAGCCATTGTTCCCAAGCTTACTGTTTCAGCCTTGTGATCACTTTGATGAGAACCACTGGTGTAAGCTGTTCTGTGTAACACTAAGCAGTTGACTCCTTTTGCTAATATGGGAGAAATCATTTGTAGAGCTTTATGAATCATTAATTTACCATAGACCCTTGACAGCACTTTTTTGTAGACTCGGCATAGCAGCTCTCAGATGAAAGAATGCCAGTGCCACTGAGGTGCTGTGTCAGCAAGGGTGGTGTTTTACCATTTTTCTCTTTTCCCAATGCTCTCTTCTTCCAGTTTGTACCTGCAGATAAAGGGGAAACATAGCATTTCCCCTAAATACTGTGGCAGAGGAAAGCTGTGCTGGAGGCACACAACAGCTTCTGCATAGTGTCTCAAGGTGGATAAAATCCAAGTTATGGCAGGTATGTGAGTGCTGAGGAGGTGCCAGGCAGCTGTGGAACAGTGAGTTACCTGCAGTGATGCACTTTTCCTTAGAAGTGTTCACTGCCTGCTCTGTAGGGGCAAACCCCTGTTTGTTGGCCAGAGTTTTTGGAAAGTACTGAGATCCCTGGAGACCAGTCCATTCCATTGTGTCCACAACTGAAAGAACCCATCAGTCACTAACCATTTTAAGACACTGCCTAGGACTGAGGAGGTGAAGCCTTTGGTCACTCTGCTGTAAATTCTTCCTGTGCGTAGTGAGGTGGGGAAGCAGTTAGCAGCCCAGTGGACAGGTGTTTGAGAAGTCAGGTTACTAGTAATTTTGAAAAAGCTTTCTTCATTATGTGTACTGATGATGAGGGCAAGGAGGAAAACTGACAAGACTTCCATTTTTCTTTCAGCTACAAGTAACCTGCTCAGTGAGCCAGTACTCTGGCTAAAGGGACCAGAACAGCTTCTCATTGTGCTGTTTCCCTTATTTGCACCTACTTTTTTTTTCCACCAGCTACTAAGAAGCAATACACCTCCTTTCTGCTTTCCTCGTACCCTAGATTCTCTCTGCAGTCCCCAGTATGTTTTATAGGTCTCCTGCATAAGTGGGAATATTCTGAATCGGGGAGGTTTGACCAAAGGCTACAGCAGCTTCTCAGCAACAGAGAAATGCGAGCATGTAGTTTTATTTGATCAAACAGAACTTAGCTTAATACATGTATTTTGTGTCTTTCACAGCAAACTCTGGATGCAGGAAGGATTGGTATTGCCTCACAGGCTCTTGGAATAGCACAGGCAGCTCTGGACTGTGCTGTGGCTTATGCGGAAAAGAGAATGGCCTTTGGGTCGCCCATCACAAAACTGCAGGCAGTGCAGGTACGAGTAAGACAGAGGGGGCAATTCCAACCAGTGCTGGTGCTGGTGGAAAGTGCACGTGGGTTCTCAGGCCTGGCTTCAGACAGGCAGTACCCTCTGCACTGTCTGGGATAAACAGGGTATTAGTTTCTGTTTACAAACACCATTAAAACCAGTTGTTGGGATGGAGGTGCTCCTTTTCTGACAGTATTGGCCTCAGTGGTGGAGAGTCCTGCAGTTTGTTCTTGTGCCAGCAGAGGCTGCCACCTAGAACAAAGGCAGTGTTTGTCGTTTCAGTTTAAGCTAGCAGACATGGCTGTTGCCTTGGAGAGTGCACGTTTGCTGACCTGGAGGGCTGCTATGCTGAAAGACAATGGGAAGCCCTTCACAAAGGTATGTCCAACCTTGCATTGGTCTAGCAGTGATGGTGCTGAGCACAGGGCAAGAAAACTATGCTGTGTGCAGCTACTGGCCTCTGCTCTATCCTCAGGGAGCTGTCTGAGCTAGGGCCTGGCTTTAGCCAAGGGGAGAGGGGTGGCCACTGTCTGCTGGCATCAATGATCAGGGCTGTCTGCACAGCTCCTCGTGCACATGAACTGTTCCTTTTCGTGATAGCTGCACCCTCAGTGATGTTTTCCTTCCCCAAAGGAAGCAGCGATGGCCAAGCTGGCTGCATCAGAAGCTGCAACAGCCATTGCTCATCAGGTACCTACTTCAATGGACTTCTCTGCTGTACAGCATGCTGAAAGCGAGTTTGTGGTGTCGCACAACAGGTGCTGGGGGAAGGTGGGGTGGACTTCACTGGAATTTAAAAAAAAGAATTGCCAACCCTTGTGATTGAAGGTGGGTTGTGGAGAGGTAAGGTGCAGGGAGTTGTGCTGGCCAGTGGCAGCTGTATTACAAAAGTTTTCTTGTGCCTGCTGCTGCCCAGGGCAATGTCAGAGTTTTGCAGCAGGATGAGTGATGTTAGAGGGACCATGGGTATACCAGTCAGGACTAGTATGTTTGTAGTATGATAAGCAAATGGACCAGGAGCTTGGGTGTCTGCAGTTATTTTCCCCTGTCCTTAATAAACGTTCTGGCTGAACATGGATCACTAGCACATACTGCTGAAAGGATTCAGTGTTTGGGACATCACTGTTGCTCCTTCCCAGCTCAAATCCTATTTATTCTTCTGCCAATGGGCTACAGTCATTCCCCCTCCTCCCTCCCCCCGTTACGTTTGCAGTGGTCTTGGCACCTTTTAGGGTGGCTGTGGTCTGCGGAAAAAAATAGCTCCTTGTCCCTGCTTCCTTTCTAACCAGCTACCTTTCTTTCAGGCCATTCAGATCTTGGGCGGGATGGGCTACGTGACAGAGATGCCAGCAGAGCGCCACTACCGTGATGCTCGTATCACTGAGATCTACGAGGGGACCAGTGAGATCCAAAGACTGGTGATAGCAAGTCAACTGCTGAAGGCCTACCGTAGCTGAAACAGCTGACCAGAGCAAGACACTGCTCCAAAGTGCCTCACAACAGTGCACAACAGCAATCAAGTCTTGGCCCTCTTGAACAAGGGTAACGTTCAAAGTTTTCCTCATCAATGAGTAACTGACCCTCTTGTTAAAATGTGCTGATTCTTCTTTGGACAAAGTATGGTACACGGGAGGCCATGCTTATTTTTGTAAGCAACGTCTGTAAGTGCAAAAGGGAGGAAGCAACCTATCCATGTAGGGGAGCATAAGTCTTTTTCAAAAAACGGTATTGTTTTCGTTTGGTAGTAGCAAAATGATCTTGGTGAAGTCAGCAGCTCTCACTGTGCACTTTCCTGGCAGTGCCTGTTAGGCAAGGACATGTAGCTATGTGGTACTCAATAACTGGTGCAAAAGCTAGTGACCCCTGTACCAGGCTCCAGGTTACATTGCCTCTTCTGATCAGACTACAAATTAGAGTTTTAGGTGTGGGATGCACCTGAGTGTGAGCCGATAACTGGATAGAGGCTGCGCTGCCATAATGTGTGCAGCTGTGCACTCTTCCCCACTGTCAGCAGGAGAGGAGCCAGATGGAGACACACAGGTACTCCCTATGTACAGCCTGTGGTTGCTGCCTGTGTAGATGTGAAAACAAAGGTCAGAACTCTGTTGCCCAGGAGCCTGCTCACTCAGCCACTTATGGGTGTCAGCATGAAAGTGAAGGACAGAAAAGCTGCACTATCTGAGACTGATTGATTGTTTTTTAAAAAAAAAACAAACAAAAAAAAACCACCAAAAAAGCCTCTGCTCCCAAAGCTGCTTTTACTTTAGCCAACACCTACCTAGCAGAAGAGAAGGTGGATGAAGTGGCAGTAACAGCCTTTAATCCCTATTTCCCAAGGAAATGAAGAGAGGATGTAGAAAACCTACCAGGAAGCTTTAGCACATAGCCTCAGTTAGCTTTGGCAAGAGAATAAATTTTAGAAGATTCTAACTAAACTAAAAGCTCTAAACTAAACTAAAAACAGCCAACCTAAAAGCTCTAAACTCAGGAAAAAATGGAGAGGATTAAGAATACAGGCTGTATGCTCCACCCCTTCATCCAAACAATGAGTATACTAAAGGTGAATGGTTATTTTCCTGTGGTGCCACTTATTTAAATTTGTGTGGAGAGAGAAACAGCAGGATTCTACTACACATCAGCGAGCAGAGAAGATAAATAAAACCCCATTTTAAAGGAGTACCAGTCCCCACTTTTTTTTTTTTAATGCAACTATGAATTCATTTAGAATATTTCCTTCCAAGTAGCTCCAAGAGCATAACCACCAAGGCCTACATGCACCAGTCACACAATGCTCTGAGCTGCAGTGAGTGTTTGTCAGTGCAGACATCTGAGCAATACAAACAATCCCTTTGCAGGGTGCTGGAGGGCAGCTGCATGTTTGGGCAAAGGCCTAGGATCTGGAATTTCTCCTTGATGTTCTCACGGACCTAAGGAGTAGCAGAAACAGAGACATGCAGGGAACTGAACAGGCGTATTTCTACCAGGAAATGCACTACATGCACTGCAGCTGTTCTAGAGAGAACACGGGGCAACATCATCTAATTGGCTGTTCCTGCAGGAGCCCCTGCTGCTCTGTCTGCAACCAGAGCTGGCTCTTGGGAATGCCTGGGTCCCACACCACAGGCCTCCTTAACAAGCGTCCTGCTAACTGCCGTCAGTACAAGAGTTGACCTGGTGGCACCTTGCCGAGTAGGACACCTCTGCCATAGTCTCTATCAAATTACACTGCATGTCATCAGGTTACAAAAAAGGGTGGAGCTGGTAAAAAATCACTGGTGTAGGTACAGCATGCTGATCAGGTTCCTGGGTCTAGGAACAGCTCAAGATACGCAAGTTCCCTTTTGTCATTACTAAAAAACACGCTTTGAGAATGCAAAGGCTCTCAAACAAAAGCTTTCCCCTACCTTCCCTGCTGCCAAAGCTCCAGAGAAGGATTGGTACCTGTCACACAGCACCATTCACAGCCATGCTTTGGGGTAAACAGTACAGTTATGCAGGCACCATTCACAGCCATGCTTTGGGGTAAACAGTGCAGTTATGCACGCCTGCCCCAGGGCTCTGAGAGCAAAGACCTTGCTTTTCTCAGAGCAAGGTACCAAGATCCTACTCTTGCTGCTGCTGACGGAGAGAACTGGCACTGTAATGCATGTACATCTGCTCCTCAGGGCTGTTACTGAAGAGAACTGCTGAAAGCGCAAAGAACAAACAAGTTTTGCAGCATTAAGCAGGGAGTTCCTGCCACGAGCCACCCGGGGCAGCACTAGCCCAGGTCAGCAAGTTTGGGGCCAAGCTTGTCTTTGAGAAAAGGGTCTACTGACAGGTGAAGTCAGAAGTTTATATCAGTTTACAAACTCAGCCAACATTGCAAAGCTGGGGCACTGAGATGGGAAATCGGGTCATACACAAATCAGGAACAGGTGGGGAAGGACACGAGCCACAGCTACACATTTCAAGAACATTGTGGGTTATGCCCCACAGTGCTCCAAGCTATGTGGAACTGGTTGAGACAGACTGCTATGGAGGAAGCAGGGCAAGCCCTAACTACAACTGTTCTCAGTCACAGTGATGAGGAGTTACTCCTCTGCCCACCTTTGATTTAATATATTTTGTCACATATGAAGCTCACAGTCTTTTCATGTGAGTTCACAACAGACTGACGGACCAGATGAGCTGTTCTGGGCTGTCCCAGTTAAATACACACAGGTAAGAAATAACTCGCTCTTCCTGGGGAGCACAGGCATGAAACGGCCCGTCCCCTACCTAGGGTGAGGAGCTCCCTGGAGTCTGGATCCCCTGCTGAAGCATCTGCCTTCCTTGGAGCTCAGTGGGATGGGGCTGTCTCTCAATTTCACACAGCTTCAAAAAAGCCAGAAGTGCCATTTCAAGCCTTCCAAGCTTAAGTAGCCTATAAAATGTCCTGCAGGACTCCGCTGAAATTGCTACACACAAAATCGCGTTCACATCAGCATAGTCTCCACTAGTAGTCTTTTTTGACAGCATGATCTACAAGGAAAACAGGACAAATCAGTTTGGTTTTAAAATTAAAACAGGGTTTTGCCTAAGCTGAGAGCCTTCATTAATACACACAAACTAGGCAACAGTCCAAGTTATGTTGAGGATCTTGGAAAGCATGAAAATTAACAAATTTGAAAGACATCCTAAAGTAAAAAGCAAAGTACTTGTAAGAATAACAGGAAGAAGACATGGAAAAGGGATAAGACAATGTGACAGTGTTGTAACTTGAATAAAAAAAGCAGTTTACTACTGGTTAGCTAAAAATTTCAAATTCCACTCGCTCGCTACATGTGTAAAAAGAAATACTTGGGAGCCTTCGCTCCACTTCTCTCTCCAAGGAGGTCAGTACTGAAGCAGGGGGAGTCAACCCAACTGTCAGTATGTATTTCCTAATTGCCTCAAAAACTTCTTCCCCTTCTCTCTCAGAACAGACTGTACTTCCACACTCCAGACAGGAAATGTTCATCTTGTCAAACAGCTTCTGAACGTCACAGGACAAGCTGCTAGGCTAGCCACCCTGGTGTGCTCCTGAGCCTCTGCAGGCAGCACATATGGCCTCGCAGCTGGGCCAGGCAGGTTTGGCAGGTTGCTCCCAAGAGGCCAGTACAGACCCAGCATGATCTGCTTGCATTTCCCATACACTTCACCCATACAGGCTGGCCAGACAACTCCAGGTCATTTCTGAACCCATGAAATATTTGCAAGACTAAGTGTGACCTTGGGGAAATTTCAAAATACAAACCACAATTTTAAGCTGACTCTTCCCAAAGATGCAGCAGATAAACAACTCCAGAACTGTTAATAGGTTTGTACATTACAATTCTGGGCCATGTCCTGAAACTGCTACAAACATACTCTAGGTCCATCAATTTTTTGCCAGAATCATTTTGCCTTCCTATTAAAAGGCTTACGTTAGTCAAGCACTGCTGTCAGGTGAGTAACAGGGCTGGGAAGATAAAGCAGTAGGGAACTGGATCTAAACATGTTATTCCACTGCTTGGAACCTCTGGGGGCAAAAACAGACAGTGTGTCCTTTTTTTCTCTCTCTGAATATCCTCATAAATATTTTTCCTTCAACTTAAGTGTGAGGTGTGTAGCTGAAACCCGATGCTTGCCTTTTGTCCCGGGCTGACTGCAAGTCTGGGACCTAACACCTGCTGAACAGTCAATGCTGATTTTAAACTGTGTACTTCATAACAAGTGACAGTTACCTGATGATAAGCATTGCAGACACATGATAGAGGAAATGCTTTCGATGAAGGGAAAAGTATGAACTGGGAAAAAAAAAAAAAAAGTAAAATTAATATAACTCACAGTACTGCCCTGCCACCCCCCTACGGCTTTGTCTTGGAGCCCCCACAGGGCTGTGCTCACTGTTCCTCAGTGGTTCCACCCATCCCAGATCAGCTCTAGCAGCGCGGAGCCACAGCCCCTCAGCCCCCAGAGCTGCAGGGAATGGAGAGGTGCATTAGTGACAACACACACCCCCACTTGGACAAACCGCTGCCGCATTACATGTGGTCTTACAACAGCGATGAAGCAGAAGGGATCAGATGTTTTGCTTCCTTACCTGTGGTAATGAAACAGCATCCCTAAGTGATATTACTCTTCAGTCAGGTTCATTCTTACACACTCCTGTTTTCCAACCAGTTAGCAGCATCTGTCCAGCTAAGGAGCTGTGCACTATTGGGAGAGTTCCCAAAACCCAGCCTGGCAACAGTATTTTAAAGGACAAAAGCTCTAGTTACCTCCAGGAAGCCTTTCAGTCAATAAAATAACAGAACTGGAACTGCTGGTTTAAAAAAATAATAAAATCCACATTTTAACAGGCTACAGGTACAGAGCAGTCGACACAAACTCCAACCAGTCACAACAGGAAAGGACAGTTTTTCTTTTTTCCTTTTTTTTTTTTTCTTTAAGGGGCTGGGGCATGGAAAATACAGCACACACTAATGAAACAAAATGCAAAAAATACAAAAAAAATAGAAAATAGAAAAAATGTATTTACAAGTGATACATTACTATGATCAGAACGCACAAAGACAACTGCTGCTATAATACATGCACAGGGTCAAGAAGAACTACTAAAAACCTGCAAGGGAGCTGTTTGTAAGAAAAAAAAAGAAAGAAAAAAAAAGAAAATTAAAAAAAAAAGAAAAAAAGACACCCCACCCTCTCTCGTCTCAAACGAACAGGGCTGGGTTTGGACTTTTCCCTTCCCTAGTTTGCTACATAGATCAAAACCAAGTATCCCCTCGCATCCATGAGTAGAAGCAGTACAAACACTACATGTGGGTTCAACCACAGGTTCAGTTGCGGGGGGGTGAGGAGGGGGAGGGGGAAGGGAAGAGAGCAGCAGCAGCTCAGTGTGGATCCATAGACAGGAAAGCCATAGTAAACTGCTCTACATGCTAAAAATTACAGCAAGCCCCTGTCTGCTACATAGCATGATCTTTGCAGGTTTTCCTTTTCATTTATTCATATATATATATATAAAAATGTGTGTGTATATATATATATATATGTATAAAAATCGTGCCCTTTTTCACTGCAACATGACATCTGGGTGGAAATGTTACAACAAATTTTTATATGTATACTGCAAGAAGTCACTCCATGTCTGTGGATTTAATAAGTAACCTCACACCACAGGAAATATTTAATAAATCAAAAAAAAACCAATATTGTGACAGAAGACCTTCCGTCTCAGTTCTTTTCAAAATCAAAGTCCAGCAGGAAACTGGTCCCAAGGAACACGAAGGGTTCTCTGAAGAAGCTGCAGTTTGCTTAACCGCTTTTTCTTCTAGTGTTCACAAGTTTTTGAACGACTTCAAGCCGTTTCAGTTTCAAGTCTGTCTCTTCCTCTCTCACCAAGGTCATAGTCTGGTACTAATCCATCCAAGTGAGGAAAAGAGGAATCTGGCTGCAGGTGCACAAAAGGTCCCCAATTCCACATCTGCTGGGAGATGCAGAGTCACATGGAACGCTCTGGGATCTTAACTTTTTTTTTTTTTCCTTTCCTTTTCCTCCTTTTAATACAAAGTCCTTTCATACAAGTCCCATAATTGGTACCTTCCCAAGTACCAGCCAGTCCAGCTCTGGGAGACAATAAAGCCACAAGTTAAAGTGAATAGGACCAAGGCAGAAGTTCAGGTCACTTTCTCTGTTCCATCATACTTCCAGGAAACGGGAGCTGCTGGACTTGGAGTGGAAAGGCTCAGACCACATGCGACGTAGATCACCCTAGGCAGGAAAAACCATATCATCAGAAACTCTGAAGACCATTTAGAATTCAGATTTTAAAAGGCATACGGAATTGCAAACATGTCTTAAAGCAAATCTATTCTTTGCTTGTTTTTCTAATTACAATGAAGACAGTAAAAAAAAATGCTTTCCCTGACAGGCCAGAACATCTTTCTTTGGCAGCAGATCTATCTAAAACGGGCTTCTGATGGGAAGGAGATATTTCTGCAGGCAGGAAATTCTGCCTCTCCTTACACACCACTCAGAGATGGATACATGTTTCAACAGCGGACCCCTAACAGGCAAGGTTACATTTCAAAACTTCAGTTCCAAACAGGAGACTGCAAAGAGATAAACAAGGATCTGCCTCTCCAATCTCTGTTTGACCTTTGGCACACGTTCTTTCACAATCAGCTGGGCAACAATAAATTCACTCATTTAATTAAAACAGCATTTAATACTTCAGAATTTGCTTAGTTCATAATTACTGTTACATTATGTACATAACTCATCTTCTGTTTCAGGAACTCATCTCTCAGTTCCTTAGTCCTCCACACTGGAGATTCACCCCAGTGCAGCGGTACTCAGCTCCAGGCCTGGGCTGGTACGGACACTCATGAGAGCTGCTGCCCGGCAGAGGAACGCTGAGCCACTTCCAGCTGGCCCCAGGGTCCCCTGCTGCCAACGTCTAATCCTGGCTTACCTTTAAATAGGCCATGGTGAGGAGTGGCAATAAAGTAAATGGTACTAAGTAGAGAAGGGCAGGCTGGGCTGCCCGGTGAATGCGAGAAGCTACTGTTGCAGTTAATAGACCTGTAAAAGAAAAAAGTGACTGTGATCTCTTTGAGTTGCGTATGAGTGTTCTTGTCATTTCATTAACATGTGGCTCCTTCCCCACCATTGTAAGAGCCAGGCTGTGGAAAAGTTACTTATTTGCGCCCCAGTTTCCTACAATAGATTTAAAACAAAATCGACTTCACTATGAGGCAAAACAGTGTTGAGGCACTTGCTCCAGTTTTGACTCTTGTACTAAGCTACAAATAACTCAAACAAAATGCAATAAAAGGTGAAGGGGAAAAAGCTGGATGCACCCCGCTGAGGTGCTGCCCCCAGTGCTGGTGTCTCCCAAGCTGTCGGTCTGGGGCTCCCAGCCTGAGAAATGGGGCCAAGAAGGAAAGCTGCACATACCAGGAATGATTTCCTGGATACCTGTTCCAAAGGGACCAAAGCAGGAAAGGGGAGGAGGGAGGAGGAAGGCTACGGGTAGGAAATTATCTTCCCTTGTCATCCTTGCATCCAGAAGGATTCCAGGAGGTCAGGACATGCACGCACACCTCCTGACCAGTCTATTTTTGTTCAGGAGGAGAGGGATGTGTTCATGCACAGCATTCTGGTTGTGACCACTTATGCTATTCTGTATATACTAAAACATCACAGGACCACATGCATTAACAGTGGAATACAGCACAAATTAACTGGATAGACTCTAGATGTACTCTTGCACAGCATAAGCCACCTAGAAACTCCCATAACCCAGGTACAAGCTATGACACCATCTATGCTAGTAGAGCAAAGTATAAAAAGTTTTTAACAAAAATATGCTGATAATCTGTTTCATCCTATAAATAAAATACAACAACAATATCTTAAAGGCGACTGTAGAAGGGCTTTTCTCCCTAGCCCATACCAACAAAACCCAAAGAGAGGAGGATTAAAAAGAACATAAGCAAGCGTTCTCTCAAAGCCTCTTTACATTTGCTTTGATCATCTTCTAAAAACCTACTACAGTGATCCCCCTTCTGCTCACTAAGCAGCTGTCCATATCAAACTAATTACTCACCTACAAAATATCCAATCAGTGTGCAGTGAAAGTAGGAAACCTTCTGCATTCGGCCAGAGATATTCCCTG
Source organism: Clamator glandarius (assembly GCA_033459285.1). Taxonomy (NCBI): domain Eukaryota; kingdom Metazoa; phylum Chordata; class Aves; order Cuculiformes; family Cuculidae; genus Clamator; species Clamator glandarius. The sequence goes on along the minus strand of JAUNZM010000184.1, from coordinate 2,418,879 downwards.
CCCCAGGGGCACCACAGGAATCACTGTTGGCTTGCTTTTTGTAGTTATCGTACCGCAGGACAAAGCAGAGCAGAAGACCTGGCATCACAATATCACCGATCCCCAACATAGAGAAGTGGCTGCCTGTGGAACTGAAGAGCAACTGGCATCGGGTTCGTGCCCAGGACGCAGATGACGAGCTCCAGGCTCCTCCTCTGCGGTTTTGAGCTTCACTGTGCACATCCCTTCTTTCTACCAGCAAACTTTTACATACCAAAAGTTAAGTGCTGGCCACTGGAGAGTATTCCTCAGTGACTTTCCCCTTTACCCCAGCTCAGTTTCAAACACACCCACTTTGACAGAAATGACATTGCTCCACACCAGTTAATTTCTACCAGCAGTATTTAAGTGGTTTTGCTCATAACTCACTCAATGACATAGATCCATCAACTCGGCGTTCCAGCCTTCTCTTCTGCACATTGATGGGAGGTACCAGCTGACCATTTTACTGAACTGTTTAACACAGACACCACACCTTCATTCCCATGTACACACGTCATCTCTCATACATGGCAATAATTCCATTTATGGACTTCTCAGATCTTTGGCCTCATTCAGGCAAAACACACAGAAAACTGTAGTCTCACCAGACTCCCAGAAAACAGCCACTTGCCAAATAGATCAAGAACTAAAATTGCCCATTATCTTAAATCAAACATCTTTTTCATGAAAACAAAGCCAAAGTATCACAACTTTTTTGTTCTATCAGCGCAGATAATCAACCTCTAATCTCTGTAATTTCAGCATCACAACATCTAAAGAAACAAGAACACAGGGAATATGCCAACATAACCTACTGCATAACACCCAATCAGGCCTAGGCATATCTGACTCAAAGCCCAAGACACAATGGAACCCCTGCGGCAGAAAGAGGTGGAAGAGTTGCCCTCCAACACAGCAATGACCTGGTAAGCCACCCTCGCTTAGATCGGCTTCTAACTCCCTTCCTAATCACTTGCAGTTATGTAGTAATCAAGACTACTCTGATGTTACAATAAACCTCAGGTCTTTTGCTTCTAAGCATTACATCATAAATCCTGCAGTGGCAGTTATTAAACTGTAGAACTTTGGTGTACATGGAAAAGCATCTCCTGTTGTGACCCAGCCACCTTTTAACCCAATTAGGATGGCATATGCATGCTGCAAATCAGCAAACGCAGTGTCAACCCTCACTACTAATTCTGTAGCTTTGCATCATAAACAGGGAGTGACTACATAGGGAACTAAGCTGACATTTTCCTACAGAATGAGGGAGAATTTTGCTTATCTAATATAGTAAAGAACTGTTGATTTTACCTTGGAAACACAAGTTTACCAGGCAGAGACAGACGTGGAACATCTCTACCCACATTTGGTCCCAGGTGAAGTTTCCGGGATAAAACGTCAAGGGGATTATCAGCTGGTTGTGTGGCCACTTTCACCATAACATTGCTGTTAAAGATGTAGGCAGAAAAAAACACCTGCAAAGCAAAGAAATCACCAGAAATGACAAACTGCAATTACATAGCAACTCAAAGCTGCATCTATTTTTTGCTTTGCTTATTCAAGAACAGAAAGGCTACTGTCCAAATTTTTCACATGCAGATGTTGTATATAAGTTAATGTAAGGCAATATGTATTCCAAAATTCATATAAAGTTTTTTACACTGTTAATTCTCAAAATATCTGGAATATACTTTCTGATATCGGGATACTGATCAACAGACAGAGATCCTTTGGCAAAACATCTGTCCAGACCACATGCAGGCAGCCCAGGACTATGCAGGCAGGTAAGAGGATACTGAAAACACAAGAAAGCTTGAAAGCAGAGAAGGGGTAAGTGCAGTGCTAACCCATAATGGAGCGATGCAACACTTGTTTCGAACAGGCTTTTATGGTACAGCTCATCGCACTGGGAAACCAACTGGCTGCAAGAGTTGCCAGCACGTGTGCCCTGGATCAGTGCTCAGTGTTATGCAAAGGTAAAACAAAACCCTTCCATGATTACAGAATACATTCAGTCACGTTTCTTGTAAAAGCATGGCAAGATTTTATGCCAGCTTTACTGGCTGCACGTTAGTTCACATTCCTGCCCTGAGGATTTCACTGCTAATCTAAAGTTGGCCAGTGTGGACTGTGCAAGCATGGAAAAGGCTCCATGTCTACTTGGAAATGCTTGTTTCGGTTGGCCTTCAGCCAGGTTTTTTTTCTTAAATAACATCCCAAAGTTGAAATATTCTAATCGTGTTCTGCTTTTGTCAACTAATTAGCTAGGAAATCATTCCGTATCCTGACTTGAACATCTCAGAATGGAGCTAGGAAGCCAATCTTCTGGCTTTGCCAGATTTCATCATCTTCATACTAGAACATTTCATGTAAAAATGGCCCAATGCCACTTACAAATCCAAAGGATAAAAACAGTTTTAGCAAAACCAAACAAAACACTTACCCAAAAGACATCATAAATTAGTAACCCAGAGAGCAGCAAGCAGGAAACCTTCAGGCTCGGCAGCCGAACAAAGGCTATCATTGCAACACACAGGCCCATAGCCAGAGCTACAAAATGCAAGTATGTAGTTAGTTCATTGAAAAGAGCAAAACAAAACAAATCCCCCTCAAACCTCTACCTCCCTTCCAAATACCCTAAAGAAGCCTCTGTTTGCACCTGGGCAGGCACTAGATGACTGCCTGCTGTTTCCAGATAGCAAAATTCTTATTTCAGAAATACATTCACTAGCCAACTGCAAGCCAGTGCCCATGGAAGCAGAAATGCCTTTGCACAAACAACTGCCACTGCCCACCACAAAGACCATTTTCACATCTCCTAGAGACTACCTCCCCATAAAACACTGACCGCCCAGTTAAGAACAGAAACAACAAAACAGCTTTGAACTCTGTGTGTCAAACACAAAGGTATGATGTTGCACTAAAGGGAAAGTTTCTAGTATACATATAAAGTAAATAAAATCCATGACTCTTTATTCAGAAATGGCACGGTTGCGACATGTTAGAACACAATACGACAAAAACCCACTCAAACCAACCTTCTGCTTGGGCAAGATCACGCAAGACTGCCCAAACACTATGAAATATTACTGGTCAGATATACAAGGATTTCCCAATAACAAAAAACTATATGAAAGCCTACCTACCAACAAGGAAAAAATATGGACAAGCCTTTTCCTAAACCCTCTCCCCAGGGAGCATTTTCAGCCAGATCAACAAGCTGAACAACATGCCACAGTTCAGATGTTAGTTCTGTTCCAAGGGCACAAAACTAAGATGTTACACTAAAAAAAAAAAAAAAGTTCCAGTCTTCAGATTTGTGCAATTTCTTGCTTCTGTAAGCATAGCCTCAGCTACCAAAGATACTCGGCTGACAATGTGATATATTTTAACAGGTTATACGCAAATTAATAAAGAGAGACTGAAAAAATTAAAAAAAACCCAAAACTTTAAAAGCAAATCAACTTCCACCTGTGAAATCAGTGTATTTACAAGGAATAATGAAGTCTCGTTGAGACCAGATTTCACTTAAGTATGCAGACATTTGTAAACAAAACGTATTTGTCTGACAGGATCCGGAATTCATAATGAAGTTATAATCTGTTTTGACCACCAGAAATCATAGGGAAAATGGATTAATTACATACATGCCCACCCACAGTTCTGCTTGACGTGGTCAGAATTTACAAGCTAACTTCTGATACTCCCACTACAATTACACAACTGCAGAACTACCTTACACTTGCATTTTACCTGAAAGATGTGGAGTTCTTTCCTCAAAACACTAAGGAGACATTTCCATACAGATTGAAGGGAGGATGGTGCCAACAACCACCTGCCAGCATGGTTGCTCACAGGGCCCTGCGGCTGCATCCCTTTGAGTACTTTGCCAAACCCACCTGATCTCCCAAGAACTGACAGGCCCAGCAGTGCACCAAGTATCATGGCTGCCAGTTTTAACAAAGCAATGAGATTACTCAGATAAAAATGTACCCTAAATCATGCTGCGTAGCTGTAACAGGCTATAAAATGTAAGCAAATTATTGAGGTTCAAAGAATATGACACAGCAAAGCAGCAAGAACTGCATTCCATACAGCATTCACATGCATATTCCAAACAGCCTTCACTTACAGTCTTCTCTGGCAGAACAGTAAATACAAGGCAACAATCTGTCTTAAATGAAAGAGTTTTCTCTAAAGCCAATGTTAAAAATGGCTCATGCAAGCCTATATTTAGGAGAGGATTTCCAGGTTATAATTAACTAGAAGTGCAAATACTTTAACCAGCATGAAATTTATATTTGTTCACACTCTCTCTATCAGATATCAACACAGGCACACATGCAAGACATCAAACTAAGCAAATGCTAGGTAGAAAAGGAGGTGGAACAGAGTCCTTTAGATGACAGGGAAATGCACATGGTAATAATTATGCAATTTTCAAACTGCTTTAAGAAATGTTGGTAAATTTAAAAAAAAACAGAAGGGAAGCAAGAATGGCCAAGAGCAAGTACAAGTGAAACAGGCCAAAGCATAGCCAAAGCACCGAGCAGCTTCTCAAGGAGGAGGCTGCCTTTGCCAGTGAAGTCCAGGAATTGTACAAAAAACAATCATCTATATCCACACTGACAGATGGTGCTGACACTCTCAGTAAGTCAGATCTCTACTGACATATACCCCAAAACCATTAAAAAAAAAAAAAAAGGTGCTGGCTTACAGACCAGCAAGAGGCTCAGCTTGCAAATATTCCCAAGCAGCGCTTAGAGCCCATATTTCCCTCCAAACCAGACTCATCAGAGTCTCAAGTGTTCAGTTATAGAGAAGCAAAGGATAAAGGCAGAGATGATGTGATCCCACTTGCCGCAGCAGAGTATGAAGGGACCTTCAAGCCAACTAGATGCCTGCCAGCTTCACCCATCTCGCCATGCTAACTGGCAAGCATCAAAGAGATCAAAGACAGCCAGCTACTGCCAGCTGTCTTGCAGCAAATTATTTCATCACCTGAACCAAAATTCAACCAGATGCACAGCAAAAATTAACCAGATTGTTAAGATCAAGTTTTGATTCATCAAAAACCACTGTCTCCACACATCTTTTACTTAAGTTGGCAATCTGCCCCACACCATATAGGCACAGAGTCCTTGGAAGCTTTCACAAACCAGAAAAACAGGTGTCAAACACTTCCCTGGCACATTCCTGACAGCAGTTGTTCTCAGGAAGTCTACCACACAATATTACAACTCACGAGCCTAATGGCAAAAATATTAGCAAATTTCACCAATCATCACCAGGTGACTGGATGTGTCAGAACAGGCACAAAACAATGGTAAAATACCTTAATTATCATACTCACCATCCATAAGGAGCCAGTGGCCAGTCAGGACCCAGATGAGGACAAGCATCACAGACAGAGAAAATGAGAGCAACTCAGCAGCAGTGAAACGCCCGCAGCAGCCAAAGGAAATCCTAGGAACAACATAAACATTAGCTAGAAGACTTTATGCTTCCATTTAAAGAACAGAAAATGGATGCTGTTGGAATAACGCTCAGCTGCTGCTGAAAGATGCCAAGAACAACTGAAAGGAAGTTCCTTTGCCACAAATAGGTACCAACAGAGCAACAAAATAAAAGCTTTCCTCACATTCAAATAACGTGTGTAAAGCCTGAACTAGATAGATGGAAAAAATCCTGGCACCACTCTTGAAATTGTCACCATGAATGCTATTTCCTGGTATCATCTGAGAATGTGCTTTTTGTAACATGAACTCCAGCCGTGAGGTAAAAAAAAAAATAATTAGCTTCCAAATACAACATTAACAACTAATTTTTATTGGTTTAACTACAGTCTCTGAAAGAAACTCCATACCCCAACCTTAACAAACACTGAAATCCAATACCAAATCCCAAAATCTGAAATCTCTGACAAAATAAGTCAAACTTTCTTAAAACCCACTGTTGGGCAGCCTGGTCCCCTGCAACAGTACCGTGTTTCCCAGGCTGGCCAGCCTGTGTGACTTGCAGAAATTGTGCTTCCTAGTTTCAAAGCGGACATGATGTTGGCACAAAAAATATGCACAAACATCAGCCGGAAAGCCTGGAAATTGTAACCAAAAACCCCGTTAAAGAATTCTCATTAAAATAAATCAATACACCATACAAGAGGAGGGGCAAAAGATCTTCTCATGTTCTTACTTGTTTTGAGGTGAACAAGGCCGTGTTAAGTACTGGCACATCGGGAGCAAAAGGAAAGCAAAAGCTATTGTTGCAAGGACTAGAAAAAGAATGAAAGGTAATATTAGTACATTCAGACCTAATTTCCACAATACACAAACAAGCTTCTCCAATTTGTAAAAGCTCTTGCAACAATGTCCTATTCTCATATGCTGCAGCATTATTAAAGCAAGAGCAGCTACAGGCTCCAAGGTTTCTGCAGAACTTCTATTGTCAGTCTGCTTTTCAAACAGTCTACAACTATTCTGAGTAAAAAAAAAATGAAATAACTTGCTACAAATTGGTTGTCAGATACTTTTAAAATTTTACAACATACTAGACACACTAAGTCAGCATAGTAAAGGGCTTTTTTCCACTTTCTAACTCAGTCTCTTTTTCACTTCATCTCTCTCAAAATCCTTTATTAATTACTGCAACATGGCAAAGCTTAAAGTAAGTTATAACCAGTAGCTGGCAACTTATATTTGTTAATTACAGAGTGTTTTAAGGTTTTGAAAACAGGAGAATAAAAATAAATAATTTCCAAATAGACTAATTTGCACAAACATTTTCTTTTATATTAAGTGTACTTAACCCACCCACGCAGTTGTAAAAATGTTCAGTAACTGCTGGTATTTATAATCACTTTTACTTCCATTTTTTTTAAAACTAACAGCACTGAATTTGTAGTAAGGATTGTTTAAAAGGCAGAAGAGCAAGCGCGCAGAGACAAAGGGATGTCAGCAGCACGCATCCAAAACTGCTGCAGCAAGAACAAACTGAAATGAAAACGGAAGAGTCACTTGACATCTTCTGCATGCTGCAAATCAAATCCTTGTGCTGTCCTCCACTCATTCTGTAGAACATTCAGGCAGTGGTTGCTGGGTTTTAAAAGGGATTTTTTTTTCTCTTCTCAAAGATGATGGGAAGGAATCAAACATTCTGTTTAGTATACAGATTAAGCCAACTGGAAAAAAAAAAGTTGGTTTGGTCAAACCACATCTTTCCACCTCTCAATTCTGCTTCTTCTTAAGGAAAGAAGATTTAAAGAAAGATCAATTAATTTTTAAAACCCCACAATTTTTAAAAGTGTGTGTATGCAAACAGCACCATCGAAACTCACAGTTCTACCAATATGTTGGAGAGAAGGGAAAAAAGGCAGAATGGGTAGGGAAAAATGAAAAGTGCAACAACTCAGCTGAAGTAGGAACCTTTCCTAAAGCATGTGGCAGAGAATGAAAATGATGCTCCTGTTGTCCCAACTCTCTGCCAGTCCTGCTCCCTACTCCGCCTCCACCCCAGCAGACTGACTCATCCTCACTCAGACCGACCCTCTTTGCCCTTACAATCTCTACTTGCTGTTCCTCCCCTCCAGCTCTGCTCAGCAGGGGACTGAGAGCCTCCTGTTCAGGCATCCCCAGCCACACCGCTGCCACCCCAGAACTGGGCTCATTCAGAAAGCATAAGACTTAAAATGCAATCACACTAATACGCAGTGCCCACAAGGTATCCATTCTCAGTCCTGCTCCTGACTGTCTGAGCTTCCAGTCCTAGCTTTTCTCCTCCTCTGCTCTCAACAGCTATTATGCCGTGGGCACTCCCTTGGCTCAGCTCCTGTCTGCAGGCACATGCCAGCTCTCCAGCTCTGCCCCCTCTGCTCAGCAGCTGGTCCTCGCTGTGGGCTGTCTGCTGTACTCATCCCTGCTCCTGACTCTTCCCTGAAAGGCAAATCTTTGCAGGAGGAAGATGTAAGAGGGACTTAAGAAACCAAATAATATTTGTCACTTTATTAATAGCTACAGAGACATGAAAATGCAGCTGTGAAACCTCATGAGGTTTTTTTTCAAATGTACTATGGCATGTATTTGTGTTATAATTCTTATCAACAGTATTTAATTACACCAACACTTTCTGTTCTATTGCATTTCTTATAAAGAAAAGAAAATCTAGTCACCTGCTGTGCATATTGTAAAGACAACTTGAACTGAATCAAAGAAGAAGAACATAACTAGAAGAGACACAGACGCTCCAATCGGCAGGAACAATGCTTGGGTCGAATCAATGGTTTGAATACCTGCAGAAGAAAGCAACATTTAACTTGGGCTATTTCTTACCACACACAAACTCACAGCCTGGCCTCACTGACACAACTAGAGACAAGGACAATATATTAGATTTCAGTACTGGGGCAACAGATGTCTACTCAAACCATCAATCTTTGTGCACTGCCATGAGCCAGCACAGCAGTCAGTGCCAAAACACTCCAGCCAAACAGCCCAAGACGCAGTGGCTGGGTGGGCATAGCAAAAGCTCTGCTCTGCGGGGTCTAAGAAAGAAAGCCGAAAGAAGATGTTATGATTTTTTTCTTCTGCCATAGAATGAATGACGAATACATTTAATAAATTAACAGTATTTAGGGATTATATAGCAATTACATATTTGCCTCACTTTACACTGAGCAACACAAAGGTGTTCAGCAGCACAGCTCTTTTTTGTTCAAGCTCTCGGCAGGAGGCCAGGGGCCTGACCGCCAGCAGAGCTGCAGACAGTGTTAGCTGACCCAGCTCATGCACAGGGTGCCACAGCTTCAAATTCCACCTGGGTGAAGGCCATCAGGCTCTTAAATTGTATCACTGATTGCCAACAGCAGATAACATCAAGCAAACAAACCAAAAACCAGCCAAAGTCATTTACCTGCTTACAAAACCACCAATTCAAGAGCTCAGCCTGGCACTATAATGAACTTTTATGCTAAAAAACAACAAAAATTCATACTCACATTTTATAGCTGCAAGCAATTTTAAACAGTGCAGCAATACTGAAGTACTTTATTCTGATAATTGCCCCCACCTCAATGACACAGTGTGACTACTAGAGATACTAGTAGTGGGACAGGACGTTTTTTTACCACGGGTTTTTAGAATTACTAACAAAATTGAGACTATTAGACTCTGTAACCCCACAGATTATAATACTTAACCAGTCTCTGTAACTGCATTTATATGTGGAGGAGAGGGGAAGGCTGTGTAAAAGAAGCCATAAGTAGTAAACGAATTCAAAATACAAGATATGCTTGTACAGCATTAAAATAGTAGGCAATATCTGAAGCAGACGCTTGATAAGAAGTATCTAAAATGTCTGTAATGAAACATAAATTCACGACTCAGACCTAGATGAGATCTAAAACCACCTTAAGATCATTGCGTTACCCTAATTGCACACTGAGGCAGTGTTTTACCAGTCCCAGGATCTTAAGGATAAGCCTTTAGGTTATCAAGCTGAATATGGTGCCTACGAATGTAGGCACATATACACAGACAGGTATATACACACACATTATTTGTGTGTGCATGTATGAGAATGTGTTGATTCTATTTTATTCTGTGGGAGAGTGGCAAGTTGTCTGAATAACGGGTTATCTACACCACTCATAACTATCAACATACCTGAGCACATCAAAAAATCTCAACCACATATGACATACACTCACTACATTGTGTATCTGTCCTAAGTATCTTCCTAACAAAGAAGCAAGCCACACCACTTGCATGCGTTGTACTATACTAGTTACTAGCTCAGGGCAAGGATCTATTCTCCTTAAACGTAAGCAACAAAATAAATTTTAAAAATAATAAGCAGAACCCCTTAGTCACTTGAGATTTCTGTGATACCGACGGCAAAGTACAATGTAGATAGTTCACTGGCAACAGTGTGAAGACACAGTAGTTCCTGTGTTCCATTCTGTGATTTCGATCTAGTTCCTTCTGCTTTGAGAAAGAGCATTTATTCACACGCCCTTCAGCTTCCCAAGGGAAAAAACAAGCAGAATAAAAACCCAGCAATAACATGCTACAAACCACCTTGGCATACAGGAATTAGTGCCTGCAGTGTTAAATGTCAAAGTTCTTAGTTTAATTTCTGATCATTTTGACAGCTAATCTCCTTAATGTGCTTATCCTTGAGCCCCAGACTCTCTTTTCTTACTTTCCCAGATGTCAAAAGCCTCAACTGTTCATTGCTGAACCACCAAGCACAGCAAACTCTTTGCTCTGTGTAGTCAACAGAAGCAGTGCTCTGACTACTATGTAAATTCCAAATGCCTACATTAAAAAAAAACGGTGGCAAAAAAGGCAAGACACATACAACATAACATATGTTATTTGAAATTTTTAAGCTACATTCCTTACTTTAAACAAAGCAACCTTAGCATTCAGGGGTTTGTGTGCAGGTCTGCTCACTTATTTCACTCCTGTCTTCTGACCTTGCTGAAGCTATTCAATTCTAGAGCCTGTTCTCAGAATATACCCAAATAAACTCCTAGAAATTAAATACATTTGTGAATTTCCAGCACATGGCGTACAATGCATTCTACTCTAACAGTTCACATATATATTTTCCCCTGCAAAACAGTGCATCCCAAATGGCCAAGATGCCTGGAATCTATAGACTACAGAGGGGGCGATCACCTTGCAGGAGCTGTCATGTTAATCCGCACTCCAAACAGATCGTGTTTGTTGTCCATTACAAATGAGTTACCCGAAGCAATGGAAACTCACTATTTCAGTTTCTTTACTGATAAAGCTGAATCATCCTTATGGACCTGTGAGCACACCACGAGATCTTTCATTGCTTACAGATGGGCTAATACATCATAGTGATAAACTCCAGACAAAATGGAATTATATTCCATTCTCATAAATGCCTGTGTTGTTTTTTTTAAAAAAAAGCAAAGCTGTTTCCATTCCCAGTAAAACCTAACAAATTGTGCAGCACACAATTTCCATGCATTATGGAAGTGTTGCACTGATGCTTTAAATTTAGCTTCCATGAACTAGATAGCAGTTTCAGTGCACAGCAAGATGGGAAGTGCTGAGACAAAACAGTTCCATCATAACAGATGAATCCAAAACATGCACAGCTGAAACACAGGGAAGGGTAAAGCAAAAGGAGATGCAGCACACTGAAGGGAGGAAAGAAGGATAAGGGGTAAAGCTAACCCTTACTGTTATTGGTGCCGTTGCCATTAAAAGACCCAGATGCGCTGCTATTGTCTTTCTCTTTGTCTTGATTCTCAAAGTCCATGTTAAGAGACCTGCAGGAAACAAAGCAAACTTAACAGACAAGTTTCAAACTCCTATTTGTGCTCATAAACTACAGTCTCAGTATCCTCTCCCTGGGAAAGCTCTTTAGTGCTGGTTGTTAGAAAAAACACTATACACACTGGAAAATTTATTTTTAAATGTTTACAATTACGGATGAGGCACCAAATTACACATGTTCTAACAGCATGACCGTCACCATGGTGTCTGAACTGGTGTTAACAAACAGCAACAGGTATTTATCTGCATTACTGGGACACGGGGAACATGACAGAAATGCAATAAACATTTCAATTCTCTGATGTATTGGAACTCATTTCAAGTTCTTATTCTGATCCTTTTCATTCAAATTCAACTATCTAACTTAATTTTAAAAACAATATTATTTCCTTCCTTAAATCTTGTTATGAATAACGACCAAAACTAGCTTGTAAGAAATTGCCTGATGAATGTAAGGTCTTGCTTAATTGAAACAGTTTCACCAAAGTAATCCATAATTTAAAGAGTTGCTATCAGCAAATAAAACTGCGAAGTAACTGTTACACCTGCTGCTCATAAACAACTTTAGCCCTTCTCCTTTCATTGTAATAGCGTCAGCAATTACAGTTGTATCTACACACATCCCTACCTCACAGGTAGGCATAAATTAAGAAATTCACTCAGCAACACACTTGCTGATCCAAGACAATTTCTGAATAATCTCCAATCCTTTTACTATTTGGCTCCTGTCTCCACTACAAATTATCACCAACACAGTAAAAACATCAAGAACCGCTGAAACAACACAGTAAAAACCACTATCACAACACAGTAAAAACATCAGACCACTGAAACATCCTCAGAGAAAGTGAAGAATCCTATTGTAAAACAAGACCTACTGAAAACTATTGGGCTGCAAGGAAATTGCCAGCTGAGAAACATTTGCTCTGCTGTTCAAGTTTCTGCTAGGCTTCCAAAGGAAATGTCTACTCAGTACCTTCCACAGGCAACAAACCCTAACGCTGTTTCTGCTGGGTCCTCAAGGTTCCAGCTGGTCAGATTTCTAGCGCAGTGTTTCAAAGAAAGTGAGGCTCAGCCTCCAACAGGGAACCACTCAGTAGGGATACACTTGAGGCCAAAGGAATGAGTAAGCTGCTGGCACATTACTAGCATCAAAGTTCACATTCAACTACAGATCACTGCAGTAATGCCTCAGGGAAGCCCTGAAGGAGAGTATTCTTACGGAACAGTGGAGGAGAGATGAAATCGAATATGTATCTAGAGCTGCTTGCAGATGCAATACCTTGGAAAGATACTCCTTGTTCTACTCAGTGAGGACAGCCACTCGTCTTAACAGCTCTGGGCTACAAGAACAGTGGGTTGCCACAGAACTGTGAGATTTCAACTGCTCCAAACAAAAAACTACAATAATAATCAGTCATTGATCTGAGACAGCTTAGTACAATCAAATCTCAATGTCTATTATAGAGAAAGAGCCTCCAATACGCTGCATGCTCTAACGTTGCTGCAGCCTCCTCTAAAACACCGCAGTAAGATTAAAGAACAAGTTCCAATGCAAGATCTGGAATGGGAATAAGAGCAGGGGACAAAATGGCTGAAAGTGCATGTATAAATGTTTTCACTGCCTACAGAGAGTAAGAGTGCCAGAGTCCCACATCTCCAACAAGAACACTTCACCTTCAGTGGGTGCTCTACACGTAAGTCTTGGTGTGTGTGCACGTGCTGACACCCCTGCAGTGTTCAGTGAGGAGGTCTGCCCACAGCCCTGGTCCTACTCTGTGGCTGGTGATGCTGATCAACTCCCACTACAGCACTGGGCTACCTTTTACTGTGAAGTATGCACCCTGACTTCTGTAAATCACAGAATACCAGGTTGGAAGGGATTTCAAGGATCATCTGGTTCAATCTTTCTCGGGAAAGCTGTACTTTTTATACAAACTATGTAACTCATTATATCCCATGTTTCTTGGCTTGGTTTAAAAGAACATACTTGTGAACAGGCACATTATGGGTTAAATCAGGCTTTACCTAAACTGAGAGAACACAGTCTGGGTATGTGAAAGGATAAAAGAAGATTTAGTTGTTACCTGCCTGTAAAATAACCCCAACACTGAAATCACAGAGAAGCACTTGGACAAGAACACAGGGCTGTCTTGGACGAACCCACAGGACACAACCCGTTCCAAGTGGAGCTCATCTCTTCAGAAATCCATAAATAACACATACAATGGCTTGCTCCAGTTTACAGCTTGTGGTGGCTTAAAAGATTTTACTTGCCCCCTGGGCAGTCAATATGTCAAGTTTAAGGACCATGAGACAGTCAGAATAAGCATAGGAGAGATGTAATTTCAGAAGGGCTGGCAGCTAAAACTCCTGACCAGCACAAATGCACGAAGGAAACCCTCGCTCATTCACAGTATGAGAAGTGGAAACTCAACACTATAAACTGTCCCTCATCATTCTGGATGTGGACTTTACCAATGATTAGACATTCTTCTTGGGCATTTGGTCTTTTTTTTTTTTGGTTGGTTTGGTTTTGAACAAACACTGCTTCTGTGAAAAAGGACAGTGGACCAAGGCTTTCCTTTGTTCACCTGAAACTCCTTGCATTAGATTAGATCCACCATGCACGTGGACTTTATCCTTATGACTCACTCACCCAATTCTTTCTGATCCTATTACTGCCCTTCTGTTGAAGTCACTTGCCAGCAGTACCACAGTAACTATTTGCTTCTTTACAGAATGAAAATCAGAAACCAAGCCCACTTTCTGCAGCATGAAGGTTAATTAAGGAGTATTGTTTTCTTTTTCTTGTATGACAACTCCATTTGAGATAAGGCACTCAAATCAAGATGAAGACACCATTGCTTTCATTTGAGAATGAGAAACCCAAGCCATAATTTTTGTCTTTCCAGCAAGTCACTTTTCGAAGAAAATCCACCCACTTTGTCAGAAGTTTTTATTTTGCTACTTTAGGAATTTCCAGGTGAATATCACTTTGCAACGTATGACCTTACTCAAATTTCTTAAATAACTTCATTGTCTCTTAGACCTCTTCCTTAACACCACAATTTTCCGTAAAAAAACCTGCTTTTGACCTCACTCCCTCACCAACCAGAATGGGAATTTGTTCAAGCTACCATTGTAACTCTTCAGCCCACACATCTGCTAAAGATCTACATATAGGCAAATAATTAGGAAGTTAGTTTTAAAACTGTAGGAGCCCATCTTGGTCTGCAATAGCCTGCACCTTGGGATCTTCAGGCTACATGGAAAAGTGGACATTTCCTCAATTATTCCTTGTTCCACAAGCAGCTTTTCAGGTAAATCACAGGACAAGAAAGTAAAAGAGCATGTCTACAGAGGAATAGGATGGCAAACTACAGGGAGACACTTTCAAAAGCAGGAAGCTCTGAGAGCTCGCAATTTAAGTTCAAGCACTCCTGCTGTTTTATTTCGCATTATGCTTTCACAATTTAATTGTAGTAAGTGTTATGGTTTATTGCAGCCAGATGCTATAGCCCCTTTTTACACAACTGCATAAATTCAAATAGTTAAAAAGTGAGTTAGTCCCTCAACTATATGCCAGACTGACTCAAAACCTGAACAAAACAATTAAACATTTCTCAATTGCTACTCAAATACAACCTTTTATTTTCAGTGTCTTCCTAAAGCCTTCTTTAATTCCATCAGCAGTGTGGTTACCTAATACTCACTACGAAGAGCAGACAGCTCTTAAAGAATTGGCTCTTTCCTCATACAGCGTTATTAACGTATCATGACAACTTTACATTTCTTATCCTAATGGCTGCAACTTATGTATGACCATGGCTGTCATCAATTTCAGGAACACTCATAGCAGTTCAAAGACTTCAGTGTACATATGGCCTTTTGTCATAGAGTTGTTAAATGAAGAAATGTTCTTCAAGAAACAGGAAGACACACATGCTATACTTAAGTTTGAAAGAAAGAATACCTTCATGCTTGATTATTTTTTTAAAAATATGTCAATATGAACCCCATTCCACTGGTGCCTCTACATTAAACAAATAGTATAATGCAAGATGCAAATCGAAAGGCAAAACGATGTTTTCCCTAAACTCACTCAAGCCTCCTAAAATGAGGCAAACTTGATTTATTGAAGATTCACACTCATCCTGCAGCAGTTCTCAGACACTTTGCTGGAGTTGCACACTGACAGTGTTTCCCACTTCTCTATCAAGCTGTTACTCATGCCCAAGTAAATAGCACTGGGACTCAGGAATCTCCCTTTTACCAGATTTATTTGCAATCACAGCAAGGACACTTGGAATTGACCAACACTGAGACATTCTACACAAAACCCTACTATCAATAACATCACGTTCCTTTTTCTCTTGACCACCCTCTCAGACCCTCCAAAATACAATTTTATGTAACTGTCTTCATGGACTACCTTTGAAGTTATCATATGTGCTTGTACCTCGACATACCTCTTTCAGAAACACCACTTTTTCTTCCTTTTCTATTTATTTTTCAGAAGCAAGAAATATTTCGTCTACATTATTGATCAATCTGACAAAGATACAATGAAACAAAAGGCATAAACTGCACTCAGACACTCATCATATTTTTATATGAAAAATTCTGTAGAGCTAAACAAAAATCTTACCTGAAACTACCGTAGACTATGAGGAGAATAGAAATCAGGAAAGTAGACACTTGACTGGAGTCCACAAGCGAATATGCCCTGTAATTAGGAAAAAGAAGGCAGGTATGTCATCGTGCATGCCCATTTCTCCATTGTCATTTGCTGATTATCTATAATACAAATAGAGAATTGGACGACAACTCGTTATGGCAGCTATTTCTAAAAGTTCTCCTGTCATCTAGGAATATAAAACCTGTAGCTTGTAAATTAACTTTTTATATTCAAGACTGTAGCACGTAAGATCTGTACAACAATCAAATTAAGAACTCAAAATCCTTATGGCAATTTGTTCTGAAAATGCCACATTCAGACTTTTTTTTCTCAAACATTTTACAATTGCTTCAATTTCAGCTCATGAAAACTTGCACGTAATTAATGCTAGCCTGTCTTCTACAGAGTTCTTGACCGGTAACAGTTATGTTGCAATATAGTAGTCAAGGTTCGCTTAGTCCAGGGGAAAAAAAACAAACCTAAAGCTGCAACATGCCTTCATTAAACTACACACAATTACTTCCCTAGAACATCTTGCAGACCACGTGACACAGGATTCCCAACAGAAACTGCAGCAGAAGAGGAAATACAAGCACTAGTGAGATTAATTTCCTCATGCAACAGACCCTTCCGTTTAAAGCACAGAAATATAAATATTACTATTTGCCAATGTTTCCTCCCATCCTTGACAGGGCAAAGCCTGCCCTGTAGCTTACACTGAAACTTCTTTTCATCTGGACAATGGGACAGAGGAGCCTTGGCGAGTCCCCTGCTGACAGCCAGCTGAGGAGCGGGATTGGCACGCAAGAGGAAAAAGCTTTGAGGGGGACCTTGAGGAACAGACACACAGGACCATGACAACTCGAAAGTCAAACAAAACGATCACTCCCACTGTTTCAGAAATTTAGTGTTAAATATCAGTAAAAAAACAGATCACCTCTTTTAAATTAAACTACATGCTTGTCAAATAAGCTTTTCAGAAATTAGAAACTACTTTTGTTAATTAGAATAAATAACTTCAACAGCATGACACACTAAAAGTGAAAAACAGATGTCTTATTTATTCACAAACCTGGCCAACACATAGAGACGATTCTAAGCTTTATATATTTCTTTTTTAATTCCAGTCATCTTTGACATTTGGTCTTCAGGATGTGGAACAGAGATCTTAAAAGCACCCATGAAGATCAATAATCTGAATTGCAAATACATGCACTATGTAACTAAGCACTTACAATGCTGTTGAGATTATACACAATACAGTTCATTGCATACTATTTTTAGTCAATGATTACAGCTAAGCAGACACTGAGAAGAAACGGCTTAAGGATGAGCATAGTTTTATGCCCTGTTCCCAGCCTTGATTTCAGGGAGAAGCATTCCCTCCCCAACCTTGAATGAAGGGAAAGGAAAACTTCAAGTCCTGTTTGGATTTGAGAACAAACAGTGGAATGTATCAATTAAAAGAATCTTCAGGAACTCTGAATTCATAAGAAAAGCAAAATGATTGAGTAGAATTTCAGCTGCAATTAAACACATCCAGGGTTATCCACTAAACTTTAACTGATGTTCATCAAATTTTATCTCCATAAATTGGCAAGCACTTTTGAGAGAAACAATGTTTTTTATATAATTCATCATTCAGCAGCAATTTCAGAAGTTATGATAATTAAAATGCCCTCTAATCATAATTACTAAACATTAGTCAAAACAAGGCTGTAAATGTCAGAAAGATTTATATAACAGATAAAATAAGGATGATGCATGGATCATCCCCATGCATAATCCGTTAAGTTT
This sequence comes from Clamator glandarius, assembly GCA_033459285.1. Lineage (NCBI taxonomy): Eukaryota > Metazoa > Chordata > Aves > Cuculiformes > Cuculidae > Clamator > Clamator glandarius. The sequence goes on along the minus strand of JAUNZM010000184.1, from coordinate 2,401,068 downwards.
TGTATTAAAAGCTGTGGGCCTTTTTGGTACACTGAAAGAAATGGAATCCATGCAGACTCATTCCAAAGGTTGATCTGAATCACCCTAACCCCGCTGGCTGGCTGCAGCTGTGACTGGGACACTATCCTGCACAAAGAAGTGCCGTAGCGTCATTATAAACTCATCACAGACCAGTGATGCTTTCCAACTTCTCCACACAGAGATCTTCTAGCAGGACATCCTAAAAACCCCATATTGGTAACCACGATTATGGTCTGGGAAAACTTCTGTTCACTGACACTCCATCCAACAGGGCCAGGGAGATACAGTCACACTTCCCTTCTCCTGGAGGCAGCTGGAAAAAGAGCAATGCAAAACACACGCCAGGATGGCCAGTCTCAGAGTAACCATACAGCAAGAGTCAAGCAAGCAGCTTGGACATGTCCAGATTCAAAGTTTCCAAGATAAGTAGACCACAAGCAAACTTAAAGAATAATTTTATAATGCTGAAGTGAATCTCATCATAATAAACCTCTGCATCTTTTAAACATCTAATTTCCCTACTTCATATAAGGTATCACAAAAACCTGAGAACGGAATTGCTTCCCAAACTCTGAATCGCTTGGCAGTTCACCGAGAGACCAGAAAACTTGATGCCAAACACACACTTTCTAATGCATTAATCTGGACTAGCGATAATAACCAAATGACAGCATCACATGAAAGAATCAAGAGGTAAGATTATTTCAAAGGTTCTACTATTATTAAAAATGCCAGACAGTGATCTGCAAACTCATTCTATGCACAGTTGTCCTTTGACTTAAATACTAATTTTAGAAGTGATTCTTCGCACTTACTATATGACAATCCATGGAGAAATCATCTTTATTCTTCATTCTCATTGTGAAAATACCAAATGAGGCCATGCTAAAGACTGTTGTCTTTCAAAGGAATGACCTTCATGCAGTTCATCTGCACGACACATTACAAGAACAACTAGTAACCAGTTTCTGAACTCCAGTACATATGCAGAACACTGCTCAAAGTACAGAAACACTATCGGTTTTCCCAGGGAAGTACATTTTTTAGGATTCTTGTACTACCACACCTGAAATTCAGTGTCCACATAAGGAAGTTGGTTTAGAAGTTAAGCTGTTTAAGCAGGCTGCCAGACAGATTCTTGCTAACTCAGTTAGGTAACAAATGACTATTTATAGTTACTAGACTATAATACTACACCCATAAATTAGATCCAAGTACTTTATAAAACCAGACACACCGATGGCTTACTTTTCTCTGTAAGCTCCTTTCCCCAGCCAGTGCCGAGAGATAAATTCCCAAACACCTTCTCGACAACTCAGGATCTCACTCTGACCCTGCATCTTTACAGGGCTGAGATCAATTTTAGCAAATTTTCTGCATTAGGCATCTATATCTGGCAGCTCCACAGGCAAGTGCTTACCACACAGAGCCTGTTAAGGCATGCCAGGACAGAGACACAGCAGGCACTGTTCTATAACACACTCTGTGTGTCAGCCCCACAGCTATACAGGGAAGGCATTGTCCGGACAACAATCCAGGCAGCGAGCTCTCCAGCCTGGCACAGACTGCTCCATAGGCCTTTACCTACCAAACAATTCCAGGGATGCCCAGCCATTGCAACACACCACCACTTCCACCCGTCCCAAAGGGCAGCACTGTGAAATACCAGCTACAGCTGGCATTCAGGGCAGCACTCTCCCTTCTTCTAGGAAAAATGAGTACCTTGTGTACTCCCAAGGGAACACAGACCCACTTCCTTCCCAGCTACGGAAGACAGTAACCAGCTAATAAAAGCTGCAAAAACAGTACTAGCATTACCTTAGATACTTGCAAGCTCTTTCCTCTGTATCAGCAGTTACAGCTCAAGTGTACTCTGCCCCTGCAGTTCCAAGTCCAAGCTCACCTGTCTATATGAACGTTCACCCCACAGCACCTCCACATCTCCCTGCTTAGGAATTTCTTTAAAACTCCTCTCTTACAGCGCTTCTGTTTTCCTTTTACTGATTTCTTAATTTCTCTGGTTTTGTTGTTTCTTTTGCACTTTCTGGCATGTTTCTTGACATAAAATCAAAGAAGAAAGACTTCACTGGCAGCACTGCCTTAAGTAGCCCAAAATTATCGCCTCAAAGATCAGGGAAATATTATGGAATTGAAATAAAAGCCTCTTCCTGTTTGCACAAGATACCTACTAAGTGTATGCTCAAAGAAATTCAGCCTTCCAATGCTTCAATAGCAAACATCACTCCCCTGACTTCCAGGTACAAGGGAAATTACTGCGAAAAAATGTGCCAAGGGGGTAACAAGAAGCCTGTGCGCTGAAGTTTCCACAGCAATGCACACTAAGAGCCTTGGACACGAGCCATTCCCATACAAAAGCTGTTATAACACAGTAAGATAAACTTGCCCTGCATTGACTATACATGTACCAGAATACAAACAATGGAGCAACAAACAAATCACATCAAGCTGAAAAGTGCCATAGCCAAACTAACTTCACTAGAGTTCACATGAAGAGAGATGACTGAATTTCAATATTTTTTTCAATTTATTTTTCTTTATTAGTGATTGTAACATCCAAGCACTTTCAAGATTAAGGAAAATAAAACTATAAAAGAAGGTAACTATACTAGATAGCCCGAGTAACAATGGGTTAAAACAGAAGTCTTTCACTTTGTTCAGTGGGATCAAACCTACAATTTGACATCTGACGTAGAATTCCAGAAATTCCCACTGACAGGAATGTAAGGAGATCATTCAATTCAGCAAGTTTATAATTTGAGCCTTTACTTTGGAAAGGCAAACCATGGGTCATGACAGACATGTACCTCACCTGTTGCTTAAAACACTCATTGGCAAAATGAGAAGACTCTTCTGGGCATCTAAGTCTTTCTGACTACAGTTTTAGTCTGTATTTTTTCTTCTACACAGAAGTCCCTCAGAACTCATGGCGAGCTTCCCATACCAGACACAACTGGGGTAAACTGGATCCATATGCGAAATCACCTGCATATTTCACTTTCTAAAAGATGTCGCTGCTTGAGAAGGGACCACACAAAACTTCAAATATACTTCAGCCCACACTAAAAGCCACGACTATTTATTCAACCAATACAGTACTCTTCATCTACGCTTAAAATACTAGTTTTGTTATCAAATGTCCACTGTCTGCTCTCAAGGTAGGTGACAATAATCTGTGCCCACCAAAACATGCATCCCACTTCCTCAATTTCCATTCTCCTAAAGAAAATTCCTTGGACATTGAGACAGGCATTACAAATAACAATGAAGCACCTCCTCCTCTGCCCTATCATTTGTCATCCATGTTCAGAACTTGCTGATGCTGCACTCAGTCCCATCTCAGCAGTACATGTACACGAAGACCAATTATAGTTAATTGTGCTATATTCATTCTCCTTGCGGGGTGGACTCACTCCATAGGTAAAACCTATACTACGTTTTTCCTTCACAGGATTCCAGGTCAAGGGTATAAGTAAAAACCCTCTTTCAACTGCCTTACACATGCAAGACATATACATATATTTAAGAGCCTCCATTAGGTTTGATGCCAAACCAAAGTTAAATCTGAGTGTAACAGGTAAAGGTATAATTATAAGCATGAAGTCATGGCACCCACAGCTGTAAACATGCCTCAACACTGTTCCATTCTTTAGTGTGATTCACAGGAAAAACAAGCAAATTGCTATGGCTGCACTTATGTTAAAGAAATACCTAGTTTTCTGAAGTAAGTCTACAACTTCATCTCATTGTCACACGCAGATATAGTCTGCTAAGTCAGAGTAACTTATGGAAACAGGCATCACACCAGAGAAGAACTTAAAGCAAGTCTAAAGTGAAAAAAAGGGCAATCCAAGATGTCCCACTAACCCCACACTTTCCTACACAGACTCAGTTGAGGCTCAGGCAGGCATTTCAAAGCTGTAACCAGAGAAAAATGCTGCTGTTCATCAAACACAGGACATTTGCACACCATTAGATAATTTTTTTTTTTTTAAACTCATCCAACTAAAACCCAGTTCTCTCTCTTCTACCTTTTCCAGAAAGCTTCTTTCTTAAAACTCTCACCCCTAAAACCAAACACCAAGCTCCCAATGCTAGGAGAAAATACTCCTCAGAGCTCCCCTTCGAGAGGAAGCTGAAGGATACAGCCAGTAAGGCAATAGGAGAGATAATCTTGCAAAAAACCATTTTCTGTTAAAAACATTACCTGAGCTGCCCTTTTCACCCGACTGTTTGCCAACAGAACAAATAACTACACATTTCTCAGCGTTTAAGAATGACGGTAACTGGAAGATCTCCAGAGTGCACATTCAGCTTGGAACACTCACTTCCCGCAGGAATGGGATTACAGCTTCCAGTCTCGGCATGGAAGCAGGAATACTTTACTCATTCAAAGGATTACCACTTCCAGCCAATGCAAAACAGCATCACGGTGCTTTGGAAGCATCCTCAGCTCCTGCACTCCCCACTGCTCTGGTGGAATCACACCGAATAGGACACTTGGAAGCGAAATTTACAATCAGTGGTTAATGGAGAAGAACTACATCTTCAAAAAAGTTCTACTAGACACACATATCCAATTTTTATGTATCCAGAACAAAAATAAACATCAAAAAATATGTTGAATGTCCTTGACATTGCTGCAACAGCAAATACAAGCATTTTGTTTCATACTGTCCATTTGCAGGCTGCATGGGAGCCTGGATACATAACTTCCCACTTTTAATCTACACACAGCAATAAATTTACTTTTTTGAGGTCAACTGTTTTATTGAGGAGGGTTGGTTGGGGTTTTTGCTCTAAAAGAGACAAACAAAAAAAGATCCAGGAATCTCCCCTTCTTTCTTTCTTTCTCACAGAAAGAAAAACTAAGACGTCACGAAAAGCAGTGCATGGTTTTACTGCCAAGTATCTGTCACCATCAGCCAAGGAATCCTCTCCAGAAGCAGACTTTGAAACTCTATCGCAAGCACACACCACCGGAAACAGGTCTGGAAAATGTGAACAAAACATACATACAGTGATGTCTGCAATAATGGATCTCGATGGAAGAGAAGGTAGTCAGACTCATTTCAGTTAAACTGAACATGGATAGGTGGAAAAAGACATAGGCTGTTAGCAATGAATGTTTTACTCAACTTTGTATTTTAATCGTGTCGTGTTTATTTCAGTCAAGCTGTTTCAGATCAGCTAACTCAACCCAGAACACTGGCATCCTACTACAGATCAGCCCCAGCAAACTGCTCAGCCGAGGCACAGCCCCAAGTTTACTTTTTAAAACAGTAATTACTTTTGCCCTTTCTTGATAGTTAAATCTAAAAGACTCCAGCTCAACACAACATTTGCTTATATTGGTTTGAAAATCAAAATTCTGAAGCAAGAGAATTTAACAGGCCAGCTCTACCTGGCAAATTTTAGCCACTTTAATTCAGCTCACCTCTGACTTCAGTAGCATTAATAGAGCTCTGCCAACAAAACCTCCTTTTTCAAACATTTGTCATGTTTGGCAAGAAAGAGGTAGAACAATTACCCCAACAAACCAGGGAGGTGACTGGCAAATTATCATTTTCATGGAGCGAGTTTTCATTCAGGGCAGCAGCTGCACAATTACTAGGTATGATGCAAGAGTAAAAGGAGTCAACATGTGGCAAGGGACAAGGTGTGACTAAAATCCTTTCAGGAGCAGCTTATAGGTAAGTCTGATTAAGCACACTGTAGTACATACACCTCTAATCTGAGTTTTACTGGAGCTCACGTAAATTAAACAAAACTAACCTATTTCTTTCTAATTAACCTGCTACGCAGAAGTGAGTGCTGGTTTCATTAAGTCAGTTTTCAAAACAGCCCACGTGCTGTAGTTTCTGCTACAACTTACAACAACGCTTTATCATATTTTGTGCTCTTCTCAGTCCTTCTGGGACTGTTTTCACCAACTCCGTGGAGGCAGCATGCAACAGTACCATTTCTTGAAAACTCCAATAAAGCTCTCCGTGCCCACAAGCCTGTCTGAGCATTTGCACACTTTCCTAGCCCCAAGCCACACAGGTACCTTTGCTACAGCTGCACAGCCCTACCACAGCAGAGCACTGAGGTGCAGGGCATCCATTAATGGGACAACGAACCCCAGCATCATTAATGTGTAAAGGTATCTGGTGAGGTACAAGAAGGAGCTATGCTGTATTTGCAAGGGCCTAGCTATTAGTGTGTTAAAACACATGTTTCAGGAGAATGAGAAAGAGACTTTCCCTGCCTGTAAATGCCTTTGTAGTTTAGCAATTTATTTAAGACTTCAACGTACTGCAGAGGAGAGATTCAGTTTTTGCTGTAGAACCACATAAACTGGCAAACAAAAATACAAACGTAATGCTTTTGTGGAAGAATTAAGACCAGCAAATATCAGAACAAGATGTAAATAGAAAAGAAGAGAGGAAGTAAAATCAAAATCTTTTACGCACAACACTTTCTCGCCAGAATCACAAACATATTTCTTTATGTAAATTCTCAGATTGCAGCAGACCAGTGAACTCTGCAAAGGTCAGTCCAATATTTGGTCTACCCCAAAGTTCTGCTGAAACAGCTCTTCTATCTAAATTACCACTTTTAACTGTGTGAATTTTTTTAAAATACCCCTTTTTACATCAGGGAAGAAAAAAAACAAAGCAAGGGTGTGGTTACTGTAATTTAAGCCTACAGAGTACCACCATGCAAGCCATCTACAGTTTTATGCCAGACAGCCTCATCATTACGCCAGCAACATTGTGCTTTCAAGAAGGACCATTTGGAAACGTCAGTGGTTATCCTGGGCACAGGAAGGTTTTCTGCAATTTTGACAGCTAAAACCTTTCTGGATTATAAAGGTATCTATTTATATCCCAGTCACATACTGGTTTTCAATCACTTGGCAGGACAGTTCTGCATTAGACAGAAGACTGTTTAGCGGCAGGTTTCATTTTACAGCACTTGTTTTAGTTACAGGAAAAAGATAAAACCTCCCCAAAGTCTTCACCTTGGACTCCCATCTACACTTTGATCTCTGTAAGCCTTTTTCTACTTGACAGGTAAGTTCATTAACAAACACTACAATCGCCTAAACCATGAGGATGCTCCCTACTTCCCGTTTACAATAAAATACATTTACTGCTTAAAGAATGAGTACAAGTCTGCACAAGAACCCTATGTTCAGTAACAAAGCCCTGTCCAAGATACACAGCAAGATGTCTCCAACCCAATAGTTACTGCTGCCAGCCACAGCACAGTTAGAACGGACTCGGTGTTGGCTCATCATGGGTATTTTGCTCTCATCACAATAGGAACACCTGTTTCAAGCAGGAGTAGAAGCCACCACAGTGAAAATGCTAACAAGCAATTTATATCATGAATCAACATTAATAACAACTACTACAGCACACATTACTACCTTTAGCCAACAGCACCTCAGAAGACCCTAAGCCATAACTTAAAGTCATACAAGCTGATAAAACGTGGGCATTTTCACTATTTGGAATTAAATATTTGTCCCGCTCTTCACTGCTGCTCCACCTGGACCAGGAAGACAGCGGTGACCAAATATCTTATCTCTGTCTCATAATTATGAGATTTATATTGCCAAACAATCAATGCACAGCCTCTGACCCCTGTCAGCGTTCAAACTGTCCTACACACACACACACACACACACACACACACACAGGTTTTCATTGAAAAAAAAAAGGGGAAAAAAAATAAATCAACAAACCCACAAAGCCAATCTTCTCTCCCACATATTCCCAGAGCTCCAAAATAAGTTCACATAACTGGTCATCCTGGACTAGCTTTACTTTTGAGTACTTTAAAACTCTGCCAGTCAGACTTTCAGTTTTTCTAAAAGTAGGACAGTGGGTGATTGTAAGACTTCCCCTCTAAGCTGGTCATCTCAAGAACAAAAATTTCCTCAGGTTTGCAGCTGGCAGAAAGCTCTACAGTAGTATCAAATTACTTTAGCAGACACACACAGAGAAATCAAACAAATAAAATGCAACAATCTATTCTCCAAACATACAAATGTGATCAAAAGGCATACTGATACAAGCAGAAAGTATCATTGTTACTCTTAATAATACAAGAAAAAAGTGCTAGTGGGGAGAATAAAATGAGCTTCAAGCAAGTGAAGGAACTACCAGCAGTTGAATGCAGAAAATTTAAGGTATGTTTAACTCCTTCATTGATGCAAAGTAAGCACTGACTGAAAATAACCCCTCTCCTGCTTTCCAGCTGAAGTGAAAAGCAAGGAGTTAAAAAACATAAAAGAAACAAAGAAAATCCCAAAACATATCCCACAGAGAAAGAATGTACAAAGCCAAATTTGAGCACACAACAGTTCCCACAACCAGTTCAGTTTAACCGAGGTGGTGGAGGGGGGACACAAACCTTAAAACTGGGATTTTGCTACTATTCTGATACAAGCCACTGACTCCTTATAAACCTTAAAATTCTCACACCCATAAGCACACAACACAGTCCACAGTCTACTTAATCAAAGGGAAGGAACAGCTGTTTAACTTAGTACAGAAATAAAATGGAAACAAGTGAATCAGAGCACGAATTTATTGCAGGAAGAACATTTCTGACTATAAGGCACCAAAATGACACACTACAGAGAAATACAGATAACTGATGAGTGTGCATCCAAGGTAGCTGTGCCAAAGGCTTGGTGACTCAGGGTGGAAGATGAAACAGAACTTCATCTTGAATTGCTAGTATGGCACTAAATGCATGTAAACAGACTCTAATGCAATTAACTTGTTGAAATTGCATATGATTTAGTAGAGAAGTCACTTAAGGTTTTGCATTATGAACATTTCCCCATACTGCCGAGCCTACCAATACCAGCATTTTGGATAGACACTTCTGTAGTCACTTTTTTCCTGAGGGGTTCTCTCCTCTTCATTTCTCTTCGTTTTAATTGTATTTTGTAAGAGCAATAAATACAATAAATACAGCACAAGAAGAAGAAAGGAGCCTTAACGGGGAAAGCAGGCACTGGTAGCTAAGAGTGAATTTAGCCTTAGTGTGAGCAGAATTATCAGCCTGCCAATGGAACAACTGCAGAAAAGAGTTCCTAAGATGACTACAAGAAATAAGAACCAAGGTTATCTAACCTAGAAAAACACATAGTAAGGGTAGAAGCAGGCACACAGGCAAAAGGAAACACCAAATGAGGGAACTATAAGATTAGAATGACCTAAAATTGTGTTGCTAGCAATAGGGGAATTCACGTTCTTTCCCAATATCAAACAGTAAACTGAACAAGTGGAACAACGTTTTCGCTCCCAAATCCAAGTTCATTTTGAGACTAACAGTGACAACACAGAAGGTGGCAGTCCTTCCACTTTCATGCACAATGCTTTCAGGGAAGTTAAAAAGAAAACCCAAACAACGCAAAACCAAACAGACACTTGCCAAGCACATTACCCAGTGTGTTCTTTTCAGTCCCGAGATACACAAAAAAAAAAAAAAAAAAGAGGAGGAGAGCATCTTCTACTGCCCTTTTGTTCTCACTCATTCTAAACAGTAGAACAATGTAACAATAAAGTTCAAACAGATTATTAGAGGCACCTCACACACTGAGCCTCTGAAGCTTGCCAGGCTTATTAACAGTGAACTCACAGCTGCTGCCTTGTCTTCCACATGGCACCACAAAAATCTTCTAGCCAAACCAAAGGTGAGGTTCAGGTACAGGACCAAGCGACGTTTGTATTTGACCAGTATCACATTATGCTCACAAGCTTTTCAATACATAAGCACAAGAGCCTGCGAAATTCTCAAGGGATACTTGAACCACCTTCCCATCAGTTAGTTTTACAATACTGCCTCTCACCACAAATATATTTATTAGAAAATTGGTATAGCAACATTTATTACCATTTGGCCAAGTGTTTTCTACTTGCCTTCTATCAGAAATAGGGGGTCATCTTTAAGTTTAGTAACACAAGACGATTGAGCCTTTAACATAAGAAAACACAGCTTGTCTTCTAGTAATGCAGCTCAGCTTCATCCTAGACAGTCATCCAAGCCCAGAAATGGCGTTCTTCCAAATAAAGCTGTTCAAGATAAGTACTCTATAGGACTGGCAGCTCAGCTTCACCTTCTCCCTTACAGTGGCAGCACCTGCACATCCAACATCTGCTGAAGATCCAAGGCAGAGCTGCTCTGATGCAGGACTGAGCTAATGCGCATCATCCTGGCCATATTTATCAATATTTAATACACAGAATACTATGGTTGTCACGGTGCCAGCAAACAGTTAAAGGGCAATGAGAAAAGAAAGCAGATTAATTGTGTTTCAGTAAGAGAAGACTCCCAGGATGTGCAGGGAAATTCCTGTACATCTGTTATCCTGCAATATTCTATCAAAAAAAGCCCAGCATGAAGGGCTAAGCCCCACACCAGCACTGCTGTGCTGAGACTGCCCTTCAGCTCATTCCAGCAAGTAGATTTGGCACGGCCATAGCAGTCAGGCGCCTGCCAAGGCATCTTAATTGTGTGAGCTGAAGCGCCTGCTCAGTTAGCTACATCAGGAGTAAACCAGGCAGCCCTCCGCTGAAATGCACAGATAATCCAGCGTAGGAGACAGGACAAGATATCTCTTGCCCCCAGGTACCTAATAACCAGCTTCACCTTGTAAATCTTATTGTAAAGCACTGCAAGACAAATATGGAATCATTCTGGCAGTTTTGCTTAAACAGAAAACAACATAGTAGGTAAAATGAATACATAAATATGTAAGACGACAAATCTTAACAAATCTGACATCTTATGGGACAGAGAATCAGGTAACCAACTAAAACAAAAAAGTTCAGAGCGGAGGAAGAGAAGTATCTCCATCTAGAGCAGCAAAGAGAATACAGTAGTACAGCAGGTTTCCCAACAAGCATACAAAAGAATATGACTACTCAGTGACATATCTGATCTCATGCAGGAGCCAAAAACAAGATGAAGCTGGTCCTCTATGTGCACAGCTTCACCCAAGACACAGACATTAGACTGGAGAGTCCATTCAGAGTAGCCTAACTCATTTAAAGATGCTGTGAATAACCTCGTTTAACTTTTCTCACGACCTGCTCCATCCTTTATCACTGGGCACACTCACTCTAGCCCTGTTCCTTGTCCTGCATGGGCGTTCTGAGAATGCAATTAAAGCTTCGCTCCAGGACAGCAAGCTGCCTTAGGTCATTGTGCTCAGTTCTGGGCTCTGTAACCACCAACACACAGAGATCCAGCAGTACAGACATTCTGCTGTTAACCTTGTTCTAATACCTGGACTGTAATATAGGAGCAAAAGTCTAATAAAATAGATGCTTAGTCACACTCATAGGGTTTCTTTCATAAGTGATAGAGCTCAGTCAGCAGAGAACTCTGAGGGCAGGACATGCTGCAAATTCCACCTCATTGGTACATCACTGCCTCCTCATAAAGGAAATGCAACAATCAAAGCTTCACAATGGTCCAGAGACCAAGTACTTGAGTTACAAATACACCAAATATCCGGATTCTAATTCTTTTTTAAAAGATATTGAAATGTAGTAGGCTCTATAACCAGAAAAAAAAGTTTGTTTTTATCACTGAAGGCAGAAAATTGGATGTTATCTTATATATATGGACTCTACTGTTGACTTAAACCAAAATAAAACCACACTGCACACCTCTGACACTTAGGCAAGTATTTTATTGATTATGTGCTTGGAAATCCAAACTCCTTTCAGCAGTATATCCTGAAGTCAGATAAAATAATAAAACTAATGATTAATAGTGTAATCAAAGCATTTAACAATCAGGCCTTATATTCAACTAACCAAAAACAAAGTCAAATTCATCAATATGACCTTGTCAGACAGACAGTGCAGCTCTGTGCCCTACTGACAAGTTGGCTTACCCACACAGTACAGGATTATGATTTACATTTTACCATGTCATACCTGGATAGAATCAAACACTAAAAATTCCATAACAGAAAGGTTAACACCATCAGCACCAAACCACAACTCTTAATCAACAGTGTTCAAAGTACATTCCTGTATGAGTCAAAGCTACAGAGCAGCAACTCTGGCCAAAGCCAAGTGGCTTTCATTGTGCTGGGTCTGCATCAAGACAAAGCACCATGGTAAGATGATGCCTGTTGAGATTCTGAAGAGAACGTGACTATTCACAACTGCACAAAGTGGAGAGAAGGGATTCAGACAGCATGAAAGTACTTGCTACAGCCCATCAAAACAGGCATCCTCTTTTTGATATCTCCAATTAAAAGAGGCTAGCTCAAAAAAAAGTCTTGACAGTAACAAATGTGGCCACTGTACAGACAAACAAGACTGCATACCTGAGAGATGCTCTCTTGCAATAAACTGTAGAGGGCCTGATCTCTGCCTTACAGACTGTGGAAAGAGAAGTGCGCTACACTAACACAATTGAGTGTCAGGCTTAAGGTAGGAGTTTTGGTTACAGGTGCAAAAAACAGGCAGCAGAAGAACAGGCAGAGGCTGTTTTCAACAAATTCTATCCCAAATATCAAAACACCTTTGTAATGACAACAACAAAAAGTAGGAACATTCTTTAGAGAGGGAGTGCTTTGAGAATCTTATGAAACTTTCCCCAGTAAAGCACCCTGCAGAGAAGTAACTCTGGCTTATGACAGACTTTTTTTATCTTTTGACTTAGCTTTAACATAGCCCTTTTTAATATACCATTCATAAAAACATAATGAAGAGAAAAATAACTGGCTGGAAAACTAACACTAGGGTTCTTGTAAGGCACTTAAGTATGATAAAGAGGTTCTTTCTGTTCTGTACCATCTGGAACTGCTGACAGCTGCATCTGCTTCAGAAGCAGTCAAGTTAGCAGAAAGCTCTTCACTATCTGCTTTAAAGTTTCCTTTTTGAGAGAAAAAAAATCTCTAAACTATTTTCAACATAAAACTTAATTAGATTCTACCCTTCATCTTCAAAACCTTGCAGAGATCATGACACTCCCCATGAGAGCCTTAGGCCTTTGTGATAATGTCCCAGAGCAGCTATTCAAGTGAAAGTACAGGATCAGCCACCTCAAGAAAAGCTTTCACAGAGCAGATTATTTTTCCTCCAGCAAACACCCACCAATCTGAACTTCTAAAAAGGACCAGAAAGACCTTGAGACATCAAACCTAGAAAGCAAGACACAGGCATGTCTCACCTCACTGGTCAACAGTAGGGGCTACAGAAACCCGTATGATCCAGCTCCATGTGCTCTGTTTGCCTCCTGTTATTTCACCAACCTCACCTTTAGCTAACAGTCACCTGGAAAACGGACTTCCCCTTGATTAAATAAGTCAAAATCACACTACACCTATTTTATCTTGCTAAATGGGTTCAAGACAGATGATGGCAAGATAATCACAACTGTAGCCTTGACAGTGGTAAATTTATACCAGTAAAAACAGTCCTTTGGACAACAACATACCATTGAGCTTTAGTCTCATACGTCCAGCATATCTGGGCCAAGAGATGGTTAATCCTAATTACAATGATTATTCAGAATCCATTGTTAAATTTCTACCCAAACAGATTTAAATCAAGGTCTACATTGAAGCTAGCTATTGACAACAGAAGGGATGGCAGATTGCTAAGTGTCACAGACACCAGAATTAACCAGCAGCAGAGAGACCCTATCCAACGACCCTATGCAACAACCCTATGCAGTGCTACAGACTAGAAGTCTGGCTAAAAAGCTGCCCAGAGGAGAAGGACCTGGGGGTGTTGGTTGACAGCCATCTGAACATGAGCAGTGTGATTAGGTGGCCAAGAGGGCCAATGGCATCTTGACTTGTATCAGAAATGGCGTGGCCAGCAGGTCCAGGGAGGTTATTCTCCCGCCCGTACTCAGCACTGGTGAGACCGCTCCTCGAATCCTGTGTTCAGTTGTGGGCCCCTCACCACACGAAGGATGTTGAGGCTCTGGAGTGAGTCCAGAGAAGAGCAACGAAGCTTGTGAAGGGGCTGGAGAACAGGCCTGACAAGGAGCGACTGAGAGAGCTGGGGGTGTTCATCCTGGAGAAGAGGAGGCTGAGAGGAGAACTCATTGCTCTCTACAACTACCTGAGGGGAGGTTGTAGAGAGGAGGGTGCTGGCCTCTTCTCCCAAGTGACAGGGGACAGGATGAGAGGCAAGGGTCTCAAGTTCTGCCAGAGGACATTCAGACTGGACATTAGAAAAAAAAATTCACAGAAAGGGTCACTGGGCACTGGAACAGGCTGCCCAGGGTTGTGGTTGAGTCACCTTCCCTAAAGGTATTTGAAAGACAAGTGGATGAGGTGCTGAGGGGCATGGTTTAGTGGTTGATAGGAATGGTTGGACTCGATGATCCCGTGGGTCTTTTCCAACCTAGTGACTCTGTGATTCTGTGAGAGCTTTAACTCTGCTGCTGTGTTCACCTTTGCTCACCCCTGGAGAGCTCAAACATTCTGTAATGCTAGTTCCTGCCCAAGCTACGCTATCACAAGGGGAGTAAACGGAACTTACTAAGCCAAGTCACTACTGAATTTAAAATAAATCCTGAGGATATACACTTGCTAATTGCTTAATCTGTGTGGAGATGTCCCCTGCAAAATTCTCTAAGTATCACTACTGTAGAAGATAGTCACACCAAATTTATACGCTGAGACCACTTGGGTTTTGTGCCATTAGGCTGTGCCATGAACCTGCCTGCACAGTGCTTTTACTATGCTAGCACAAAGTGGCTGTTTGTGGTGCTGCTGGTGTGAGAAAATGGTGCAAGCAGAGTTCACAAACTTCTGTGACTCAGTGGAATACTCGATTCTAACATTTCTACTGATCTCTGTAAACTTCTGACAAACTTGTGAAGTTGCTTAAAACTGTATCATTGCAAATTTACTCAAAGTTTCTTCTGGCTAGTTATCAGATGAACAAAAGGACTTTCTAAAGATACCTCTGTCCAAAATGACTACAGACCATAGGAACGAAGAGGCACATTTGGGATTTAGAAACAGAGAGAGGCAAGCAGAAAAGCACATAATCGTTTTCCTTTCAGATTCACTGGTTAGGGAAAATCCTGCCATGTATAAACTGTAAAACATTATTATCTCTCTCCAACTCCTACATGAGTAACTTCAGTAATAAGGGAAGCATCTTAAGCACAAGATTGTGCAACTGAGAATCATTTTCTTAGCACGTTTTCCTCCACTACAGGACACTAGCTGTGATAATTTTAAAAGAACCTCTGTTCTGACATCCTGAAAAAAGTCACTCCATCCTTAAATACTCTGTGTGGGGAGAGGGTAAGGATGGTCTCATTTAATATATTTATTATTTTGAATACTTGTTGCCATAGGATATTAAAAATGTTCTGGTTTAACTGATCAGCTATCTTTTGGAATATCTTTCCAACACCTGTTTATACCATGCCATTTAACGCAACACAGAGATATGAGGGCTATCTGAAGGAATTTGGGATCTAGGGCTTAGAGCTGGCCCAAGAAATACTCAAGAGAATCTAATCACGAAGGTGGCACCACAACAGCTACACAATAATCCTTTCCCAGATAATCTCAGCAAGGTGGTTCTGGTGGACGTAGACACTTGATGTACCATGGGAGCAGAGTTTCTGTAAGGATGGCCCACGAGGGAGGAACTGTAGTCTGGCAGGTCAGAGTACTGCAAGCACAGTAAAAGACGCAGGAGAAAAGATCATCAACATTAGCATCCTTGGAAGAATTAAAGGGGGAGAACGGGGATAAGGAAGCATTGCAATGACACACATGCTCCACTAATCTTATTGAAACACTACCTTCCAAAGTTAGTTGGACTGCCAGGATCCACCTCAGCTAGCACGCTAGCTTGTGCTTCGCTCCATTTCACTCAACCCACATCACTGGTTGAATTGTTACAAACTTAATCTTAATCAGTTATACTAAACCTAAAAGAAAACGCACACCGATTTTTTTCCTACCAACTTCAGCCTTGGTTCTTCCTGGAAACTCGGATGTCATGAGAATTAAATCAGAGTGTTTGACTAAACGGCTTGTATCAATTATTTGTTTTTAGAGTCAAAGGACAATAAGGAAGGTGGCACTTACACCACACTACCAAAATAATGAAATAAAATAGCTGAGATATTTTTAATATCAGAATAATTTCTGCTCTTCTTCCAAACTTCAGGAAACTGAAATAGCTGCATTTTAAAAAGCATGACATTTATTTCAATATGCTTCCTGTAGGAAGGTTTCATATGTACATATTTTTTGGCCTCGTGTTTCAGTGACAAATGATTAAGGACAGGGATTTCAGCACCTGAATCAAGTATTTAAAACTGAGGTATTCACATTAACACAGCTAATCTCACAAGAATTTAATACCCTCAATTCATTTGGCCTCTCTGGCAGTTCCCCATGCAATCCATACAGTTCCAACAGCAGCTGCTTAACTTATACCAAAATCCCAAACTGTACAAACTAAGCAATTACTTTATCGGAAGCAACTACTTTATCTTCCATAGAAGAAAGACACGCTCTCAGACAGATCAAACCTGACACAAACCACAGGAAAAGGTAGTGACAATGGTAGATCCACACGTGTAGCAGCTTGCTCACTTATGGCACAGTAAATCATACTCGGATCATCTTCTGTTTGTGGGAATTCAAACTCTCACCTCCAGAAAAGCAAACTGAACCACCTTACAGACTGCAGACCCTGCGCTCTTCCAAACAACATTTCTACCAAGGCAGGAAGCAGAAACCCAGTCCCAGTCAGCCCCAAATCAGTATGTTGATCGTTAAGACTGAAAGGCATGGCTGTTCCCCAGTCCAGCAAACATTTACTGTATCCCAGACGAGGCGACACGGGTTGAATTGGACACACAAGCTCCACAAGTGAATAACACACAGTTTGGTGATGAGAGCACTCCCTGGGAAAGCAAGAGATGCAAGGTCAGAAATGCAGGGGTGGAACTGATGTCCTGTATCCTGGAGGAGCTCTACCATCACTGGGTAATGAGCAAGGAGCCACCGACTTCTGCTGCCACAATATCCTGAAAAAGCTAAAGGAAGAACCAACAGGCACTGCACACTCAGCATGAAGAAAACACTGATTTGCGTTCTTCACCTGTAAATTTTTCTTAAAGGATTATTAATAAATTAGTAAGTATAGCCTCTGCACTGAAGCAGGAAAGGTTTTTCCCCTTTGCTAATCAAAGCCGTTATTACTTATACTTACACTCAAATAATTGTAAACTTAACTAATCCGCAGCTATTTGCGTTATTTGTCTTTCGGTCTGCTGCTGTAGACAGAGTTCCTGCCTACATGATACACAGTCTGAGACAGCAAAACCTAGAGGAAAGGTAACAAACAAGTGAAGGGAGACCGGTCCTAAAAGACAAACATATTAACTATAAACCTGATATTCTCACATTTACTGAGGTTTAAATCCCTCTTCTGACGCCAGATACTCATGCACATTCACACAACAATATCTTTGTCCTCAGGAGGCTTCTAGCAATCATTAAAATAGAATATTGCCAGCCATCTCAGGTCCGGAAAAACGTAAGATTAAAGGCCAAACTCCACCTTTGTATATCAGGTTTTCATGGAAGATTTTACACAGTACACACAACAGAATTTCATCTTTGCAAGCTTTGCAATCTGTCATCTAAAAAGTGTGATACTTTGAAAATTCAGGCAAATTACTTGCTTTCTGTTGTAAACTGTCTCCTATCCTCAAAACGCCTTAATTAGTTAGTTATGGTCTCTCAACCTAAACTGAGCAAAGTAAGTAAAAATCTAGGATGCAAAACATTTTACTGGTGCTTGACAAGCTGTCAACAAGCTGCTGCTCCTCTTACTCCCCGTCTCCCATATACACATTTAATCCAGCCAGCCAAGATGTACAAGCCCTGAAGAGACTGCATTTAATCCATGGCAGTACTGTCTTCGATGCTTTAACGCAATGAAATTATCAGACCCCTGAATCTAGAGAGACTTTAACCAATTTGAATTCATCCAGAAGCAAAGACGGCGCTGAACATTTACACTAACTCCAGAACTCAGTAGCTTTATCGATTACTCTGACACATCATTAGACTTAATTTCCACACCCTTTGCATTATGCAGAGAAGTTTCTAAATATATATTTCACTCATCAAACATTTGATGGCTAATAAAAGAATCATTCCACTGATTAAAACATTTTAGAAGGAGTTCAGTTGTTTTTAAGACTAGTGACTCAATACAGCAGCTTCATTGTTTTGTTCTTGGGTCACCCTCCCAGCCTGTCTCCTAATCACCACCCTGACAGGACCCACAGTCATGGCAATCCACACTGCTCTTATACAATGCTCTGGGAAAGGAAACATTAGAAATACATTCAGGTTTGGTGTAGAAATCCCCTCCTCTCTTCACATACAAAGGAAGCTGTGAAAATATTTCGTGCATTCAAAGAGGAAAAAAAAGAACAAAGCAATCTCTATTGCCAGACTGGGCAACGGTGAAAAGAGAGGGGTTGCTGCATCAGGCCTTGAAAAACACTGAACACCTACTGACTGAAGATAAACAACATAAACAGACTGCTGTGCCTTCTAAATGGGATCCAGTGCAAAAATCTCACCACAAGGTGCTAGAAATTAATGCAGGATTGAGTATTTCGCAAAGTCATAATCTAGGTCCTGCTGCTTCCCTATTTATCCCTTGTAATGCTTCCAACAGCCTGGTGCTTGAAGAGAAAATCCTTGGCCTTTACTAAAACACACACACGTACACATCAGTGATGGGCAAACAGCTCTTCCAATACTTACTCCTTCTGCTGTTGTAGCAGAAACTTTTTTCACTACTCAGTCCCATTTCCTTGCTGGAGCGCAGACAGGAAGCAAAGGGAGAGCAGGTACTCCATTACCTCTCTCAGTCCATTCCACTCACAGGAAATTAATTTCAGCTCTAAATTTAATCTAGAAAATTGTGAGCAACCCTGCAATGCATAAGTCGCGTTCCTCTGTGGCTTGCAGATTCAAGTAGCAGCAGCACAATACGCAGTCCATCACTGCCTCCTGCTCCTGCAGTCACTTGACAAAGTTGCTCTGCTCACTACTGACGAGCATTTTACTCAAACACTTTTTTTTTTAAAAAAAAAAGGGCACATCCTTTGAAAGACCATTTCCATCTGAACTTGTCCCACACTTCTTATTAAAATCAGTTCCTGGAGGATGAGATGACAGTTTCACCAGCAAAACTCTCAGTAGATACTCCTTTCAGGAATAACACAGATCTGAAACAGTGGGTCAGCAAGACTATTTAAGACACTAAAGAGCTAAATAAAAGGAGAGCTAGTTATAGGTGTGAGCATTACTGAAGAAATAAAAAGCAGAAGAGCTTGTTTCAAGAAATAAACCACAAGAATAGTGACAAAAGACAAGTTACGTATATGAAAGGGATGAGGAAAATAGCATAAGTACTGCCTTCTTGTAATATCTTAATAAAAGAAAAGAATTGCCATCAATTTAATTTGATGATTAAAAGAAAAATATAAACCCGCTTTAAAATTTCAGACTTACATTTTCAAAACAATAAGCATAGCAAAATGACTCCTCATCTCTTCAAAATAACACCATTAACAGAGTTGTCAGCCCTTTTGTGTAAGTGTTTGACAATGCTCATGCCCAGTAACCACAGCTCAGTCTCACACATCTGAGACAATTAAAAAAAAAATCAAACCCAAAATAAACTTTTATCACTTCTTATGAAGCTGCAGTGATTCTGTGATGCACATTGAGAGCCAGGCACAAGAAGAGACGCAATCAAGCCTTACACTCGGGGACAAAAGGGAGGCACTACTAGGGCCAGGGAGAGTTCATATCTCTACAAAGATAGGTTTGTCAAAGGATTTTCCTTAATGTCAAATGATGTGTTTTCAGATGTCAAGCAAGGCATCTGCACAGCAGCTGGACACTACCCTGAGGAACATGGAAAGTACTCGTTCCGAGAAAGCCACCTCTGCAACCCAGGACAAGGGGTGGGTCCAGTGGGTCCAGGAGGGATCTGCCACCCTTCACACTGTGCAGTAGCACTGGCCAGCTTTTTCCTAAAAGCACTAAAGCAAAAGCCAATTTTACACTGAGCTGCCTTACCATAATTAAAAATAAACAAATGCAAGATTGTTGATAGAAGTTTAAGCAATTAAACATGCATCCACAGAGAAGAGTGCACAAGTTATGGAACAGAGCTCTTCAGTCTGAAATGGGGTTTTTGCTCTTCCTATAGTTCTCTGACAGTACTCATCACAGGTCAAACTGCAAAGTGACAAGAACCTCAAAAACATGAGGATAAATGACTAAATACAGACACAAAATTAGGGGATTTTGAGATATAAGCCTCATATTCTCATTCTGTTACAGCCTGAATACCATAAGAGTGAACCACTGTTCTTGCGATCAAGCAGTGAAGAACAATTTAAATTCCAACTTTACTCCCCTAAAATCCACAATCTAAAGAAGAGCCAATCCACCTCCCAGTCTCGGCCACACACCTTCCCTTTAGGATACTGCCATGACAAAGACACATGTTCAAGAACCAAGGGAGTTAAAGACCAAAATAATGTACAATTCATATCTAGTTTCATCTAGTTTTTTAAAAGAAAGCTGACACATCCCAGAGTAATTTACAAATTTATAATTTTATTCTGCCATCAAAACACATTGAGACAACAGCTCATGAGACACACTTAACTCTGTACCTGCCCGAATCTGCACCAGCATTCACTCCCTGTAACAAGTCATTAATCCTTTCAAAGAAGTTACCTCTTTGCTGTTTTAAAGCAGAGCTGAGCTTGTGAAACAG
This sequence comes from Clamator glandarius, assembly GCA_033459285.1. NCBI lineage: Eukaryota > Metazoa > Chordata > Aves > Cuculiformes > Cuculidae > Clamator > Clamator glandarius. The sequence continues at coordinate 2,380,186 of JAUNZM010000184.1, read as the reverse complement.
AACAAGAACTTCTAAACAGCAAAGCAGCAGCAACTAGTTCTCAATAGAGGGTGGATGAAGGGCTTGCCAAAGTCTCCACATGTGGCACAAGAGAAACCCCCGCTGCTTTCCAAGTTTTCAAAAAGTAATGGGAAAGGTTTCCAGAACTATTCAGAATAGGAATAGTCCTCCTCCACATTCAGCACATATTAAAGTGAATAGCTGAGATTTAACTCTTTTTTTATGAAGGATAACATAACTTTTGACAAAAAAACTAACGAGAAGCTCTGGATGATATCACTGGGATGGATTTAAAATGCAGTACAAGCATCACAGTTAAAACTGTACAGCAGCCCGGCCAGCAGAGCTGAGGCATAGGTAATTGCTTGAGATATTTGGGTTGTCATCAGTGACAATATATAAAAACAAGAGAGTTACATGTAGATACCAAACCCTGCCTCTTTGATGCAGGTCCAGCTCAGCCTGAGACAGTGCAAACATGCCCTCTACTTCCATTTGCTACACTTCACCTCTTCCCACAGGAACTGGTCTCTTCTTCCTCCTTCTATTTCCTGTACACAGAAGGAGCCCATTGTCACCAGGTGAGCACACACACACAGGCACACAAACACAAACACGCACGCATGAACGCCCGCACACACGCACTTGCACACTCACACAACTCTCTCGCCCTCTCCCACGCCGCAGCCGCCGCTGACGGCGCCTTCTCCGAGCTCGGCTCCCCGCGGCCCTGACGGCGGCCACCCTCCCGCGCCGGGATGCGCTCGCCTGAAGCGGTCCGGGGGAGCAGGCAGCCCCGCCGGTGCCCGCAGCGCCGCTCGGGCCCGGCCCGCGGCTCCCTGCGCGCCCCGAGGGGAATCCCCCGCCAGGGACGAACACGAACACGGACACGGCCGCACGCACCCCCGCCGGGGCTTGCCCCTACACGCACGGACACCGCCGCCCGAGCCGCCCCGCTCACCACGAGTAGGTCTGCTCCGCCATGGCTGCAGGCGGCAGGGCCCGGGCTCCTCCTCCTCCCCTGGCTGGCGGCCCTGGGCTCAGCGGCGGCCCCGCTGCGGCTCCCGGCCCAACATGGCGGCGGCTGCGAGGAGGAGCGGGCGGCGAGGGGGTGGGGGGGTCCCCGCGCGGGCAGGGAGGGCGATGGCAGCGGGGAGGGTGAGGGTTCAGCAGCCGCGACGCGAGGCCGCGCTGGAGCGCCGGCGGGGCCTCATGGCCGGCGGGGCGGCGGCGGCGGCGCGGGGCGGGGCGGGGCGGAGGCGCCGGCACCGGGCGCCCAGGCCAGGCCGCGCCGCGTCCCCGCGCGCGCGCGCACGACGGGGACGGGGCCTCGCCGGGGGCGGGGCCGGCGGCGTCACGTGTCCACAACACGCTCACGTGCCGCCGCAGGTCGCGCGCAGGCGCCGCGCCGCGCTGGCTGTCGGGGCCCGGCGGCGCCCAGAGCGGCGCTCGGACCGGGCCGCGCGGGCGGGCGCGTTCGCGGCGCCCGGAGGAGGGAGCGGGGCCGGGGGAGGCCGAGGCGCGGCTTCCCTCGTTTCGTTTGAGCTCGCAGCGCATCTGGAGATCCGGGCCCCCGTGAGCCCGTTCCCTGCCGAAACAGATCAGGGGGGCAGGGGAGGAAAATGACATCCAGGACGCTGCGAGCGAGGCAGACGGGCCGGGCCGCGCTCGCTCACGGCCGGGGTGGTGTAACAGCCTTAAATATAGACAACAACAGGGCCCGGGGCTGGTGAAAAAGGGTATTTCTTTTTTTTTAAAAAAAAAAATTAGACGTTCCGTGCCTTAACAGAATTGTGCTCGTCTTTGAAAAATTGCTGTGCCGTTGCGGCATGCTTCTTGCATCCAGAGACACCAGGTGCCTCCAGAACAGTCATTGGACCCCACTCCAGCTTATTTCTATTCATGGACTGAATATATGACTTCCATTTTATCCATCTTGTTTATTCTCTCAAATAGAAAAAAACACCTTAGGCTAATGCGTGGTTGTGAAAAAGGCTTAAAGTAGAGAATGGCTCATTTCTTCTCTGTACCACTGCCAGTTGTCTAAGCAGTCTTGGGTGGCTCCCCTCATGTCTATCAGCTTGGTCTCATCAGTAGAGGAACTGCAGCATTTTCCACCACTTGAGGTTTTGGGGTACTGCAGAAGGAAGATGCTGCGTATGCAACACAGACTGACTTGTCTCAGTGACAGGAACGAGTGGGATTCTGGTGCTTTAGTTAAACTGTTTGCAGAAAGATGGTGCTGGGCTTTGAAGAGTTCTCCATCTGCCTGTATCTTTATGTGTTTAAACCACACACTGTTTCTCACACCTCAGCATCCAGATCCTTTGTGCTTTTCACAGCCCTTTAACCACATAGACAGGAATGACCTTTGGAGCTTCAGAAGTAATCAGTGCACTACCCACTTACTAAACTGCTTGAGAATCGGATTTATCAGCTGTGAGGTGGAAATACTCCAAGTGCCATGACTCACTAGCTTACTGGGATTCCTGCTGGGGTCAGTCACAGCTAGGTGTACTGGAAGGATGAAATGTTGAGTAGAGCTAACATTTCCTCTCAAACAGCTCAGGCTGCCTTGAAAAATTCTCTCCCCTATTTGACCTCTTGGCCCTCCAACTTGCACCCCATACACAGTACTTGTGCCCATCTCAAGGTAAGATGCAAGGCAAGAGGAGTTAGTCATGCTCTTAAGCCTGAGCTGTAGGATACATAGCCCAGTCAGCTGGTTTGGGTGGAAATTCTGGTGTTCCCACAGACACACATCCCCTGTTAAAAAAATGCTTAGGCTCTGGTTAGGACTTGCACAAGAAGAGAAGGTCCCTGCCTTTATTAGTCCTCAGCACAGCAGAAAAATCTACAGTAACAACTGGAAAACTGACAAATAACTTGGAATCCTCACTTTGCTGCGGTGCAGCCCCAGTATCTCTGGGATGCCTTGTTATGCTATCTTTTCCACTGATTATGACAGTAACTGCAAGTGGAGAAAAGAACCTCTCCATCCTTTTGAACCAATACAGGGAAAGGGAAATCTCTGCCTCAGCCTTGTCTTAGTACTAAGCTTTTTTTTTTCCTCACTGATAATAGACTGTAAAACTGATATTGATATCTATGAGTCAATATCCCTTCTTTGTGTCCTTATTGAAATAGCTCCCAATTTCTCAGTCTTGCAAAATTTCCAGCACATTCATTTGGCACAAATGATTTATAGTTGACGAGCAATTAAAGTATAATTTTTCACAGCATCTCAAACTCTGTGACAAGACTACTAAATGATTTTGCAAGCTTGCTTTGTCATTAAAGGATAGCAGTGTGATGAATTCACAGGAGAAATTTATTCCTACTCAAAGAGCCGCCACATGCTCTTACTGCAAATTGGAACACTGAGTTCCCCGGATAATTTTCTCCCTGTATCTTTTGTACAGCCTTTCTTTGGACCTATGAGAGCGCTTTACTCTGAATTTCAGTGACAGTTTCCTCTGACATTACAAAGTCCTTCCAGAATACCCATTTGATGCAGACTGATGCATTACTTAAACCTGTCAAGGTATTTCAAAACTGGCAGCAAACAAAACCAAGGTGGTTTCATTTTTTTTTTCTTATTACGTTTGGAAGGACGGCTCCCAGAGGCAAGTGTGGCAGATTAAAAACAGATGAACGTATTGGCTGCAAGGAGTCCTCACCTCCAAATTGCTGAAATATGGCTTCATGTAGACACTTCCCATTTCAGGAAAGGACATGACAGACACAGTTGTCAACCTGATCAGTTTTGGGAGAAACACACTACCACCTAGTGGGAACCACCTTCCGTAACTATGCTCCAGAGCTGCTCCTGCCCTCCAAGTTTCTTGCCCTGATGAGAGAAAGGGGAAGTGGCAGGGGTAACAGATGGATGGCTGGGAAGAAGGACGCAGTCCTGTTTCTCCATTCAGGGAGAGGAATGTAGAGAGAGACGCAGCCTACAATGTAAACCCAAGGTGCCCCATGGCACTGTCACACTGTGCCTTCTAGCTTCATATCCAGGCTGGTTCTCAGTGGCTGCTGCACCTTAGCCTCAGTTCAGCTGGAGCTCCCAGAGCTTAACAGTGTTGTCTGTGGAAATAAAGGGTGAGACATTCGTTCTGAACAAAAATGAATCCTGCAAACAGTGTTGAGGAGAAAGTTACTGCCCTGCCCCCTTCTCTGCTCTACAAGTTTAGGTTCTGCTGCTGACTGTACCATTGAAAGCACAGCACATTGAAGCTTCCTTCTCTGTAAAATCACATTTCCAATTATAATTACATATTTACAACAAAGACTACTGAATTAAAACTTAAAGGGTATATTTTTGGAACATTAAAGCCATGTATTCAAGTGAGTCCTTTCCCACTGAGATACATGGGGTTTGCACAAGTAGCTGAAACTCAACCCTGAGAATGTAACATATAAATAACAATTATATTGGACTTTCCACACTCCCGTGTTCCATTTGGGACTAAGCTCCCAATGTACAAATAATAATCAGTTTTGGTACTTGCATAGCTTTCTTTTCCCCAGCCAGAGAAATAAAGGTGAACATTATAATAACAGCTCTCACATTTCAAAGAGGGGGCGATGTTAATGTCATTCAGGCCAATAAAGCATTTAGCAGTCTCAGCAGGAAGAACATTAAAATGGTAAAGAATTATTAAAAGAACCATTTATCTGTTTCTTTTCCCAATGGCAATTTTACCACCGTATTCAGGGAAGTATAAAGGCTCCCTCCACTAGCATTTTTATCATAAATATATTTAGGGGTTTTTTCCTTCTCTGTACACTCCTTGAAGCCACATTACATTGGCTTTATCTCAGAAAAATACTATATTTTTCATCATGTCCACTTCATAATGGATATAATTCATTAAATGAAAACAAAGGTAAAAATAGTGTTGATTCTACAAGTTTAGGCTTTGTGAGTCTATTCTGCCTTCCATTTTCTTTGTAGGACTGTGCTGTCCTTCCAATAAGTCTAAAGCAAGAATAATTAATAATATTATATTGGAAGTTAATCAAGCCAGACTATTATTTACAATAGGTCAGAATTCCATTAGAGGAACCCAAGACATCTTTGCCTGGAAGGATATCGGAGAATGACAGGAGCCCAGTTTACAAGATGACTGTCATATGGCAATACCAGACTGTCTGCTACTTCAGGTGAAAAATAAATTATTTTTAAAAAGAGCATATAAGTTGTATTTAAGCGTACATCGAACAGTGCAAAGTTAATGTGTTTAAATAATCTTTATTAAATTGGCCATTAAGATAAAATAGAAATCGTACCTCTTGTGATTACTAATTAATATATTTCCCCAGTCTGCATCCAAACTGATGTGTTAATATAACATTGTTCCTGAGTGTACTATGAAGCTGACCAGTTTAATGTTGTATAGCTGTTTATGTCCCATCACTGAAGCACTGAATCTGGAGGGTCTAAACCACCATATGAGTCCCACATAAGGAAAAGTAACCAATTCTGCAGAGGAAAAAAAAAACCAAAACCAGATGCTGCAAACATGAGAAAAACAGGCAGGTGTTACTCAGTGTCTTCACTTCAAAAGTTTCCCTTATCATAACTACCCAGATCACATTAATCAGGGTGACTTGAGAAATAAGTCACGGCCCAGCAAACTGTTGGAATTAAAGAAATCAACATATCCTATTCACTGGTAGCATATGAAAATGGGTACAGCAAAACTGAAACCTTCCCTTTCCAATATTCATCCTCAAGGCAAAATCCGCAAGGACAACTCAGTTACAGGAGAATCCCATCTGGATGGCGGCACTCTACAATTTAGCTCTCACTCTACAATAGCGCTATAATCTAGCTGGTTAATCTTTGCAGCTTCCACCCTTGACCCCTGCTATTCTTGTTACCTTACAACCACATATTATGGCCCTTGCAGTAACCTGAGAAATCCGATACTGTAATTCTTAGTGCCATCATATAAAACTGGGGTGCTGGCCTAAAGTGCAGAAAAGTTTGACCACTGGCAATTTGTAACATTTAAGAAACACTGAAAATCTCACTGGCTTTCCTGCACTGAAGAATCTGAAATGCTTCATGAAGTGCTCAACCATTCACCAGTACTGTCTGGCAGATTACAGTGAACAGAAAGTTGACAGTGGAGAAGTTTACTACTTGTTTTGTTAATTGTCCAGGCTCCTACAGTTTAAAATTAACAATTCTGATAGACTAAGGGAAAAAGCCCTTCACAGGATAAAGCGAGAGAATATTTAGCTCCTCCTTAGTATTTGAAAGGTTTCCATAATCAGCTAAGGATTCTGCACATGACACCCAGTGACATCCAGCATTTTGTGAGGTCCTAACATACAAACAGATGTTCATTTCTGGTTTTACAGACTTCAGAGTTCACTGCTTTAAAGACAGGCCGTTTTAAAAGCCTCTGCAGCTGAAGGTTTTCACAACAGGCAGAAGCAACAGCAACAGGACTTGTGGGTGCATAAGGAATTCTTGAACCCAGACAATAATAAACAGATAATTTGCTGCTATGTTTTTTCCTGTTTACAGTTTCCCTTGGCAAATTTTGCTCTTCTTTGTCTAAACATAATGGTCTGTGTCCTCATCCCCCCTCATGTACTCATGCATAGATACTTACAGAACACAGACGGGACAATCTTTTAGACAAGAACAATGGTAATATTTTCCACCCTCATTTAGGTAAAAGAAATGACAATGACAAAACCAGACAGAAATAAGTAACACAGTATGACAGAATTTTCTCTGTCATGTATTGCAGGAGGCCCACAATCCTTTGTCTGTCTTTGCAAAGACCTTGAATTATAAGGACGCATCATGCAGAAACCATGTAATGGTTGGACACTGCCATTATAATTGACAATGACTGTTATTGGCCACTAGTGTTGACATGTCTACGGTGGGGCAGGAAACTAGGAAAACTGCAGTAAAAAATAAAATGCATGGAAACTGTATCAAAACATTGATAGAACAATGCAAAAAAGCTCACCAATCTTTAAATACTCTTTTTTAAGAGTACAGAAAAAAATCTTTAGAAACTGAAGCTATTTTTTTACATTAATGTTCACATGAAAATTTCTTACATTAAATGTTTTTACATGGACTCCAAATTGTTACTTCTTTTTAGCCACACAAAACCAGAGTCTTCTTCATCTGAGCTTTCTGAACTAACCGCAGCAAGGAAACCTGGTACTGTGGGTGCAGACACCATCTGAAACAAAACCAAAGAGTTAGGAGCAGTCCTGGTTGAAAGGGTCAGCCCAGCAACCCCACAGCAGCTTGCTGTGGTTGGAGGGAGGAGGGGGTCCTGTCTGCCAAGGAGCTCTGTCCTGCAGCTGCTGACTCTGCATGTTGTCACATGGTTAACAGTGCCCACAAAGAGGAAACAGGGGCCAAGGTCACTCTGCAGTATTGTCTTGGGGCATCACTCAGTTTGGGGACAGTCCTACTTAGACTCCACTTAGCTTATCCTTGATGGGAGTGTATGAAGAGAGACAAGTAGCTGGCCCTAGGAAACTTTCATTTAGACAATGGTTTTAAATCCTCCTATTGATCACACAAGGAATCCTTTGCATGAGATGCTTGTGCATCAAGTTCACATGTACACATCACCTTATTCCCTAATTTAGCCACTCAAGGTGGATAGATTTATTCACATATTTTCAGACTACAGAAGACAATTTAGTCATAAGGACTCCCTGAGAACTGCACAACACAACTGCAGCTGAGCCAGCATGCAGGTTTTAGGAAGTCACCCAACAGGTGGGAGCAGAACCTTAAAGCAGGGTGCATATCAAGGAGGGCTGGCGGCAGAGGGTATACAGTGACCACAAGCCTGCCCACAGCACTTCTCAGAAGAAAAAGGGCAACTGATGACAGGGCAGGGACTTCTAGCATGAACCAACACCCAGGGCTATGCTTTATTATGTGCCTGAATCACAAGCTGAGTGGGGCAAGCCCTATAATCCCCCAGTTACGTGGGTACACTACTCCTGCTCATCAATTAAGCAATAAACATAGCAAGTTGCAACAGAGGTACTAGTATATGCATATCAAGGTACCCAGCAAGCCAAAGCCAAAAGCAACAAAAGTCATTCAGCAGTTGATGCTCTGTCACATAAGTCTGCTGGAGCTCCAGAATATCACCCAAGTCTTGGGAGCTTTCATATAAACCCAGTGGTCATGCTTCTATGATGGGGGGTTGCACACACACTGGTGAAGCACTGGTGTTGCTTTCTCTCAGCCCAAAGCCTTTGGCAGGGGCTGGCTAAGCCTCGCCACTGTCAGAGCTCTGGGCAGGCTCTGCACTCTTCCAATGGCAGCAGCTTCTCCTGAATCACACACAGTCAAATGCACCTCTTCTTTTTGGGTACTTCACCTCCTTCCTTTTCTAAAGCTAATGGGGCCAAAAAGAAGCCGCATTTATCCATCCTCATTTTCCTAGTTCTATTTCCATAGCTTACTTTTTCATGCTGCAGACCTTCTATCCCTTCATTCTACCCTCCTTCTCTCCTCTGCTTTCCTCTCTTTCCCCCTCCCCCTGCCTTCTCTCCCTCTGCACTTTGTGAACTGCTGCTGCGGTGCTGAAGTCCAAAGTTCAGTAACTTGCTAAGCACACAGATAAATATGAACCTTGGAGAATTTACATTGCTCCAATGTAAACAGATAGCCAAGGGTCCCTTTATCAGCACTGGCTCAGGACAGTCGTGGGGGGTCTGAAGTGGCTCAATTTTGTATTTTGTTTTTTTTTTTTTTTGGGGGGGGGGGGGTGCGTAAAGGCGGGAGGCTGAGCTGTGCCCACTTCTCCTGACAGTCGGGCGTGTTACCTCAGGAACATGGTATAGGGAAGCTGGAACCAGGATAACCTGAAATTCAAACCCAGGAGACACCAGCTGAAGACCATGGTCTCGAAGCTGAGTCATCTTCAAGTGGAGCTGCTAGGAGCACTGCTGGAGTCGGGGCTAACAAAGGAGACCCTGATCAAGGCGCTGAGCGAAGTGGAACCCTATGTGCTCCAGAGTGAAAGTCAGCGCGCTATCAATGCCCTCCAGACAGAGAAAGGGGAACCCTGCCCCGACATCCCCAGCCTCCCCAACGGAATGGGGGAGTCCAGGTTATCAGAAGATGAAACCTCTGATGATGGGGAGGAATTTACCCCTCCAATAATGAAGGAGCTGGAAAACTTGAGCCCTGAGGAGGCTGCTCACCAGAAGGCTGTGGTGGAAAGACTATTACAGTAAGGACAGATTTGCTGCTCCTCTTTGCTGCTTTCTTGCACTCTCCCTCTAAATCTATTTTCCTTTCCCTTTCTGCTCAGCGACCCTGGTATTCACAGCTGATCTAGCTGCAAAGAGACTGTCTTCAACCATGCCAGGGCTATCAGCCTCCCAAACACACCTCAGATTCGTTATAAATGCTCAAACCTTTCTTTTCATCTCATTCAAAATGCATGAAGGGAGCCACAGAGTCCAAATACATATTTGAAGTGCTTATATCATCAGGCTTCAGAATAGTCCAAGATCTTTATAATTTGCATTGCTCTGACTGAACATTAGCTTTTTTGATTTAATTTTTTAATAGGATTCACAATCTCAGTTATTGGGAAATGAAAAAAAAATAAAAGAAAAAACATATCACTCTTAACTGGTGCTATACTTGTCTGGGGTTGTACGGTAAAGAAGATGTAGTGCTTCCCTCCTATATTTAAGGAGATTAATATTGTTTGTTAGTTTCGCTGGGTTTTGCTATAGATTATTGATCTAAGACAAACCAAAAGAATTCATTCTTGTCATTCTCAGAAGTGCAAAGTTCTCCTAACTTCAGTGGTGATTTTTCTTGTAGAAAGAGCATACCCGAAACAGATGCAGAGATTAAAACCTGGGCAGAAGATTCTGCTACTCTGCTTCTACCATCTACTACCCATCACAACTACAAAGTACCTACGCAGCAACAATTACAGGTTTTATTGCCACAAAAATTTGGTTTTGTACACTAGAACTGGATTCCTGCCTGTCTGTTTTGGGGGCATTTTGAAATGACAAGCTGACAGAACACAGAAAGATGCAGTGACATCCTGTGCTTAAAATAGCCACTAAAACTAAAATCCATCTAGAGATTTTCTCAAGCTTTCTGATCACTCCCCTTCACATGCAAAGGGTATTATCATAAAATGTAATAACAAGAAGGAAACACTGAATCCCACCACAAAAGGCCAAAGCTAGAAAAACAGCATGGCAAGACTTAGTATTGATTGTCAATACTTTGGTGAAGAAAGTTCCCTGCCAGACTGGGAGTTGATGACTCTGCAATACCCAACAGAGGAAAATTCACTGGATCAGCTCTTACTTACCTGGGTGGGGGAAGCATTCCCAATAATTCAGTCTTCTTTCTGGCCCAGTACATCTCTGGTATCTCCTCCGCTTCTAGCTCTGTCACAACTTTTAGTCTTCTCTGATCCCTTTATCTCCTTCCCCATTCTTTTTACACTTCTGCCCTCTCTCCTCACTTCTGTCTCTGCTACTGTTCCTCACATTTTGTTGTCTTCTTGGCTCAGCCTCTTTTGCCTTTCCACTATTTTTGCCATTCATCCTTGTCTTCTTCTCACCTTCCCAAGTCTGCATATAGGTCTTGGGTTAGTTTGAGCCCAGTGGCACCGGGCGGGCCCTGGCTAGTTACTAATTATCTAATGGCTTTATTATTTCTCTTTTGTCTTATAAATTTATAGATGAAAAGACACTGATAAGTTTTTTGATCATTAACTCCCGATGGTTTATCATGTATCTCTCCACAAAGGAAGCCATGGAAATTGAAGAGCACCTGGCTTTGTCATATTTTCTGTAATGAGTGGGTGAAACAGGACTGAGGTACCATCCACTGTGAAATAAGAATAGGCAAATGGAGGAAGGGAATTCAGCATGATTTCTGTTTTCTGATCTCCCCTGCTATACCAGGAGTTTGCTGCCAGTCTTTCCTGTGCTTACTACCAGCTACAGCCCAACCGTCTTGAAACTCTCTTGAAAACCTGTGATATGAATGCTTTCTGATGAAGAGCCTCAGATCTCTCTCCAGTCAGTTGAATGTATTCTGTTTTTACAAATGGGAACTGAAGTACAGAGAAATTCCATGGCTTACCTAAAAATCTAAGATAGCACAGAGAGGACTAGGAAAGAACCAGGGTCTCCTAAGACTCACACTGTGCCTCAATTGCAAAGCGTTGTTCTGAAGCATCAGACTTTTCTTGCATCAGTCCCCTCTGTCTCAGGACAGAGCAATTAATCTTTTTCTGATCAGCAGAATGAAGGGGACCAGAAGCCTCAGATTCAGCAAAAACATGAGTGCACTTACAGGGGAATATGACAGAGCAAAATTAGTCAAGGTAAATGAAAACAGTAGGAAGACAGTACTGATGTGTTTCAAATTTCTGGTCAGAGATTAAAAAAAGCAACTGTATATTTGATAATCTATTCAAAGCATCTGAACCAGTATCAGGGTTTGTTAATATGTAAGCAGTTACTAGCTACTAATAAACTTCCTTTTGAAGAACAAACCTTTCCATTAACAGACGCCTAAAGGTAATGTCTCTAAAATAGTATTATAAGTATTGTAAGACAGAGTAGAACAGTCTATAATAGAAATGACTCCCAGCAACAGATAAAAGGAAGGTAAGCAAGAATCTTGACATCCAGGGATTGCAAGTAAAACTTTGATGCTTGCAAAGATATTTCAGCTTCTACACAAGGATTTCAAATCCAGAACCCAGATGAAGGCAATTTTGACTTTAGGCAGAAGCCTCTTTGGGAATTATTAACAATTCCTTGTCTAATACTGTGGACCACATATTAACAGATAGATTGACTTGTGGGCACCTATTAATGATGCAAGAAAGTCTTCGTGGTAATTGCAGACATTGCTTATAAAGTAGAATTAGAATTTTTCTTTGCTAGGCTTTCCAGGAGCTGAAAAGGAAAAAAAAATGACAGCACCAAGAGATGGAATGTGTCCTCACAGGTCCGCTGAAGTTGAAGCCACAGTCTGGAAAGCACTAGTCAAAGCTGAGTACAATGGGATGTAGACAAGAGAGACCCACACGACTGAGTACACCTGTGGGCACTGGTCAGGTTTTGTCCCTATAGAAAAAACACACCGGGTGAAGACAGTTCAGACAAAGCTTTCTCTAGTGAGGAGCTAACATGGTTCCATTTTTTCCCCTCAATCTGTCTCACTAATCTCCCATAAATTTTCAAATTGGATAATAACATTCTTTCCAGATTGCTCAGACTAATAATAAATTGCACATATGAGAAAGAATAAATAACACACTAGGGAGATAGAGCTTTGTGGAGTGATTCCCAGATATTCCCCAGAGTAGAAGGCAAGGGAGAGGCTACCCTGGGGGAAGGGGCAGATCATAGTACTTCAGGTACAGCAAATGGAGAGAGGAACAGCAACAATTCACCTGGAGGACAAGGGGTGAAACTCCATTAGGAAAGAAAGAAATTGAGATAAGCAACACGTTTCCCCTGGAGGCAGGGATAAAAGCGTGTCTTCCGGAGGAAAGAAGAAAACAAAGATATAATGCTAAAGTTTCAGGTTTTTCCCCCATGTAAATGCTGTCTTAAAAGGGCTCTAGCTGGTGAATCTGAAGCTGCCACACCCCTTCCATTTCCACATATAAACCAAGATGAGGCAAAGCAGGCCAAGTTCAATAGAAAGGAACCCTGCTAGGATGGTCTTACCTTCCCTGCTTTCTGCCTAGCCCGGCTCCAGGCTGTGCACTGACATCAGTCAGGGTTGTCTAGCAGGCTCCAGAGTAAAGGGCCAGAGGATGGTGCCGAGTACTTCACAGCTCTGAACCTCTGTTTAAGCAAGGTCTGGTCCAAGCAGCAATTCAGAAGCCACCTCAAGGGAATGAAGAAGTCTCTTGCCTGAGAATCTAAGAACAGGAAAGAAGGAAAGGAGACAGAGAATGAGGAAGAGGAAGGGAAAGAAAGGAACAATGGAAAAAAAGACAAAAGTCAAGAAAGAGTGAAGAAGGGAGAAGGTCCCCTGAATGTTACATCTCCAGCTCTCTGAAATGGGCTTTCTTTAATGGTAACAACTTGATATTTACTTTCCATTTAAATTTGAGATGTTGCTATAAATTATCAACCAGCCTCTTATTCCCTTTGAGTTTATAACTAACTACCTGGGTTACTTATTGTTCAGGTAACAAAAGGGAGGTGAAAACGCCCTTAAAAAGTGACCTCAGAACTAAGAAAATGGGAAGCTGGCATGAAGAGAGGACCCAGGCCCCTGTGGCTTAGATGAGCCAGGGCAAGGGGCTATGCTTAGATGGCAAGAAGCAACAAGCGGCAAGAGAGCAAGACTTAGGAAGAGGGGAGTAAAGTAATGATGTGAGAAGAATTTGGAGACAGAAATGAGACTTTGGAGAACAAGAGAGGAATGGGGACATAGCTTGCTTCTGGGGAGAAAAAGGAAGCTAAAAAGCAGAATACAGGGTTGGAGATAGAGGAAGAGCAAGGCAGGCCCTTTCCACAGTTCTAACTCACTGAAACAATTGAGATTTTAGTGCAAATCCAACCAGGGGAACTACGCTTAGGGTGAAACCCTACCCTCTGACAGTCAATAGCAGTCTTACCACCACTGAAAGAGTAAAGGTTTCAACTTATGGTTTTAGTCAATGGTGAAGGCTCTACAGGTGGAACTATGTATTTGGGTGATGGTTCAGCTGACCAACTGTTATCATTTGTTCTGTGATGAGGCCTTGGGCCTAAAGGCACTGCTGCACTGATACTGCAGCCCATGCTTTGATGACATACAGAATAACCACCCTATAGAATCATACTGTCCTGCGATTCCTCTGCTTGTTTTGCCTCACAAAGCTCCCTGCTTTGTCTCAAAAGAAGACAGCAAAACCTCGGGGCTTTCACCACTGTGAGAAGAGACTCACTGATACCTACTACTTTATTCCTTTCACAAAGAAGTGAGGATTTTGACAGAGATTACAAAAGTGACTGATGATTGGGGTGCAGGAAAGGAATCAACACATAACAGAGGTTTCCATCTGTGGCAACATAGTCCTTCCTCTTCCCATGTGAGCCAGAACTCAGATCTAAGAGACTAGAGGTTTCAAGACAGAGCCTTTTCTCTTTTGCTTAGAGACTTGTATAATTAATTCAGGATGCAAGTGCTGGGTAGACTATCCCAATACACAGAGAAGAGACTGGTCCTTGGTTTGGACAGCAGAAGGAAACAAACACACTGAAGAGAGAAAAGCCTTCATAAGCTCAGCACAATTTGAGGCTTATGAAAGACAAAGATGGTTAAAGGAAGAAGCTTGAAAATAGAAACCTTTATAGCAAGCATCCCATCATAGAAGAGAAACAAATGTTCCTATTTTAAGATGGCAGGTTCTTGAGAAAGCTGTAACTAACACTGCTTGTGTCACACTAACTGCAGCAGAGCTTGCTCCTTGGACTATCCTGTCACTGAGAGAGAGGCTGCACAGAACAGAGATAAGGGTGTTTGTACTGCGAGAACAGGTGTGGACTTTGTCCCCTTTATCATTCTGCAGCCTCGGGCAACCTCCCAAGTCAACAAAGCAACGAACAGTACAGCTGTTGCCTGTTGCTCAGACCTGTCCATTTTTGTGACAGTTCCTATACAACCCAAGACATCTTTTCTCCCCCCACTGCTCCTTTGATGCTGGTGTTGGATGTGACACCAGTGTATTTCTACAGCACACAAACCATTTCCACCAGATATTTCACACAGGCAACACCAAATGATATTCCTTGTTAAAATCTGTAGAGAGGATCCTGCACTGTTGGATCTGGAGATGCTAAAAATCAGAAATTCACAGTCATTATGAAATCATGAATCAGATTAGCTTCCCAAGTTTTGTAAGTAGGTCTCAAGTAAGTCTATTTTCTCAGCTGTTAATCTAAAGGAGGGTAGCAATAGGTGGAATTAGTGGTTAGCTCATTGTTCTTTTGGATTTAGAAGCTTGAGTGGATCTAGATGCGAGTCAGTGTGTATGAATAACATGTGGCAGACAAGCAAGAAGATAATCCTGGATGGTTTAGTGTATACACATGCATACATAGCTACCAGGTGATAGCATGAAGAAAGTCTGTTTTCATTTCCTGAATCACTGCAAGGCAACACAATCTGGATAAGAGTTAGGGCATGAGCTATGTTCAGCCTAATATCACAATGAATGTGTCTTGGAAAATTATGTACTCCACTGCAACCACCTATGCCTTAAAGAAAGGGGATAGAGAAGAAAAGCTAGGTAGGGAAAGGGAAAAGAGACATCAATTCTAAAAAAAGAGATCCATAGTCACAAAACACCCAACTGAATATTGAAATGCATCACCACTTCCCTCCTCAGACCATTTCTCACCAGCAGCAAAAATGCTTTACATTCACATTACTTTCTAGCAGGAAGGTCCATTCCTCACTCACGTCACTGGTCAGTGCTTTTCATGGTTTATGGATGGATGACAGCTGCCTAGACAGAACACATCAAAACCTTGCATCCAAACAAGCACAGGCAGCAAAGACTATGGCCATGTATTGGGAAATTCCTGTGACAACTGAAGAGCCCCCTTTCAAGTGAAGATCAAAGTGCCTACAGAGAACAGCTTAAAGGAAGCTAGTGTTACATCTTTTGTGATTTCTAACATCAATTTTTACCCTGAATGAAGAGTCTAAACTGAACAAGGTACCACACTGAAACAGCTTTCCATTAGGCAGCCAGTTAATGCCCTGGCCGCCCCAAACACAATGGTGACAACTGACATGCAAGGTGCATCTCAGGAGGTACTAGTGCATTTCCCTGGAATCCAGGTCTGCTGAGTGCAGGCATTAAATCTTTCTCTCCTGATAAGTGTTTTCTGCTCCTTCCAGAGAGGATCCATGGCGAGTAGCAAAGATGGTGAAATCCTACCTCCAGCAGCACAACATCCCTCAGCGTGAGGTGGTGGACACTACTGGTCTGAACCAATCTCACCTCTCGCAACACCTCAACAAGGGCACTCCTATGAAAACCCAGAAAAGGGCAGCCCTCTACACCTGGTACGTCCGCAAGCAGCGAGAAGTGGCCCAGCGTAAGTATGGCAACAACTGTTCTCCTGTCTCTATTTCATAAAGGCCTTTGCTCTTCTTTGCTAGTCTTAGCTCTCTGTTTTTATCAAGGAAAAATGGAAGGAAAAGCCACTTTTAGCAGGAAGCTTGGAGGAATCTAGGTCAGTATTCAGTGGTGAGGTGAACCAAACTGTCCATGGAAAAAAACACTCCCTCATGAAGCAGTCTGCACTCACCCATTCCCCCCCATTTGGCAGCAGAGAAACAAACTAATACTCATCATTTGCAATTAGAGATCTGTTACCATCTTCAGACTAAAGCAGAGTAGTGGACATGTGACAGAGTCAGAATGTCTGCCTATGAACTGGGCTTTTGCAGTTTCAGCTAACGCAACAGTTCCTCTAGCTGCAAAAAGCAGCAGATTGCTGTGCTCAGAAAAAATGACTGTTGGCTACTGCCTCACACCCCCTAAACCCTTTTACTTCACCCACTGGGAACACATGCTTGCAGCACGTGCTTCAACATCCACAAGCCAGTCTGGAATCTCTCTCTTAATTATGCATTGGTGGGTTGCAAGTAAAATGATTTGCAAAATATGGCCTTTGGATGTTTCTAGAGAGCAGCACTGAAGTCCTACTTACTCTAAATTCAGCTTCACCTGCTTTCCTTACTCCGCGGGGGGAGCAGAGAGGCAACGCATGCAAGAGAAAACTCAAGTAAATATGGTCCTGCTAGGAACATTTTATAATTTTTAGTAGATTACGGAAATTTCTACCTAATCTAGATTCAACCCGCCATCTCATATAAGATGTTCTCTAAGGGTAAGCTGCACTAGGCCTCCTAGACACCAAAAGACAGAAAGCAAATTCCCTTACCCCTTTGTGCCTGCAGAATTCACACATGCTGGCCAGGGCATTCTGACAGAGGAGCCCATGGGAGACGACCTACCCACCAAGAAGGGAAGAAGAAACCGTTTTAAGTGGGGTCCTGCCTCACAACAGATCCTGTTTCAAGCCTACGAGAGACAGAAAAACCCCAGCAAAGAAGAGAGAGAGGCACTGGTAGAAGAATGCAACAGGTAAAGATGGGTGTCTGGCTTTGAGGAAGAAGGGTACAGCAGGCCCTTTCCATGCACTTGGTTTGTTCGAGCATGTACAAGGCAGGATAATGGCACAGCAGTTGCTGTCACCACTGACACCAGACATGTTTGAGTGAAATGCCACAACTGAGCACTCATTGTTCACAAAGGATCAGGAGTGCTTCGTGTCTTACCACACCTGGCAGGATCCTCCCACAGTGTCCAGAACACAGCTGCTTCAGGGCTATGCATTTACTCCAAGGCCAACTCAGTAAGGTTCTTCCTGTGCTTTCCCCCAACAGAGCAGAGTGCATTCAGAGAGGTGTTTCCCCATCTCAGGCCCAGGGGCTGGGCTCAAACCTGGTGACAGAGGTCAGAGTTTACAACTGGTTTGCCAATCGTAGAAAGGAGGAGGCTTTCCGGCATAAGCTGGCCATGGACACCTTCAGTGGACCGCAGCCTACCTCTGCTCCTTCTCTAACTCCTCACAACTCTTCCTCCCTCCAGCCAACATCTGCTCTCTCACCCAGCAAAGTCCACGGTAAGAAAAATCCCGAGGGAGATCTGAAAGAGGCACAAGTGAACCTACCCAAACTCACTCACCAAAACTATCTCCCAAGTACACCCCTTTAGGAGGAGAATCTACAGATGGAAACAGTAGACTTGATGGAAGAGAAGAGCATCAGTGACAAAGAGACCATTTGTCCAAGTGAGGAGAGTGGCTAGAAAAGCAGAGGTGGCATGAGGTTCAGTAACAAAATTTTCAGCCACTTCTCATTTACTCTTTGACATCCTGTGCTCCCTCGCAGCTGGTGGGTAGTTATCTCCTTTCAAGGAGTCATTACTGGCTGCCATCACAAGTCAGTTCTGTATCCTTTCACCCATGTGCATGCCTCCTACTCTTTCTAATATATGTCAGCACCATCAGGCTCTGTGATTGAGTTTTCAGGCATTATGAAAGGTCACTCTCTACCAAGAGCACAGCTTTTTCAGCCTCACAGGCCAGAGCTGGTAATTGCTCTCACTGTAGGAGGAGATAATCTGGCCAAGACTCTGCTTCCTACACCTGCATCGTAAGGGGTTACTTGTGAACCCTGCTTGCTCTCTTGTCAGTATTTGTGGAAGCAGCTGCACCAAATTGAGGATCAAAGGCAGGGCAGGATGCCAAGAATGCCTGTTCTCCTAGCTTCCCTACCACCCACATTATCCCTGCCTTAAACATCTAAAGGCAAGTGCCTGCGAAGGAAGCTGGATTTAATAGTTGTAAAAGTTTCTCAGTTGACACCCAGTTTTCCTCCTGTTGTTATGCAGGAGTGAGGTACAACCAGCAGCCAGCCAGTGAGGCAGAGTCCTCCAGCAGCAACCACCATGGGAACGGCTCCATGGTGACCACTCAAACCATCCTGCATCAGGTTTCCCCCCCTGGACTAGAGCCCAGCCAGAACCTACTAAGCACAGATACTAAGTTGGTAAGTGATGTATATTTAAGTTCTGGAGGACATCAGATATTAAGCGGAGTTTATGGGTTTGCTGCGTTTAAATCCCCCGCGGAAGCTTCCGGGACTGCCCCCTCCCATCAGGCACCGTGCGGGAACAGCCGTTCAGCCAGGAGCCCAGCGCCGACCTCCCAATCGAGTTTTTTTAGGCTTTTCCCAGTTCAGGGAAGCACCCAGCCGCCAATGGCCACCCCTACTACAGCACTAACCGTCCTGTCGCTGGATGCAGCTGAATAAGGAATATTCTGCCTGTGGTCATTATATTGACCATTCAGGAATTATCTTTTCCTAGAATAGTATTAAAACCACCATCCAACAGACATGTTACACAGTCACTTTGCACTGACCACATAACATGAGCAGTCCTGAGAAACATATGCCCTCAAGACTGTGGCATGGGCAGGTATTAGAGCATGAAAACCACTATAGCCATTTCCTTATGATCAATCAAAACAGTCTATCCTGAAAAAAAAAACCCACCAACCAAACCAAAAATAAAACAAAGCTCAAGGTATGATGTGATTTCCTTCCTGGAAATCCTGTTCCCTCCTCCTTTCCCCAGTGAGATTCTCCTCATCTCCAACTCTCGTTTGAAGTCTACACACCTCAAGATAGTTGATCAGACAGCAGCAGGATTAACAGAACAGAGATCCATACTTGTATTTACCTTACCAGCAAAAATCAAGACCAACAGCCTGTAATGCAGCACATACAACTGAGTCATGTTCTGGACTGCAGCAATCTGCCTCCTCAAAGCAAATTTCCTTTTTAGATTTGACTACGCCTTTTCCCACATAATTAGCAACAAAGCACTAGAACTACAAGACTGATCATTTTCAGTCTGCATATGTTTCTTGCTTACAGGGAAGAGGTTGGCAGAAGCCTGCATTAGTGCACGCTGGCCAGAGGCAAAGTTAATTTTGCCATGAGTATCATTTAAATCGCATCAGTCACTACGTTGTTGGCTTTCTGGTCTCTTCCCAAAGGAAAAAAAACCCCAGTCTTTCATGAGGTGCTGAAAATCTTCTATAGCTGCCTTCTAAAACTGATAGCAAGGTGATTTGGCCCCAATATTTAGCCCATTGGTGCTTACTCTTCCTAAAGATTCTTTACAGCTTTTTATCTGAAGGTGAAAAAAAAAAAACAAAAACGCATTGAACTTTCTATCAGTCAAATTATTAGAATGCTTTTTTGCTGTTCCACTGTACTTCAATTACGAAGGGCCAAAGGCCCTTGCAGACTCAAAATCCCTTTAGACCATAGATACAGGTTATGTGGTTCATTTTTAGAGGCTGAGAAAATGGCCAAGTTATTAAATTCCTCAGCGACTCAAGGACAGACTGAATCAGCAAGACACTGGAGCACAGAACAGTCCTGTTCTACCTAACAGGTACATTTCCTCTCTAACAGCAAGGAATGGCTAGTAACATGGCCTGAAGAACACACTGTATGAGAAAACGGTCTAAGGAAGCTTTTCAGCAACTCCTTTAAAACCTCAGTCCAAAAACTCACTCAGCCAGGATTTACTCTTTTCATTCCAACAGCCAACCTTCACTAGTTAACTGATGAGCACAGTGAAACTATAGACAGGCAAATGGGAAGTCTTTCTAGATAGCAAGGGGTCAGAGCTGTCAGGAAGAGGGAGAAGGACGTTATCACAGCTTTGGGACTTGCCATACTCAATCTGCTGCAGATGGCATTTTCATAGTCTTCCCTCCACATAGGTCTCTGCTCCCGGAGCAACCCTCCCTCCTGTCAGCACCCTGACTGCCTTGCACAGCCTGGAGCAAAGTCCACACACACTGAGCCAGCAAACTCAGAACCTCATCATGGCATCACTGCCGGGTGTAATGGCAATTGGAGCTGGTGAGACTTCATCCCTAGCACCAGCATTCACCAACACAGGTGCCTCCACCCTGGTGATAGGTAAGTAGGATTCTGTAATGACTCTAGTTATCAAGATCCAGATAAAGAGCTGCCTGTACCTGTTAGAATTGCCTGCCTCATTTTCAGAAATATAAGTGCTAAGCTGGCATTGATAGGAACCTGAGGAAACTGTCACAAGCACTGAGGATCTTCAGCAGCACTACTTACAAGGACCAATGGAATTATGGGACAGATGTTCCTTATCGTGTTAGAAATAAGGTACACTCATGTCTTAAGAGCAAAGGACTTTCACTATCTATTCCCATGCCAATGCTTTGTTTTGCTGCTCAGCATCTCACAAATATAAATAGAACTAAGAAAACTGAGGCATGTTCATAGTGCTTGAAAGACAAAACATCCTGCTCTGCTTCCTGTGAAGAGTAGCACATGCCTTTGGAACCCACAACAATCACTAGGCTTTTTAACAATTTTCACTTTGACAGCTTTTCTGGACTTATATAAGATTTATTTTCATTTCAAGACCAGTCTACTGCCAAAGTGCATCTCATTAGATAAAGGAAAATATAATATATACTGTCTTCTTGAACCTTTTCCCAGGAAGACAGAGGCATTTTTTTGCTCCATGGTGAAAATTGTGATCTAATTTCCATTTCCTCATTTATACCAATAATTATGATATGGATTCTAATTCTGTGCAAACAAAAGTGCTCTCAGTACTGAGGTGTTTTGCTGATTTGCAGGAACAGGATCTGAACAGCAGTGGGAAATGGGGAGTAATGTGTGTAACCTTTTGCCTCTTTCTCACTGGTCCAAATTCTGTAATTTGGCAGCCCAAGCAAAATGAGCTTAAACTCTGCTCCATGGGGCTGAACAGCCACCTCAGTTCTCCCCATTGCCAGCAGCTTCACAGAAAAAGAATGAAGTGAACTGGACACAGAGATGACCATCTGAGTTTACTTCTGAGCAATGTCTCCCCAGTGGAACTATCAGGTTATCCCTAAACTGGAAAGGGATCTATACTGGCTCACCAGGATGAGAACTGCAGGAATGAGCAACAGAAGTCAGGGGTATCTGGGTGGTACCTGTCTGCACTGCGTATTTTGCACGCTCCTACTTCGTTTTCACAGGTGTGAAATCCATTCACAATCACAGATAACAAAGGGAATACCTGAAAAGCAGGATCCTGAATCAACCTGTGATGACAGGCCTGCCATGATGGCCACCTCAAACACCCCTCTTGCAGGAGCTACACTCCTACCTCAGCATGATGTGACTGTCACCAGTGCTTGTTTTTTAGGCCTAGCCTCAACCCAGCCCCAGAGTGTTCCTGTAATAAACAGCATGGGAAGCAGCCTTACTACCCTGCAGCCTGTCCAGTTCTCCCAGCAGCTGCACCCATCCTACCAGCAGCCCCTCATGCAGCAGGTCCAGAGCCACATCAACCAGAGCCCCTTCATGGCTACCATGGCACAAATACAGAACCCCCAAGGTAAGAATGGGAACTTGTTTGCTCAAACCAAAAAAAAAACTAAACCCCACAAAGACTCAGATCTGGAGAACTTGCTGGGTCCTCAGGCTTGCAGCACCCCACTTTCCTCTTCCATTATTATTGGTCTAATTATGCAATTATTTTCCTCTTACATTCACCCCCCTATCCCTCCACTCCCACTGTTCCAGAGAGAGACAGTAGGGCCACATGAGTCAGAAGAACTCAGCCAAACTGGTCTCATGCAAAGTTACGCATCCACATGATCTTGTTTTCTTTCATGAACAGCTCTCTATGGCCCCAAGTCTGAAGTGGCCCAATACACACATACAGGCCTCTTGCCACAAACCATGGTGATAACAGACACAGCCAATCTCAGCACCCTGACTAACCTGACATCAACTAAACAGGTAACAGCCTCTAGCACGTGCCTTTGTTCCCCCACCTTACAGCTGCACCAGCCTGCAGGTAGCTCCTTCCTTGCTGAAGCATTTTTGGGTGTGCGGTCTATGCCATCCCAGCAGGACGATCTTTCTTATCTCCTTGCCTAGCTGGTACCAGCTGCCATACTGGAGGCATTATGGCAAGCTCTTCACTGCATCATCAAGGAGGATTTAATCTCCTTGGAAACAGTGCCTGTTTGCTCTTCTCTTGCGCCTGGTAGAAGGGATGCAGAATCCAGGCCCTTTTAACTTTCTTTTCTCTAGGCTTTCACATCTGACTCAGAGACCCACACAGAGTCTGGGATGCACACACCAGTGTCACAGGTGCCAACGATACATTTACAGAATCAAGACACAATTATCCAGCACCTTCAGCCAGGCCCTCGCCTTACCTCAAGCCCTGCTGGTGAGAGCAGCAGCTACTGTTATATCTTAAACTCATAATGCTTAGTTTCTCTTACCAACACTGTAAAATCCAGTTAGAAAATAGTAACTGGGGCTCACAATTCTCTATGAGGGCTCTATTGGTGTCTTCGGGGGTTTGAAAATCCGATACAAGGAAAAGAGTCAGGCTGCAGTCTGTATAAGGCCAGACTGGGGAAATGTGACCCTTCTTCAGAATACAGAGAGGAAAACAACCTTAAAATTTTTTACAAAATCGGTGTCCATGCATGCCCGGCCCTGTGGGCAGTTTTCAGGGCTGAAAAGCCCAAGATTCTCTCATGAAGATACTCCACTTGGACCTTTCCAGTTCTAAGAGAAGAACTAGGATGTTAATCAGCTAGAATCCTCAAAACCAAACTCTCTGAAGGTTGTTGTCCTCAATGTTTGCATGCTAGCTTTAGACTTAAGCTAGCTATACAGCGGCACACAAAATAGAGAAAAGGAGTTATGACCCTATGAGCATGTGCATGATGAAAAGGAGACTGCAATAAGAATTTGTACTTAATACCTGCCTGTGCCTTTGACAGTGTCCTCCAGCAGCCTGGTGCTGTATCAAAGCTCCGACTCCACCAACAGCCATAGCCAGCTGCTGCCATCCACTCACAATGTCATCGAGACCTTCATCTCCACACAGATGGCATCCTCCACTCAGTAATCCTGACAACTTGCTCCAGGGTGACTGCTATGACCAGCCTATTGGGTGTGACTCCAACAGTTTGCCATCACTGTCACAGTTGCCTTCCACGGGAAGGAAAAGCTACTGTGCTTAGCCGACCTCCAGCCCCTACTGCCTCATGCAAATCGCCTACTCAGCTGCCTCAACAAGAGAGGATGTCTCAGGCTCAAAACAGAAGCCATGAAAAGACAGTGCTGACACTGCTAAAACACACTGTCCCTGAAAAAACAAGCCAACCCAAACCCCATGAGCCAGCCTAGAGTGACCAGATATCCTTTTGTGGCTGCCCAAGAAGAAATCCCATTGAGATAGGGATTTGAATGCAGTATGGCAAAGCCAGCAGGGCATGGGTGGAACTTTGTTCTGCTCAGCCTTCATCAAACTGGGCCTGTACTGGTTTAATCTGCCAATACCAGATTAAACCACGCAGCAAAAAGCAAATCTGAGCTGCCAAAGAAGGGACTCCATTTCTAAAACACTCACCTGCTCTGCTCTAAGTAAGCACCAATGGGAACTATGAGAAATAACAGCATCTTGGAGGCAAGAGTGGTTCCTGAGCACAGTGAAAATCACAAAGAAACAGATTCAGGAATGGCTTTGCACAAACATGTCAGTATGCGATCACTGACTACAAGCTACAAATCCTTTAATTACATACAAGACCGCCAAACATTCTCAGTTAAAAATGACCAGCTCTAAAATCATGCTATCCTTGTGGAAATGGCTTGGTTATTTTTGGATATAGCTCTGCTTTGTTTTAAATGCAGAAATTAAAGTCTAACACCAGCATGGAGATCCTGGTTCCCTGCACTATCTATGTGGATTCTCATCTCGAGTCTTGCTAAATGACCTGGGGGATGGCATTCGCCACAGGCTCCCAACACTGCACAGCACCCGAGAGGTTCCCACACTCCTCAAAGAGCAGCAGTTCCTTCAGCTGTTCTCTATAGTGCCAGCCTGGATTCATTTTAGATAGCACAGTTCATTCTTAGCCTCCCTGCAGGCTGGATTCTGTAGTTCTTGATACGCAATAATTACCCTGGGGTCTAAGAGTCTTACCTGCACTAAGTGAAAGTTTTTAGCTCCAAGGATCTACTTATATAATTCCTTTTCTAATTATTCCTCTTTTCTCTATTTACTCTCAACCATCACATCACTGATATGTCACTAGCCAGACACACAAAAAAGCCCTAGTTAATATGTTTTTGTCATTGTGATTGAAACAGACCTTTGAAATAGAGCTGTTCTTTCACCTGGGAAGAAAATTAATATTCTTGAGTCTAGGCAGTGCTTGAGGCTCTTAAAAGGTTAAGATACAAGAGAGAATTAAAACAGCCCAACAAACTCTTCCATTACTATGTCTAGAAATTTCAAAACTGCAGAAGACCACTATAGTTTGTATTGATGCAATCTTTCTCTACACGCCATCAACCACCAGAAACTGATTTCAGTAACTGGATTCTCCTAGGAATTTTATCCTGGAATTGTTTCACTATCTCCCATGTGCATCACTCACAAATACATTAAACTTCAGTTAGCATAATCATCATAAAACAAGCCGAAAGATAATTTTTAGCCCACTCTGCCTTTGAAACCCAGGGTGCCAGCTTCAGTATTCTGAAGTCTTAACTGGCCTTAAGACAAATAATTTCTGCTGGCACATTCAGCCAGATTAGAAGCCAGTTTTAACTTACTTTTTCCATTTTTGGATGCCAACTGCGTTTTCTTGATTAAAAAAAACAGCAAGGGTCTCACAGCAGGAAAGAAAACTTCTTGGGTTTTCCCACGTTCAAAAAGCAACACTTTACTATTTCGGTCTCTCTAATTTGGCTTTCTGGTCTCCTGAACAGGGACAATAAGCCACTGAACCCAAAACAGCCTTTAAATCAGAAGTGTAATAGTCCAATAACAGGTAATTTCCTGAAATACTGGAACTGAAATATAAATAGACTTAGAGCCAGTCTGAAAACTACCAAAACTCACTGTATTTCAGAGAGAC
Organism: Clamator glandarius; assembly: GCA_033459285.1. Classification (NCBI taxonomy): domain Eukaryota; kingdom Metazoa; phylum Chordata; class Aves; order Cuculiformes; family Cuculidae; genus Clamator; species Clamator glandarius. The sequence goes on along the minus strand of JAUNZM010000184.1, from coordinate 2,354,578 downwards.
AAAACTAATAATCAACTAAAATAAGGACTAAAACAAAAAATGCCATACAAAAAACTATACACGAAAATAAATTTCAACAGACATGACTTGAACAGAACTACCTATTCTTAACAACCTGGAAACAAGCTCGCTGTGCACACTGTGTATATGTTGGTGCCCTGGAGAAGCACAGATTACAGAGGGATTAGTAACGTGGCAGGTTTCAACAACAGATTGTTATGATGATCAGAAGGGAAAAAAAAACAAACTGGGCCCTCATATCTGACAGGCTGCTTTTGATAAAGGAGTTGCCCACAGACCAAAGTTGTTATTATCAGGCATTAGGACGCGGCAAAGGAAAAAAGGAGCTGATCACCCGTTGCCTCACAGACTTACTTAAGGACATAAGATGTGATGAACAGACCAGGAGGGACTCAGCTACGGTTCTATCCCTTTGTCAGGCAATTCTGTGCACAGTATTTAATCCTTTAACACTATGTCTGCATAAGCAGCAGCAGAGATAACTTCTGTGCTAGAACAATCTTCCCTTCCCCAGGGGACACCAACAACATAGGAAGCCACTTAATTGGACTCTCAGGCCCCTGAGCTTTTCAGTTTTTTGCTTGTTTTTTTTTTCCAGTATCTTTTATCCATCATGATCACCTGCCATTTGCCGAGCAAAGTCTTCATTCTCTTTTTTTCTTCTTCTTCTTCGCAACCCCTGGCAACATCAAGTTTTCTGTGTGACTGCTGACCTGACTCTCATGCTGTCCATTTGCAGACACGAACCTCGACAAACCTTTGTTGATCTGGTCACACTCTGCTGGGTCTATTACTTTCTCTTGAATATTGTTCTCCCCACTATTTCTCTTTTTCTTCTTTTTTTTCTGGCTGTGCTCTATATAACCCTGGCTCTGATCCCTGCTGGAATCCTGGGACAGTGCAGGAAAAGCACTTTGCTTCAGAATGTCTGTGGCTGACACAGCAGCTTCCTGGTACCTTTGCCACTCTTGGTCACTGTCCATGTCACTGAAAAGATAACAAAAGGAAAGGAAATTATGCTAGACTTCTGCCTTGAATTTACCCAAAGCACAAAAAGCACAGTAATCTAATACGTGAGCTTCTGATAAACACCTAGTGGAGCTCCAAGACACCGATACCTACGGTTAGCATTTAACCAGTTTTAAGGCTGAGGTATTCTTTACATACATGAGGTTGGAAAATAAGTCTCACAAAAATTTCTAGTTCCCCAGCACCCAAACAAACAAACAAAAATCTGCTCTAGTCAGATGTAGGAGTCATGCACACTTAAAGGTTTTCAGCTCCCTATTCCCTTGGGAAAATCCCAGATGCCTCTGAAATGTGGGATGCCATAGGAACAATGCAGATGACAGCGCCTCACCTGGAGCTAGATGGCAATTTCCTCCTTGCTGCAGGGCAATGCTCGGATTTCCCCCAGTCTCCCGGGACAGAGGAAGAGAAGAGGCGAAAACCTAGAACATGTAGAAGGGAATTCTAGCCACAATACAAGAAAGAAGTGAAAGCAATCAACAGCAATCTCCCTGTGAAGCCTCGCTAGCGGCTTACAGTGTGAGAGGCACGAGGCACAGAGACCTTGACGTTGAAGTAACAGCCTGTGCTAACCAAACAAATTCTCTGCTGCGAATGCTTATTAGCCAGTTGGGTGCACAGCAGGTGGTACAGGGCAGGATCCACCCCAATTGTCATCATTTAACTAACAAAACAACCACAACAGCTGTGACAAGAACTCACCATCATCTCCAGAGCCAGACCCTCGCACAGAAGTTTGAGCAGGTGGTGATGACTCCTTCAAGACGGTGATGAAACTAAACAGAACCCCCCAGTCAGATCTTCAACAAGTTTGTCCAAATTAAGCTAAAGCTGGGTATTTTGAGGAAACAACTACAAGGAGATGTTATATAGCTTCTTACTTTTTTCTTAGTGAAGTCATCTCACCTCCCTGCTTCCAGAGCAGACAACATCTCCTCTCCTTAACATGGTGTGCCACAAGGTTGACTTAAAAGTAGCGTTTCAAGACGCAATTCTAAACAATGGGAATTCTAGTTCTCTGGGCCATATTTACGCAATAAATAAAGCCAATGACAGCCCAGTCAGAGGCTTACTGCTGGCACAACCCTGAATCAGGTGCTGGATTAGGTTGTAAGAGTAAACAAAAGATTCTCATACCCGCCTTTAAATGATGAAAGTGCTAAGGCACCCAAATTTTACTTTTTCCACCCCACTTTCACCACAGAGGCAAATGGAGACAGTTAGTGCTGCACAGAGAGCACTCACCAGAGGGGCAACTGCAAGTGGGCCTGGTTAGTTCGCCGTATATTTTAAGTCCACTTGAAATACAGAAATGATGGAGGCAAGAAGAAAAACAACTTTTCCTCCATATCAGAGTGGCATTCAGATCTTTAGTTTCCTGCTATTAGCGTGCAAAAACATTGGTATCCAGAGAACAAATTTTTTAGCACCACATGCCAATACCCATCTAGCATTGCTCCCAGCTTCTTTGCAACGTGTGCTCTGAACTCTGGTGTCGTCTGTAATTCATTTCCATCCTCATCATGACTGTTCACCTCACACCTGTTTAAAAGAAGCATAATGATCACTTCTTTCAAGGTCAATAACATCTAGCGCTTTCACCCAAACAAGAGATAAAGGTGTAAAACCTCACACCCTCTAGTAATCAATTCTTACTTGACAGGGAAGACAGCTAAGAAAGCAGCAGTAACTGTTCAGTTCCCAAGAGAGATCTAAATATTATTTAGTCACCTCCATCATAGTTAGCAGTCAGATGATTTTTGTCATTGACATAACCCACAAAAGCAAATCAGTGACATCCTTTCTCCTGTGAGTAGTTCCTGTGGATACTGCCCCAATGTGTGCAAAACCTGACCCACGAGAGAGGGCTCCATTAAATTGCATGGCTGGCAGCCTTCAACACTGAGTCTATAGAAATGGCTCAGACTCAAGAAAGCATCACGCCCACCACTGGGCTCCTAATTCAGGTGTTGCTTTCCAACTGATGAGCGCTTGGCTTTGCAACTACAACAGTTTTTGAAAAAAAATGGATTTTTGTTATATGTAACTGAATCAATTCCTTCATGGGACACTTGAAGAGTCAAGACTTCCTGACACTTGGCACTAACGCCACCAGTGATGCCAGTAACACATTTCCAACTCCCACATTCCCCTATTGCCAGAAAGGGGAGAAATGTGTTTTAAAAGGTTGCTTTTTCAGACGTAAGTGTCCTTTCAGGTTAGGGTTGACCCAGCTCCTGAGGCAGCAGGCGGGACTTATTACGGGCAGTAACTGTGAGGACCGCGAAGACACCACATATTAGATTTTCTTCAGAGATAACAAGCGTGAAAGGCGAAGTAAAATACCTCCGGCTCGGCCGGGCGGGCGGCAGCCGATCCTTCCCCGGGAGCCCTGGCAAAGGAAGAAGCACGGGCGAGTGAGGGCCGGGTGCTGCAGCCTCGCCACACAGTGCGCCAGCCCCTGCCGCTCGCCCCGGGACGCTCACCACTGCGCGGCCCGTCCCAGGCCGCTTCCCGGAACCGCGCCGCCGCGGCGCCGCCGTCCGACTCCGAGTCCGAGTCCGCCCCGCGCGCCGCCATCTTGAGGCCGCCGCAACCGCGGGGCACGTTGGGCGCCGTAGTCCGGCCGCTGGGCGCCGTAGGTCGTCGGACCACAGCACACCTGCGCGCTGTATCCCTCCGCGGAAGCTCCTACAGCACTTGTGTTCCTCCACCTCTGTGACGGGAGCCGGTGCCTCACGGTAAAATTGGAAAGGGGGTGGGGGAGCTGGCGATGCACCGTAGGTCAGGGCTTCCTCAAAAACAAGACAGCTTGGGAACGAGCGTACAAATGAAGGGAGCCAAGTCACGCGGGAGCCATCAGGATACGTAAAGCGTGGCAGGCAAAAAAGGATCTGGTCCCTCTATCCCTAGCAGGCAAAGAAACGCGTATCTTTTCTGCCTGTGTCTTTTGTGACTGCTTTGTCCCTAAGTCTGGAACGTCAAGTTCCAAGGATAGCAAACATCTCCAGAAAGGCATTAAATCTTTAACGGGCGCCCGAAGGCTGCGGGGGGGCTTGTCGGGAGCCGCGGCCGCGCTCCGGTATCGCCTTCGCTGGCGGCGGCCCCGCGAGCTTCAAAGCGCGTTCGACTCGAGGTCAGGAAAAGCCCCACTGCGGGCCGGCGCCCCAACAGCAGCCGCTCCCAGAGATACGACCCGGCAAAACCGGACGAGTTCAGTCGCGACACAGCAAGAGCTCGGGTCCCGACACAGCAAGAGCTCGGGTCCCGCCCCACCCCCTCCCGGCGGCCGCTCGGTCTCTTCCGCCGCGCGGCGCTTCCGGGCTGTCAGGTGACGGCAGGGAGCGGCGGGGCCGGGCCGAGCCGAGGGTGAGCGCAGTCGGATCGCCGGGCCGGGCCGGGCTGGGCCGGGCCGAGGCGAGCCGAGCCGAGCCGAGTCTGGGGGAAACCGAACCGAACCGTGCTGCGGCTCGGGGAGCTCGGGCGGCGCGGCCGGTCGCAGCACGGGGCTCGCTGCCGCCGGACTTCTCGTGCTGGGGTCGCATGTTTTTGCTTTTCTCTTTCGTGAGACGCGGCCGTCGCGGCTCGAGTCGTTTGTTCGCTCGCTGCCAGCCCGCCGAGCGCCGGGCGCTGGGTCAGTAGCGCTCGGGCAGCATCGCCCAACTGATTCTTTCGGTTTCCTCTTTCTTTATTTTTTTTCACCTTTGGACTCGATGAGCTAAGGGTATAAAATCTTGGTCCAAAGATTGATGCAACGTTTCCTTGGAGTCTATATTATGCCAAGAGAATTGCTTTAATCATCTGGGGTTTTTTTTGTAGTGTGTAACAAACTCTAGTATTTGCGAGGGGACCAATTGCCCCCCCGGCACTGCCCGGACCCAGACACGGAAGCTGTAACACAGACCAGCCCTGCGAGTCCGGTAACGACGCCCGGTAACAAACCCGGCCGAGCCAGCGTGCGTGGTTCTGGAGGAAGGACCCACGCAGACCCGTGTGTCGGGACCGCTTTGGGGTGGTGCTGACACGCAGGCATGCAGAGCAGTGCAGGTTACAGGAATGGAAAGGGTGAACTCACAAAATGCTTCCAAGGCCTTAAAATATAACCTGTTTGGGCGGCAGAATAGAGTGACAGATAAATGTGTGTGTAATGATTAACAGCAGGACTTCAGTTGTGTGCTTACTAAGGGGATCTAGAAATGACTGTCAAAAAGTAGGTGTAATCTCTTCCAGGCACTGTCAACAGTTATCAATCGAAGTTACCTGCTTGTTTTACTTGAAGCTTAGGCAATTGTAATAGGTTACGAATCAGAGTTTTGTTACACTTATGAGTGTATTTGTATAAACTCTGATTGTTATTTTTACATTTAGATAGAATTTCTGATGTTAACATACCTTTTTATAAAATTTGTCATATGTGCCTGAAAATGACATTGTCACATTGATAAGAAAAATTACTTGACAGGTTTTCCTTTAGATTTAAACAGCAAAAAGTTCAGAAATTGAATCAGAACTTGTTTCAGAAACAAACTAGATCTGGATTGTCTCCATTTCACTTATTCTAGATAAAATAAGATTCGTTGAGAAAGAAACATAGAAAAGTGTCTGTCCACTGGGATTTTCATGCAACAGTGCTCTTATTTTAATTTCTTTGTTATGTATTAGGCATCACAAGGAGGAATAGACTGGGTTTTATTAAAAAATTGACCAGGGTCCTATATTTTCACCAGAAATTTCATGGAAGAAGATTAAGTACTTTAGATATCCAAATGTTGTAGTGCTGTGTACAGGTATTCTACAACTGTCTCATACAGGTGACATTAGCTTCTAATCCATATTCCCTATCTGTCTTTCTCAGGTTGAGTTATTGCTCACCTGCTGTGTTTCCAATGCATTTTTTTCTGTTTTAACTTTATAGTGGAATCTCTTCCAGTCTGTCTCAAAGTGTTTCTGTTGTATTTTTAGAGTCAAGTCAATATATTTTGCCAAATGCAGCCATTTTTCATTTACTGAGTTCAGCAACACAGTAACCACTGGGTTCGTGTTATCCTGGTGTGCAGTTTCTCCCACTAGATTTTTTCAATTCTTTCTTACTGCCTGTTAGTGACATTTGTACAAATGTATTTATACACCACACACAGACCTTACCGGTTTCCTGCCCTTGCTTCTGTCATGAACCTCCTGTGCTCTCAGTTTTCAGGAGACTTTCAGGTCCCAGCGTGCAACCTGCTATCAGAGGTCCAGGTTCACCAGCTCTTCCAGTCATGCTTGGTTTTTACACAACTTTTACACAACACTTCCATGTCTTCATTACACTTCCCCAGCCTTTTTTATTTAGTAAGACTACTTGAAAATGGGCTGTTTGTTTCTGATATTCATCTGTGGCCACTCTTGATCCTTGGATGTAGTATATGTCGGTGATCCAGTCATTTTTGTAACACCCTGTTGGCTATCATAGGGGTCATGATTTAAAGGAAATAAACAGCTAATACAGATGCTTTTCAAGTCAAAAATATACTATTTTCCTGTAAATATCTAGAGAGCAAAGAAGGAAGAAAGAAAAAGGAGAAAGTCTTTGAATGCTTGAAGTTAGATCACAGCTGTGTTTTCGCTTGTTTTGTTTGTTGCTCGTCATGCCTCTATGGTTGATTTGCAGACCTGATCTAAGGGACAAGGGTTTAGCAAACCATCTCTAAATTCTGTTTACTTAACCCCAAGAATCACATTATAGCCCAGTGTACTCACAGTGTTCCTTCTGAACTTTAAATTAGAATGACAGTGGGGTTGGTTTGGCCTGTTTTGTTGGTTGGATTTAATTTGTGATTTCCTTGTTTGGGAGTTTTTTTCCCCCCAAAAAAGTTTTGTCTCAGAGTTTAAGTAGTTCCAGTGACACTTCAACAATATTTAGCTTGTTCTATACTTGGAACAAGTTGAATTTTCAGTTGAACTTCTACTTTAGGATTCCTAGACCATGCTCGCAAGTGGCACAGCGTGTGGTTATTGGATGTAAGTTTAGTCATTGCATGCTGTTCCATGCTTGTTTCTTTGTATGCGTACAGTATGATTTGCAGATGAACAAACTCCAAAAGTGCTTCTTGCAGATCTAGTTATGTTCAGCAGTGTTCTGCGGAGAAGAGACAATGTTTGAGAAGGCGTTTCAGAGTAAGACTGATTATGTTGTTGTGTTTTGATATGGTTTTGCTATTTTCAGTTGGTTGTATTGTAGTAGGTCATCAGACCCAGTCAGCCTATGTAGAAATGGTTAGGAGAGGATCCCAGTACAGGCTAATGAAGGACCTTCCAGGAAAGCACATTTGGTGTCTGCTGTGATATTTCAGTTTGATCTTTCTTCCATCTCAGGCATCTTTATTCCACTACATTACTGGTAGTTCTATGGATTTCTCTATTATCCTTCTTCCTAACTTAATGATTTAATTATTTTTCATCTTCCTGATGAGTCTCCACATTTCTGGTGTTAAATATACTGAGTTTAATTTGGAAAGAAGGACTTTTTTTCACACATTGTTTTGGGGGACACAGAAGTTCATTTATTTGGTTCTTCTACGTGTTTTCCGTGTGTTATATGCCAAGATACAAGAACCAAACATTTCTTGTGCCCATTCCATAAAACGTTGCTGGTGTTTTTTAAAATATGCTGAACTCCTTAGTTTTAAGTAGATTTTCTTGGTGTCGATATTAATTCCCAGCAAATATATAGAGGTCCAAGTTGGTAAGTTTTCAAGCATTTGACTACTGAGTAAGATAGGCTGAAGATTCTGATAGTAAGAGTGTGTGAAAAATCCAGGTATCTTTAGTGTGTAGTTTGTGGGCTGGCAACTTTTCCATCTGCCTTGAACTAACATGGATTTTAATTTTGTACAATGAGCTGCATTGCTACTGAGTGTAAATGAAGCCATGGTGTGAAATGTTAGGAGTCGGCAGTGCTGGAAGCAGCATACATTGGAGAGCTGCCCTTCTGGGACACTGTTGAGAATGATGTAACTAAGTGAAAAAGCTCTGCAAAAATATATTTCACTTGCTGTAATCGGCTGTATTCATTGCAATACCTTTGTGAGGCTTGAGTATGACGCTTTCTTGACTGGATAGTGGGATTGTATTGTATGAAAAAAAGCTGTTGACAGTAACAGCTAGAGAGACAGAGGTTTTATTTTGCTGCTAGTATTGCTGTAGAGGGGGGACACTGAGGAAAGCCTTTAATGCTTGGGGGGTAAGTTTGCAAAGAAATTGGCTTCTGAAAATTTCAGGTTGCCCTTTAAAAATGCATAACTGTTCGGACGCTTGCTAGAAGTTCAGATAATCACCTCTGTCTTTCTCACAACCTTATCTCATATTCCTGCAGCAGTGATGTGATGGAATATTTGCAACATTTTTGTTTTGGTACAGCAATTTCTGTAACTGCTGAAACTCTCTTAGCTCTTGAATTAAAAATCCTGTAGTGTTTGTTTCTGGAAAAGTAAATGCCTTGTGCTGACCTTCAGAGTTTTAGATGCTGTGGAAATTGTATATAAAAAAATTGGACAGTAGAGGTTGTTGCTTCTGAAATAAAATAAATGGTGTTCTTTGATAAATATGATGTTATTGAGAGGTGAAAGCATGTATGTAAAATTAGAACACATTAAAGTAAAATCCTTAATACTTCTCTATTACTACTAGATTAGAAATGTTTAATAGCTTGAAAGTACTTGAAATGTTTTATAGTCATATCAACACGTTGCTGTGATAGCAGCAATGTACTGCACATGAGACAAAGCAAGTACTAATCTACTTTGCTTGCCATTATTATCATTAATAATCCAAACTAATAAACATTGAACTTAAAACTGTGCTTTAAGTCAGTCTGTCCAAACTGTGAATTGCTTCATGATTAAATCCTATTTCAGACCAAACTCATGGCTATAACTTGCAGTGAGTTTTTGGAGGAGCGTGTGTGATGAGTCGAGCTCATTCTTCTCACAGCAAATGGCATTTACAAGAAAACATAATGGGTTTGTTTCATCCGTGGATCTCGGTCACTTGTCGGTAGCTTTAAAATACAGGTCACACATCAGCCAGGTCATACTACAGGACTTTAAAGTAGCTTAGTTTCTAAAAAAAGATCCCTCTTGGCTATGTTAAACTAAAACCATCAACAGTAGGATTCAAGTGCTTAGGTAAATCACTACCAGCTTGGAACAGGGCAAGAATACAGTCTTAGGATGCCAAGATGTTCTTTGTTGGTTTGTTTTTTTTTTCCCTTTCTCACTGCTAGGATTCCAACAGGAAAATTCTTCTGACCTTGTGTCTGAGTAGCTCTTGAGGATGGCAAGCAAAGGACCCACAACGCCTACATCAGCAAAGAGCTCCAGTACGGGAGGGACCAGTGGCAGCAGTAGCAGTAACGGTGCTGGGGAAAATGTTAATCAGGACAACACTTTTGAATGTAACATCTGTCTAGACACTGCCAAGGATGCAGTTATCAGCTTGTGTGGGCACCTCTTCTGGTGAGTACTTGACCCCCACGGGTAAACCAGAACATGTGGGTATCTCTGATCGCATAAGAGCGTAGGACTGCCATAATTCTACACATCAAATACAATGTCTTGTACAAAATGAGTAAGGGCTATGGGTTTGGGTCAGGACCAGTTTGGTTTTGCTCCTTATGCTTTTCTTTGCTAGTTTCCCAGGGAGTGGGTTCCTGGCACCTTAAACTTCCTGTATTTCTGGATTATTTTGTAAAAGCACATAAACAAGCAGCCCCACACAGACGGTTCGGTGCTCATTGATACTGCTTGGTTTTGTGTGTTATTTTATTTGTGCTCTCTGGTCTAGCATAGGTACCTTGTTCAGACTTAATTCCTTTCTAACATGTGCATACCTAAACCTGCATATGAAACTGGGTTCTGGGGGGACAGGTTGTAGTTTTCGTACATCCTAGAAGCCTACTGGTTTTTTATCCCCCCTTTAAAACCATAAAAAAAATAACCACATAACAAGCTTTTACATGTGGACTATTTCTCCCTGTGGTACTGCAGTGTGATACTAACTGCTCAGGCCTTTGATCTGACTTAGGAATGTATCACACAATTATAATTAGCATACAGCTTTTCTTATTTGGATACCTTGGGCTACAGTATGCCCTTTCTTGAAGCTCTTAAGTAGTGACGTGGCCAAATGTAAGGTTTTTTAATTTATTTTACACAGTAGGCTAAATTATGCTCTTCAATAAAAAGAGGCCTAAAAGGACATTTTTCCTTCTGTGTAATTATACCTAACATAGGAAAATCCAGGTTTTTATTTTAGGAGGAGATAGACAATGACTTGCCGATGGCATATTAGGATAAAATTAGATAAAATTATTGCACAAAAGGAGTTGGAAGAATGGAACCTTAAAATTAGCATATATCTTGTCTGAACAGTGTTGTCAGGACCATTTTGAATGCAGATGGCTACTTAGCAGTTTTATCTCATAGCTTGCTTGTTTGTCTTTGACCTTTTTTAAGTTGCCATATTAATTTGATCTTTAGAGTAGTTCTGTATAATGAGAATTTCTCTGCCCTGGGCAACTGGGTCTGATTTCAATAGCTAAACCTACACCGAGTGTCAGGTTGGACGAGAGGACCCCTGAGGTGCAGTCCAGCCTGTATTATTCCATGAGTCTATAGATGTGGCCAATGTTTTAGCTAAATGCCACCTGTGTGACTTCTGTTAGGATCCTGAAGTCTCATTACTGACATCTTTCTCGTTTGCATCTTAGTTCAGGGATATATTTTCATCATATCAGAAGAGAAAATATGTAGAGTAAACATGAAAATTAATTAAGCCTCTGTGTGGGCTGTTGGTATGGATAAGAACCCAGGAATCAAAGGTGATATGCAGAGTATCACATTAGCAAATTAGATTGCATAACCTGACAAGACCAGTGGACATGGGTCTTGGGCTGTGCTTTCAAAAACTATTTCAATGGGAGGTTATGGAACTGGCCTGGCTGAATTCCAGGATTATATGCTATCTGTGATACACTTCATACATTTGCTGGATCGAGTTGTCAGTAACTAACACTATATTCCTCTCTTTTTCTGCTCTGTGAACAAATTGTCCTGGGAATGCTCACAGCTGGCCTTGTTTACACCAGGTAAGACAGTTTTCCTTTACTTTGTCTTTCATCAGATCCTGTTACACAATAAAGCCCTTGGTTCTCTGGAGTATCTCCCCCTCTTCTCAGATGTGCTTCTTTCTCTCCAGGGCAATTGCCTGCTAATGCAACTTCATGCACAACACCTTGCAATCTGCTCTTTCAGAAAAAAGAAAACTCAGATTCTGTCCCACTATTCCCGGTTTTGGGAGAATTACTGTAGGCAGTTCACAGGGGTTTAGTTTGCAGGCTTAAGCCTTGGGTGTTATCTTTCACATGTGATGTCGTACATTGTGACACCATTATATAATAGAAAAGGTAGATGAAAAGAGGGTACCTATCCTAGCCCTTGCATGTTGTTGTTTTCATGATCTTTTACTAGTTTTCTTACAATTTCCTTTCTTTTAGTGGCTAGAGACTAGGCCAAACAGACAAGTGTGTCCTGTATGCAAAGCAGGAATCAGTCGAGATAAAGTCATTCCTCTGTATGGAAGAGGTAGCACTGGGCAACAAGACCCCAGGTAAGAAACCTAAATTCAACTATTTTTATATAGAAGCTGAAGATCAACCTTTAGTTTAAGGTCTTAAGATGAAACTATCAAAGTGCTGGGTTCACAATTTGAAATACTCTTGTCAGAAGACAGATGGGACTAACATTTCTGCCAGATATTTCTGGCTTTTATAGGGCCTGGGTTTGCTCACTTTATTTCTTGTTCAACTGGCAATTTATTTTTGTTTGGCGTTAATTATCAGTTACAAGTGGCAGGTTGCAACAAATGTGATCTGACTGGAGAAGCATATATAAAACATTCATGTCCTCAGTTTCTAGCCTTTGCAATGGGACTTCCTTAGAAGTGCAGTATCTTAATTCAGTGATGTGATGCTAAAGGTTCATAAGTTGGGTGGTCTGCTCACTTGCGCACTGCCTTCAGCTCTGCTACAGCATGGCCCTGTGAGAGTTGCTCTGTGTTTGTTCTGTCTTACTAGCCAGGCTATTGCCGATACTATTGTCACGTATCCTTGCACCTGAGCTTATTTCCCAATTTCCTGCAGGGAGAAAACCCCACCACGACCCCAAGGACAGAGACCTGAACCAGAGAACAGAGGGGTAAGTGAAAAAACAAGCTTGAGTGATATGTTGTTTTTATTGATGGTGGTGTTTATCCATCTCAGAGGAAATACTGTGTACGTGAGGTCTAGTATGAGGATCCTATAGCTTACATTTCTTGCTCATCTCCAGTAGGTTGTTCATGAATAATTGGTAGCTGAGGTGTGGCAGAGAACTCCATGCCCATACTATTCTTCAGCATCTCAAAGAATGGGCTAACTTGAATTGTGCCTCATGAAAACAGCCCTGCATGGCATCACTGGAAATGCTCTTTATACTTGATTGTTCTCCATCTATAAATACAAGGAACACTTTGCTTTGAAAATTCTTTGTGGAAATAGATTTCTTTCAAACTCTGCCTGTCATGGTAATACATGATCCATGTGTGAACTTACTTTTTTTGGCATTGACACCTGTTTCTAGCATTTCTCTGGGATGTTACTGTACCATTGCATTACAAGCAAAAGAATGAATATCTGTTGGATATTTGTTCATTTGGAGAAGGTTCTGTGGTTTTGTTGAGGAGGTAACATAGGGTGAACATACACAGCAGCTGGCACAGGTTGAACGGCTGTGGGAGTAGCCAATCGGACAGACCACAGTGTTCTTGCAGGATGGCAGTGAGCATGACCTGATGAAACAATTACATATTTCCGTGTAACTCAGCTTGGGGTCCTTGGAGAGCATTTGCATGCCTCATGCTTCTAGCAAACAACTCTGCTGGTGTGATTAAGGAACATTTTTGTATTAAATGTATTGAGAGCTCTGTTGTTCGTTCTCATTGGGGAGCTGCCTTCTTATTTAATAAGCTTCTATACCTGGTTTGAACCTTTCAGCTGGTGCTGCTATAAGCCAGTGGAGTCTGGTATGAGGACATGGCAGTGGTAATGCCCTCTCATTTCCTGCCGGTGCAGGACCTGCCATGCAGAGTGCTTTGCTGTCCCCGCTAGCTAATGGCTAAGTGCTTGAGAAGAGTCATAGTCAAGAGACTAAAAATTAAGGATCAACCCAGAAATGTCTGGCTTTTTATTCTATGAGTGAAATCATCTTTGTCCTGCTGTTTGGATGTGACAGATCAGAGGGGTTTTCCAGATTTGGTGTCACTATTTTTATTCTGAGATGAGGGCAGTTCGCTGGATTACAGGATGTGGTGGCTGTGAGGTCTCCACAGTCTTTAAACGTGATGCAACTAGTTAGATTCATATACAGTTGGTTTTCAAATAGGACACCACTTTTATGTGGTAGGATTCATCTTGATTCAGAAGACTTCTATTTTGACTTGATGTTGTATTTTAGTCCCATATGGATCCCATAGGGGTCAGTGTTGTTGCATTGTAACTCTTCGGTTTTTTTCTTCCTTTCTTTATGTCTTGCATTGCTGCCCCAGATGACTGTGTCTGACAGCTTAATTAGAGTCCCGCTGGTAATTTTTTTTGTGCTGTTCTCTATAATGCTCTGTGCCTTTGCCCTGGTTTAGCCCCAGCTGACAGCTAAGCATTGCTGCCACTTGCCCACTCCCTGCCTTCCTCCAGGATCGGAAGGAGAATCAAGAAGTAAAGTAAAATGTGCAGGTTGAGATAAAGGCAAAGGAATAGAGAATAATAATAATAAAGAATATACAAAACAAGTGATACAGAATTCAGTACAATTTCTCACCACCCAATGACTGATCACGCAGTCCATCCCAAGCAGCAGACCCTGGCCTCCAGCTACCTTTCTATGTGTATACTGAGCATGAGCATATACTGGCTGTGCTCCTCCCAGCTTCTTGTGCACCCGTACACTTGCAAAACATGGTAAACTGTGAAAAGGCTTTAATCTCTTAGCAAGAGCTAAAAACATCAACATATTATCAACATTCTTCTCATACTAAATGTAACCAGCAGCTGCTAGGAAGAAAATTAGCTTTATCCCAGCCAAAGCCAGGACAGCATCCCACTGGCAGTTTGTCACTTCACTGAATGTTTAAATGATCCATATGTATCATGAAAGTCAATGCAGATTATTTTTTTACAATGCCTTTCTTATAGTTATTTGGCTAATAGCTATTAATACAGGATTATTAATACATTATTGAGACATTCTAAATAGAATTGTTAATGTTGATTTTGATATATTGTCAGATATATACTATTATAAGTTGAGAAACATTACAGAAATGCTTTTGTTTTGTTTTGGACTGCAGTTCCTAGTATTCATTTTGTCAAATTTTGGGTTGCTCTGGCAAGTTTGATACTGTGTGAAACAGAACTGAGGGCGTATTTAGCTTTAGTGTGGCAGACTGAAAGGTACCAGACAGCAGGATGCTCCTTCAGCCACAAGAGAGAGCAAGAGGAGATAGCTGTGCTTTTACCAAATATTCTGTAAAAGGCTTTAAATGATTGGTACCTTTTTTATCTTCTGTTGTTTTGTTCTCTGCAGGGATTCCAGGGCTTTGGATTTGGTGATGGTGGCTTCCAAATGTCATTCGGAATTGGAGCATTTCCCTTTGGTATATTTGCAACAGCATTCAACATAAACGACGGGCGACCTCCTCCAGGTACCATGCATCCTGTCTTCTCCCAGAGTCCTGTCACAAACAGATGTTTTACATACTCTCTTGTAATTTCTAAACAACTAGCCTGCTAAATGGCAAAACTTTCTGAACAGTAAAGTAAATAAATGTTGTAAATAGAAACCCAAAATGAGGGAAAATACCCAGTGGAGAACATAGTCAATGGCTTACAGGTTTTTTATGAGTGCTTGTACAAGAAGGAAGTTTCTCACTTCCATGTGATTTGCTGAAGAGCAGTTGAAAGGGAGAGGGATGTTAGTACTGGGGGCATCTCCCTTTAATGTCCCCTCAGTATTCCAGTGGGTGCCCTCTGAAAAATGAGACAAGTTGGAATGGCGTTTCTAACAATAATAAAAAAGTCAGTAGGCGTGTATGAAAGAGACCTGGTATTCTGAAAACAGCAGGAGAGGGCCACTTCCTGAGAAAGAAGAAATATAAATTGTTGCTCTCGACCACAAAATAACAAGATTAAAAATGGTTCCTTTTTCAGAAATTTATCTCAGAGATGGTCATCTGCATTTCACAAGAATTAACTTCTTTGTGAAATAGTTTCTTAATTAAAAAAAAAAAGATTGGATTATTTCAAGTATAGTGGCCTTGCTCACTAAAAATTAGGTAATTCCCAAAAACAACTTCTCTGTCTGCACCATAGGCAAACTGAATCCAGCTGTTGTGAACAAGAAGATCTACAGCCCGGGATTTTCTGGACTTCCTTTGTGAAAGGTTGTGCCTGGCAAATCTTTACCTTGTCGCACAACATAGGAATTCTGAGAAGCATGTCATATCACACCTCTGTGGCCAAGACCATGCGCTGCCCTTGGGTTAAATTAACTTGCATGTTAACTGTACTTCACTGTGCCCTGAAAATGTGCATGGAGGTGACTGAGCTAAGGAGTCTGTAAACACGTGCTGTTGTAACAGCCATCATGTAACCAACTATTTTATCTGCTTTTCATCTGTGGATTCCATACAGCACTTCCGTAAACTCTGATTTTCATTAGTTCTCTTGGTCAAGGCTATACATGCAGCTTTGACCGTTATACCATTTCCTTATTCAGAGATGTTTCAGCTTGATCAGGAGGAGCACTCAGACCAAGGTGAAGTTCCTTAGGATGGAAACAGGGAACTTAGCCTCAGCAGTGAACTCAGCGGTAACTGAGCTCAGCACTATCCCCAGGAGAGCTCTGAGCAGACTTGCCTGTACTCTTAGCACTTGGAGCAGCCAGCTGCTATTATTCATGAGCAATTTTACCAAAATTCTGCTTCAGGGAGCTAATGCTTGTCTTCCTCCTGATCTTCCAGTGTGGATGGCAAGGCTGAGGGTAGAAAATAGCAACAGTTTCTCAGCAGGTGGATTCTTTGCATCTCTCTCAATTTCTGGATATACTATGTTAAGAATACACGTGATTCTGGAGAAGAGGAAGGAGCTGAACTGTTTTTCTATTTCCTGTTTTCCAGCTGTTCCAGGGACTCCTCAATATGTGGATGAGCAGTTCCTATCCCGCCTCTTCCTGTTTGTGGCTCTGGTGATAATGTTTTGGCTGTTGATTGCGTAAATCTTTTTCCATTATTCTGTATATTCCTGGCCAATGAGGCCACTGAAACAGTTACAAACTGCATCCCCATCCCATTTTAAACCTCTTGGTGTCTGGTTCTGTAGCTAACTATGGGCTTCAGGAATTGGTGGTACCACAGCACAATGAGGAATCTCGCATTTTTGCACCAGAGTTGGAAATTAAACGTGGGTTAAAAAGCGTATTTCAGCTCACCTATCTTGTACAACAGGTTCCTGCCACAAACCACGGGCCTAGCTTTTGAGCTCCGCTCCTAAAAGGAGTGCTGCTTTGAAATCATGTGCCAATCAGTGACACCAGGTTGATGTGAAAGACACTTGCCCCAAGGGAGAGCGGGCAGGTAAGGAAACTTCTGCAATGTGATTGCCACGATGGGTCTGCCAGAGCTGCGGATGTTATTTAAAGTCTTCGCGTTCATGTCCAGCCTTCTTCAAGAAATCATCTGCAGCACTGCTGAGACTCTTTGGGCACAGCACGTGATGCAAATGGAACCAGGTTTGGAAACTGGTTTCTTTTCTTGCCGTTATTCCCTGATGTGGTGGAAACCCCTTCCTGAAACAGTTGTAATGGCTGTTAGAAGAAGGGGTACAAATTTATGCTGCAATTTTTTAAAGCCTGAATTTGCTGTAGCCAGGCACGAAGATTCTCTTGTGGAGCCGGGTCAGGTTGCTGAACAGTAGGACACCGATCTGCCTCACCCAGCCCAGTTCCTCACTGGCAAAAGTGTTGTCTTCCTTGGTTCTGCACAGCAGCCTATGGCTGCACTTGTGGATAATCCCCTCACAACTTTGTCACTGTAACTACATTTATTCTTCCCAAGGCTTTGAGACTTTCTACACAAAGTCATGTACTCCAAATAAAATCCTATTGTGGATCTGAGATCAGCTTGTTTGGGGAGAGAGGAACAAAAGGCATCTTTACATGAGTTTTGAGGTTAAACCTGTTATACTGTAAAACTATACAGCAGGAAAAATGGGATCCTGCCTTTGCTAGTGCATGGCACGAAGGGAGCATTTATAGGAGCTTCTCTCTGCAGGTGCGTGCGGCTACTCCTGCCACTACAGAAAGGCTGTAGGGCAACAGGCTCTGCAGTATCTACCAAAGATAGTTCAAAGTGCTGGAAGAGAGCACAACCACTCATGTGCTGAGGGGAAAATGTTTCAGAAGGTGAGCACTTTTGGTGAGCCGTTTTGGGATCCTGCTGGGTGTATAGCTTTGAGAAGTACTCCTGATGTATTTGTGTAGGTTCCTTCAGAACAGCAGATATGAGAGATTCCCTAACGAGATGGACAGTTTTCACATTTCGCTGACCAGGCAATTCCATTTTTTTTCCTCTTAATGTTTTTAGATTATTTTGATTCAGATCGCTGGTAGTCATAAGGATTTCCTGCAAGGTGACCATTGTGACTTCCCTGGCAATGGGCAGACAACTGACAAAACAAGTCAACTCATAGAAACTTTGTTTCAATAGCTGTTTTTTTCTAGGATATGGATGAGGTTCCTGGGCAGGACACTTCAGTTAATTGTTGTGGAAGCTTATTTATGTAATTATAAACTGTTCACTTTTAGAATTAAGACAGAGATGACTGAAGTTTAACT
The DNA here is from genome assembly GCA_033459285.1 of Clamator glandarius. Taxonomy (NCBI): domain Eukaryota; kingdom Metazoa; phylum Chordata; class Aves; order Cuculiformes; family Cuculidae; genus Clamator; species Clamator glandarius. The sequence continues at coordinate 2,336,564 of JAUNZM010000184.1, read as the reverse complement.
TGCCTACCTCCAAAGTTCCATCTGGCAGGTAGAATGTTGCAAAGTTGCAGCGTTTTGCCACATCTGGGCAGATTTATAGCTGACTCGATGACAATCTGGCAGAGTAGATTGCTCAGCTCTCAGTAGCTGGAGCGGTGCGCGCCGCCGACTTCTGTTGCGTGGCACTTAGGAGAAGCCTCTGCTCCGCCGGACGGAACCCAGAGCCCTGCCGGGAGGCTCAGGCACGTCGCGGAGAGGGGCAGCACCGCTGCGCAGGGGGCAGTTCGTCGGAGAAAAACGGCGGGTTTCCTTATCTCTCGAACTAGCAGCTCGATGCCGAGCGCGGAGGTCGTGGAGGGAGGAGCGGCGGATTCCTTACAGCCTTTTTTCCACAAGGAGGGCAGAAAAGTGACTGTAACGGGCTCAAAAGAGATACTGAAACTGATTGAACTAACACGTATGTTTTAAAATACAGAATTTTAATGGCTTGGATGTGTTTTCCTTCTGTTGGTGAAGGGCGCGGTGGGTTTGCCCGGCGGCGCTGTCCGGTGTTCCCTGCGGGGAAGGCGACTCGGAGCTGGAGGGGGGGGGGGGGGGGGGGGCGGTGCGAGGAGGGGGCGGGGCCTCGCGCGCGCCGCGGAGGCTGAGGCGGAGCGCGCGCAATGGAGGCGCTGGCGGGTGAGGCGGGGGACGAGAGGGGTCGAGGGGGGACGGAGACGAGGTGGGGCGGTCTGCTTGGTGCCGCTGCTGCTCCGTTCCGCGGAGCCCCGGGAGCGTGCGGCGGCCCCGCTGCTGCCCGGGGTCGGGCCTGGCCGCGGCTCGGCTCGGCGCGGGCGGTGCCGCCGCGGCCGGGCCCTCTCTGGGGGCGTTCGGCGGGGGCCGCGGGTCGGTGCTCCGGAGCAGCTGTCACGGGCGAGGGAGATCTTCACCTAGGCTCGTTTTCACCGACCTGCGCAGCGCGCAGAAGGCCGATGGCTTCTGTTTTGCGTGACTTCGAGGAACTCGTCAACCTTGGTATCGGCTTCCCTGAGCGGCTGCCGAATTCTAACGTTCTTTGGGAAAGGGAAGTTGGTGGTTAGTGGTTTTCCGACTCTAAGCGCACTTCTTCCCTTATGCGACCTTACTGCAAGTAAAGTCCTGGCAGCAGGAGGATGCAGGGTTCAGGTCTGCCCAGCTACTTGACACGTTCCTTGCACCGACCTCTGCTCATCGGCATCCTCCACTCATTCTTTAATGGCCCACACAGACCTTTGTATTTTGGGTAGCATTTATCTGTGTGATAAATTCCCTGTGTGCACACATTTTTGTACAGTTTTTCCTAGCTTGTCTATGTTTAAATAACTAGTGCTTTTGTGGCTTTTATGGTGGTTCCAGCAGAAACAATTGAAACTCCCTTCTAATTGTTGCAAGTTCCCTGAAAGGGCAGTAGGCCAGGAGCATCAGCCTCTCTCCCTGCATCTGATGGTAACGTAGTGGTGGCTGTACAGCCTCTACAGGAATATTCATTCAAGGGTGCGATTCCTTCCTGGTAGCCCAGTTGTTCTCTTCTGAATAGAAGTTGCCCTTTCCTTCCTTTCAGTTCTGGGAAATCCAAATGAGTGCAAAGATTATGTGCTGAGTCAGTAGCACAGGGGAAACAGTCCTGTGGCTTCCTGACCCTAGCGTGGTTCTCTGTGAGAATTGTGACACTGAACCAGTCTGCCTTCCCAATGCCTTCACTCTGGAGACTAGCGTGGCTGTAACTGAGCTGTTTTCTTTGAGAAGCTGCATTGCTTGCTTCTGCAGAATGTGAAGGAGTAGGTTGGTAGTGTTATCTCTGGAGGGGAGAAAAAAAAAAGAATGCATAAGATGACTATGTTCGATTTGGGAACTCCACAGTCTGTAGTTGTAGACTGACTGATACTGTGTTAACTTCCTATGCGTGCATCAGGTATATCATTTAAGGTTGTTCTTTATTAGGGATGTAGCAATCCTTGTTTTCTCTGATGTAAAATGGTTGCTGTATGTCACATTATTCCTGCCTGCAGGTGAAGAACTCTGGAGATGTCTAGGATGTGGGGACAGCATTGCTGCAGGTCAGCGCCTCTACAAGACCGTTACTGAAGCTTGGCATATTTCCTGTTTCCGGTAGGTAAAAGTTTAGCCCCTTAAACTCTCCTTGTGTTGTTCAACTAACTTGGAACCTAGTGGATATTAACAAGGAATTCTTGCCTTCATCTCTGTGTCTGACTTGTTCCAGGGCCTCTTGCAGAGTGATTGTTTGCTCTTGCTTCTGGCCGTACTTCAGTGCTTGCCATATCCCTTTACAACTGACTTTCAGTCCCAATGGCAGTCTGACACAGCCTGGCAAAGTGTTGCCTTGCTGACGCAAACATATACAGGAACACAGATAAAGTACAAATGAACTCTCTGATTTACTGATGGTGGCAGAAGCCATGGGTTGCACATTTGTCATCAGCTGCATTCCAAAGTTGCACCCAGACAATTTGGATAGCCTGTTGCTTTTTCCGTGTCTGGTAGGAGCAAGGGAGGTACCAGGATGTTGGAGAAAACTGCTGATACTGGATAATGGTTTAATGGTTGGACTTGATGATCCAGTGGGTCTTTTCCAACCTAGTGATTCTGTGACAGGGAACTATTGCCTTTTGCTTTCTCTCGTTTTCAGAAAATTAAGACATACAAACTTATAACATCTGTCAGATAACGTTGCTGTTGGCAAGGATGGAAAAGGATCTCTGTCTTTCTTCCTGGCAGTGGATGTAATGCCTCTTGTGGGTATTTCATGAATACTCAGTCCAGTTATCATGCTACAGAATCACAGATCTGAAGTGGCCTATGTTTTTGAGAGGGCCTGAGTACCTGCAGCTTCTACTGGCTTCTTTGTTGGAGTAGCTGTTGGCTTGGAGAGGCTAGTGCTTTGGAAGCTCTCAAAGCAAATGAGGGAAAAGGAAGCCAGAGTGTGGCTTTGGAGGAATGTTTGCTGTGCCAAAATAGGCATCTACTGTCCTGTCTTGAAGAACCAAAAAACCCTAATAAAATCCTAATAAAATCCCGAGACTTTATTGAAGTGAGGGTTCTGGTTATTGGTATATTAAAAAAGAAGAAAAAGACAATTCACTGCCAGCTCCTTTGAATTGGAAAATGCTGTTAGTTATAAAGACATGTTGATAATCACAATTACAGCTTTATATTACTACAAACCCCACATTTTTGGCTTTCTCTTGATTTCAGTATTCATGTTTGGCTTTCTCTTGGTTTCAGTATTCATGTTTAGCTCTATGGAGTCAGCCTGTCTTAATCTTGGGTTTCTCTTTTCCCTAGAGAACTGGTACCCTGTTATTGCGCTTCTCGAGATTCTGTGCGTAGCCAAACCCAAAGCTATGTGTGCTGGCAAGCCTGTCTGTCTTGCCATTGGATGTTCTGCTGTGGGTCTTAATTCACAAATGCCTTTGTGCATCTTGCTGTTGGGGCCGTGGAGGCGGACAGCAGCTAAGCTGGAGGCAAATCCTGCCCCCAGGGCACCTCACAGAGAATTTGATATAATAGCTTATATTATATAGTGGAAATTAGGGGCAGGGGTGTTGTTTTATACATGTGAAGATGCCAGCTTTTCTCCCAAGATGTGTAATAACTTTCTGCGTTTGCTGATGGTGCTTCCTTTGCTCTGTGCTCAGCAAGCTCTGGCACCCAGTGAAGCTGCCCTGCTGAAGGAACAGTTGGATCCTGTAGTAAAGGAAACTCCCTTTCCCTTTTTCCAGGGTAGGGCTGTACATGAAAACAAATTTCCAGTTTGCCCTCTGTTCCCCCTTTCACTTCCATTATCCCTAAACGGTGCTGAGCAGCAGTCTTGTGCTTGGTATCCCAAAGCCAAACTTTAAAAAGCCTCTTGGGTCTGGAGCCTTTGGCAGCTGGTAGCTGTGAGTTCCAGTGGCTCTTGCAGAGTGTTTCTTACGGTCTTCCTGTGGATTAGCTGACTCCTTGGCCTGGCACAGAATTTCTCTAATGCAGATTGGCACTGCTCCAGGCTCGTTAGCTCTGTTTATTCCTGGTCAGGCTGCGCTGCTGATCATGCTTAGCACTGGCTATAGCTGACGTACATGCGTGTCTCTGAGGATTTCAGGTTTGTCACTTCCCTCCTTCCTCAAACTGCATGTGCAGGAGCTTTGTCTCTGAAACCTATCTTTTCTCTGCTGTAGCTGGAGGGACAAGCAAATCCCTATTCCTGTATCTTGGATATTTTAAACTGTTCTGCAGTCACCTGGTCCTTAGGGTTGACTGCAATGGGATGGATCTGGCTGAGGAAGTTTCTTAGATGTTTCTGTCACAATGTCTGTTGTGAGTAACGTTGAGTGTATGTTTGTGCTTTTAAATTCTATTGGGATAGCATACGATTTCAAAGGTTGTTCCTGTTTACTGGTAGACAGTTCCACTGGATTTGGAACTTATATCACACAGAACTTAAAACACTACACCAATAAAAGGAAGGAGAGAAGTACAAGGTGTCTTTTTCTTAGGTCTGGATCACTTTTACCCAAGGAGGTTGTTGGAAGAGCTTTTTTTGATGTAGAGCATGCTGTTATTCTTGCTGTCAGTTCAGCTTTTTTTTCCATATTACAAAATGGAAGCTACTTCTTAAGTTATACCTTTTAATAAAGTATTGATACCTGATATTTTGATGTCCATTGGTGGTGGTTTTTCTTTTCCACAGATAAAGGCAATGAAATTAAAGACAGTTCCCTCTTTCTGTAGGAGTAGTGGGTGTTTGAATTGGAGTAGGATGAGATGAGAAGACCCAGATACAGCTGCATGGTTTAATCTCAAGGACACAGTATTTATTAAAAATCCTGTTTTGATTATTTGAAAACCATGAATTCATATCCAGCCTGTTGAATACATCCAGGTGGAAAATGCTTTTGTATCCATATGAAGAAGATGATTGGAAGTGATGGTAGGAATTCATGCTGTAGTGGGGCACTTAAGAACTTTCTAGGAAGGAAGACAGCTGAGGTTCGGTTCCTTCCTAACTATGGCATAACAGAGGATGTGTATTAGTATGGTCTGTAAAGTAAATCTAACTTAAGTAGCCAAGCTGCACAGCCTTGCTGCAGAAATCTCAAATAAAAGCCAAACCCACCACATCGGAGAGAAACTGTTCACGGTATACCTTGAGGTTACTGGGGGTGATGGTTTACTCGTGATTTTGCAGTTACAGATTTAAAAATATAATGCTTAGTTTATACCAAAACCAGTTAATTAAAAGCTGAGAAATCATCAGGAGTTTGATGGGCAGAGAAGCTAATCTCCCTTTTTCTGGAAGAGGAAAGGAAAAGGGATAAATTTTGTAATGATCCAAAATTTTTCATCAGTAGGTTTAAAGCACTGGAGCTAATGGTGACCAGAAACTGTTAGATCAGTTTGGACAAATATTTCCTTTTTGCTTAACACATCAGATGAAATGCAGCTTGACCTCAGGAAAATTCTCATGGCTTTCTGTATATGTATTTTTAATTGTATTATGAAATAGTTTAATGCTAACTTAATAATGTAAACAGCTGTATGTCTAAAAAGTGTTAGCTTTTGCTGTCTGACTAAATAGGTATTAAATCTTTTTATACTAATCAGGGATTACTTTATTATATTTAAGTAATTGCAAGCAGTCAGTTGACTTTCCAGTAAAAGAAATTGTGTTAAAATTAAATATAGTCTTTGAATAGTTAAGAAGCTGTTCACACTTGTGAAAAAAAATATCTGAAGTAGTCAATCAAAATTTTTAGATCACAATAAAAAATGCCTTATTAGGTAGAGTTGAATCACTTCACCTGACAGATTTTTTAAGGTTCAGGTGCCTGGAATCTTTTTTGCATGTGTTGCTCTGTTCCAGTTTCTGTTAACCTTTACCAGAGCCAGAAACTCAAACACAAGGAGTGTTGTAATACCAGGAGGCTGTTTTCTCTAAGTGGATACTTCGAAAAAACGGGACAGTTTTGGCAGAGCGCAGAACTCCTGGCTCTGTCTCCTACTGGTGTTTTGAATTGAATTGGAAACAAATTTTCCTTCTGACTGTTTCTCAGTAGTGGAAGGAGATTAAAAGTAGATTCTTCCGAGAATCGCTCGTCACCCGCCTGTGTGTGCTCTCTGCAGTGTGGCCATTGTCCCTGATTGGAAAACATGTCTGGATTAGCTGCCCATGCATTGTGGGGATGCCTGGAGCTCCCAGCTACTGAGCACTATTAATTTGCCAACAATAGTGTTTGATTTGCTCTCAAAGGTGTGTTTTTTCTAAACTGAATGGCACATTTTGTGTGCTATGGAAATATCTTTTTCTCAGCAAAACTTAGTGAATCACCTTGGTTCTTTTCACGTTTGGTGGCAGGAAAATGGAATCTAGGCAATTGGTTTAAAAATGTACATTGTTAGTTAAACCTGTTGTGGCAGCTGCTGGGTAGAGTAGATGACTTCTGAGAATATTTTCCAAATCTGTTTTCTGTGGTTCTTAGGATACCCACTAAATTTCAAATTATATTTGAAGCAAGCAATTTCTGTGATCAAAAAAAATTGTCACTGAACAATCTCCCAGGTTTTCTGTCTCCCAGACTATTTCTTCTAGCACTACAAATCAAGCTTTTTTTCACCTTCTGTTGTTCAAGTAACCTTTTACTGTTTTAAAGCAGCAACCACATCTTACATCAGTCTCTCCAAGGCTGCAGGAGACCTGGATCTAGCTTTTTCACACAGACTGCATTTTCTAGGTTTTGGGTCACTTCTGCTGGTTCAGACTGGCACAGTCTTCATTTCTCAAAAGCTGCGTCCTCCCCGCAGACAACAGGACAAACAAATCTACAGTGAGAAATGTTGACAAGTAAAGACATAAGCAAAAGTATTAGGTTGACTTTGAGTTGTGGGGATATTTGACCCTTTGAATCTTCCTTTAGCTTTTCAGCTGGGTTTTTACACGCAGCAGCTGAACTGGAGAGCATTAGTAACAGAAGGAGGATGAATTCTATCAGAAGCAGGAAGACAAGAATCTCTTCTTCCCATTCTTCTCCAGTTCCTGGCAGTTACAAAAAACTAATGATAGGGCCTCAGAGGTGAGAGCGCTTCTCCACTAATCCTGCAGATTCCTGGGAATGTCTCTGATGGTGTCTCCATCAGCACTGGAATTCACCCGCCCGCTATCAGATTTGGGGAGAAAGAGTTTTGAAGTGCTTGGAGCACTTTTCAGGTGGCATTCTATCAGTTGACATGGATGTGGTGGATTCTATCAGGGACATGGATGACAATGACCCTTTATATCTAAGGAGGAGTTGGGCATTCTGGTCCCAGCCTTTTTTTTCAGTTGACTTGTGTAGCTTGTCCTTTAGGGCATTGTTATCAGAGCATCGTTACATAAAGGTAATTGGAATTACTCACACAGCCCAGTATGTGGTAGGCTTTCCACATGCATGAGATGGGATCCTTTCCTGAGTTTAGCAATCTGCACAGACAAAAGCAGCAAGTTAAGAAGTAAGTGAAAATGCAGAGGTCCTATTGCCATCTGTGTTGCATTTACAGATCAGAAGTTGCTACTCCTAAAAGCATATATAATCTCTCAAGTTTCAGTAGGTCAAATTTCTTTGGTTTACTTTTCAGACTGCACATAATGAAGAGGACTGCAGGCAAGGATGGTGGACATCAAAATTCTGTCTCCATCCTAATGTGGTTAGTGATGCTGGGTGCCTAAAAGGCATCATTGTGTTTGTCTGAAATTCTGCTGCTGCTTAGAAGTCAGATGCAGTAATGGAGAGGGGGCCTTTGCGCAAGAGGTGTGTGCAAGAGCTTTCACTCAGATGTAAGTGCATAGTGAAATAGTATTAGTTTCAGTAGCTAACTGTCTTTCAACAGCACCAAAGTGTATGCTATGTGTAAGTGCCTTGGAAATACAATGAGGTGTTGGGATTGTACTGAAGTATTTGAAATGTCTTCAGACTGCACCGATTCTGAAACAGAGACTTGCTGTGGACTCTTCTGGCATTGAGCAAATGCCTCTTCCCCAGCTCATACCAGTCTCATACATACCAAAGTCCCTGTCTGTGCCAGGATAAATATGTGTATCTTAGGACTGTAGATTGCTGAGCAATGCATCTGTCTGCAGACATGCAGTGAGGCAGCATCAGCTGTGTGAAGAGAGTGTCAGGATGTGCAGCCTAACCCCAGCTGTTTTAAGTTATTAATCATTTAATTAAGCACAATAGCTATGTGATGCATTTCTGTGGGGATAAATCTGTTAAAGCTACGACTCAGTTTGCAATAAATTTCCTATTAAGTCATTGTCGAAGGTTTTAATTTTTCTTTTTACTTCCCAGTTACATTTTTTTAGGTTTCTGTCTCTGGCAAAATGACTGTATGATTCTAAAGCACAGTAAGGAAAACAACCTCTTGGCCACTTGTTTGTAGTGGACAAGCTGTCAGCATTTGCGAGAGAGAGAGGGTGCTGATAGTCGAGTTCAGTTGGTGAAAAATAAATTTGCTTCAGTTCATCTTGGCCCTGGGAGATAGTATCAGGAAACTGGAAACGGTAAAGGTGTTCCCCTCCTCTTTATCGGTGTTTGAAGTACAGTCGTCCTGGCAGGAGTTCAGACCTGGAATGTATGACCACATCAACACCTTTTCCAGAGCCCTTTTGTCAGAGCTGTTGTGTTCTCAACTGGGTCAGATAGACAATAAAAAAGCCAAGAAGTAACAAGAATTCCGCGTAGGAAAAAGTAACTTTGCAAAAGTAAAATAATTTTGATAGGAAGTTTGCTGTTTAAGTAGACATTTGACTGTGTGTCCTTTGGCTTTGAGGAAGTCTCAAACAAAATCCCTGCCCAGTTGCTTAGCTGTCTGGGTGGGTTTTATTTGAAGTTAGGCTTTATCTGCTGGCTTCGTTCACAGACTAGCTGGCTGCTATCACATCTGTGAATCAAATCTTCAAAGGTTTTGTCTGAAGAGCTGGGATTTATGAGGTCATGTGGAATCCCCCTGTGGAGGGAGTGCAGCCCATGGCAGTGGGATTGCGGGAAAAGCTTTTGTCTGTAGGTGATGCTGGGCAGGGAGGGGGCTCTGCCATGCGCTGGGGTATATGTGTGCTGATAGCCAGGGAAGCCTTGGATCAGGAGCGCTGGCCCATGTTCAGCATGCAACATATAGAGCATGTGGGAGACCAGAGCACATTCCTAGACACAGACTCACCGTGTTGCTGCTTCCAGTAGAGCTGTGTGAAATGTCAGAAGGAATTAGACCTGTGCTGGAACTGATGGCCACAGTGGGCTCTGCAGCACTGGGCTTCATTGCACATGGCTTAGAAACTATACCCAGTGGGTGAAAATTAGATTGATTTTTCTTCCTTCCTCCTCCCTCCCCCCCGCCCCCCCGCCCCGGAAGGTGCTGCTTACTAAAAGTGAAAAATATAAAAAAACAACCTGAAAAAGCTTCCTGGCTTTCTGCTTGCTTCAGCAGCAAATAGCAGCTGTCAAGTGTGCAGCCAAGACTGCCTGCCCCAGCCCCAAGTATCCCTTGAACAATATGCCAGCTGAGACGAGCATCTCCAGTAAAAGCACATTTGAGTACTCTTGCTTCTCAAATATAGCATGATTTTCAGGCTGTGTTCAGGCATGCCAGGCTTTGCTGACTGTACAAAAATAGGCTCAGTGTGGCAACATACGTCTGTTGAATTTCCGAGTGTCTTGCAAACAGCTTTAGCTGATTAGGCCACTAGAGATCATGCTTGGCGTCAGAGCAAGCAAGCTACACATGCTGCGAGCAGGAGAAAGTACTCATCTGTGCTGATTTATACCTTTCAGCTTCTATTAGGATATGAAGATTAGGTTAAATGATTGAAATGGTCTCTGTTGAAACAGTCTTGGAAAGGAAGTTTTTTTCCCCTTGGATGAAGCACACTGAGTTACATCCTGCAAGAGTCCAAACAGATTGTAGGTACTTTGAAGATAAAACAGCCCCGCTCACAGTGAGGGATTTAAGAAGGCATGTAGTAAATGTTCATTTGATGTGTTTGGAGACGTCACTAGCTGTTTTTGTTAGACTCTGTCTTCTATGACTTCTCCATCAGAATGTGCCACTGCTGCAAAGAGTAGCTGCATGTTTATACCCTTGGCTCTTTCTTCGGCAAAAGCTGCTCTCTTTCAGCACTCATTAACGCAACGGCTCTTTGGATCAAAGCTCCACCCCTGTGAAGAAGCAGAGCTCGTTTGGCCTCCGCAGCCACATGCTGCCCTGCAGTGGCTCCTCCTCCTCTCCCACCCTTGGGTGGAACCAGAGAAGGGAAAACTTGACAATAGTTAGCAAGCCGCAAAGCTTGCAAGAACTATTGCAGAAGCATGTCCAATTAGCCTGGTTAGCAGTTATTCTATCCTTCCCAAGGGTGCTGCTGCTGCTGAGGGCAGGGGAAGATGGTTATAACCATGGGAGCCAGGAGGAATCTGAACAGGATTGCACAGCTGAGAGACCTGGCATTCCCTGGGCAGCTTCAAAGAGAGGTGAAGTATCTGAATCAGCGCAAGATTAAATGAGCACTGGCTGCTGCCATGTTGGCAGAAGAGAGCTATTCAGAGGCAGCTGGACGAGTTTGTGGCTAAGCCGGTTTATCCAGTGTTGAAGATGGGAAGCTACTTGTCTGCCCCAGCTTACTTCGCTCCCAAAGATCCCTTTCGGTAAGTTTTGCACAGGATTGATTAGCAGTGGACCTTCCAAGTGTTGTTTTCCCCCCTGTAGTGCAATCCTCGGTAGTAGCCATAGAGGTGTGAAGAATGAGGTCCAGTGCTTGTGAAGGGAACAGCTGGCCTCAGACTGTCTTGCTCTGAGGAGAAGATGGGGAAGATGCTTATTAGCAGCCTCTTTGCCGCTCTCTGGTACAAGGGAGTGGCACCTATGTTGTGAGGCAGTGTTTTTGTAGCCCAGGCTCCAATTCAGAGCAGTGTGCTACTTTGCCTCTTGCCCCAGTGCATGGCTCTGCTGCCGGAGGAATGAGACTGCTATGGGTGCTGCTGCTGCTGTCCCCTCCAAAGCTGCTTGTGCTTGGGCATAGTGCAGGGTGAGGTGTGGTGCTATTCTCGAGTTCAAGAACTGATGAACTCTGCAGCGAGGCAGTGCATAATCTTGTTTGAGAAAAGAAATTGGGTATTTGCAGGTAACTAAGTATGAGCAGCACACTTCCCTTACGAGGAAAGAATTTCCGTGATATTTTGTTTATTTTAACAACCATTCTTGGTCCAGTTGAAAAATTGAGGCTTGAAAAAAGACAAAAGCTACAGAATAAGGCTTTGATTGTGTTGCATCTCCATAGTGAAAAGTCTTACTGGGGCTGAATACAGCCAGGACAGGGATTGACGCAGATGTGCTGATAAGGTGAATGGATGGGGAAAGGCCAGGCTTGCAGTTTCATTGTCTCCCTTCTATCACCTTAACTAGGATTTACTCATCATTTATCTGGTTTCTGGAAACCCTTTTGTATTGATTTGGGAGTAAGGATCGTTTTTTTTCAAACAGTAAATACTGCTGTGCAACTGTGAAGCTTCTTGAAGTAACTTACTGAAACAGCACTCATCTTCGGAAGCAAGGAAGTGAGCAGGCAGGAGTTATCTGTAATATATGTCGGGCATCTTGTTAAGCCATGGATACGCCTTCTAAGTGTGAAGAAATGGTTTTGCATAGTCAGAGCTTGAACACGCTGTCTTCTAGTACTTGGTCTGTTTTCTCGCATCTGTCCTTCTAGTGTCTCTTACATAGCCAGTTCATAAGTCTGGGTGAGGAGCCTTTGGGATAGGTATGGGCTGGGATTATGATTTATTCTGCAGCTTTCTGTCTGAGTGACTGTCTTCTCCCCTGCTCTGCCTGCAGAATTGGAACCTCAGCTCTTTTGAGCCTGCGTAGCGTTAACTGATCCAGCCTGACAGTGTGTGTAGGGGGTGCATTTTATTAATGAGCCCTTCTTAAAGGGATCTGTCTCTTCAATGCCAGGGAAGTCTTTGCTTCCATAAGGGTATTGGCTTTCATTTAGATGTAAAAGAGATGCCAGTCAATTGAATCTTCTGTCTTGCTGAAAACCAGGCTGGTTACCTGTGGTGACCTGATCCTCTTGCCACCCCCCACAAAACCAAGCAGCGATTTGTGAACTTTTTCTGTACCTGCTGTGCTGCAGAGCATCAGGGATGAACACTGACTGCACCCAGGCACTGCCTGAGGTTCCTGGGAGGCAGACTAAATTCTTCTTTATAGCCAAGATTGGGAACTAATAAATCGTAATTTATGGGACTATATAGTCAGAGCAGGGCTCTGCAGCTCTGAAAGTGGTGGCTATGCAGCAAGAGGAAATGCATCAGTAGGGCCATTACGAGTCCTCCAAGAAACTTGGTGATTATACTTTTTAATTCTGTAATAAGAATAGCAGGTAAAAGGAGAAGAGTAGCGATTTTTAATCTATGAAAGACAGAGGAGCAAGAAGTCTTCCTTTCTTTTGATTGTGATGACTGGCAAAGATTGGCTTGCTTAGCACATGCAGAAGTAGTTGTATTCCTGTCTTGGCTGCTGTGAGCTCTGGCCATGACACTGCCGCAATACTATGCGCTAGTCAGGAGGGAAAGGAAGGAGTGGAAACTCCTGTGTCTTCTGTGATACAATACTGACATAACTCTTCCATGTAGACCTCGTGGAATCATATGGTGCTGTTATCATTTGGGCAAAGGCACTGAAACAGGTCTGGAAGCTATACCTGTGTGCTGTCAGCCAGCTTTCCGCACCTGGCCAAACTAAAGCCTATTCTACATTGCAGAACGTGCTGTAAAGAACAGACAAGGCTGCTTGGCAGCACAGGCCACAGCCGCATGCTCTTGCTGCCAGCCGTTAATGAAGCAGCCAGTTAGACCCATTCCCAACACCTAGCCTCTCTGGGGCTGGTTGCTTTACTCCTGTTGCCTCATTACCCTGGGTGGGGTTCTGAGCCTTAAGCTGCAAACTTGTCCTGCCTAGATTTGTTTAGTTGCATAGCAGAGACCTGACTACTTGTTGGCTCCACCCCCTCACCTTCACTTTGCTATGGGTGTGTTGCAAATTAGATACCAGTCCTTATTTCCGGATGGAAGCGAACTAATCAAAGTGCTGTAAGGTTGGAATCAAACCACAAAGAAGTAGGGGAAAGGTAAAAGGAAAACAAGCGTACAAAATTGCAGTTCTGTTGCTTTTGCAGAACTTCTAGATTTTCTTTAGGAGAAACGGGAGTGTTTGAAGGTGAAGTTGAAGAGGGGTGAGGAAGGGAAGGTGTTCTGCTTAGAAACAAATAAATAAATAGCCCGCCTACTTGGAGAGAACTTGGACAGAAAGCCTGGTCTTGAAGTCCTAGTGGAGCAGTCTCCAGTATTGCTGTCTGCATCCCAAGTGCAGGTCTGGTCACAGCTCCCTGTTTGAAGATGTAATCACTGTTGGAGCACGTGCTGGTACAGGCATGCACACAGGAGTCGGATAGTCTGATGGAGATGATTTACCCATGCTGAGCTAGATGTCTTTGCTCTTGGTCTTCACTTGCTCTTTCCTCCCTCCCACTCACCTACCCAGTTGTTCAATGTGGGGTATTTACTGCAAATGAAAGCTTTCAAAGACTAGTGGTTGAAGGCAAAATGCATTGCAATGCCTTCTGGCTCTTTTGCATACCATGAGCAGGGTGTAGCTATGCTGGTGCCCCAAGGCTGGGGCTGTGATGATGTGTACAGCAGTGTTACCATACTTCTCCCCCTGCCTCAGACAAAATTGCCAGGGCCTGTTGCACGTGCTGATGTTCTTTGCCATCACTGAGCAGAGGAGCAGGATTTGGAGCTCTTCAGCTGGGAGAGCAAACACTGTAGAAGCCAAATATGTTAAAAGGAGTAGCTTTCCTGAGGGCAAATGACGTGTGTTTTCCCCTAAAACCATGGCCTGCTTACAAGCAGCTTCACCTTGTTGCTTTACAGTCTCTTGAGATGGAGCAAATAACTCTCCATGTTGGAGCACAACCAGCTTCACATATCATCATGCTAATTACAAGCTGGTGGAGTTTACAAGGAATGTCTTTGGCACAAAGAAGCTTTCAGGAAGCTTGTGAAAGGTGAAATCAACCATAGAGCTCATCCTAGACCTGGGAGCATGTAAGAAGTGCAGCTCCACTAGCTGACAGCACCTGTGGTGCTGCAGAGAGACCTGCTGCCCAGGAGGGCACATGCCCACCTAAACCCACTTCTCCGTGTAATGGATTCCCCTCCAATGTAGTAACTGAGACAACTGGTGGGGTAAGAGGTGGAGGAAACTTAATTCCTCCTTTGGGAAAGCATTGTACCCATGATGACATTGATCCTTGAGTGTTTCTTTGAACCAGTTATTGGTGATTAACCCATTGTGGATCCTGTTCAGGAATGGCCGATACCAACTGATTTTCCTTTTAAAGTCTGAGAGCGTGCTGCTCAGGGCTAATGAATATTCTTTAGTGATGCAACTGCTGTCTGTGCCTTATCTCCATTAAGTCACTTCTCTGTGCTGCAGAAGTTTAACTCCCTTGCCCTGTGCGTCTTGCTGAGGGAGGATTATTTTATGTACAGGAAGCCTGAAGATCTGGGTTCTGCTTGCAATTTGCTAATATAATACCTGCAATAGAATTCCTGCAAATTTTTCCTTGTTTTCCTTGGGTTTTTTTTAGGGAGAGTTGTTTTGTTTAGGGGGGTGTGTGTAGATAGAGGTTAATAATGATTGCTTGTTGAAACATGAGCTGACACTCATATGTCAAGGATTTTGAGACTTCCTTCATGAAATCAGATAAATTGTTTTGTTTGGGTTGTTGTTGGTGGTTGTATTGGTTTTTTTTCTTCTCACACGCTGTCATCAGCAGAAGGAAAGGGAGAATGGTTGGTGGCAAGAGGAGGACTTTCATCACAGTTAATTGGTAGATTCAGTAAGTAAGTGGAGCTCAAAGGGTGAACTGCTTTCAAAACTCTCCCTCAAATGGACAGTACTGCAATTGCCCTCTTGGGAGAGGTCTGCTTGCAGAACACTAGAAAGTCTTTCCACAAAGCTGATACAAAACTGGCTTTGCTCTGCAGGGGGAAGTGGATGCTGCCTCTCTATCCTGCTTCCTGAACTGGCTCAGCAAGCAGATGCCCTGGGACCAGATGGTGTGATGCTACAGAAGCAATGAGGAGAAACATAGTAGAGCTATCTGTGTGCTGCCCAACTCTGCAACTGGAAGCTTGCATCAGGAAGAGGGAGAAAGCGGAGTAGCAGAATTTATTTATAAGGCAGAATTTATAAATCTACTGATGTGTTTAACGAATGGATAGGATTTGATTTAAATTTAGGAAACTTGTCTCTTCCTTTGTATTGGTTGATACCACTTCTCCTTACAAAACTTGGGTTCAATGCTATTGTTGAGTTGAAAAAGCATTGCGAAATGGAGAGGTTTAGTACATCCATAACTAGAAGAGCTGGCAGTAAGATGTTGCTGCTGAATGTCTGGTTAGGACCTTTGTCATTGATTTGTGACTTGTTGCCAACTGGAACTTTGTTCCTTCGTTTCCTTCAAGGTGCTCTGAATGTCAGGATCCCCTCACTAACTGGTACTATGAGAAAGATGGGAAACTGTACTGTCACAAAGACTACTGGCAGAAGTTTGGAGAATCTTGCCATGGCTGCTCTCTGCTGATGACTGGACCCGTGATGGTAAGGACTGTAAGGACTCCTGCTAGGAAGCAGAATGTACCTGCCTTCAACTCTTCAAAGTGGTTGGGAGTTGCCATAGCTATTCAGATAACTGAATACACTGAATTTGACAGTCTCTTTGCTACTCTGATCAGTAATCTCAGATTAGAAACGTGGCGCGTATGTGCATCTTCTAGATGAAGATTAATTTTGAACAAGGGTAGCTCTCAAGGGAAGATGTTATGTGGTTCTGAAGCATATGAACAAAGAAAGTAAAATGCTGAAATGTGCAG
Organism: Clamator glandarius; assembly: GCA_033459285.1. NCBI lineage: Eukaryota > Metazoa > Chordata > Aves > Cuculiformes > Cuculidae > Clamator > Clamator glandarius. The sequence continues at coordinate 2,320,602 of JAUNZM010000184.1, read as the reverse complement.
GCATGAAAAGAGGAATGGCAGTTAAGGGGAAATCTGTTCAGTTTCTGTAGCCCAATGCCTCAGTGTCTCCTTGGGGCAATTTTCCACTCCTCTGCAGAGTCAAACCCTTCAGCTTGGGATATGTAGCAGGTTCTGGCTTTGGGGAAGGTTATGTTCTGAGTCCCACCTGGACTGGACTGTGGCCAGAGTGGTTTTTTGGTTGATGGTGCCTTGAAGTAGGATTAGCCCCAATTGCACTGAAACCTTGCCTCTACAATATGGAACTCACCTAAATGTTTCCTTCCTTGCCACACAACCTTGAAATTATTTAACCTTTAAAACTGTCAAGAATGAATCACAACTATTATTTTTCTAGGGTCTGAATAAAAGCAGCATGGTACTCAGTAATACAATTGCTATCTCAAGGGGAAGTACTGAGAAAGGTGCAGAAGTCTTAGCAAAATACTGTCAATAAGGGAGGTTCTCATAGGGAAAACAGATCAATGAATAAAAATATTTTTTAAAGGTATTTTGTTGTCTCAGTCTCTGCTTGGTTTTGTTTTTCTTTTTTTTTTTTTTTTGTGTCAGTTGGCTGGTAAGGTATTGGAATTTGTGCAATGCCTGTCTGCCAAAAAAAAAAAAAAAAAAAGGCCCTTTCAGCATTATTAATTCAGGCATAAAGTTAGTTATCTTGCCAAGAGCAACTGAACAAGAAGGTTTAATATCTTGTTTACTAGCCTGCAGCAGACTATCAGCTATTTTTGATAGTTGAGCAGTTGCCAAATATAGCAGAGGTTCTTAGGACACAAGCTTTGCTTTGCATGTTGACATGTTTGTTTCAGAGAGTTTTGCAAACTAGTGCCAAGGATGGGGTTCAAGGAAGGTAAAATGAGCTGATATAGCTCTCCGGTAAAAAATATTGCTTGACTTTGAGATCTGGATGCACATGTTCATTAGAGAGAAAAGCAGTAGCTGCCTCTGGATGGATTTTAGCCTTACTGAGCTACTCCCTTTTCTGTCTGTAGGTGGCTGGCGAATACAAGTATCACCCGGAGTGCTTTGCTTGTATGAGCTGCAAAGTGATCATTGAAGATGGGGACACTTATGCACTGGTGCAACATTCCACTCTCTACTGGTAAGTCAGAGTGTGTGCTCTGTGCTTTGCCACAGAGTTGCTCCCTGCAGTGTGTGTAAGCCTTCTTTAGCTGGCTTAGTGTGGTTCAGCCGAACGCTACACTAAAGAATGCCAGGAAGCTGCCTTTTGGGGGAGGGAGAAAGGAGCAGTGTAAGCACCAAAAAACTTATGGTCAATGAGAGAAGTATGAGCTTGGCAGGGAGGGATAGAACACTGCCATAATAACTTTTTTCACTTCTTTTAGTGGAAAATGCCATAACCAGATTGTGCTGACACCAATGATAGAGAAGCATTCCACTGAGTCTCTGCGTGAGCAGCTGCCTTATACGCTGACCCTCATCTCCATGCCGGCAGCTACTGATGGCAAGAGGGGCTTCTCTGTATCTGTTGAAGGTGGCTGCTCCAGCTATGCCACTGGTGTCCAGGTGAAAGAGTGAGTATAACCAGGCTGGGTGCCATGTATATCTCTGTGCAGAGGGAGCTGTAAGAATTCTGCAGCACTGCAGTCCTGCCAGCTACACAAAACATTTGGAGAATTGTAAAGGACAATTTTTGCCATTGGGCAAATGAAGAGCTTTTCGCAGACCAGCACCAGCACAGACCAAGCACTTGGTCTAACAGTAGTTCCGTGTGTTGGTAGATTAACATTGTTCTGTTTTGGAAAACCAGTATGAAGGAAAGCATCAGAGGTCAAATATTTTTCTTAATTTTAGTTAACCTGACTTCACATGCACTCTCTAATTCCGATGTTTAGAGTTAACAGGATGCACATCAGCCCAGATGTCCGAAACGCCATCCACCCTGCAGATCGTATCCTGGAGATTAATGGAGCTCCTATTCGTACATTACAGGTGGAAGAGGTGGGTAGAGTTCTATTGTGAAGTCTCCTGCTCATCTGTTTTCCTACAGCTTTTCTGTTTCTCTCCGCTGTTCTCCCACTCCACATACAGCATGCATACACCTATGGTACTTGTGCTGGCATCAGGAATAAACATGAAGACAAGCTTTGCTACTTCTTCCTGCTGCAGAGGAAAATGCAATTAGGATGCACTTCTGATTTTATAGCATTCAAACATGTAGGACAATAATAAGAAGAATGTAGGGCTGTTAACACCTCAGAGGTCAAAGAGGCTGTGAAGACTCTTCATGTAAGTGAAATCCACTGTTCTTATCCTTTGAGAGGTAACTGCTAAAGGGCAAAAGCTCAGCTGATCCTAGGGATGAGTTTCCCATTGCAAAAAAAAGGGTATTTGATATCTGTATTTACAAGCAAATGCTTTATACAGGTATTGGGTGATGCCGCAAGGGTGTAGTGAGACCACCATTACCTTCGCTACAAAGGGGTTTTATTTACTCTCAGTGTCGGAAAGAACATTGGGAGCACAATCGACATCACTCACATAAATATCCATTTAGCTTTTGCAAAGCTGTTTTTTGCAGGATGGAAGCCTGTGTGTAGCTTTTGAACACTTCTCAGTTTAAAAAAAGCAGTCACTTGTAACTGACCAGAACAGAAGAGGACTTGGACAGCATGAGGAGCTAGCTTGATTTGTCTGGTAGACAGCTGTGGTGCATACAACCAAACCACAACTATGAAGTGATTTCACTGAACTCTCTACTCTGATTCCTCAGGGCCATTTTGCTGTGTCTCCTCTGCCTACTGTCATATGTGTTCCTCCTGTCTGCTATTGTCCTGTCCTTTGGTTCAATTTCAGGTGGATGACTTGATTCGCAAGACAAGCCAGACACTTCAGCTGCTGATAGAGCATGACCCTGTCTCACAGCGCTTAGACAGGCTTCGTTTGGACTCCCGTCTTCCCACCCACATAAAGCCGCCCATTTGCCCACGCTCCCTTTCTCCACTGGACATCAAGGAGAATCTGGAAGGAACACTCCGACGGCGCTCCCTCAGGTTAAGACTTAGAAGCCCTGCCTCTGACCTAGCTTGCCTTTGCCCTGTGTTGCCTGGCTGGGCTGCTCTGTGCCTAGGGCCTGCAGTTGGTAACAACTGTACAGACATGACATGTCTCTGACATAAGCTATGGTATAAATCATTGGTAAAGCAGTGGAGGGCTTTAGATTCTGCTGTTGATATAGAATCTCTCCATTCCCTTTCAGGATGGCAAACTTTCCTTAATAAAAGTAAGGAGCTCTAGTTTTAATGTAGAAAAGCTACTAAGTGTTACAGTTAGGAAATGCAAAGGTCGGATTTTTACCAGCCTTAAATGGCTGGGGAGAAATGTGTCCTTAAAAGGGGTATGGCTGAGACCTAGGATTTGGGAATAAGCTTGTCTTCCTAGACTGGGATACTCAGTTGCTCATTTAGTCATTTATCAGTATTTTAATCTCTGTTTAGAGATAGTGAGAGCCATGTCTTTACAGCTTCCTCTTCCTGTTCACAGCACTCCACCTCTGACTGACAGTGGAGGAGATGTGGTGGTGTTAGGCAGCTCTGATGTGGAAGCTGCTCTAGGTTGGTGAAGAGCTTCCACGGTGCTGGAAGAGTATCTGACTTTTGATCTGAAGCACATCTAGAAATTAATAGGAGCTCACGATGGGATATGTTCAATCAAAAGTTTCCTAGCACCTCCCCTGATCTTCCAATCTCCTTTGCTTTCTAGGCGAAGTAACAGCATTTCTAAGTCTCCTGGCCCCAGTTCTCCAAAGGAACCGCTCCTCCTGAGCCGTGACATCAGTCGCTCCGAATCCCTGCGTTCCTCTTCTAGCTGCTCCCAGCAAATCTTCCGGCCCTGTGACCTGATTCATGGCGAAGTGCTAGGAAAAGGTTTTTTTGGACAAGCAATCAAGGTGAGGGAGGTTCCCAAATATTCATAATTTACTGTTGTTTCAATAATGTCTGCCTGTCTTGGGATCCTTCACCACTGCCTGGATGGCCCATGCCATCCTGATAGTGGAACTCACTATCACTAGCTTTGGAACTCCCCTGGTTTGCTCAGTGAGATTCATTTCTCTATTTCATTCCCTGACTATAAGTGTCCCTGACTGCAGATGGTTTTGACTTTGTCCCCTTTGAATGTCAACCTTGGCCACATGTACTCATCTCCTGAGTTAGATTTAGAGCTTCAGAATGCCTGTGTCACAGCAACCACCTGAGTGAGGTGGGGAGAATGGGGAACAAGCTACACTTTCTCTTACAAGCAGCTTTCTTATGAAGAGGTTCTTTCCACCCACCCTTAATGTGGCAGGATTGAGGGTTTGCCAGGTGGATGTAGTGACCATCTCAGAATCTCCAGTAAAGACAAAATGGCTTGTCAATGTGGAGGTGGCAGTCAGGTCTTGCATGACTTTCAATTAAAATTTCCATTAATAGCAGTTGTTCTCTTTTGTATTTAAGCTCTCCAGTCTTGACTGGGGCTGCTTCAGCAGTTCCTGGCATCCCTGACAGAATCAGGGGGCAGCTTCCTCTGCCTTACCAAGGTGCTGCAAGCTCCTCAGTACTGTTTGCCATGTTATGGTACTTCTGTCCTTACACCTGTATAAACTTAGCTGTATGGCTGCCATATTCATCTCATGCTTCCATGGGAGGTGGTGAACCAGTACTACAGACCCAAGGCTTCTGATCTATACTGATAAGCCTATTTCTCTTCTCCTCTGCTTGTAGAGAAATAACAGGTCCAGGTAAGCAGAACCTTTCCTCTGTCGCATGCTTTTGTCATCTGCATTCCTACAGTTAATGGCACAAAGGCGATTCTCTTCTGCTTAAATTACCTGATAGCCATCCTATCCTGGTGCATGCTCTGGGCATTAAAATTGCCCTCCTGGAGTTCCATGATGACACTTGTTTCAGTTTTGCTGATATGTCAGCTTAAGAATTCAACTTAGTCTTGTCTTGTCTTTGTCTCTTCAATTTCCTTTGTCTTTGGGTCTTAGATGTCCCTGGCTTTCATGTCCCTGGCTGAAATGTGTAGTGTTCCCTGGCTCGCTACTTGTATATGGATGCTTAATTTCAGACAGGTGCAGAAGAATATTGCCTCTGTTATGTTATTCCATGCATTTGTATTCCACCTTGCAATGTCAAACGGTTCCAAACAGAACTAGTGTGCCACACTGTTTGCAAAAGCTAATAAGCTTCCTAAATACTATAGATGGGTCTTTTGTTCTAGATTGCAGTTCAGGAGTTTTTCTGAAAGGCTTTTTATTTTAAAGGGTATGAGGCAGAAAATGACAACTTTCTTGAGCTTCAGATAGAATGGGTTTGATGCAACAAATACTGTATCTGGTCAGAATAGTTCCCTTCTGTTCCTAGAGAGAAGGTGGTTGTTTAGATATGTGGAGATCTTAGGGAGACTGTGCTGTCCAACATAAGCAACTGAAGGGGAGAGGATTGCCAGGAAAACCTACTCATTAGAATTTGTCCCCTTTTTACTCATTCATGCAATCCATGCAAGCAAGGCAGAGCTGGTTAAAAGACACTTCCAGAACACAGCAAAATGCCAGGAATTAGTTGGATATAGGCAAGCAGCTCTTGAGGAACTGGAAATGTTTTCCATGCTGAGAGCCAGGAAATTTATTACCAGATACTTATGCTGGATTTTTGTGTGTCTGCTGCCATCCTTGGACATTCCTTGTAGGCAGCAATACACTGCTCCCATGAGCATGGTAAAACAACTTCTTCCTGCCTTAAACGAACAGCTTGTGCATTCCAGTTCGACTTACACACAGGTAAGTTTGATAAGCTCATCAGAAACCAGGAGGCTTTGGAGTGCCCATAACATGCAAGTACGTGGTAATGTAGTTTTAGGTTGCTTAGTTCAGTTTCTGGTGCAAATGAACATTGATTCCTTTGCTGATACAGAATGTAATCTTAGGGTCTGTGTACAAAATGTGAGCATCACACAGGGCAAGTGCTTTCAATAAGGAAACTTGAGGCATTGCTACCTAAAATGGAGACTTCAGCTTTGTTTCTTGGGATAGTGTTGATGTCTTGGTTTGTTCCTCTACCAGCTCTAGGTAGTTTGTTTCATGTACAGAATCTTTGCTGAGTTGAAAGGAGAAATTTTCTGCAGATCCATGGGGATCCCAGATAGGATTTTTTCCTATCTGTTCCTCTTTGGATGGAGGGCACTGTTACTCTCTCTTTCAGAAGAGGTGCAAGAGCATTGGAGCTAGGTATTCTTGAACCTTGCCTGTAGTTGTGGTTTCTCTTTCTGTCAGGTGACCCACAAAGCAACAGGAAAAGTGATGGTGATGAAGGAGCTGATTCGCTGTGATGAGGAAACACAGAAGACTTTCTTGACAGAGGTAGGAGCAAGATTTCAAAAAGATTCTAAGCCAGCAGCATGGTGGAACTCTCTTCCATCTTCTCCAGAGAGAGAGAGTGATCATGCCCGCAACGTGGCACGAATCAAGGTGCTGAGCAGGGAGACGTCACACAGGGAAAACCTGACATGAGCTAAGTGTTTACTGCAGTGAAGCGTGACTCACACTGAGCAATAGATGTGGCTTCGGCTCCCAGTTCATTAATTTTTCAGTGACAAACAGCAGTCTGAGGTAAATTGAGCTGTGCAATACATAAAGGATTTATCCCTTGAGCCTTGTGTATAAACACAAATGATGGGGGCCAATATCTGTAAGATATCTAAGACTCCTGCTGTATTCAAGCTTAACTGTTTTCTTGGTGGCTGTCTACCATGTGTTTCAAAGTCAGATATAGCTTAAAGCCTGCTCTCTAAACACCTGACAGTGCTATTCTGGCCCTGACACATGCACTAAAGACCAGATAGCTGTCCTGAAAAGCTCCTGTCTCTTAAAAGTTAGCCAAACTCAAGGGTGCTCTCTTTAAAGACTAAGATCAGGTTAATTGTAGAGCGTGAAAATGAAGAAGCAACATATAATTGACTGCCTTGAGGTTGGAGATTGAGTGTACTCTCTGATCCCTGGAGGGGTCGTTCTGCATTGGAGTGCTAGTCACCGCAGAGCAAATATGTCAGAACTTGTTCCATTCTCTGCTTTTCAGGTGAAGGTGATGCGCAGCCTGGATCACCCCAATGTGCTGAAGTTCATTGGTGTACTGTACAAGGACAAGAAGCTGAATCTCCTCACCGAGTACATTGAGGGGGGCACCTTGAAAGACTTCCTCCGCAATGTGGTTAGTATGGAAACCTGGTAGTCCTCTGTACCCATTGTGGAATGGGATTGACGGTTGGTTGTACCAGCCTTATAGTGCTTGTTGTTAGACATCTGTGCAGCTGTGTGGAAAAACTGCTTCTTGGCTGCATGTGGCCTGAGGCAGGAGGGGCCTTCTTCTTGGGGCTGTATCATCTTTCTCTGAGCCCCTGTTTGCAGAGGATTGCTGTTATCAGCTGGCTGGGAAGAAAGTCCTTGACCTTTGAGGACTTGTCTTTCAGGACCCGTTTCCCTGGCAGCAGAAGGTCAGCTTCGCCAAAGGAATTGCCTCTGGAATGGTGAGTCAGACTGTCATTTCGTTGCAGAGCAAACCTCCGGGGTCAGGGTTAGTTGCTTCATCAGGGTGGTGTGGAGGGGCTGTGGGTATTACCTGACTAGTAGCAGCTGGTTGTTGAGGTCTGTAAATGCAAAGGGATAATACTTGCCTGGGAACCCCTAACATCAAGTTTTCTCCCTTTGTTCCAGGCTTACTTGCACTCCATGTGCATCATTCACAGAGATCTGAATTCACACAACTGCCTAATCAAGCTGGTGAGCTACACCTCTGTACCCCACCACATGCTGCTCCCCATCTTGTCATCTTCCTCCCTTGGTTTTCTCCTCATGATGTCCCCTTTTGGTCAGGGTGGAACCGATTGCAGAGAGTTTTCTAGTGCCCTGAACAAGGAAGCTTCATCTTCTTATAGGATTTTCCAGACTGATCTAGCTTTCACTGTTCCTTCATTCTGTTCTCTTAACCCTTCTGCTGTGGTAGCATCTCCTGTTAACAGTCGTGTCACAAGAATTAGTGCAGGCCCGTTCCTTATCTCAGCTGTGAAATGTTCTCTACAGCTGCTTTGGTTCTTCTAACCACTTGATGACTTTGCAGGCAGTAGGGATTTAGACAAGTGTGCAGGTGTGTGTGCATGTGTGTGCTCTCTCTGAAATGCTAGGTCACAAGATTTTTATATAGCTTCATTCCCTTGAGCCTCACCCTTGTTCACATGGCTGGAATATGAGATTAGCATGTAGGCTTCAAATGACCGATGATGAAAGTCTAAGGTAGAACATGAAGGCCTGAAAGGAAAGGTCCAGGTTTGCGCTAGCAAGTGTAGCCAGATTAATGGGATCAGTGACAGCGACCACGCAGGAAATATGACTACAAAGAGAGGAAATGATGAGTTGGGATTGTGAATTGCATGTCTTACACCTGTCTAGACAGCTTACTACACTCATGTGGCTGCAGCAAACCTTGAGAGTTGCCCTTACAGTGTAGTTGATGGTGAGCAGGAATCTCAGCCTCTTTGTTCCAGAAAGCAGCTGAAAAGGCATCAGTGACTTGTGCTAAACCCCTTGTATAGGATAAGACGGTGGTGGTGGCTGACTTCGGTCTGTCTCGGCTGATTGTGGAGGAAAGAAAAAAGCCCACCTTGGAGAAGCCGTCTGCCAAGAAACGAACCCTACGCAAGAGTGACAGGAAGAAACGCTACACAGTAGTTGGCAACCCGTACTGGATGGCCCCAGAGATGCTAAATGGTAAGATATTCATATCAGGGTGCAAGTGAGGAGACAAGGGATAGGGATGACAGGATTACTGAAAGCTCCTGGCCTTTAGTAACAATCAAACCCATTAGAGCCTATGGTCTTAGACCTGCTAATACCAGAGCTTATTTGTACCCTAGCGGCACTTCTCTTGTAGTACCTGACCCAATAAGTCTTTGAACCAGTCAAAGTAGTGTTTCTGGCTTCACAGCAGGATTCTTCAGGAGGGCAAGAGATTTAAACTTGCTATGGGAAGACAAAAGAGGCCCGAAATAAGACTGAACCGGAGACTATTTTCTTTATAGCCTCATGCTTTGGAACTGCCCCTTCAGACAGCGAATCATTAAACAATGCATGTGCTGTTGTGTAGATCCAAGGAGCTGAAGCCTCAGGATTAGGGTGGGAGTTGTCCAAGTGCAGGGAAATCTGGGTTTTGGCCTGCAACCCTCAATTGTATTACAGATGAACCATGTCCTTTAGGGGGAAAACTGCATATGCAGAAGTTGAGGTAAGGGCATTACTTCAACTTATGAGGAACGGCTGAGAGAGCTGGCATTGTTTAGCCTGGAGAAGAGGAGGCTGAGGGGAGACCTCATTGCTCTCTAAAACTACCTGAGGGGAGGATGTAGAGAGGAGGGTAATGGCCTCTTCTCCCAAGTGACAGGGGACAGGACGAGAGGAAATGGCCTCAAGCTCCGCCAGGGGAGGTTTAGGCTGGACATTAGGAAAAAATTTTTCACAGAAAGGGTCACTGGGCACTGGAACAGGCTGCTCAGGGAGGTGGTTGATTCACCTTCCCTGGAGGTGTTTAAGGCACAGGTGGATGAGGTGCTGAGGGGCATGGTTTAGTGTTTGATAGGAATGGTTGGACTCGATGATCCAGTGGGTCTCTTCCAACCTGGTTATTCTGTGATTCTGTGGGTGTGATACAGTGAAGACTGTTTGTTCCTCGTGAACCTGTCTGACCAGGTTGGGCAGTTTGGCTGGCTAGGTCAGTATTGCCCACACAGTCCACCAGCCCAACTCTCCTCCATGTTGCTTTCTTGTATGCTGTTGTGTTTTCGTTCTCTCAAGGCTCACAGGCACTGCCAGAGTCTGAGGCTGCGGCTGCTTCATAGAACCTGTCTCAGACCTGGCATTCATTAAGAGAACAGCAAGAGCAGAGTCTGACATCACCTCCAAAAGCAAGGCTATTAACCAGATATTGGCTTGGGAGAGGTGTCTCTGTAAGCTGATAATGGCATGCTGGAGCCAGTCTGCTTTCCCAGGTTCAGAGTGCTGCTAGTGGGTAATTTATTACCTCTGCAGTCACTGCTGCAGGGCTTGGACACTCATGGGCTGCTGGGGAAGCTGCACACCTACTCAGTGCACTGTAGAGATGTACCAGAACAGCAATAGATGGCAGTGGGCAGAAGCTTTCCACAGTTATACTTGGCTTCTCTGTGTTGTTCTTCAATTCCCCAGCAGAAGAAAGAAGCAAGGTTACAATATGGGATGGCAGTGTATAGGAAGGTGCAGTTGGAAAACATATCTCGAGGGAGCTGCCCCTGCTCAGATTTGTTTTGTCTCCTGTTTTGGAGCCTTCCAGGGATTAGACTTAGTTCAATGTTGATCTGGCAGCTCCAGGAATAGCTCGATGAGGAAATGTCTTTCACAGAGCTGAATGTCTTCTGTTCCCTGCAGGACAGAGCTATGATGAGACAGTGGACATCTTTTCATTTGGGATCGTTCTCTGTGAGGTAAGACCAGGTCATTACACAGCAGCTGTAACAGACTTCTTCCCTATTGCCATCTCCTTGCACACACTGTGAGCCAGTTCTCTGTGTCAGAGCATGCAGTCTGTGACCTAACAGCACAGTGAATTAGTCTGGGAGTACAAGTTTACCCTGCCCCTGTTCCCTCAAGGAAGGTAATGGTCTTGTAACTGTTTGATCCCAGAGAGTTTCTTGCTGGATTGAAGGAAATAAGTTCCTATAGAGAAGCTGTAAAAAAGTCCATCAGGTTCTGATTGAGCCCTGGCATCCATTTGAAAGGAGACATATTCCCTAAAACTGATACTTTTTTTTCTGTTTCTTATTCTGCCACCTCATTAAAAGATCAGCTGTATGACCTTAGCAAATTCAGGGCCTCCACTGTGGATGTCAATTCACTTCAAAGATGGGAAACTGAAACCTCTTTGCAGGTCAATTAATGAAGTTTGCACCCTGAAGTCTGTTGGCATAGTTTTTCTCTGAGCCAATGCACAGTCTTACTGTTATATCAGGGTTTTCTGTCTGCAGAGCAAAGAGCAGCACTCAAAAGCTGCAGGGAGTTTTCACTTTTAAAAGTATGTAAGACAGTGGAAATACAGATCAAAGGTGGACTGTAATGTGTACGGGTAACACAGCCGTTAGAACAATACCAGGGGAGACCAGCACAGTTTCATCTTCAGTGTTTGGGTGAAGGGGACAGAGAAGATATCTGAGCATAAGTCTTTGTGGCCTCATCTGCAGCTGTGCTTACACTGGGCTCCTCTGCTCAGAAAATGCTGTGGTTGTGAGTGATGGATTTAGGAACTTGAAAAATCTGTATGCAGGATTAAAGCAATTGTTTCATCTAGAAAGAAGACAAATAAAGGGGAAGCAGCATATGAATATTTTCCTTGTCACCAAAATAAAGATGCTAAAAAAAGAATTCAAACAGAAAGGGAAATAACCCTGCCAAAATACATAATGGGCGTTCCACTGCCTGGCTACAGGATGTGGTTGTCCTGCTGAGTTATTGGCTTAGAAGAGCCTGGGTGGTTATATATAACACACTTATTGTGACACCTGAGGAGGCTTTAAACCAAATACTCTTCCTGACATGAGCGTTTGTGTTGACATTGACCTTGGCTGAGTCCTGACCACCCTACAGCTCTCTGCTGTGGGTTCCTTCCCTCTTATTACACTTTCGAGTCCCCCAGTGCTGGGGGGTGGGGGTAGGAGATGAGCACTGGGACCCCTGAATGCTGGGGCGGGGCTTCTCTCTCTTCCACCCAGCCCCTTCCTCTACTGACTCTGCCTGCAACCTCCTGGGCATCAGTTACGGCTGTTCTTCCCTTTGCCCCTACCCACTGGCTGTGGGTGGGGTTGAATCTGCCAGTAACAGAGCAACTCAGACTTTGTGGTGCCGTTGCCTTTGCAGCAGCATTTAGGACAGGGTTCATAGACAGGAGCTTTGCTGGTGGTGTGGAAAAGATTGTGAAGAGAGGGGAGAGATAGGGTGGTGATGCAGGTCTTGTTGATCACCTGCAATCAGGAGGGCCTGCATCATCCACAGCAGCTTACAGTACAGTAGCTGACCCAGCAGTGAGACACTGTTGAGTGTTCTGGGAGGTGTACATCATCCTCTGTCTCTTAGCAAGAGTGACCCTGGGGAGAAAGGAGGTGTCTGGGCCTACCTTCACAACTGTGGCCACATCACCGGGTCTTGAAAATTTTCATGGGAAGTTTGTCTGCAATGCCTTGCTCGTTCCCTTTGTGCAACTGGCCCCACTGCAAAGCAGGAATGGCGTTTCTGCTCTTTCCCTTTCACCCTAGTACTTTGAAGAGCCTCTGACCAATGCTGGGGTTCCCTGTTTGTTAACACTGGAACTATTGCTGTGCTTAAGAGCTCCTCTCATTTTCTCTAGATCATAGGCCAGGTTTATGCTGACCCAGACTGTCTCCCACGCACACTGGATTTTGGCCTTAATGTCAAGCTGTTCTGGGAGAAGTTTGTTCCTGCTGACTGCCCTCCAGCCTTTTTCCCTCTGGCTGCTATTTGCTGCAGACTGGAACCAGAGAGCAGGTAAGTTTGGGGTCTGAAGGACTCTTCTTTGTAAGCTGGGAGGTTTTATCCTAGTGAAAGAACTGCTCTGCACAGAGGGTGGAAGAGGGCTGTATTCCAGCCTTCTGTGGGAATGCTCAAAGGCTTCCATGTGAGGAGAGAGTAAAGACTCATCAGCCTGGGAGAGAGACCACTGTATCCTTCTCAGTGGGGGTCTCCGACACAATTTCCAAGACAGAGAGGGTAAAGGAGGAGTGACTGTTCAGGGATTCCTATGTACAAAAAGTAGGGCCAGACTTTGGCAGCAGTTCTGAAAAGCAAATGCTTCATTTGATTTCAGTTGTGAAACTTGCAGCCTCAGAATGCTGTTAATGCCAAGTGGGTTCCGAAAGAGCTGGACCTCCCTGGTCATGAGCTGTAAACCAGCTGTGCATGGACAGTGATCTGGACAACTGGCCCAGCCTTTCCAGATGCTGTTCTGCTTCCTATATCCCACTCACATTTCCTTACTGCTGCTTCTAGACCCCCTTTTTCCAAGTTGGAAGATTCCTTTGAAGCCCTCTCTCTCTACCTGGGAGAACTTGCCATCCCACTTCCATCTGAACTGGAGGAGCTGGACCACAACGTGAGCATGCAGTACGGACTGAACCGTGACAAACTACCTGAAAACACAACCTAGTCAGCTCATCCAGCTGCCTGCACCACTTCCGTTGGAGCTGAGTGGCAGGGAGGGAGATGCACTTCAGCCAGTTCCAGGGCATTAACGGGGCACCACACTGCGTTTGCTGCATTGCCTCTCTCTCCCCACCCAGCACCCCTCCTCTTGGACATCTTGACTCACTGTGGATTTCCAGTGCGTTTCAGAAGCAAAGAGGGCTGCTTCTGCCAATTGCACCTAGGAAAGCTGCTCAACACTACTTTTCTGTCTTGAGAAATATTTCTCTGGCCTTTTCAGGCTTCTTCACTGTGGTGCCTTAGAACTTGGCTGCAAGCTGTGAAGCCACCCTGACCTGTCTGCCAGGCAGGGAATTGCTGCAGGAGACTCCTGCGCAAGGACCTGCACTTCTGGAACTTATTCTCCCAGTCACTGCTGTGCTCGGAAGGCTGGGGAAATTGGACATCCAGCAAAAGGCCCTGCCAGGACAGCACGTGTGTGTATGTTGGTGCATGTGTTTTCCAAAACAACCCACTGAGATTTTGGCCTCCAGAGGAGGGAGTGAAAAGCCCCAGGAACTGGGCAGCTCTCCTGAAATGCCTTGTCTGTGGGTAAGCGTGTATGAATACTTGGTTTGGTTTTGTGGTTTGGGGTTTTTCCCCTCCTCCATCGCTGAATACCTCCAAAAGCCTGTCTAGAAACACTAAGACTGAGCTCTGCTTTCCTTTCCTGATGGTGCACAAGGCAGGCAGGAAATGAGCCACTTGAGCATCTTCAGACCCAGAGTCTGCACAGTGTTTGCCTGCCCAAGAATTTCAATGCAGGTGAGATTATTTGAATGTGTAGAACAGAACCAGCTGCAGACATTGCCAGAGTGCTGAAGCTCATTGAGCTCTCAGCCCTTGGACAGAGCTGACAGAGAGGGTGGCAGGTGCTTTTTAGAAAAAAGGCCTGAAGTGGCTCAGACTTGGTACATGGACAACAGCAAAGGGGGACATGCCCAAGGTAATTTAAAGGAGAGACTTGTCCTGAACAGAAAAATGCTCAAGAATGTCCCATCCTCCCAGGAGTGGCAACTGCAGAACTAACAATTCAGTTGCCATTACCTCATCCCTTCCTGCAGGCTCTGCAAGTTGCTCCCTTTGAAGGTCCCTCTTGTAGGTGATGCTGCTGCAGCACCTGAGCTGATTCTCCATGCAGAAACTTTCCTCAGGGTCATTCCCTGCTTCTGGGGAGAAAGAAGGGTTTGGAATCATTGGGGAGGTGGGTGCAGGTGTATTTTCTTGCCACAATTCTCTTCCTCCCTTGGCAGGAGAAGGAAGCCAGCTACTGCAGTAGCTCATGTGGTTGACAGAACTGAAAAAACAGCTGGCTCAATGCAAGCTCTTAAGTTCACAAACATCTTGGTTTAACTGGATTTTTAGCGTGCTCCTTTCTCCCCACCACCCTTCACCACTGAATGGTGATTTGGTGTTAGTCTTTGCTGTTACTTTGATTTCCTCCCCCACCCGTGAGTATTAGGTCAAATTACATGGGGCAGCCAGCACACGAGGAGAAGGGTGCAGGGGCGGTGTTAGTCTGTGCAGCAGTGTTTTAGAAACATGGGGCACTCCCTGTGCTGCAAGTCAGCGGAGGACCCTCTTGAAACTGGGTCCAGTGGATTCAGGTTTGTTCACAGGATTTGCCCTTTCTCTCCCTTCCCAGGCTGGGTTGTGAAGGGAACCCTGGGGGGAAGAGTCTTGGGTGATGTGTGGGTGGGGTTTATGAACTGTGATTTGCACAGCTCCATCTTAAAATTAAAATCCAAATTAAAAAGCAGTAAATGAATGCTATGAAAATGAGATTTTGTTGTCTGTTCCGTAAAGCAGGAAGCTGTGGCTTTCTCACGTTTCAATTGCTGTCACAAAACAGCACCATCAAAGCCACAGAGACCAGGTATCCATCTGGAAATCCTTTTCTTTGAGCCAAAGGGCTCTGACATCCAGAACTGCAGAGACGCAACGCAAAGGGTTCTTTAGTAGTACAGCTTACCAGGAGCAGTGGTCTGGGAAGCAGTTGTCAAGTTTTGTTGGATTTTGTTGGTTATTTTTTTTCAAGGGTGGGCAGGAATCAGCAGAACATGGAACTTTTCTCTACTTTCCTTTTCTGATCCAGGGATAAAAATACAACTGGTTCTTGGAAACCTCTTGCTCTGCTGTAGCACAAGGAGCATTTGTTAAGGCAACAACTGAAGGAAAATGCCACCTGTCAGGGCCTCCTGTAACCTGCTGTCTCTATCGTCCTTTCCCCTCCCAGGCCCCAAGGGATGGGGTGGCTGCTTGGTTCAGAAAAACTGATCACTCCCACAGCTGCTTTTCAGGAATGGTGTCCCGTTCCACGGGTAGCTGCTTGCAGTGAGGAGACAAGATCTGTGGCCCCTGTCTGTGCTGGTGAGCAGAGGCACTGCTTGTAGGGCTTTACCTTTGGGGCCTGGCAAACAGAAGTGGCATCTTCCCTTTTCCTCAATTCCATGTCTTCAACAAGCAAAAGGATGCTGCAGTGGCAAGAGAAACGCACAGCTGAGCCACAGTCCCTTCAGGGCTACAGAGCTTTTTTCTTTTAATCTTTAATACAAGGTAGCACAGTCTGCACCTTCTCATAATGAGGTATTCAAAACATTTTACAAAGAAATAGTATTCAAAGGCATTTAAAAATAAAATGTTTCCCTTTTCTGAACCAAACATTAACACTAAAACCCCTGCTGCCAAGTCCTGCTCCCTGTTAGGCCCACAGCTATAAAGCAGATGACTAGAAAACTTATTGAATGGCTTGACTCCCCTGAGGTGGGGCATGGATGTTTCCCTGAACTGGCCTTGCCTCGGTGCTGTTTGGGAGACGCTGCAGCACCTACCCCTTCCACCCTCCCTGAAATGCTACTGACAGTTGTTACAAAACCTCTACAGTCAGGCCTGGCTCCCTCCGCAACCAGAGTCCTGCAGCACAAGCTGAGTGTGTGTGAGGAAGGCTGGGCCAGGAGCCACACTGCAGTTTTGGGATCACGCAAGAGCGGCTGCCCTGTCCTGCCCTTGGAGCGAGAGCTGCTGTGGCATGGCCACTTTGCTCAGAGCTGACTCCATGAAAGCCAAGGGAATTTGGAAGCAGATGTTCTTGATCCTCAGTGCTCAAACCTGCTGTAGATAACTGGAGAGCAGTTGTTTTCTTCACTCAATTATCCACTACTGGCCTTTGGTCTCCTGATCTGTGTAAGTGAGCAGCAGGCACAGAGCCCCAGGACGCCTGCTACTGTGGCTGTGCATGTAGCACCACAGGGGAATGGCGGTGTGGCCTCAGCCCTGGAAGACCTGGATTTGTTAAGAGCTTGAGAAGAACCTTTTCCAAATTGATACTGGGACTAAACACACTGCTCCTGGTCAAAGCCATCCCTCAAATAAACTCTTCCTTGGAAAGACACCTGATACAGAAGCAGGATTCTGGACAGCGTCTCCAGCTCTCAGCCACTACAGCAAAAAGACACAAACTGTTATCAGAATGTAATTATCCATTTAAGTCTGATGTGATGCTCCCTCAGTCCCTGCAGTACTGCTCCCTCCCAGGGTTCCAGGATGACACTTAAGTAACAGTGCACACCACTAAAGAGGAAAGGAACAGAAAAAGAGGAAGTCAAGACCACGCTCTGGGATATGGGATGTGGCCTGGCCCATCATCCCTCCCAGTTCCTTGGCACACCGTGGAGATAGGTGGGAGGAAGCAGCAGCATCCACCACACCAGTCCCCAGCTGGTCATGCACTGAATGGTGTCCCTCTTAACATATTGTGATGAACAGCCTACTGCTCTGCCCCTCTGCATCACCTTCATCTGGCTTTCATCAAAAAGAAAACAAAACAGAAATGAACACACGCAACTCCTGCACTCACAGTGGGAAGCTGGAGGCTTTGCTCAGCTTGTACTGATCCTGCCTGTGCTGCTCAGGCACCAGGAGTTCCTGCCTGTCCCATGAGCGGGCCGCTGCCATCGTGCGTGTCCTCCACAGGTGTCTGGTTGGTGTGCACCACGATTGTGTTCTCATCTACAAGCTCACAGGCAGGATTGGTGAACGCTGAGAGTGGCAGTGTGATGCGCTGCATTTCACGCTCGTAAACTTTCTGTTCATGCTTTTCCTTCAGGTCTTTCCCCCTAGATTAAAAAAAAAACAAACCCCCCCCCACATACGTGCACAGGGTGAGCGTCACTGCTAGGAGGCATAGTCTCACTAAAGGTGATAAAGTAGAAAAGACTCTGCTCTTCACGAAGATGATGTTTCAGGTACAGACTGACAGCCAGACATTCCATGCTGTAAGCAGAGCACTCCATGTGAGCATCTTCAAAAAACAGGCAGCCACGTGAAGCCTCTCCCTCCCTCATGAACTCGGTTACTTACTGGCATTGCTACAGCTAAGCAATGACTGTAAAACCAGGTTCTCCTTCAAATAACGGAGCTGACAAACATTTCCTTATATATTATAGTCCCACAGCACTGGCTGGTGCAGGCCCAGGGCAGCACCGAGACAGTGTGGTGCCCACTGCTGTGGAGAAGAGCTTCCATGAAGTGTTTCATCTGATAGAAGCAAATATCAGAGGTCCAAACGCATTCTGCCTTTTGTTGTAGCAAGCAAACCTGTGTCGTAAATTAAGCCATTCCCAGAAGCATTAAAGGTTTCTTCGGATCTGGCCCTGCCTTCAGCCACTGCAGCAAACAGCTTCAAACCACAACCAACTCCTCAAACCTACCTTGCCCTTCAGTCTGTTGCTAAGGAAGGTGACATCTCTAATTTGTACTGAGGAAGAAGAGCCTTGCTTTAAAAATGGATGGCGTTAATAGCATACTGTCTCCAGAAAAGCAAAGTATACCAGAAGCTGCTAAGCCCACTAAAGGTTTCTCACACCTACCCGAGCCTGCCAGCCTGCACATACCACTCCAAGAGCAAGGCAAGAAGAGAGATAGTAAACCTGTACTGCAGCCCTGCTGCGAGCTCTCTGGGACTGAAAAAGCAAAGCTGCATTTGGACAACGCTTGACACTGGTCAATTGTTTCTTCCTGCCGAAGATGGGGTGAGAGGGGACAGGCACCACTCTGCTCCTGGGTCTTGTGATCCCAACCAGGCAGAGCTGCCGGGGTTTCCAGCCAGCACATAAGCATTTTGGCTGCTTTTCAAAGCTGCCTACAAGTGTGCAGCAGTGGCTGCCGCTCCTGCCAGCACACAAGACAGTGTTCTCTGACGCGACACCTCAAATCAGATTCCTCAACAAGCGGCGCTCTGTTTTGCCCCTTATGTAACACTCCTCCCTCTGTTTTTCTTCTGTCGACATTTATTATAAACACTTACATAAGGACATGTCCCAGCTTGGGAAAGGGCTCCTTCTGCTTGGTTGTGTCAGACTGCTGTCAAACAGCCAAAATACAGAAGAAACCCTCCCTGAGGAGGCAGCCTGGGCCTTCTCTGGCTGCAGCGACACTCACCGCTATTTGTTAATCCTGCCCTGTCTCTTAGAACTAAGCTGCTTGCTATTACTGCTAACCTCAAATGCCACTGAGCTACAAAAACACTCCTGCCCAACACAGTGAAGTGGCTGAACAATTCATAATGCAAGTGTGAACCAAAAGTGACCTTAAAGCATATAGGAGCTCTGGTAAAATGAACCTTGTGTGACGCAAAAAAACTGGTACTTAATGTTCAGCTTCATGGGCTACAATGCACAAGGCAAAGAATTTGCAGTTGTTTTTCATCAAGGCACACACAGGCAGACACATACACAGAGACACTAAAGAGAGCAGTCTGAAACTTTAAATGGGACAAAATACCACATTGATGGGTGAAATGGAGAAGAACAGGATTAACTCTTACATAATTCCTTCCTCAGTGTGACAAGCGAAACTCTTGCACAATGTGCCATATCAAAACACATGCTTCTGTCTGCCTTTTCATTAGGATATGGTTGGGTCTGCAGGGGCTCAGGCATTCCCGCTCTATAGACACTGCTTCATGCCTACACCAGCTTTTGGACAAAAGAGAATAGCCACTGACCTTTTATAGACGTATCCCAGGGCGACGCCGGCTCCCATGGCAATGATTATCACAGTCATGATCAGCCCCAGCACATACCCTGTGAAGACAAAGGACCGAGGCAAAATTCGAGGCAGCAGGTCCAGCTGTAGCATTGCTTCCAGAGCCTCAAAACAAATCCATCCTGCCAGAATTCCAGGAATGGATCCATCACATGATCCTGGGTTTGTACCTGGTGTCCCCAAGTCCTTCTTTTCTTTGGAGTTCATCTGCACTCTCTGACTGATCCCAACCACAGGCTGCACGGCAGCGGCCTCGCTCCGTGAGGGCAAAGAATCGGCTGGTTCAAACACCTCGTCAACCTCCTGAGAAGGACTCACTTCTGCCATCGGAACTGGGGCTGTGGTGGCTGCAGTGTCTGTTGAGAGCAGAGGGAGATATCCAGCACACAAAGCACTAATGGGTACTTCAAAACAACAGCGCCTAGTGAATGGGACAGATCTAGGTTGGTACAACTGAACTGTCTTCCACCTACACTGAGAGACGCCTGTTCCATCTTCATTTGTTGCCAGAAATCCTGCCAAGGCAAAGAATTGTGCTTCCCCCACTTTCCTTTGACACGATCTATCTTAAAAGCACAAGGCACCATCATAGGCAAGACAGAAGTCAGACAGCAGAACAAAACCCAGGTTCATGGCACAAGGCCAGGGGATGCACAACGACTTCATTTACCTCACAGATCGATACACAGGCTGCAGTTTCAGGCGTGCTGAACAGACATGAACAAGATGATGAGCATCTCCATCCCAAATCTCCCAGGAGCCTGTTTATCTCTGTTCTGCCTCAATCCTCAATCTTACTGATGTAAGGAGGCTCCAGCTGGTGTGAAAACGACCTGAGGACATTCTCCTGGCCCAGCCCCTTCTTGCAGCAGGACGGGCAGGCTCCGCCTGAGCAGCCCCTCTGGCAGCAAGCCCTGCTCCACCAGAGCCTGAGCAAAGGTGCGTAGGGACGGACAGTCACAGCGCAGACGCCTTCCCAGCCCCGGGGATTTTTTTATCAACAGTACTGACAGGTTTTCAAGTTAGCTCCCTCATTCACGGCAGCTAAAACTGCTGCAGCACAGTAAAAGCTGTGCAGTAGAAAGCAGGCACCTGTTACCTGCCTTAAACAAAGGAACCCTACTTTTTGGAGGCATTATGCACAGCATCCATCCAACACCTGGAAACTCTCTCCAGCTGGATCTCACCCCACAGCGGGCAGAAAGGCCCTTTGGATTTTCCATCTGCAGCCATTTTGTGTCCTCAGAGGAATGTGAAATGGAAGTCCAGGAGGGGAGTTCGAGGCAGGAGATCGAGGTCTCCCGCTCCGCCCGCGCAGCCGAACCGCGGGGAGCTGCAGGACACAAGCGCGGTGCGAAGGGGCCCGCTCCGAGACACCAACAGCCGCTCAACGCAAGCGCTGCGGCGCCTGGGAGCTCAGAGAGATGCGGCGCTGTTTTCACTAAGGGTCTTGACAGAGGAACGTTTGTTCTGCTTCGTGTTTAGGGAAAAGCAGGCAAAGAGCCAGCCGAGCGAAGGGAAGGCGGAGGCAGCGTTTACATGCAAGGACAGAACCCCGAGGGACGGCGCGTCTGGGAGGGCTCGGGAGCAAGACAACAGTTCAACAAAACAAGCGGCTCCTTTGGCGTCGGTCCCGGCTCTTCTCTCCCCAGAGCAGCCCTCGCTACAGCTCTGCTCTCGGCAAACCGCCTCCCGCACCGACTACCGTGAGGGACCCGGAGCTCGGGGTTTCTGGGCGTCCCCCCGCCCCGAGTCCCGCGGGCCCCGCGCGCTCCCGGCCCCGCACTCACCCTCGGCGGCGCGCGCGGCCGCCAGCAGCAGCGCCAGCAGCAGCGGAGCCCCGCGCCGCATTCTCCGCCGAGGGCGCGGCGCCGGTCCTAGCGCCGCCCGCCGCGCCCGCCCCGCCGGGTCCTAGCGCCGCCGCCGGGAGCGCGGGCGGGGCGGGGCGGGGCGTTGGGGCGGCTCCGCGAGCTCCCGCGGCCGAACGTCGCAGCCGGCTGGGGCCGAGGCTCAGCCTGCGGGTCAAGACGCTGCTCCCGGCTTCCCCGCGGCTCCCCCTCACCCTGGCTTCCCTGCCTCCCTTCTCTGCACTTTCGCTTCTTTTCTGTCACGAGGTACAATCAAACGTCCCTTCTCAGGAGACGGCAAAGAAGCTCCCGTCTTTAAAAGTGCTTTGAAATCACACGGAAACCGCTGAACACAGACGTATTTCAATTCGAGAAAGCTGCGTGTTGCATTCAGCGTTGGATGAGTCGCGTTTTGGGGCGGCGCTGGCCGGAGCAGCGGTGCTGCAGCCCCCAGAGCCGTCCGTCCCCGCCCGGCTGCTGCAGGCGCTGCCCTGAGGAGCTCGGGGGCCCCGGGCCCTGCTCGTAGCGCACACGCTCAGCCCCCCGCAGCCAGGCCGCCTGCTGCGCCCGCTCCGCCATGGAGCCAACGGGAGTAACGAGGAAAACGGGTCAGTTGAGCAGCACCAGCACTGAACTTGATGCCATCAGCCTCAGCGCTTGTGTGTGATCCATGTTTTTAACAGTATTACTCTACGCTACAGAAAATTTAGTCTGGTGATGTCAGATTTAAAAACCTGCAGCGAGGTTGTGAAAAGAAAACCAACCTGTGTGTGTCAGTCCTGACCAGCATCAGCAGCTACGGTGCCTGGTTTGTGGTATTCCGCTCCTTGTCTGCACACTGGGACACCGCCTTCCTTGTGCTCTCCAGTCACTCTCTGTGAAGGCAAAGCTAATTGCAGTAAATGAGAATTGTTAGCAACAGCTATTCAATTAGCCTTCTGTTTGTAATTGCCCTTCGTCAGAGATGTTATGGGACAAATTCCACCCACTGTGCATCTAGAGGCACGATCTGTCCAAAACAGCTTGCAGAGGGCTGACAACCTGTACCATTGATTTATTCAGCTCATTTCACAAGACCAATGCCTCTGTGCCATCCTGTGCAGAAAGCCCCTCCTCCTGTATATACTCATCACAGATGGCAGGCTGGGCAGTAATCTCTGTGGAAACAAACCTCGGACCTTCCCAGCTCGTTCTCCTTATGTAACCAGATAAGCGTGTGCTTGCCATCACACCCAGCTGAGTTCCAGAAAAAAAATTGGAGTTTCTAGTCTACAAAAGGACAATAGAGAATCTGGGAGAAATGCAAAACCCTTCGTATTCATGATAAAGATCAAAGTCTTTTCCATAACTGACTTCTAAGCATAATATTTTCTCTTTCATCCCTGGCTTTCTCCAGGATGCCTGGCAGTTTGACAGAGTTAGTTTTAATAGGCTGCCAGGTGTCAAAGGCAGACACAATTGCCCTTTCTGCTATTTGGGGATGGGTTTGCTCTTCTCGCAATACTTTTAGAGATCAAATCTGACGTTACTGCCTAGGACTTGATTTTAAAGTATCTATGCAAACTGTAAGTAAGCTGACAGCTCTGCAGCTACACCCTCACACAGCTTACACGTACCAGTCTGTAGGTATATACCCATCCGTGTACCCCAACACATCCACAAACGCGTCACAGAATAATACATCCACTATGTTTAGGAACGAAGGACATTAAGCATCCTCCCTAAACTCAGCATGAGCCAGGTTCACCTGTGAGCTGCTGCCTTTCTGCAGCTTGCTTTATACAGGTTCCAGAATGAACAACCTCTGCTTTTGCTCTCTCCTGTCTGTCAGCTGCTCTTTCTTGTCAGTTTGTTCTACTTTTGACCTGTAGAAAAATTTAGAGTGTATGGCAAGTATTCTTAAAGAATAGAAATGCAGGAAGGTGCGGTACAGCACAGCGTGCTGCACAAAGGCAGGCAGCACAGAGCTCTGGAAGAGTCACCGCACCCACCCAGCCTCCCTGGCCACAGTTGAGCGCATTCAGATCCTCCCAGGCAAAAGTTCGTCTAAACTCCTGTGAAAGAACGAGCACACTTTATTAATCTTACTAAATAAGATACTGTGGGTAGTAATTAAAATCAACTTTCTAATCTGAATATTCTCTCTTAGCCAAATTAACATAGACTGCCTAAAATAAAGTTGACCATTGTCCTCCTTGTAACAGGGCATGCGTGACGTTCCTATAACTTCTCCTTTCTTCTTTCTAGGAAAAAAACAAAACACTTCTTCCAATTGTTCCTCAAAACTAGTTTTTCTAAGTCTTATTGCATTCCACTTCACCACTTCTCCCATTTTTCTGCTTCCTCTATATGTTGTGACGCCTGAGATAAAGATGGAACGCTCTGAGGCTTCATCCACCATGTGCAAGATATTAGGGAAATTTGTGCCTAAAGGTTAAAAATTAGCATCAAATGCTAGTGAACATTATTGAGTACTTGCAACTACAGCAAAAGCACATTTTTTACTCCTTTGTTCCCTGTCTGGATCATGAAAATAGCTGTGGGTCCCATCTGTAAAAACCTTTTGGAAGCGATGGTGTGGGACCCAGAAATAAATATGTTTTATTCCTAATCAAGAAACAGAATGAATAGAAGAAAAAAACATCAGGGCTCCAACAGAAGGATCCAATGTTGAGTTTATGAACCTGAGCCCAGTATAACCAAGTCACAGCCTAAGTCACAGACAGTCACTACAGGGAGGATCCGTGTGGAGCATTGCAAACATGGGCTTGCACAGTTGCATCCTGCTGCTGACATGTTTGGGAGAGGCTTCCCCTCCCCTGCCAGCTGACAATCACTAACCAAATGCCAGCTCGGCCTCCGAGGAGAGAAGAGGAAGTTACTGCAGCAAAACAACCCAGTGTGATGTCTGAACTTGTTCAGACTGGTTCCAGCGTTTGCTCTGCTAACACCAAGCACTCTCTCAGAGCTTTCTGTGCGGGCAGCAGTGAAGCGGGATCGGCTTTGAGAGAAGTCTGGGTCCCATTGTTTCCTGAGGAGCTGCACTGCGGCCACACTTCTCCAGCATGAAGAGATCAGCACTGAATACTCCCAGCAGTCACCGACTTCAGACCTTTCACACACTGAATCCTCTCCAACCGTAACCTTTCTTTGTCCTTTTTGTCGCAGACTGTCCAGTGCCTTCCCGCATTCCCTCAGCGGCTGTGACAGCCCAGCTGCCCACAGACACTTGTTCATACTGGTGTGTGGTGGCTGTTGTTAAGGACTCCACTGGGATCATATCCCTTATCTCCTTCCCTTGCTGGAGCATCCCGAGTCACTGCCTGGATCATAGGCACTGCCTTTCCCTGCTACTCAATGGAGATCTCCCAGCACAATATCATAAAACTTCAGCATTCGCAGTAAGAATAAGGCTCAGCTGTCTGAAGATGTCTCAGCCCCTGCATGCATTATTGGTTTGGGATTTTTCTTACAGACACATGCTGCTACTGACAAAAAACAGAGCGTGCGTTTGTAAGGGTGGAGAGGAAGGGAAGTGATTTTGGAAGACACTGTGATCCACTCAGAGAACACAAAGCTCTGAGTCAAGAACAGGAGCCTGACTCTAAATTGTTTTACCAATTTGTTGTTGGATCTTAGGAAAGCTCCTGCCTCAGTTTCCTATGTTAATACTACTTATGCCAGAGGCAGAAAGGATTAAATGTCTGCAAAGTGCTTTGAAAGCTTCAAACATTCAATACAAACCTTACAAAATGGTATTCAAAGGGAAGGAATCATGAAGAGGGATATGTATGGAGAGCCTTAAGACATTCTCAAGATGTAATGCTGACTTCGATGAAAAACACAAACAAGCTTTAATGGAAGAAGAAAAATAGACTGTTGTTTGTTTGGGGATTTTTAAGGTATAAAAGTACCTTTGTAGCTTTTCTCATTTCTTAATTCACTGTTGCACACAGCAGTAATTAGCAAACCTAAGCAGTGAGATAAACATTCATTCATTCTTGTTAAAAAAAAAGTTAATCTAAAAATAATAGTTTATCTGCACATGAGAAACTTGAAAAAGGCTGCACCAAAATATCTGGAGATTTGTTTCTGTTCTGATATCTGTTGAAATGAAGTTTCAGTGCATCGGACAGGGCTATTAAATATCCTTCTCCCAGTCTTTCACTCACCATGGACACTGATGGCACAGTCAAATAGAAGAGATAGCCCAAAACTCTGCTAGTTTAGACTTCAATAATCATGGTCTATTATTGAAGTACGAGTTAAGAGTCCATTGTGGAAAACATGAGGTTGTGGAATTGCACTTAAATATGCAAAACTTTCCGTTCCTGCAGAAAATAAACCACATCTAAATAGCAGAACCACTCATGATAAGCAAGCAACCCACATCCCATGCCAACAGAAAGGCAATAAGGTAATAAACTTGTACACATTTAAAAAAAAAACAACCCAAACACATACTTTGTCTCTCTAGGGTTTGGGGACTGGGATTGGAGTCCTAAGTATTGTAATGGGTCTCTTTGTCATTCAACAGGTGAGCAGAGACCAAACCTTTCTGCAGAGCTGAGTGTTTCGTCAAAACACAGGATTCAGGGACATTAGCAATGCAGAGCTCCCACCTCCGATTTTATTTTCTGAGCTGACCTGAAAGCAGATAAGACCTATCTCCTCAGGTGTTTACCTGAAGGCTGTGGGAGAGGTTGGAAGCTGCCCTTTCTTTCCTGTATAGAAAGGCAAAGCTCTTTATGTTCCCTTTGGGTTGTACACCTGCCAGAGGCAGGCAGAGATAGCCTTTTTCATGGCTCTTACATATGCACACCGACTTTTTCACATCTATTTACAACAGCAAAGACTCTGTTCCTTAAGCATGTTTACCTAATAAGGCAAACCCCTGTTGTTATTTTGGCCTTGAGTTTGCCATTCTTTTGAAAATTAGGGCTTAAACTGGTACCACAACAAGGAGGCAAAACAACCAGGAAGGAACAAAGACTTAGTAAGGTTTCACCTCATAATTCATTTCTTCCTTTAGAATGCATTTGACCGATGACCTAGCATCCGATGTAGGCAGGCTAGAAGCACTGCACAAATGTATTTATATATCCTATCTCATTTTTATTTTCACTGCTTTCCAGGTATTCAATGAAAACACTGAATTTCACATAGATACTTGTAACTCCATCCCCTTCTGCTAAAAGAATCTAAGAAATCTCATTGCACAGCCCCGGAGAAAGGGTTTTCTAGTCGAAATAAGGCCATTCTGATATTCAGTGATGCAGCCTGCCCATGACACTATGGGTTTCCATACAGAGCTGTGAAGACGGACAAAAGCAGGAACTGTGTCTAGGAAAAGGAAGATTTCAAGATGAGACGTGCAGGCTGTCTCTCTGCGCAAGCTCTGCCCTCAGTCTCCAGGAAATGAATGCATGCAGCCTGCAGAGTTTCATTCTCTTTTGGTTTATTACTATTTAAAAATCAATTTTTTTGTATCCCCTTCTACAGAGGCTTCACCTTCCAACAAAACATACAAAAAATACACACAATAGAAAAAAAAAAAAGATAGGTGGGTAAGTTGCTTTATACAAACAGGTCCCTAAGAACCCAAAAAGGCTAAAACAGGCTTGGTTTCAATAGAAGCAGGCCCATAAATAAGCAAGAGACTTCATTCAAGTACGGAAAGAGTTATCCATCCTCACCTAAGATCCTTTCTTGCTCACACTGAAGATAATGGGAGGATTCCCAAATTCAGTAGAAGCAGGACTGGGATCCATCAGAGCCAGTGGCAAACTTCTCTGCTCCTTCCCTTCCAAGGCACTGTCTCTTCCACACAGCATGCAGCCAGGGGAAAGTGGCAGTTTTCCTGGCTCATCCCACACTCATGTTTCAGTTGTTCACTCTACAGAACATCGGAGAACAGCCTTTTATTTTCTCTCTTACACTGTGTATTTGAACTAATTGCAGCAAAATTCCAGGTTACAACAGTACTGAGGAGAAATTCTGAGCCCAACAGCAAGGCCTGGTTGACTATTTAAGAGCCAGCAGTTAGTCTGAAAACTTTGCAGAGGGCATGTAAAAATTGCCTGGAGAAGGCACCAGTTTGTAGATGTAGCAGCCAAAAAAGTAATTAGCAAGCGTGAGACATGTATTGTAAAAGCACTTACCCAAGCTCACTATGTGACTGCAGGAAGCCTAAGAGCATTTATGGCTGCCAGTGGCCATGTGAAGTAATCCCATGGTCCACATGGATCCCAGGAGCTGGGAGAGTCACTGGAACATCAGTGAGACACCAGTTACCTCCTTCCTTCAGCACATCTCAACTCAGAGCACCTGCAAGTCTCCAAAACTGCAGCACAAGTAAAGAAACCAACCGGGAAAAGCTTCATTCACATAAACCCTGAGAGCAGATCAACAATGCCAGGCAGTATTTAAATTAGTTCAAATATTTCACCTTTCAGGAAGAATGTGGCCAAGTGTTTAACTTTGAATTATGCCTGAAGCCAGTGAAGCCAAGCACTTGTAGCACAGTTCAGCAGCACAATTTGGCATGTCAATGGAATCTGGAAACTTCTTACCCAAGAGTTATCATAATCTCATTTGAAAGACAGGAACGAAACAGAGGAAGAGGCTAGAGATGACACACGGTGTTAATTCTTCACAAACAGGCAGTCATTATCCACTACCACAGAGCAAACAACTGTGGCTTTTCACAAACATGCTTGAACCATTCCAGACATCACCACAACCCTCACAGCCAGGCATCCTGCTCCTCTTCTGCACCACTTTGCAGCTAGGTCACAGAAGTAGTTTTAAGATGTTTGTTGTTGTTTTGGTTTTTTTTTCTTTTTAGCCAAATAGTTATCTGTTGGGTTTTTTTCCTAGCGAACGTGGCTCTTTGCAGAGCAGCATCTCCCAGAGCAGGCACAAGCACTGGCATAGGAACAAGTGGAGGGTGAAGGTGAAGATGCCACAGGAGCAGGCAGGCAGGCAATGTCAGTGCTGCTGCCGATTCTGCCACAGCAGACGTGGTGTCCGGCTGCAGCCCCAGAGTGCTGCCTCCCTCCGGTCCAGGCTTTGTGCTCCAGAACACACGGCCTCCTTACAGGGACAACCTGTAGAGTGGGCTGGAACCCAAATCTGTTCCCAAAGGCTCATTCACAATAGCTGAAGGATCTTGTTTTGAAAAGGATGCTCAGGATAAAAAATGGGACTCTCAGGAGGCAGGGGAATCTTCCAGAATCTGTTTTCCCTTCAAAGTTTTCCTATTGGGTTCTTTATCCCATTTGCTCATTTGTTTTGACTCTCAGTGTGGAACCAAGAACATAAGCTCAGAGATTTACTGCGAGCTTGTGTTCTGTTCAGTTAAAACTCAGGTACTGTGCCCTGGTGGATGGCAAAAAGCTGGCTAAAAATACATTAAAATATTTGTAATGCTGTTAAGGTATGTTCATAACACTGAAAATGCTAACACATTCTGTGGTTTTGATTGGCACTTGCTCTCAGAGTTTCTACCATGCACTGAACAATTGAAAACATCCGTGGGTGGTATATTTGTGGGTGATAAAGGAAAGCCTTTTCTGTTTCATTATTGAAAATTTTGGTAGCTCTGTTTCACTTCATCCATTTATTTCTCATGAAACCCAAAGAGACCTCTTGCCCTTCATTTGTTTTTCCAACAATGAAGTCTGGAGTTCCTTTCAAGTTTACTCTGGCATCTACTTCCTCAAGCAAGCACCTTAAAAAAAAAAATCAAAGCTGGAGGTGGTACTCCGCTCCAGTCTCAAGGCATAAGTTCAGATATTGATTTCCAAGAACAAAGATTTAGTGAAAAAACAAGACACTAAAGTTACAACAGAGCCTACAAAATCTAGGTTAGCTTTCATACTATCAATTCAATTAGTTGAGTTAGATAGACATTCAGTTACACAGCTCTATTCAAGTCATTCCTTACTGCTGACAGCAGCTGAGGGAGGAAACAATAATTTCAGGGAATACGTGAGAAATCAACATTCCCCAAGTCACTGGCACTCAAACAGGTCTAAAATTGTGACTGGGCATTTGCAATTATTCCAAAGACTGGCGGGAAGACCAACCCCACACCATCTTATAGTTCTAGGCATTATAAACAAATAAAGCAATCATCCCCCCAACACAGACTACTTTGCCCTACAAGAGTTAAGGCACTGGATTGAGAGAAGGAAAAACCTGTGTTCAATTTCTGGTTCTGCTATCAATTTCCCATGTCAACATGGGTAAATCACTTCAGGTGAGCTACCCGTCTGACTGCACACATCTAGCATATGACAAATGCAAGGTAAAATCACTCAACTCAGAATAGAATAAAGTCCCATTACATTGTTTTACCTTGCATTTGTTGTAGATAAACAGCATATAAAGGTCAATTCAGGCAACCAAAGCAGCCTGACAATAAGTCTGTGCCCCTGCATTCAACAGAACACTTAAGCTTGCATGCAAGTGGTTTTTAGTCCTTCATCTTTATTTCACTCACTCACCTAGGAGCATCTATTCATTTTCTGTCTGTCTTTGATGTTTAGATTATAAATGTTTGAAGATGTTTTCATCACACTGAATACACAAGAGCCTGAGCCTCAGTTGAGGGGTTTAATGGACTTCAATAATACAAAGAAATACTATAACTCTCATTATCAAAATCTGGATGAACCACAGTTCTGTTCTTGGCAGGGAAGTGCACTGACTCCAGCACTGAACTGCAGTCCACCAAAGATGACAAGTAATGGAGGACTGTCCCAACATAAGAACTATCATCTACACATTGATACGCCAATTAAAAACAGAATGGAAAGAAGGGAGCCTGCAGCTCAAGGCATGTTAAACATTTACCCTTCTACCTCTGAACTGAACTTACAAGGCTGAGTTTTCTATTTGGATTCATCTTCTGTTCTAGGAAAAGCAGACATTTCTCAAAGTACATTACTATCCAAAATGGAACACTATGCTTCCAAAGAGGCAAAAAACTCTGAAAATACACCACTGCTAAAGATCTGCCCAGCCTACTGCTGGCACCAATCCACACCAATCTCTTGTGCTGGTGCAAATCTCACCCTTTTACACCAGGATGACCCAGGACTGTCATTTCAGGATTGTTAACCTCCTACCCAATTGTTTCCCCTGTCCACTAGACTGAGAAGTAAGTAGCTTTCATTCAATGTATCCATGACAACTTAGTAAGTATTTCCTTTGATGAGCAAAATGCAGAGTTAGTGTTTTAGAAGGCTTCCTTTCTAGTTCAAGGCTTTTCATTTCTTTCATCAGGTTAAATTCAAAATTAAATTCAGACACACACGGCCAAAATCCAAGCCACTGGCAAAACCAACATCAGTGGAGCTAAGTGTAGGCTGAAAATATCTTATATCCTTAACTTGGCGTTCAGAATTGAATTTTGCAACTAGAGCACCCTCTCTCAGTGCATGTAGGAACACCAGGGTCGCAAACTTACATCTTTCAGAATACAGCCTCAATTCAACAAAAGCTTTCCTGGTGGCTTAAATGTGAGCCACTAGTGAATCGGAGTGATCGTGGCTGCATTTGCTAATTCCAGTGAATTGTTATGCTGACTGGAAAGCCTGCTGTACCTTGACTTGCTTGACAGTTTACAAAGCCATCTCATGATGGCCTATACTTGTAAGGTGTTTTAAAATGTTTTGTTACCTTTCTCAAATGTCCTGTTTCCATTTCCCAACTAAGCTTACCAGTACATTAATAGCAATTCCACAAAGTTTTAGTTTGAAGGTGGGACATTTTGTTTTGTTTCCCCCCCCCTTTTAAATGCAACTCATACCTATTGCAGGGATTCTGGAGGAAGATGAATGGAAAAGAACATGTCCTTCAGTCTCACAACACAGATTTATAGCAAAACATCAAGTCCACTGCAACATGCTCTCAATTTAGAAAGTGCTGGTGCTATAAAGAAAAAGCCATTGATTATTTATCCTTGCTTTATAACACTCAAGAACAAGTACAAAAAAGTAGCTTCTCAGAAGAGAGAAGCTGGGGCTTCTAAGCCTGTAGAACTTGAGAGCACCATCCCAAAATCCATATGCTCACAAAAGTCTCTGTAATTCTAACACAAAACCAAAACAGAAATGTGTTTTATCACAGTCCTGCATTAGCTGCAGGGGTTGGATCAGGAGCACCTGGGCAACACAGGTTGTAGCCCAACCGCAGCTTGTGGCTGCGTTCACATTTCACATAGACGCGTCTCCTGCAGGACATGGTCTGTCCTGCTCCAGCACCATATTAACAGTGGAGACAGCTACTATTTCACAGAATGCAAGTCTGGTGTGGGACCGGGGGCTCTTCAGGACTTTTCCAGAAATATTCAGTACACACAGCAGCGCTGTTTACCCAATCACTGCTTAAGCTTTGCTCATTAACCTCACAGCAAGTGTGAGAAAACTTTCCAAAGATGGGAAATTAAGGAATAAATGCGGTGAGCTGACCTATGTGACTTTGGGCATCAACAGCAGAACCATCATTATAACTCAGAGCATTCCTAACTCCTAACCCTGTGTTAATCAAACAACATTTATACCTGGATTTGGTATATAAAGACATTGACAACTTACATGGGAAGAGAAGGGCCAAAAAAAGACACTATTTCAGCATTATTTCAGATTAAATGGAATCCCCAACAGCGTAGAGACCAGCTTCTTTGCATTTTGTAATCAATTCTTTTGCAGACAGACGCTGTTTGCAATTCTCATCTCTTATAGTAGAAACCCCCTTCTCTGGAAAAGGAAGGAGTACAACCAGCTTTTGCAAACCTGACTAGAGGCAGATCAGGAGAGCACGACTGCAGCCAAACAGCCCACGTCACTGGGAGAGCGGTGACCATGCAGAGAGGGATTACTGCCCTATTTACTGGTTCTCTTTTGCACACCTTTGGGACAGGTGGCAAAGTTTCTCAAAAACCAGACAGAACAAGGGGATGCAAAGTTACGTACTAACTTCTTTAATAGTCCAACCCAATTAATCAAAATCACCCGTGAACCCCTGGGTTTATTCACACTAAACAAGTCAGTGGTACATAGTGTTTACCCGATAGCTGAGCGTGTTTACACCCTAGCTCCCCACATGAAAAATGAGCACCAGTCAAACTGACTGCAATGGTGGTTTTCCTTCCTTTTTTTTTTCTTTTCTTTTTTTTTTTTTCCCCATAAAACTATTTCTTTCATAGACTTAAAACAACCAACTAGCCAAGTTATTAATTATGGTACATCTTAAAAAAAAATAATACTAACCCTAATGTGACTGCTGTTTTCAGAGTGCTCTGTGTATTGCCTTAGACCGGCTTTTCAGTAGCAATTCACTACAACAGGTCCTAAAATAGTAATAATAATAGAGAATTAAAATCCTGACAGCAAGTTTAATCATTAAAAGTAACAAAAACAACCTGTTCTGAATGGTGATTTTTGTCAGCAGTTCAGTCCTGCTGCAGCACTCACAGCCTCACAAATGGCAGAAGGGGGACAAATTCTCTCACCTTCTTTAAATTTTTGTTTTTAAAAGGACAACTGCATTATAACCTGCTAGGTACCACAGGGCATTTTTCTTAATGCCATATTCAATAACGAGTCAATAATGGGTCTGTTTTTAAAACTTACTGCTTTTCTGAGGCAGGTTAGGGAAGGTGGGGAATAGAGAGAGAACAGAAGCAGAGCTCACTGCAGCTGTAGCTCCCCTGGTGCCTCGGTCACTAGGACTGTCTAACTCTCAGACCAGTGCTGGCAACTTTTACTTATTCTAGAAGATCATGATGAAACACCAGCAGCAGCCTCTAAAACTCCTTTGGTGTTTTAGGTCATATCTCCTATTCAAGGTCACCATCTTTTGTAATTGATCAGCTCAGAAGCACTTTCTTCCTCTCCCCAGGGAAGGTTTAAAGGTGGGGTAGGCATGAGACAAAGAGGGAAGCTAAAATGAATAAAAAATTCTCAGCTATAGAAACAAATTTCATTATTTCCTCTTTCATTCACAGCATCTTATCATTATAGCCAGACTGCTGCTTCGCTTTCTGAAGAGCCAGCTGATCTCATTTCCCCTCTGGCCCCATTGGTTGCTGGTCGACCTCTGGATCCACTAGAGATGACGCAAACGCTGACTGGACGATCTGAAACCCGAATGACTCCAGGAGAGACATGTTCTGTTGGGGTGAAAAGGGGGATCCTAGAGCAGGACCGAGGTCCCCCAGTGGGCCACCAAGAGCCCTGACGTGAACTTTCTGTATGTGTTTGTTCAGATAAGACTTTGATCTGAAAAAGCTGCCACATTCAGGGCAAGGGTACTTCTTCTCTCCTTCCGTCTCCACTTTGTTTTTGCTGACTGCCATGTCACATGAGAAGGACCCATTGGTGCTCTGTTTCTCAGGAGTCTTGAGGTCACTGGTGTCAGAGAGGTCTCCGTATGAATCAGAACTCTCAATCGGGTCCGAATGTGAGCATTTCTGGCCTTCTATGGGAACAAGAAAAGAGAGAAGTTTTCAGAATCTTATCTCCCTCTAAAAACTTATTTAACGTACATTCAAATATATGATATGGTTGCCACCCAATTTCATTAATGCTTGTCACAACAGAATGATTCGCACTTAACATTGCAATCCCTCATATTCTAAACCCCTGACCATAGCTCCTCTTTACAAACCACTGGGCTGCTATCAGAGTGACATTCAGGTTTTATTATGGATTTGTCATAATACTGAATGAATTCATAGTGGATCTCTGGTTTACGTAACACGTTTTTGAATCCCAAATATAGCTCATTTATACCGCAGGCACTACAAAAGGATAGGTGTAACAATGAGTTTTTAACTGGACAGTTCACTCCCATGCTTCTGAAGTATTGTTGATACTTTGTGGGAGAACCTAGAAACCTAATAAAGTACAACAGTGTACAGCAAGGTGAGAAGAAACCTGGAAATACTCAGCAAAACAGCAGTGAGCTATGGCAATTTAAGAAGTGTGATTCTATTTAGCTTCAAGAAACTTGTTTTTACAAGTAAGTGCAACACTGTTAGTAGTCAACTTCATAATTTAGAATTGCTGTGATATGAAACAGGAGGGAGGCCAGGGACACTCCTTTAAGTCATTTGGATACATATCCCAGCCAAGCCATTGGTATGTCTGGAGTGTTCCCATTCTCCACTGGCAGAAAGCCAAGGAAGTTTGTCCACACTTTTTGCTCACTGAATATGAATAAGCGTGGGAAACCCAGACGTGCTCCCTAAAGAGGTCTCTGAATACAAATAAGCTGTATCTACTGTTAACTCCAAAAGACCAAAGAACCACTTGGCACAACCCAAAAGACAGATTTGCTCTGGACTCAGCATTACAAACCAAACAGGATATGCATGAAATCAATACACCGCTGAGCTGGGGTAAATCTCTAAGTCAGCACATCACCCAAAACCAAAGGGCTTCTGTGCTAACTCTATCAGGACTTCAACAGAAAAAAATTACACAACCATAGCTTTCTGCTGCACAGACTTTGTTCAACCCAGCCTGCTGTGCTCTCCTGGGCAAGAAAAAAAAAAAAAACTTTTTGGGACAACCATGGTTTTGAACTATATTCTGATGTTTCGGCTTCACCAGGAATACTGACAGCTTAAACCAAGAAGTAAAAATCTCCACAGATTAACACAAAGATTTATGTATTCAGAAGTTAAATACTCTTTAGCTATTCTTACAATAATATCTTTTTTTTTTCCCCAGAAGATAAATGCAGGGTAAAACCCCCCAAAAGTAAGTGAACTATTACCGCCCTCTACCTCTCCTCCCCAACAACAACATAAAAAGGGTAAGTTTAACTACAGAATGCTGCACGGCTCCTCATCACCCTGAAGATGAATATTGCTTTCACCATTCAAGAATTTTTATGAGCTACATTCTGTGACTCCTCCTTCTTTCACTCGAAATCAGAAACACAGTTTGTCTAACACGAGACTCGAGTGTAGTGGGACTAAGGAATGCACAAGGATCTGCACCCCTCAGGCAAAACTCACATGCTGACTGCTGCTAGGAAGGTGATCAGGATGAATTAACCTCACTTTTTCAATCTCTAACATCAAAGCAACTGCCAAAAATTCACATACTCTTGTGTCCCTCTCCTTCCCCTGGCTATCCAAGGACAGAGTTACACGCTGTATGGTATGCAATTTCTCTGCATCTCTGTAAGCATCTTTCCAGGTTTTCCCTGTCCTTTCCTCC
This sequence comes from Clamator glandarius, assembly GCA_033459285.1. Taxonomy (NCBI): domain Eukaryota; kingdom Metazoa; phylum Chordata; class Aves; order Cuculiformes; family Cuculidae; genus Clamator; species Clamator glandarius. The sequence goes on along the minus strand of JAUNZM010000184.1, from coordinate 2,285,185 downwards.
CTCCCCTTCCTCATGCCCAGCCCAACACCCCACAACACAAAGCTCCGCACAGAGCAGCAAGGTGCAGAGCAGAGAGTCGCTTGCCTTTGATGCCATAGGTCCTGACGCAGTGGAACGCTGCTCCCCCATTCGGGATGGACTCCTGGTGCCTGGAGACCTGGGGAAGGGGAACACCGTGGTGGGTTTTAACATGGACCTTTAAGTAGGAGGCAGAGGAGAAACCTAAACAAGATAAAAGGAGATGAGATCCTGCCACCAGCAAAGATACATATCTGCCTTCCCTGTTCTTTTAATTATCTCTGGCTCCCACTTGCTATGACAAATGTGCTGTTACATGAGCTGGATTTCTGGTTAATACAGCGTGCCCAAGGAGGATCCCCAGGCACTATTGGGCAATGAATGCCAAGTACACCTTTCATCAGGCCTCATTTGCTTTTTGGAAGTTGTAATGAGAGAACAGCCTCCTTGAGGAGAAAAAAAACATGGAATAAACTCATCAGATGACAAGCAACCTTCTGGAAAAAGGTAGAAGATACATGGCATAAAAAGGCACACAATTTTATGCTGTTTTATTTATTTGAATTAAAAATGCCTTCATCATCTGATAACACTTTGGGAGACAGTCCAAATTAGTTTATTCTCTGTGCTGCTAAGATCTGAAGGAATCATTTATGAGCATCCTATTTTGTGTGTTTTCCCTTCAGGTTTCCAGTATTTACATGACTCCCAAAAGGCACAAACTACTGAACTTTAAGGTATAAAATTTTGTTCCATAGTAATTTTTGAAACATATTTTGTCTGTTCAGCTCATCCTGAGTTTTAAAAAACAGACTAAAATTTGTATTTTGTCAGCAGACAAAAAAACCTGAAATAAAATGTCAGTATTTGTTAGCTCTGATCTGTAAGCCCAAAACATTAAAAACATATATTTCAAACAACTGACTTATTAACAAAACAGGTTTTTACATTTGTGCATGTGCTTTTCTAAATTGTTATTTAAGTCTCACATATATGGCCTCTTCCTTTAACACAATCAACTATATCACATACATTTTGGAATGTTTTAAAATTCAGATCATAATCAGATCTGCGAGTCATATATTCAGACCATATGTAAGATGTAAACAGGACAGAGTTTTAAGGACTGCCTAGACAAAGAAAGTCCAGCAACAACCATTTTAATTCTCTATTAAATTTTGCACAGAATATTATGGCACTTTCATGTTCGAAACATTTTCCTTTAAAAACTAAGAACACAAGTTTCACCATCACAGACACAAAGCTCCAGATTCCCTTTCTGGACAGACAAAAAACAACACATACGTTTTTTTTTAAACCAAAGGAGCATTTATAGCACAAGCCCTTGCAAGAGAACATTCATACAAACGCTTTGCTTTAAATATGGATAGATATGCTAGTGTAAAGCCACTTCAATAGTGCTATAGCTGCACTGATGTTGATGGCACATAATATTACATATCGGGAAGGATGCAGAACTGGCCAAGTCCTTGGGTGGATGCTCTGACAGCAGCTCTTAGTCCCTATGCTAGATTTAATAATGATTGTGGCTTTACACCAGAATTCCCTCTGCCTACCCAACAGGAAATCCCTCTACCAAACCTGCCAGGATCAAAGAACACCCAGGGGTTATTGAGGATTCAATACACAGGACCTGCGGAGCAGGACAGAACCCTACAATATCCTAAGCGGAAAGGGCAGGCTGCAGAACACCAACGAAAGCACTGCTGTAACAACCCCAGGTTGGAGATACATCACAATTGATGGGATCAATAATTACAACACTCAAAATACAATGGTGCAGAATCAACTAGGCCGGGTCGTTCAGGGAATTCACGTACGGATGTTGTCCTCCCAGAATCATGCCAGGCCTGCCCTTGAACACAAAACACTGTACTGCACATCTCACTGGACCACAGGAGAAAGTGTTTCTAAACACCAAACGCTCACTGTAGGCATGGAAAGACCCCTTGTCTGACTGGTAGAGAAGAGGACATGATGTACTGATACAATAGTGATACCTCCCATGATAAGGTAACTTTCCTTACTTCATATGTGCATCCAATAACCACACGCGTGAGCCTCTTCACATAGCAATGCACTCAGTCCTCTCTGCCAGCCATCAAGAAAGGACCACGTACAGGTATTCAGTGGCTTTCTGTACTACACAGGAAATTCTGAAGCTGTAATCTCTGCTCTACAGTATTTTTTTTCTGAGCTCTGCAATTCTATTTGTAGAGTATATTGTTTTATATAATCAAAACTGCCTGCAAAGTATTAGCTCCCCTTTATGTGCTTGGCAGATGAACATGTGAGTCATCAGCTTCCACCAAAGCAGTGAGAATGCCACCACTTCACAGGACATTGCCCAAAGTGAGATTTTTTTTAGTTGTTTCTACCTTACTTTTTTCTGAAGCACTTAGCACTGGTCTTTTTCCCACCAGACCTTCGTTATGCTTGCCTGTCCTAGAAAGATGGGGGGTTCATAGACAATAATCCCTTACTTTTAAAAATGTCATTAAAAAAGAAGCCAGGCTAATGCAGAGGAGGAAGTGGTGGTATTTTTCCAAAGGAATGTATTTATCGCTTTACCCATACTCACCTTTGCAGAGCAGATTACTTCTTCATACCAGAGGAATCAACACTAAAAATATATATAGAGAGGAAATGATCCGCTTTATGTAAATGGGATCGATTCCTCGTTTTTCAGATAACATTAAGAAGGAGACGGGCTCCAGAAATCACTGTAGGATGCTCCTTTTTCAAAATTCTAATGTGGAACGTCTGGAGAATGTGTCTTGCTTTAATAAACTCTGTATCCACCAGGAAATATGACAGAATCCCTCTTAGTGTAAAAAAAGAAAAATTCCATCTAACTTGTCATTAGAATATTTACACTTTTCCTAATTTGACTTTTATGAAACCAACAATGCATGTGTCTGAAACAGAAAATGAATCTTACGAGCTGCACATGTTATTACAAAGCACCAGTTATAGACATGCCACAACAAACAATCTCTTACGTTCTTCGAAAAAACCCAAACAAGCGAATAATGTTCCTAAGGATGGCAATAAAAGATGATGTAACAACATAGCAGGAGTAGGTCTTTTTTATTTGAACTGATTAAAGATAGCTTTTCTTAAAACGTGAGGATTGAGAATTAGTTTCCATAAGATCATTTTAGAGAAATTCTTAAAACAAACAAAAAAAAGAAGTCTCAGAAAAAGCTATATTGCACAGCTTCCCTAATGTAACAAGATAAGTGCTTCCATATTTATTCTAAGCACAAAGATCCTAAGTAAGAAAACAACCTGGATGGCAATTTTTGGACAGTATACTGCCATTTCATAAAATACATAAATACATGGTCTCAGCAGATGGGCACAGGTGTGACACAGCAAGCCATTAGGGTTTGAGGCTGCTGATTCCAGCCAAGGACTGACAGCTACCCAATCTCCCAAACCCACTAAATCCTTAGGAGAACATGAGACACTTTATCAAGTTCCACAGAAAGGTCCTCGGCCTGATGGGACACACTGAGACATTCCAAGCTCTGTCTCGAACACTGGGACGTGTGCAGCTGTCTCATAGTCACCTTTCCATCCACTGCTTTTTTTGGTGGGACAACATCCAAACATCTCTACAAGCACCTTGGGTATTCTTGCTCGAGAATTCCTATATCAAGGGCTTAACAATTTCTCTATTGAGAGCCTGACAATTCCTATATTGAGGGCTCAAGAGTTCCTATATCCAGAACAACCTAAGCTCCAATTCAGCAATCTCTCAGCACATCAGCTGAGGAAAGAATAAACCAAACCCCACCAGGCAAGCATCCCGCCGCGACACAGCTGCAGCCCAGGGAGGCACGTGGCTTCTCACTGCACCGGTGCTACCAAATAGGTGTTTCTAATTTGGAAATTTTTCACTATACTTCATTTTGCCACACTCTACAATTTAAAAGACATCTATTTAAATATCTGCTTAAAAGAGTGAACATTGTGATTTGGTTCTAGAACGCTTTGGATTCAAATTTCTGCTGTCATGTATCATAAATCTGTAATTAAAATTCACAGCACATAACAATGAGTTCATACAACAGCTGTTTGACAAATCCAATCTGTAACTTCCCTTTTGTATGAATTTTAACACTGGGTAAATATTTAACAATAATTTACCAGAATAATTACCTTTCCTCAGTAAAACTGGAATTCACAGCAGACTGAATTCTGACAATACACATGAAATACACAAAATGTACAAAGAAAGCAGTTGTTTAAAGTCTGCTGTACAACAGGTTCCCTATCCTTCTGCAGGGAAACACGCATTTTATTTAAAAATCTCCCCTGCACATTTAGCCTGTAAAACATGAATAAACAATGCAGTGCTTTCATTGTTTGAATACCAGACCTGCCTTTGTCACGCTGGCTGAATTCCGGAAGGGCTGCAGTGACATCCAGTGGTAGTTAGGTCGAAACTCAAGCTTACAGATGTTGGAAAAAAGACAGTATCTCCCCACCCGTATGAGTTTCTGCTTGGCACCATGATCAGCTGAAGGAGAGCAGGATGGTGCTTGGATCTTGGACAGCATCCTCCAGGTTGTCACCACAAAAGGGACTGGGATAAGCATAAGCCTTCAGCCGAAACGGAGGCCAGACTTTATGTCATACCATTTACCTGGAGCTTCAGAATCTGAAGGTGCCTTTCCTTTCACACTGTTAACATCACGGCCAGGACCTGAGAGTTCCACTGCTGGAACTCATTATCCAAAAGCTCTCTGGACAGTTCCAACATTAAACACAGAACAGCTTTGTTTTCCCAAAGGATTTCACCTCTCTTAAATCAGAAAAGGGAATGCACATCAGAAAAAACAAGATACCAAAATGCAGCAGCAACCTCTTCCAACACGTTAAGGGGTCTGTACCCCTGTGCAAGACAACAGCGTATTTTGAAGTTGAGTATTAATCATTTAGAAAAAGGCACCAAGAAGTCAAAATTATTTTTCCAGCTCGCTTTACATCCCACAAAGCCTAAATTTACAGCTCTCTTTAAACGAAGAGTACCACATACAGATGGAAAACCCGCAACGGGTCTTAGTCATATGGTTTAGTATTAGGTAGTTCAGCGAGGAACAGGTGGTTGGACTTGATAATCTTTATGGGTCCTTTCCAACTCCAGATATTCTAGGATTCTATGAAAAGCTGTATCTGTACAAATAAGGGTAAAACACATTTCTAGTGCTCTTTACAAAACTTGTTTTAGAAATCTGTTAATACAAGGTAATTCTTTGGGTGAAGAGGGAGAAGCACCTTGACTCTTCTGCTGCACCAGGAGGTTAAGCAAGACTGATCATATAATATAGATTTCTATGTACAGCGTATAATCTTCAACTTGGTGTGTATTTTTAAGATTTTTCTTCCAAACTGAATGCAAAGACTCAAGTATCATGGTTGTTCTACAGGGACCCAGCTCTTTAGCAAATAAAATTCTTAGAACTGTCCAGAAACTATTTGCTTCAGCCATGTAAAAAAGTTAAGCGTTCCACAGACACATATATAGTACAATCTCCTCCTGTTGCAGACAGAGTCACAAAGCCTTTCAGCTTCCCTTCAGTGCTGCCCCAGCCCACTGAAATGAAAAAAAACCAAACCGGCCTCTCCATTACCTCGGTTACAGATAGTGCAGAAATTGCTTGGTCCTTCACTATGTTTCTTCAAATGATCAGCCATATATGCGGCTCGCAAGTACTTCCCACACACCTGGCAGGGAACTTTGTCTTCGTGACACGCTAGGTGTGAGCGCAGTCGGTCACGGGTGGCAAAGGAAGCATTACAGGTCTGCAGGTACAACGAGAACCATGTGACTCATCCGTTCTGCTAAAAGCACTTTTGTCCAATACATTCAGCATCCTTTAAATAACTTACACCCTGTGCAACCACAGCCATGACATGATGATGCACAAACCATTTTCCCACAAATGCAAAATTCAGATCACAGAAGTACTGCACAAAATGTGACCTTATTTCCCAAAAGAATTAAGAAAGCAGAAAACAGCTCTAAAATTCTACAGACAGTAAAACTTAAAACAAGATAGAGTAGTAAGACCTTATCTCCTCTCTGACGATGAAGATATTAAAACTTCAAGTAATATTTAACAAAAGAAACAGCACAAACCACTTAATTCAATTTACAGTAGATTCTGCCATTTCTCTGAGCCGTTACCATCGCTTTAGACCACTCAAAATGTCCTCTCTGTCATTGTCCTAAGTTTCACTCCTTGATCTGATCAATCTCACTTCAGCATACAAAAACTCTTTGGAGTATGAAGACACACGCACAAAGCATCAGAGAACTGGCTGGGGTGAGGATGTGAGAGAAGACAGTAAAGAGCTGTCCTGGTGCCACAGCAGCAGCGCAGACAAACGGTGCAAGTGAAGCCTCAGAACTGAGCAGGTATCAGCTTAACTGCATGGCACTGCAATAGGTTTATCACTTACCCCAATCAAGGTACCACATTCCACTTACTGCCAGGAAACAAGCTTGATTTGGCACATAATAATATTGATTCTACCTGCCCCCTTCCCAGACACAATCCATAGGATGAGGCAACTGCAGGCTCCTTCCCTCCTTTGTAATCACAGCGCTGGCAGGCATGCACATAGGGAGCTGCTGTAACAGCCGCCAGTTCTGAGCAGCTTGCTCTCTCTCTAACACATGGAGGGAAATACACCGCCAGTTTGAGGTATTAAAGAAACAGTCTGCAACCACTGCTCACCAGTGCAAGTGGAAAAACAAGTGCAAGCGTATGCTAGTATGACCAGAGCAAGCGGGCAGCAGTGAATTCACGAACGTACAGTGTTTCAGTTATACCACCTTTATACAAAATAACGCAAGTTTGAGATGTATAAACGGAGCCCTGTAAGAGGTTATAGAAGACTATTGAGTGGGGAAGTGGTTACATTCTGTTGTTTCAAGTATCAGCGTGTAAGAAAAGAGCTGTTTCAACGGAGACAGGCTTGTTAAAGTAACAGTCCTGGTACAACTACAAAATTGCAGCTTCAAGTAAGTGAAACTGATAATACAGGAGAGGATAACCCAAATCATTTAGTTAATCAGGACTTCAATCAAAAAAGTACTGAAGGCAGCTGAAGAGTACCTATCGATTTCAACAGGCTTTCCCCTCGCTCAATCCTATGGGGTGTTTAAGCGTGCCAAACGCTCACAGAGCTGAGGCTCCTCTGCAGCCAGTGCAAGGCCTGGCCACTCAAAGGCCTAGGGCTTTATAGAATCATGGAATGGTTTGGATTGGAAGGGACCTTAAAGATCATCCAGTTCCAACCCTCCTGCCATGGGCAGGGATGAACTTAGACAGACAGCAGTGACATTCTCTGGATTTCTGTGACACACACAGTTCAGCCAAGCTCACCACACCAAGACTCATAAACTACGAGCAATGAAAATTAAGAGGCAAAGCCCTGAATGTGAAAGATTTGTCTTAGTTTGAAATCTCAGTACACAGCGCTGAGCAAAACAGGCGCAGTTTACGCTTTACTGAAGTGTTTTTAGGGGGAAGCACTCGCTTAGGGTGGGATTCCAGCACTGACTCTAACTCATCTATTGGGTATCAACTAAAGACAGGTAGCAAGGCAATTGGGGATGGCAGTCAGAAGATCCACCATCAGCACACCTGGCCACGCTGAGCCACAGCGAGCTTCCGCACAAAGCACTGGGAGCGCAGACTGGGAACAAACCACATAAACACAGGGATGCCAGAAGCAAAGCCGCATCTATCCCACTGGAAGCTTATCATGTTGAAAGCTTAAGGAAAGGCAATATAACCATTTGTGTGTTTGATTTCTCACTCTTGCTGCTGAGCTGACCAAAGTTCACCCTGGATAAGCAATATAATAAATATATCTGCAAAGAAGCTTCAAAAAATTAAGTCCAGTGGAGAAAGCAAGAATGGTAACAATGGGAGACAGGACTAGGTTTAAAGAAAAACCCAAAGTTAATGGTCAAATAGTTAATATTTATAAAAGGTATAGAGAAAAAAAAAAGTTTTATTTTACCAAAGATGTGAAGTGCTAAATAAGTGCTAAGTATTTATAATTAATTGTTAATCATAGCAGAAAACCCTCCAGTGCTGTCCTATCAAACATTGCACAGGTATATAAATAGATCAAAAATAATATATATAAAGTTTAAAAAACATTGTTTAAGAAATACCTCTTGAAGTTTCAACTTTTCTATGGATGTGGATGTCTCTGAGCTTATTCCATGGTGGCTGCCATTTTCCTGCTAATAGGCAGGAAGTAAGAGAAATTAGGACAGGAAGAAACTCATTCTGCATTGAAATCAATGGGAAAAGCACTGGACTTGGGGTGCCAATTTTAGGTTTACTTAAATAACTAGATCTTTTTCTTTGACAAAAGTTATGCTTTAATTTACCCTGCATTTTTCTCTTTTTTTACTTCAATCGCTAGAAGAACAAACTGCCTCTTCTCCTCTGAGAAGGAGCAAACTCCAGTTTTCTCCCCGTGTTCTTTCACATCCACAGATTTTTAGGCCGCCGTTTCCTCCCACAAGGCACCTAACTTTGGTACCACTCACACTCCAAAGCCAACAACCCGGCTTTGCCCCTTCCCGTGACACATCAGCAAACTGAGCTACCCCGTTATGACCAGAAAACCAACTTACCCACTCTCCTACACCTCAAACTCAACTGTCAGATTAAATCACCATTGTAACAACCCAGGGAAGAGGATCCAGAGTGCCATTTGGTGTCAGCCAGGGCTGGACACCACAGCAACTCTTTGGATCAAACTGCTCAGCTGCCTTGTCTCTGTGGGGGCCTTCCCTGTCCTGAGTCTATTTAAACAGCAATTAAAAGGCTGGGATCCAGTCTTTGTCTGGCATCTGGTGCTAAAGGGGCTGGAATTTAGAATAATTTTTCAAAGACCTGTGAAGTACAACTGTTGCTTCATGGGGATGAGTGCAGGATTATATGCTGAGCACTAACAACTACCGCTGTTGTATGATGTTCAGCTTACAACTGTCCTGCTTCTCACAGTTTCATTTTATTTATTTTGAAGTTGGCCTGACACCTTCACGCTTTGTTTTGGTAGTCCAAAACTGTCTTGTGATGCCACACCGACAGAACATCAGATATCCACTGGTTTGCCAAGACACACGAGAGCTCCGGTAAGCGGCCGGTGGATTTTGGTTAAATCGTAACAGAGCATGGCTTCCAAGAAGGCCACCAGGATAGACAGTTCTGGAAAGCTTTCCTGTTTACTGACAGAGCACTTCTCTTCCGCAGCAAACATCAACAAAGCGTGACAGTAACAGGAATTTCCAACAGAAACTCAACATACAAAAAGGATGCTCGATGCTTTTCAGGCTGCTCTCGCAGGGAGCTAATCTGCCAAACAAAATCAACAGGAAAAGATAATGGAAAATGGCAGAACAACATGCTAATATTAAGCTGTTTTCCTTCTTAGGGGCCAGATTCTGTGTTCAGATACACGTCATGGAAAAGAAGTGTAACCAGTTATGAGATAATCACAAGGAGAACATTATCAATTTATAAATCAGCTTTCAGATGTGAAACAGATTCTTAGTGTGATGGTGGCCCTTCTGTGGTTTGTACCATGCATAGCAGATCTGTGCATACTTAAGAGAATTTTCTAAATCTGACAGGATATTATGTATTTGCAGACACATAATAGCTCCTTAATACATTTGCTATATCTTAAGATTAATGAAAAATTAACTTTGTGGTGTTAAGCAGTCAAAACTCAAACCCAACCCACACCTGAATGACAACCCACCTCTGTCCTGATGCTGGTACCCTATAGTCTGCACCTTTTAACTGAAATCAACAATGCACACAGCATTATGGCACTTTAAACAACACACAATGAGAAAGACTGTTCTTAGAAATTGCTATCAGAAAATACATGTGTGCAAGTAGACCGAGTTGCACTTCACTGTACAATCTTAGCTTCCATTATTTCTAGAACTTCTCACTCTTATCGTACCCCCTGATTCACACTGACAGAGTTTATATTTACTATTCTTAAATCAATCAGAAAGCTATAAACAAATTAACAAGCACCAGCTGGCAGAGGACAATCCATGTCTATCGACATTATTCATAACCTCTGTTCATTCAGTAACCTTGATATCACCTGGCAAAAGATTATGCTGGGACCTAACATTCACTTCTGTACTTGCACATCAATATATACTTATGGAAAAAAATCTGTAGTTGCTCTCAGTTCATCCACTCTGACATCTTGCTATCCCCAAACTGTGAAATCTTTTTATGAGCGGAACTTTCCAATTTATAGAAATCTATAGCCCCTAAATCATCTTGAGAAGCTCAAACCAATCTAAGGCTTTATATAGGACATGCAGCTAAATCAACGTGAAGGCTCCATGGCCTGATTTCAAAAGTGCTGGGTTTCCACAGGTCATGTGGAGATCAACAGAAACCTGAGGTGGCTCTAGGAGTCTGAAAAAATGTGCAGTGAATTATTAAAGTTGCAAAATGTTTCCAAACTCACACAAATTGGAGGAAACACAGGAGAAGTCTGTCAAGAGATGGGGAAAAAAGTGCAGATCAGGAAGCAGCAGCCATGCAGGGCTGAGCGAGTTCATGACACATGGTTGAAAATTTTAGAAGAAAATAAATCCTCTAACCTTCACTGTCTTCAAATAAACTAAAAATTATCTTGCTCCAACATTTAAATGAATAATTATTTAAATCTTTTTGTGGAGGACCAAGCTGGAGACTGTTAGCCCAACAAACGCGTTACAAGTTTGCCCAACAACTACGTGAATGCAGTGGGTGATAGTGGAAGCTGATTCTCAGTTTTGGTTTTAATTAATACTTCCAGCACCTTTTAAAGCTATCTGAAAATTAATTAGAAAATATATTTCTTGATTTGATATTTCAAACCCTAACGAGTAATTTATTAACTGCAAAAAGCCACATATAACGTTGTGACATTTACTGCATAGGATACTATGATGCTGTTATCTCTGTTCCGCTGGGAGTGAAAAAAGCTTCCAGTTTTGCTCAGTGCAATGTTCTGAAGGCTATGTGAATTAAAAAAAAAAAAAAAAAAAAAAAGAGTATCTTTGCAAGTTATGAAAATTTACCAATTTTATTTGAAATTGTTCTAAAAAATGAAGTCATCATTGGAGCCTCCTGTTGGCAACCACTGCGATAAAAACGGGGGGAGGTGGAGGGAGTCATCTGTGATGTTGCCTCTAAGCCAGAGGAGAAGGTAACTGAGTGAGAGATACAGAGTGAGCCTGGGACAGAGCAGCAGGAGAACATCTGGTAGAGGGGAGGGGGCAGGAGGACAGCACTGTGGGTGACACAGGGGACTGGGGGATGGGAGGGACGTAAAGCAGCGTTTGCTGTCCCATGCTGTCATTTACAAACTTTTATCCCAACTCACACGTACGTGGGATTTTTACTGATACTCCGTAACTGCCTGTGCACACAAACGCGATGCCAAGGATTGCCCATACGTCGGTCTCGGCCCCGCCAGCTCCTACCTGACACTTGTGGGGTCTCTCCGAGGTGTGCACCTGCTTGATGTGCCCGTTCAGGTGGTCTGGCCTCAAGAGAAAACACACAGAGTACTTAGAACAGGTACTTAGAATAAACCCACAATTTTAACAAAACAAAAGCCAAGAGCCCCATGGCACATCTATGCCAAGCACAGCAATATTCAGCTTTCCAAGACCCAGATTGTCAGCAGCTGGAACTCTGCTCGGGAAGCGCCCTCTCCTACTCGCTAAAAGGCTCCGTTTCCTCAGGAAGAAATTATGACTGAGTGATCAGAGCGAACGGGGAATATAAGCTACAGTTTCATGCCTGCATGTCCCTTTCCAAATCCTGTTTAGATCTTGACAATGGGGGCAAGTTTACAGTTGCTGAATATTTGAAAATCAGACCCTTTTGGTTTGTGTCCCAAATGCTAAGGTAAAAAGACAGCTTTGAGCACCTCTGTGCAACGAGACTGACTGAACCCTGCTGCTGCAACACATCTCCTACCAGCGAGATGAAAAAGCACTGTCCTAACTCACAGTGCGGCTGGGAGACTGCAAAAATACAAATACAGTGAGGGTCCCAATGAGAAGGTGCAACGGAAGAGCAAATCATTACTGGAAAAAGATCATTCTTCACAACCAGTAAAGCCTACTTTGAAGAAGAGAGGGCTGAATAGCTGCAGATTTTCCTGGTGGGGTTTCTCCTAGTGGCAAGAAGGCTTTTCATTGTATGAGGCCAAAACTGCTTGGAAACAAGTTCTCCACCCTCTCCTCCCCCAACTCCCCAGCTGCGCCAATGAGAGGGCGCGGGATGGAATTCCCGCACTGCAGACAGAAAATAGACCAGCTTGGCAGTCAGGCTGCTCGCCTTGATGCTCCCGCGGCCTGGAGCAGCGTAACCACAGACAGGCTGGGGTCCCTCCCAGCCGCTCAAGCCTGGCAGCCCAACATGCTGAGTGGAGAAAAGGATGCTGAAATCAGACTTTCAAGATGTCTTGGCTGCTTCCACAACTAGATACTGAAACTTAAAGAAAGCGTCTCTACTTTTCATTCATGCTTCGGTTTTACAAAGAAGTGTAGACACTTTCGTTGTTTACTTTTACGGTAACAATCCTGTTTGTTCACATTAACATACTGGGAAAAATGAGAACTCAACAAGGACCTTGCACTTTTCCTTCTTGACCTTTCATACAGCAACAGCAGAAATCTTTAAGCGTGAATAAAGTAATAAGAATTGGCAAGTGATCCCAGGCAGCACTTTAACAATAAAAATACTTCCACTTTCAGCTACAGGTGGAATGTTCCATCTCTACGCTTCTATTCCTTATGAAGGTGCATCCTTTATCACTGCAGGTTTTAAAGAGAGTCTACATATTCTTAATTTATTTCAGTAATAAAAAGCTCCTCTGTCAAAAAGAGAATGAGGGGGGACACAATTTCCTACATCTGTACAGTGGGGACGATTGGGTTGTAGCCTCTGGATTTGTTTTGGTATCAGGGTTCCTTCCCTCCTGCTGGAGCCCATTGACTGTAGAAAATAACAGAGTGCAGGCATCCCCCGCCCCCCGCAACTTCCAGCCTCAAAGCCAGCACCAAACTTCCCAACAAGTTTCAAACTCATTAACTCAGACTACAAGATACCACTAACACAACTACGCGTATCAAACTACTAATTAAATTAACTTCCACAAACAGTGATATCAGCAACATGAAATGCATGGCTCTTACGTATGTTGCAGGGCAGACAGAGGATCCCCTCCAGAAGGATGCAAACCCAAAGGACACAAAGACAATGTATTAAAAGATACTTGACGCTGCAGCCCTTGAAATCTCACCTCTTCCTTCACATTTGGGTGATAAAAACCATTACAAACTAAGAGAAATGAAGGGAAGTTAAGAAAAAGAAAATTTAAAATGGATAAAAGAAAAAGAATAACCTTGTGATGTATTAATATTCGCACTTCGACAGCACCTTCAAACCAGCTGTGAGTCAGCAGTCTCAGGACCCCGGCGTGAGGCAGGTAACTATTTCACTACCCGTTACCCATTCTACAGAGAAGCAATTCGAGGGAGAGGAGAACCCATCTGCCCAAGGACAGGCATACACTGAACCTGGGACGACACTTCACCTAGAAGCCAGCTCCTCCCAGTTCTATGCCTTAATTACTTCTAAACCCTTTCAAGCGAGGGCAGAACAGCATCCCAGTGGGAACGATGGAAATCTCATTTCTCCAGACACTGTGAGATGGAACAGTCAAACTATGCTAAGTACCAACTGTTCTCGTATCTCAAGGGATAGGAAAGTCAAGTTTCTAGGTCTCCGTTGGTGTCCAAGGTCCTTATCAGTACTCTCTTACCTGGAGAAGCCTTTTCCACAGCTCTGGCAGATGTAGGGCTTTCCCACAGAGCCATCGTGAGATCGAACGTGATAGGACATCCTGTCTTTCCGCTTGAACCGTAAGCCACACACTGGACAAGAGTAAGGCTTCTCGCCGGAGTGTGACAGCTTGTGCCGATTCAGGTGGTACACGTCCCGAAAGATCTTGCCACAGATCTCACAGGCCACCTGTTTCCTTGTCCGGCTTCTTTTCCGGGGTGCATCAGGGTCGTCCTGACCAGGGACACCATTTTCACCCAGTCTCGGGGCTGGGATGTCTATGTAGCCCAGCTGTAGGCTTGTCACCCCGTGTTGAGCCTCATGCTGCCGAAGACGATTTGCATCCGTGAACACCTTCCCACAGAGGCCACAGGGCAGGATACCTGCCTCCCGCAGGCCTCCAGGGGTGCCGAACATCATGGAGTCCAAGAGATTGGCTTTGCGGGGACGCCCTCTGCCCCTCTTGGTGCCCAAGGCAGGGGCGCTCGCAGCCACGTTCTGGAAGGGGGAGGCAAGCAGCGGTGGGGGACAGCGGCCCCGCCACCATGGGCAGGCGGTCCACGCCCTGCAGGACAGGCAGGGAGGACTGCGTGGCGGTCAGTGCCGCCCGCGCCGCCTCATCGTCGGGCATGCCCGCGATGCCGTTGCCGTTGGGCGCCAAGGCGGCACCGTTGGTCATGTCAAGAGGGAAGCCGAGGTCCGCGGCCCCCGGGCGGAAGAGCATGATGTCAGGGCGCGCGGGGGGCACGAGGATCTGCACGTTGGACTGCTTGATGACCTCCTGGCAGATGTCGATCACGGAGCGCATCAGCAGGAACTTGGCGGCCGTCATGAGCTCGGGGAAGCTCTCCAGCCGCACCACGATCCGCGAGGTGTAGGCGAAGTCCAGGATGTCCCCGAACACCTTGGAGCTGATGGTGTGCATCTCCAGCTCCCGCCCGCCGGCCGCCGCCGCGCCCGCCGCCTCCGCGCCCTCCGCGCCGCCGCCGTCGCCGGACTGCGCGCTGAACACCGACTCGAAGTACTCGCTGCAGGCGGCCAGCACGGCGCGGTGCGCGGGGAAGCTCTCGTCGCCCACGCGCAGCAGCACGTCGCAGAAGCGGCCGCCGTTCTTGCGCTGCTGGTTGAGGCTGTGCAGCATGTCGGCGCTGTGCCGGCTCACCTGGTACGTGTAGCAGCCCGCGGCGGCCCCGCCGCCCGCCTCGCTCACCCGCTCCATGGGGCCGCGCCGCCCGCCGCCGCCCGCAGGGGGCGCGCGCTCCCCGCCCGCCTCTGCTCCCCGCCCCTGCCCGGGCCAGCGGCGGCGGCGCGCGCGGCGCCCCCCGCGCGGCGCGAGGGACCGCGGGGGGGTGGGGGGGCGAGACAAAAGGCGCGGGCGGCGCGGGGGCGCGCGCGCGCGCGCGGGCTCGTCCCGGAACGCCGCCGCGAGGAGCCGCGCGCGGGGGCCGCCGCGGGAAGGGGCGCGCGCGGCGCGAGCCGGCGGGGAACGGGGAGATGGGGGGGGGCGGGGGGCGGCTCCGGCGGCGGCTCCGGGCTGCCGGCTCCGTCCGTGTGTTTGGAGCGGAGGAAAGATGGCAGCGGCCGCACTTCCTCTTGCACTTTCACCCCTGGGGGGAGGAGAAGGAGGGGGCGATACCACCCCCCCTACGAAAATCCAGCGGGGCCCCCCGGCCGCCGCGCCCCGACCCCGCGCCGCCGCCGCCGCCGCCGCCGCCGCCGCCGCCGCCGGCCCGAGCCCCGCCCTCCCCGCCCTCCCGCTCCACCGCCGCAAACTTTCCTCCGCTCTCCGGGCGCGCAGACCCCCACCCCGGTCGCCGAGACCCCCCCCCCCGGCGCTCCCCTGCCCCCCCGCTTCCTGCCCCCCTCCCTCCCGCATCCGCCAATGCGGGAGCAGCAGCGCCGCAGCCCGGCCCCCACCCCGCCCGCCCGCGGGGCCGGGGGCCGCCGCCCCCCCTCCCCGCACCGATCCGCCAATGCCGCGGGGCCGCCGCGCCCCCTCGCAGCCCCCCCGCCGCCGGGGGAGGAGGAGCGGGGGCCGCGCGCCCCCCTCCCGCACCGCCCGCCCCCTGCGCCCGGGCCCCTCGCCCGTCGGGCCGGGGGCTGCGGGGCCGCCTCTCGCCGCCCCGGGGCTCGGCGGCAGCCCGGGCTCGGGGCCGTCCCGGTGCTGAACCGCCCGGCGCCGCCGGGACCCGGCGCGGCTGAACCGGCTCCTCGCGGAGAGTTCCGCGCCGTTCACGAGCCCGCACCCCGCACACGCACGCTCCCGAGCAGTGCCCTTTGTCTGTGAAACCGACACTTTTTACGATGTCGGAGGGCACTTTTCTCCGTTAGCAGCATCGAGACTAATGAAAAATCCTCGCGTGCCATGCTCCTGATCCGGTATCGGCGCCCCGCGCTGTGGTAACGCTGAACCGCGAGCTCCCGAGCCTCGCAGGAGCTCCAGCCCCACTCGGTCTGCGGGGCAGCGTGCGGGGGGCTGATGTGCAAACCCCGCACCGACTCCAGCCTCCAAAACGCGATATCGCATCGATGCTTCGGGACACGCCGTGCTCCCGCTTCCGACAGGAGCTGTTTGCCTGCGCTGCAGGCAGAGTGTCACCAGTAGCTTTTTATTGCTGCTGTATGTACGCACACACCCTGATAGGAACGTGTATTTTTAGAAACCTGAGGTGGCTGGGGCAGTACCCGTGCTGACGAGTCCAGCTCAAGTAAACCCTATTATGCAGGTAATGCAGTGCTCACATTCTGTAAGTCCGTGTGCCACAGGCGCAAGAGTTGTACTTGCCACAGCGAGGAACGTGATTGTCTTTGAACGCACTGGCCAGGCTGCGCACTCTCACACACTCACACACTCACACACACTCAGAGGGCAGTTAAAGAATCTGGAATGTGCTTATCTTCCCTAGTGGCTTTGGTCAATTGTGCGCCTTTTCCCAAGTGGTTTATTAATTTGCTTTCTTTTAGTCCCTAGCCTCCTGACATGGTTCCTGCTTCCTATTTCAGTTCCCTCCTTGCCTGTTCTTTGTCTCTCCTCCAGGCAGGGGGAGGGGGACCCTGCCGCTCCTGCTGCACTCTTCTCAGAACTTTCTCCAGTTGCCATGGAACGTTCTGGTTTCAGCTTCCAACCCTCCTGTTTAAAAGGTACCATCCAACACACCCTGCCTGCTTCTTTAGGTAAAATCTAAGTGTTCACCTCCAAGCATGGCTGGTTTTGGCAAGTGGCCTATTCACTTGCCATGAGGATGCCACATCAGCACACTGGGAGCTCATACTCAGAGTATGTTGCTGGGTGCCCCTTAAAGGTGACCACCAGCACCTTGCACTCCCAAGGAAATCACAAGGAGACCAACAGAGCTTTTCAGCTTAGTTCCTCAGCTCTGACACGGTACAGGCTGGACCTCTCCTTTCAGTACTGCGACTCTTACCATACTGGCTTCCCCCACCTTATGGCATCACCAACACACTTTAAAGCATCAGTTCTCATTGCTTTCTTGGGTCCCAAACTTACCCCGTCCAAACTACGAGACTAGCAAAGTAGTGACTGAACTAGAGTTTGTTTCAGCACAGCCAAATTTCTTACATTTGCAAATACGCAGTTTGTGCTATACCAAGACAAAACTTGGCTCATCAGTACAAACAGACTCATAAGATGAAGTTCCCCGTTTAATGTGATGACTGTGTCATTTCCCTGTACTTAGCTATGTATGATTACCTCTGAACTCATTTATCATCACAACTAGATAGTTGCTATTGTTAAGAGAAAGCTCCAGATGATGTGAGAGTTTTAAAATTAAAATTTAAAATCTACATTTTCAGGATGTAGAATTTCTTCCCCTTTTCAGATGATTCCTAGCCTTATTTTCTCTGACATCTTCTGCATCGGGATGTGTTGGACTTCTTTTGAGTTCACCTCTCTTAAATAAAGGCATTTTCCTCAGCTACTTTTTCAGCTTCTCACTATTTCCTGTCTTGTTTCTTCTCATGGGAATTCCCGAACTGTCCCTAAATGTTTTGCAGCTGTCTGGTCCTTGCTGAGGTACTTTGATTGGTGTTTCAATAGTATTAGAAACCCTGCTTTGCTCTGAACATGTGTGTGCCATTTGGGACCACACACTGTACGTTGCTCACTTCACTGCAGCTCACTTGCTACTGGCCTTACTCAGAAGTGCAGACCTTAAACTGTTCTGCAAACACGGGAGGTAACACAAGACCATGTTGCAGTCCAATCTATTCAAATACATGTGTGTCTATGCTAAGTGGAATGCAGCGCTACCTATTTGTTGGTCATTGAAGTCATGAATCTGTATAGGTCTCGGGACTGCTGCAGTTGTTCAGACTAGTACCCGTTATGATACTCTTTAAGAGGGTTCATTAGTCACTGCTTCACATGGATTATAATATCAGCAGAGACATTTCTGCAGAGCACTTGTGCCAGCTAATTAAGTTGTATGAACATTTTCCTTGTATGTGTGCTTCACAGAAAGACAGAACATGGTGCATTTCATGGCACATTCGCAATTCCAGGGAGCAGCTATCAGTTTTTCTGAGCTTTTGCTGCAATTTTAATTAACAGCAACTGATCTAATAAGCAATTAATTCAACATTCATTACTAGTTAGGTTGATTGTTACTTACATTAAGTTTTTAAACCTTGCTCAATTTTTTATTGGGAATCATCCCGTGAGAATGCCAACCCTAGCAGTAAGGATTCTCAAACATGGAGACATCACGGTTTCCTCTGTAATCCAGGCCGGGGCCAGTGATTTGTCAGGTTTCTCCTCCACAAGCAGACAAACAACTCTTGTTTAAAAATAGCTACCATTCTCACAAGAACGCCAGTGACTGCTAATAGGGAGGTATATGATGCTATGAAAAGTATGCAAAAAGTTGTTTTTAAAAGGGAAAACTACAATGTTTGCTTTTCTTCTTTTTGACCATTTTCCTCACCGCTGTGTAGCCCATCTGTTGTGTGGCAGTCCATGATAAAGTCTGGGGAGCTGATGCTAAACTACAGAACCCTCTGTTGTTAAACTACTTTAACACAGTCTTGGAAGCAAACCTTCAATATTTCATTTCCTCTTTGTTCCCCTCATTTCTTCACTCTGCACAGTTTAACCAATTCTAGACTGCCTGGAACCAAAGCAACCTGAGCCATTCAAAACAAGGTTGCCACCTTAAGGATCTGGTCAAAATGAGAGCACAACCTACTATTCGGTCTAATGGGCTCTCCATGACTTAGGCATCCATGCCTACCTAAGCAACCCTGACAGACAACTTTCTCATGTAAAACATACCTTACAATGCAATCCTAAGTACACAAAGCAAGTAGTCAATGCTCAGTATTTACAGATTAATAGCTGAACTGTTGCGCTGTCCTGAGAAGGACTTCTCCAGAAATACCAAGTAAAGTGGCATAAAAATGTTAATCCAAGAAAACAACAAAGAATGGATGCGTCTATATTTCTTACAGCCTTCAAAAAAATACACAACTTTCTCAAGATTCAGTGAAGATATGAATTGCATCAATGTCCAGAGTCACTTCACCTCAGGCAATCAGTATTACGGTTCCATTGAAAAATCAGTATTATGACCTCAAAAATCTTACCTTTTGACAGTGGCTTCTCAAAATCTCTTTCCTTCAAACAGGTACCGGTACAGGTATAAAGCTGGCCCTTAGACAGCTCATTATAAACCACCTTAAAAAGGTTTGTCTCCTCTTCAGCATGAGCAGTTCTCCCCTGAAACACAATAAAAGGGTTAGTTAGCAGCAGGTTCTAAAATCAAAGTAAAATTAATGGGGGGGGGGGGGGGGGAAAGTAAGTTTGCACAATTGTAAAAGAAAAAACAATTCAGAAAAATCATCTTCAAATGAACAGATTCCCTACAGGACTTAACTTGCAGTTACCCTGTTTTCGTGAGGCAGTTTGGTTACAGTCCCATATCCGTCCTCCTTAAACTCATACATACTCAAGCTGAGGTTATAATTTGATACAAATTATTTTTCACTGGACTGGTGACAATAATTTCTGAGAGGATATGAAATCACCTGCAGTTACGATTTGGCTTCCTCCCTCTTTTCTAAATCCTGCAGAACCCCCTACTAAGCTGGAAGTGCAGTCACTGTTGAGTCCACACACACACACACATGTGATACAGCTGCTGTCAGAAGGTGAAGCACCAAAACCACAACTGCGGTACTAACAGAGTGGCTCTTATGCTAAAAAAACCTTCTCCATGCATTTTGCCACTGAAGTTATTTGTTGAAACAAAAAGGAGGAAAAGAAAAAAAGAAGGATTAAAAATACCTAAAGAAGCGAGCATGCACTGCTTATTTTTAGGAAGAGTCTTTGTGTGATTTTAATGAAGCATATGCTACACTAGTTATCATGATTGTTTCATACTCACAGCTTTTACTGTGTATTTCACATGGTTAACCAAAAGACTTGCAAGACTCTTCTTGGCACACTTAGTTTGCATCTCTTATTCAAGCTAAACTAGTAGCTATTTTGGAAATAATTTCAGAATTTGGATCAAAATGAAGCAGCTTCTTTAAAATTGGTAGTTTGACAGAAAACACCCTAAAGTGCACTAATTACTCAGCTCCTCTATGAAGTGACCTGCAATTATCATCCTTGCACGGCAGTGCTAGGGAAACATGAAAGTTTCGATCATTTTGTGGCAACTGCACATTCCTGTTGTGCAAACATAAAACTGAGGCACAAGTAAAGGAAATTACTTGCTCAAAACCTATGAGTCAGCAGGACTGGGGTGGGCAGAACACGGACTTCTGAAGCCCATTTTTGCTGCAGCCCTCCATCTTTCAGATCTTGCTAATGAGGTATGTGACACTTCAGTCACATTCCTCTCACTGGAGCTTAATCAGATCCAAACTCCTGTTTTTTTTCCCAGTCACTGATTTATGGAATCATGTTTCTTCACTGTTTGATGAGATGGCACCTGAAATAAAGGCTGCCTTCCTGCATTTTCTGAACACCCTGTAGTACCATCACTTTCCTCACCTTCTTAGGAATGTTATCAGAAAAGTGTTGTGTTACACACCCAGGTTGTCAGTGAGTAACTCCTATGACTGCCTGATCGCTGGGCTCTCACTCCCTCTTGGAACCTCAGCCTGTGCTGTCTGACACAGCCAGCAGTTGCCCACTGACTGCCTCCGCAACTGGGGTGCGATTCCCAGTCTTTGGAAATAGACTCCCTTCATCTAGAGTTCCTTCATGGAATTCCCTGTATTTAAAAAACTGTACATATACATTTTAAGGAAAGAAAGTCAATTCTCATATTCCATTTTCATCAGCACCCACTACAAAGCTCCATTAACCTTTTGAGTAGATCTCACTCTGTTGCATCTTCTTTTGTTTTCTCTCTGGTGCTGCTGGGGACTTTTCCTCCTCTGACATTTTATGCAATGTTCTACAAATATTTCCCTGGAATTTTCTTTTGTGTGTTTTAATAAACTTTAATCATTTACTCCCCGTTTTCTAGCTCTGACCAGTGTCCTCAGAGGACACTGTTTATCCCTTCCCAGTTATCCGTCTTTCCACCACTCTCCCCATCGTCACACCTAACATCTCATGGTCATAACCACCCCCTTCTCCAAGTGCCACATATCACTAAACATCTTTATAATAAAAAATTCACAGCAGTCATCACAGCAAATAAAACCAATTACACCCTCTTCATAATGTGGAACCATTCTCTGTTGAACAAGCCTTTTGAAGCTCAGATGAGTGTGCTGTTACAAACTAATATGAACTACTTTAACTAGTCTAACCGATTAGAAAGTATTAATTTGGTTAGGAAAAAGCTGAGAAATTATCTTTATTAATTAAAATCTTATTGTCCTTTAGGCCACTAAGGACGATAATCAACACTGAAAGAATCTCCAGGTGAATAAATTCCTTATAGGTTCATTGCTTGAGTAACTTTCTGGGAAAAAATGAATTTAAAAGCACATATCGGGCAGTTGTGTGTTAAGAACAACATGAATAGTGAAACCAGAAAAATAAAACCCACCCAGTCACTAAATTTTCAATCCATACATTTAATTAACATCTTTGTTCATTCAGCCCACCCTTGAAAAAATGTTTAGTTTGACTCAGTCTATGGGATTTGGAGTGAGCCTGTAAGAACGACTGTTTCTGTAACTACATGTGAGTTCTGAAGTCTGCCAACATCTACAAAAACAGAGGTGCTCTTAAACTATGAGTAAGCATGCAAGATTTGCATTTTTCTGTGTTTTTTTCCCTGTTACTAGAAGGGATCACAGCCATGGACAGATTGTGTGGCTGAACTCAGCTGAAGCACCAACAAACCCAACTCCATCTGAAGTATGTAGGAAAATATTTGTACCAGGACCAAATCCAGTGTGTCCTGTGTTGAAAACTGATATTGCTCACAATGAATAAATAGAAAACCATGAACAAATATATACAGGTGTGAGCATTTATGTTTACCCTGGGTTCGCTGTGCGAATGTTACCAGGAATGGTAAACCCATTCTAGTTGAGATTCTATTTCAGTACATTCTGTGTAAATTTATAGCCATGACAGCTCATACCATGAAGAGTTTATGACATGAAAGGCTGCTGTTTTGGTTAAGATGAGACTGGGGAGGTGCAGGGGCAGGAGTAGGCAGCAGCGTGGTGCTTCACTCGTTACTATAAGCTGAAGACTTAGCGATCCATAACAATCCTGTTACCTCATGGTTACGAGGTCAGTGAAGCGTTATCGATCCCGCAGCGCTCGGGGTCCAGTCCGAGGACAGGGCAGGCACCTCTGTACGGGTGTAACTGTCAACGCTTCCACCGTGGGCCAAGACAGCGCGTTTGCATTTAAACGTGTGAAGCTTTAAATTTGGATATGTCCTATAAAGCCTTTGCAGTAAATGGAGACAGGGGAGCCTTCCCGTAGGCGCTATAGAATGTGGGGAAAGGCTTCAACAAACGACCCCAAATTGGCCAAATACGACGGGGAAATGAGCCCGGAGGCTACAAAACCCTGAAAACTTGTAAAACATTTTCTGATGACAAAAAAAACCTTGCAGATCCCAACCCGAGCATTTGGCTCCCTGCGATACTGCCAGAAGGGGAGCTCCGCTCTTCACCAGCTCAACGCCCCGGTCCGGCACCGGTGCCCGGGGCTCCCGCCCCTCACGGAGCCCGCTCCGCGCGAGCCGCCTCAGCCCCGCGGCGCCCATTACCGCCTCCGCGCTTTCCCGCGCTTTTTCCGAGGCTTTTTCTCCGCCCCGCCTCTCACTCCGCCTCACACTCACGTCCCGCCTCTCTATCCTCCCCGCCCCTCACTCAATACCCAGCCCTGTCCCCTCCCGCCCATCCCCTGTCCCGTCCCTCCACGGGCGCAGTTCCCGCCCCTCTCCCGTCCCTGCCCCTCACTCAGCCCCGCGCCCTCTCTCCCGTTACCCGCCCCGCGCTAACAGGCATCGCACCAGTGCTTTCCCGCGCTTTTTCCGACGCCGGGCCCGGCCCCGCCCCCCTCAACTCTGTTCCCGCCCCTCAGCCCCCGCCCCCCCGTCAGCCCCTCCTCTCCGTCAGCCCCCGCCCCTTCCCGACGCGGCCGCGCGGGGGCGCTCGGTTCCGCGGTTGCAGCTCTCGCCCCGTTTCTCGCGAGAGCCGCGCGCCGGGGCCGCTCGGGGCCGCGTTCCCGTACCGGTGCCCGGAGCCGCCGCCAAGATGAGCGGGACGCTGGCCAAGATCGCCGAGATCGAGGCGGAGGTGCCCGCGCGGGACGGGGCGGGGGCGGGGGCCGGGGCCGGGGCCGGGGCCGGTGCGAGCGGTCGGTGCGAGCGGTCGGTCTGTCCCGTTGCAGATGGCCCGCACGCAGAAGAACAAGGCCACCGCGCATCACCTGGGGCTGCTGAAGGCGCGCCTGGCCAAGCTGCGCCGAGAGCTCATCGCGCCCAAGGGCGGCGGCGGCGGCGGCGCCGGGGAAGGTGCGGGGGCCGGGGGTGCGGGGGGGCCCAGGGGGCCCGGGGGTGCGAGGGCCCTGGCCGCGCAGATCCCATCAGTCTCCCCTCCCGTCCCGCCCGGCTCGGCACCTCGAAGCCTGGATACGAGATGAGAAGCTCGTACTCAGGTAGTGGCCAAGTTCCAGTCCTGAAATCCAAACGCTTTTTCCATTCATTTATCCAGTGTTGTCTCAGCAGTTAATTGTTTACCCGCCGGCCTGGCCGTTTCTGCCGCGCTGCTGCCGGGTCATCAACGCTGCGTCCGTCGGGGTGAAATGCGCTTGGAATCGGGTGACAAATGGCTGGTTTTGTCGCAGCTGCTAACATCTGGCCGAGGTGCTAGGTTAAATGTGTGTGTCAAATATTCATAGATGGCATGCTACTGAAATATCTTTCTGTAGTGTTCCGCAGAAGGGACTTCTGCCCCCTGGCCTGAGAAATCCTGCGTTTGCAGAAGTCTCAGAGGTTTCGGGTGAAGAGCGCCTTGCGGCAGGCGTCTCTGCACTTGGAGGAGTGAAGGTGTGAGCTGGGTCGCGTCCCACCTGCCCCCAGCCTGGAGCCGGCAGGGCAGCGCAGACTGGCAGCTCTCGGTGCTGAGCTCTCATCCTCACGTCAGGAAGCTTACCTGGTTTTCACTCAGGCAGTATTAAAAGAAATAGCAGGACTGCTGTACAGAACCTTAGAAGATGACAAATGTCAATCTTTAAATGAATGTTTTTCCTCCTTACTTGCAGGTTTTGATGTTGCAAAGACAGGTGATGCCCGAATTGGGTTTGTGGGTTTTCCATCAGTGGGGAAATCTACGCTACTAAGTAATCTAGCTGGAGTGTACTCTGAAGTGGCAGCATACGAGTTCACTACGCTCACTACTGTGCCTGGCGTCATCAGATACAAGGGAGCAAAGATACAGGTGAGATCCTTCTGTGTCTGAGAGGATGAGGTGGTGTGCACAGGTATACTGGAGTCGCGTTAGCAGGTCTGAAGTGATGTGGAGAAGTGCGTGACAACACTTACTGGAAATGTTTCCATGTACTAATTTTACCCTGCATTCCAATTTGCTTTGGGGAGGGAGATCCTGTGGTAGCTCTCCTGTTCTGGGTGATATGAATCTGTTCTGTTGTACCGGTAGGGCACCAGGGATAATGTAATATATGAGAATCAAAGGGGAAAGGACTTTGCTGTGTCCTATTCAGATTTGCAGTAGAGTCAGCTGACTTAGGGGAAAGGTAAAAGTAGGATTTATTTTCTACATGCAGAAGAGTATTTTTCTCATGAGTTACTTTCCTTCCCCTGAATTAACAGCTACTTGATCTCCCAGGAATTATTGAGGGTGCCAAGGATGGTAAAGGCAGAGGACGGCAGGTGATTGCAGGTGAGTATCCTAGTGCTGGAGGCAGCATCCTGTCACTGGTTCAGTCAGCGCAGCATATGAGAATGAAGGGCTGAATCGCTGTTTCTGATGTCTTTAAAAAGTGGAATTCCAGCTGGAATTGAGCTGCCTGATGCAAAGCAGCAGCCACTGTCCTTTTGCTCCACTTCAATTCTGGCTTTAAGCGTGTGCTTTGCTCATGCTCTGTGTTTACCTGGTGGTGAAATTATATGACCTCTTTTGAAGGCAGATGTGAACACTGAACAAGGCTGGTGTCTTCATTTCTTTACCTTGCTCATTGTCGTCATTCTGGGGTCTGATTGTAGACAGGAAGGAAGACTTTCCTAGTCTCTGTGATTCTTATAACATGACAGGGTCTGTCTATCAGTGATGCTTGGCCAGCACTACAGACTTCGGTCTTATACTGGAATTTAAAAATAAGCAGCGTAACCCCTGGCCTTCAGGGGTTTAATCTTCATCAGCCCACTGAGCTGTATTTTATATTGTTTTGTCTTGGATTGTGTGAGCTTTCTTTTTTGAGGGATGATTTTCTTTTTCTGGTTCTTAGTTGCTCGAACCTGCAATCTCATTCTGATTGTGCTGGATGTGCTGAAACCCCTCGGTCACAAGAAAATAATTGAGAATGAACTGGAGGGATTTGGAATTCGTCTGAACAGTAAGCCCCCCAATATTGGCTTTAAGAAAAAGGATAAAGGAGGCATTAACCTTACAGCCACAGTAAGTTGGAAGTTTTCTTTAACCAAAATTTTAAAAAACGTGCTTGAAGAAAGGCGTTTGCAGTTCATGGTGTGGCTGGGGCCGCCTCGTTGCTGTGCCCTCTCTAGATGCTGAGCCGCTGCCCTGCGCTGTGGTCAGTTACTGCTCCCAGAGGCCTCTGTACCTGTCCTAGGAACCTGACTACCTCCCCACCTCCAAATGAGAGCCTCGGGTGCTTTCCATCAAGTTCTGAGACCTAAAGGAGGGGATGGGAAAAGTGCCTCTTGCTTGGTGACTACAGCATTCTTCTGGGGAAGAGCTCAGAGTTCCAAGGCCTTGGAATCTAGACTATTCCTCATTTTCCATTTACTACTGAATCTTTTAAAACATAGAAATAGCCAGAGAGCAAAAATCAGACCCCTGCTCTGGAACCAAGGCACCTAATGTGGAGTTGTCTGGGTCCTGGACTGGTAGACAGGCAGGTTTGTACTGCAGCTGGTCCCACACTGTCGGGAAACGTTACTTCTGAAATGTCTGATTGCAGCAATCAGTGGGGTGTTAATATCAATAACGCTGTTGTGATGTAAATATATTTTCCCTCTTCTGAGGATAACTATGGTAAAGTCACAGTCAAGTCCAGTAACTTCACCATGCAGTTAGTATTTTTAGTAACCTTTATGCAGCAACTGCTAGATGATAGCATTATTCATTATAATACTTGATTGACTGCAAGCTCTTGCATTCCTTAATACTGTGTCTGTGTTCAGTGTCCTCAGAGCGAGCTGGATACTGAAACAGTGAAGAGCATCTTAGCAGAGTATAAAATTCACAATGCTGATGTCACTCTGCGCAGCGACGCCACTGCTGATGATCTCATTGATGTTGTTGAAGGGAACAGGTACTGTTGGGACCCTGAGTCCAGCCTACTTGCAATTTATATTCCACAGAGAATAATTGTCTCTGAGGTTTGCTTCCCGCAGAAGCCAAGCTAGGAGTGTGGTATCAACAATGGTGTTTTCTTCCCAGTGAAGGTAACGGTGGATTGCCGCAGGGCTGCTGTAACAGTATTTCCTTCTCTTTGCAGGGTTTACATCCCATGCATTTATGTCCTAAATAAAATTGACCAGATTTCCATTGAGGAACTAGATATTATTTACAAAGTACCCCACTGTGTACCAATATCTGCTCATCATCGCTGGAACTTTGATGATCTGCTGGAGAAAATTTGGGACTACTTGAAGCTTGTACGAATGTGAGTGCCAGTTGTTGCCTTCTGTGGAGTTAAGTGTAGGGCTGATACTGAAAAATGGCCAAGAGTGGTTGAATGATGACTATTTTATAGTGGTTTTCAGCTAGCTTAGAACTCCCACTTTCAAGTTATGATGTCTCTTGTCACCCAGGTTGCGTTTACTCTGTAAACTGGAAACTGTCTCCCCTTGTCTCAGTTTATTAATGATCACAAGTGCTGTGGGGAATTAAATGAGGACTTTGTGAAACCAAGTCCAAAGTACATCTTAAAAAAATTACTGAAAACATGAAGTCCTAGTCAAACTTAGTGCAATGATGTGACTTTCAGAGGTACCTCTTTTCAGCCTGTCATGAGTGACGTGCATTCAGCTCTTAATAGAATGGAATTTAGTTCTTCATCCATGCTTATGCTATAAATGATTACAAGTTTCCCTCATGCTACAAATGCACTTCTTCAGATGAATTTATAAGTGAAACCACTCATAATACAGTACGTGCAGCCTTTTAAACTTGTATTTATCTTCTGTGACAGTATAGAGTACATTGTAAAAAGGGACTTGGTGTGTAGGTATCTGGGCTGGTCCATCAACTGTTCCTGTTTTATCTTCTTGTAACCAACTACAGAAAGCTTGTTAGGGGTAAACCTCTTCAGTTAGAGGGGAGAACCTGCTGCAGCCATTGGATACCCAGCTGCATCTACAGCTTAAGCACACCTAACAATTTGCAGAGTATCTGTTGTCACCACTGAAGCAGGGGAACCCTGCACGGGCACCTGGGATGGCAGTGCAAGTGACCTACAACGTTTCATGGCAGATTAGAAGCAAAGAGGTGGTTTTGATATTGACCGAATGTTCCTCTGCATTACAGCTACACCAAACCAAAAGGGCAGCTCCCAGACTACACCTCTCCTGTGGTGCTGCCTTACTGTAAGACTACCGTGGAGGATTTTTGCATGAAGATCCACAAAAATCTCATTAAAGACTTTAAATAGTAAGTATTGTAAATTAGTAAGTTATAGAGAATACAAAATATCCATCCTAGTATATTCTTTCATTCTCTTGTAAACTAGAAAGGAGAACAGGATTTAATTTTTTGATGTCAAATGGAATGGATTTCCCTGTGACAATCAAACCCAATACTTAAATTGCTGTAGTTTAAGTTCCTCAATACATTTCCTCTATGGGGACAGTGTTCTTTGTATTCAAAGTAGCCCCAGACACAGCATTGCAGAGCATTGTCCTGCACAAGTATGTGTGGGTGACTTCATTCTTTGTTTTGATCTGCCTGTGTTTTGGTTCATCCAGGCCACTCACCCAGATATTTGCAGAATAAAACCACATTGCTTTCTGTATTAGCTGTGTGACAGAGCGCTGTGCTGCTGTGTGCACATTGTACTTCTAAGCCTTTTCCATTTGTTTTTCCTTTCAGTGCACTGGTCTGGGGTTCATCTGTTAAACACAACCCTCAGAAAGTTGGCAAAGACCACACTCTCGAGGATGAGGATGTTATTCAGATTGTGAAAAAATAAAGTTGTTCTGACAGGGTTTGCCACTGTGCCCGATGTTTGTTATTAGTTGTAAGTAACAAAGAACAGGCCATTTCCCTCCAATCTATAGTTGTAGCTTTCTGCAGTAAACCCAATGTTTCTGGCCAGCTTGTGCTGCAGTGTCCCACTCTGGCAGAACTCAGAGAAAGTCACATGAAGGACTTTCCCCAACCAAATCCTTACAAAGCACTGATGCCTCAGAGGATTTCCTGGTGCCTGTCCAGGTCTTTCTAAAGGGGGAAAAAGGTCACACAGCAGGCATTATTTTGTTCTAAATTAGAACAAAACATGAAAAGCAGAGGCTAGAGGAGCAGATCTTGTGAAACAGTGCTAAGGACCCAGCTCTGAGTGGATCAGTCTGAACTGCTGTCCTTTGAGAGCTCAAAGGCTAGTAATAGTCCTGATGCAGAAGAGACTGTCAGTTATGCTCAAGAGTAGCCACCTTTTCAGTCATTTTATACAAGCAGAAGTAAAGATGTTGCTTGTGTCTTCCTGTATTTGCAACTGCATGCTTTCAGATTTCCCTGGTTAGAATTTCCTGCTTGGTTTAGGGAAGGCAAATAAGCTGTACTAGAGAAGGAGGTGGCTCTAAAAGCAGTGGTTCTATGGGTTTTTAATAAAATTGAAGGAAGTTTGGTTCTACCATGAGCAAAAGCATCAGCCTCAAGCATTTGCTTTTTGACAAAAAGGATGGACAGGTGTTTACTTAAGCATCAAAAATGACCCCTCACATTATCACACAGAAGCACAGCACTTTCACACACCCATTTAAAAGCGCATTCCGTCTCCTCTAAGCATTTTCCCTAAGCTTAGAAGGAGATCCCTGCATGCACTCTGAGCACCTGCCACTGCACTGGGGACACTGGAATCCCATTGTACTTAACCATGGCTCTCCAAACCCAGCTTTTACTTAGGCTGCTGCTGCAAGATGCTCAGTGGAGAAGGCATCAACATAGCTGTTACATCATGGCACATTTGCAGAGGGGCTTCCTTCCTCAGAGCAGGCTGCTCTTCTCCCCTAGAGAAGACAAACCCAAGCTAAATCACCCACAGCTGCAGCTCACCCCACTTACAGCTCACACTCCAGAGCAGTGCTCAAAGTTAACCAGTACCCTAGCAGTGTAGTTCAGCCCAAGAGCAGTTGATACAGACAGCTGGTAGAATCAACTTTATTTACAGAACATTACTGGGAAAGTGTCAAGTTAAAAAAGTATGAAAACAATCATACAAGGACAAGCTGGTGATTGCATGTTTACAGAGATTGGTTTAGGAACAACCCCAGGAAGTATGGGTGACCCCCAACAGATTTCACACTAGATTTCAGCTTGCTATTCCGTACAACAGTCTCTGCTGGACTGAAACAAACCCACCACAGCACACTGGCAACTGTTACAATACAGGCAGGGGAGTTTTTTCCTGCTGCTGGTTTTGCATTCAGTGAGACCAAAAAGAGAGCAAGTCCGTGAGAATTCCGGTTCTAAGGTTTTAAAGGCTTTCACCATTTAAAAGAGCCTAGGCAGTACTACACTAGGCAGAGGACAGGACAGCAGCACCAGACAATACACGTGAGAAGGTGAAGTGAGGAACCATGCACTACAAGAATGGAAGAAAGTACTGAGCCTCTCAGGAAAGTGAAATAGGCTTAAAAAGAACATAGTATTTTAAAACCAAATATACACAAGTAAGAACACAAAACTACCCCATCCTCCCCTTCTCAAGCCACAGATACCGACTCCAGAGGCAGGTTTCACAGTAACTAGACCAGCAGATGCACACCAGGCTGAGAGCAGTTCAAAGAACTCCCATCAACAGCACTGAAGGCAGCACAGAACACCACAGCTACAACTGAGGAGCTGAAGGGTGAGGATTTTAAAGGCTCCATTTTGATGACCTTTAACTGGCCTGAAAGATTAAAACAAGAAAAATACTGCAGCTAAACCAGGACCAGCTCCAACCCTTGGGAAAGCACAGACCAATGGGTACCTGCAACCTCTGCTCCCAGCAGACCGAAGAGCTGGCTTTATCCTTACTGTACCAGCTCCCATACTCAAGGCTGTTCGAGGACTGAATAATTCTCTCACTTGATGGGAAGAGTCACACACAGAATCAACCCCTTGTTACACAGACAGCAAGACGTGGGCTTTGACATTTCAGCTACACTGAGTGCACAAAACGTGACAGAAGAACGTGAGGGGAGGCCTAGAGATGAGCAGCAAGAAAAGGCAAAGCAACTTTATCCTGTTCATTCACACTTAGGATATGCAACTTTAATCTTAAAGAAAGTCCCACACATACAATGGAGAAAGATCCAAACCATAGGCACAACTAAAGCTCAACTGTTATCAGCTACTCTTATGTACAGTTGTATAGGTTCAAAAAGGCTATTCTATGTGTATATATACAAAAGATTGTTTATACACAAGTCTGTACACAAGGTTCTATACATTTAGTTTTCTGCAGGAGGAATCCATAGCTGCTACCTCTACACTAGAGAATATCAGCACTTCATTCACATATCTTACAAAAAAAAAAACCAAAAACCAGACACTTCCAGGATTAAACTGGGTTTGTCTTGCATCTAAATTCTTCAGGCTTCACTATTCAAGCCATAATGGATCCTTTAGTCTTGATGCAGACATGAGACCAGGACAGGTGCCATGTGCTTTAGTCTCTCAAACAGAAATTCTGCACAGAGTGCTAAAAATAAAAGCCCCAAAAAATAAACAGAGGTGAAGTCCTGACTATGGACATTTTTATCCATTCTAAAGAAGTCCCACCCAGTGGTCACTGTTCACTGCCGGTATTCCAGTTCATCCACACTGATAACTTTGGATGGCATGGAAGGGAGAGGCTGCTGCAAGACATCTGAACCAAACCACTTTGCAAGGCCAATGGGAGAGCCACTCCTCTGGCTGGGGCGATGGTCAAGCTGTGTGTGCCCGTGAGATAATCCAGTCCTAGACAGCACGCTCTGAGGGGTGGTCTGCGCACTGGCAGGCGATCCCTGTGCTCCAGTGCCTGTGGAATGTAAAGCTGTTAGATGTAGCCATGTTTACCAGAGACTTGCCCTGGAACAACCACTTGATCAGGTCTGAGCTGAATGGGCTCTTACTCTCCTGTCAGCCCTGGGTAATCTAGGCCTCATATGTTTATTCTCCTCCTCTAAACTGCCAGACACTGCCAGCTCTGGACACAGCACCATCTAGGTTTTTTTACCTGCAAGACCAGCATTAGACAGCATTTTGTTTGAAATAGGTGGGTGCCCCCCTCATACCCAGCAAGGAAGGAAAGGCCACACATGCTGCAAAACACAGATCTGCCAACACCACCATTTACTGTTAATTCAAGTGCTTTACTTGGACTTTGTTCTGGCCTAAGAGCCTGCAGAGCCCACTCCAATACTACACAAGATTAGTGATTATGAAAACTGGAAGTACCAAAGTAGCTTCCTGTGAGCCTACATACTGAAACAAGCCAGCAAGCGCAGTGCCTGGAGCCGGCTGTCAGTGCTCTAGAACTCCCGCTCCACGTTTTGGCCTACCTGATCGTTGTAGTTGCTGCTGCATCATCGCTAGCTGCAGAGGTGTCCCAGAGCGTGGATTTAGGATGTGATGGCTGGCTGTTGGGAGAGGGTAGAAAGGCTGCCCAAGGATGGGAGCAGATATTCCCTGCAAGTGAGACAGGTCCACTCCAGGAGGAAGCATACCTGTTGAACAGGAGTGAGGAAACCTCTTACCCAAGAAAGCATAAGGAACTTAAAGCAAAACAAACACTTGTGTATTTAGACAGGCAGAAATTTATTGCCTGGTTTTAAAGGCAAGTATTGATAAAATAAAGAGTATCAGTTCGTGCTGTTCCTAACAAAGTTGGCCTTACGGAGAACATGCATTAACTTAAGGGGAAAAACACATGGATTACCTGCTTGCAGTAGAGGAAGGTGTTGCGGATGAACCCCCTGTGCCAGCATTCTTTGAACCAGTCCTGGATGCAGTTGATGAGCAGGTCGTACAATTGGTACATGGGGAACAAGGGGTACTTGATGAACAGGACGAAGGAAAGGGCCTCCGGGTACTGGGGAGGCCATTGTAGGAGTCTTTCTACCAGTTGATTTGGGCCTGTAGTCTTGCTCTTTGGTGCAACGATTTGCTTGGGCAAGAGGTGTGGAACATGCAGAGCGTTGCAGTGCAGGTAGTTTGGTACCTAAGGTGGGCAAAGTTTCTTGATCTGCATTCTCCACAGAACTAGACAGTAGGTTATCTGTAGCTAGAATTGAATACAACTATTATAGTCCACAGCTGGAGATTACAGCTAATAAACATCACAGCTAGCAACTGGGTTTGATAGCAAGATCCCAGGACAAGCTGATCTTTAGTCACATACGTAGTTGTAAGCACCTGTCTTTGTTGGATGCTTTTGGACAAATTATTTCAAAACAGTAAAGAGAAGGGGTATGTTCCACAGAAATACCTTAACAGCAAGTTTAAGTTAGGTCAGAGTCAGCAGTAACTACCTTTAATTCTTATTTTCCCTCTTTCTTAGAAATTCTGAGCTGGCAGCACAGATGAGTCTGTAGTCCCAAAGGAGACAGAAGGCACAAAGGATACTCTCCACTCAAGATCATAATTTGGAGCTGTGCCACCAATCCAGCTCAAAGTGATCTTTCCAGTTCAAATGTGTCTGGGGGTTTGCAGCATTCTTCCATGTCTGACATCTGCTTAGTGAGACCTGAAACACTAAAGCCTCTCATAAAGCTGGTTCCACAGACCATCTACATCAGTTAGACAAGGCCTAAAGCACCTTAGAACCATCTGCTACCAGCTGAGGTCATAGTGATAGCTGGGAGTGCTACCAGGAAAAGGGGTCTGCAAGCTGCCTCATTACCGGTATCAAAGAACAGTACCATGGTGATTAGGCACATCAATCTTACTGGGCCACACAACTGGTATGGAGCATTTCCTCCTGTAACAGCCTCTTGCATCAGTGAGGGTGACAAAAGGCTTCCTTCATTTGCTACACTTAAAAGAGCTTAATTGGATTCAGCTTTGATTATTGAAGTTAAGACATCTTGAGTGTGCTGCAAGTTGCTTGTATTCAATTACTGGTGTAGAGCAAGATAGAAGTGTCAATGTTAATGCACTTGTTTGAGACCAGCTACAAAGAGAGCTTTGGTCCAGGCCTTGGTGTCACTATTGCTCACAAACTGACAGACAAGAAAACAGTGGATTTAAACCCAGCACTGCTGGCAGAGTGCACTTATGAGTGCGTGCCCTCCACAGCACTAATGCTTGCTCTTATTACAGGCTCACTTCTACACCCTCATCCTCTTGGATGACAATTGGGATTGTCTAACATTAGCCTGGGCCTATTATGTGCTAAAGTTTGATTCTATTCCAAGTCCCTCTTGCACATGTGATTTTAAAGCTATTACAGTACCTTCATTTGGCCTCTGGTTTTCATCTTTACCATCGCTGACTTTCATTTTCCCAGAAACTGGTTCCTCTTTGCTTTTCTCCTTGCTCTCATACATCTTGCGGATCACCGAGGTAGGTGTAAAGGAAGGAGACAGCTGCAGAGAACATCACAAGCAGCAACACTTTACCCTGTGCCAATTACCTAGGCCACACTACCTTAGTTGTGGGTGGACATCATTTCTAGCACACCCTTTCCATTTGAAGCTCTTTTGAATCAGCCACTGCATACCCATGATTTTATTTCACTTCATTTCATTGTTTTATTTTATAGCTTAAGCACTTTTAAGGTTTTGCAAGTTTGAAACCTTTATTAAAGCAAATGAAAGGTTTCAAACCTACCTTAACATGCCTGAAACCAAACTGAGCTGTATTTTAAGTTTGAGCTGTTTGCTCTTTGCTGCTGGTTCGGAGCAGCAGCTCAACAGGATTTCCTAAAGAGCTGCCTGATTTGTTTTAGCTCAGGGCTGCCAGATCTGCAGAGATCTAGTGCCTCATTTGTACTTTATCCCCCCTGAAGTTACATGGCCTCTGTGGATCAACTCACATGTATGCACAGAAAAGCATTGTTTGATTTAGCACCTGACATCTGCGTTAGTCCCAAGCTACAAGTAATCAACTGATTAATTAGAAAACTTAGATGAAAGCAACTCTACACAGTACTGAAGGCTGGAAGGCACAACAGCTTGGCTTTGAGATTGTATTTATTTTCAAAGCAATCCTGAAGCTCCTATGTAATATTCTAACTTACAGACATTTAGGTCAGTTACCCTCATATCCAAAGACCAGCACTTTCTGAAGCTAACTGCTATCAGGACTTGGCTTCTTATAACTGAAGCCCCAAAACATGAAGGCTTGAGTTTTAACAGTTACTTCCCTTCGGTTTCAGAAGACCAGGCCAAGGTAACATTAATGGTGCTTCTTCAGTGTTAGATAAAGACAGTGGCCAGAAAAGAATGTTTCCCAAAGTGAGGGCATTCAATTAACTATGAAATGTAATTTATTCTTGTATCCCATTGCCACCAATTAAATGTGGCTATGATTAACTCCCCTTCTCCCATCAATTACAACTACTGTATTTAGTTACTGCAGACACTTCTACAGCTTTACCAACAGCAATGACACATGAAGTACTGACCATGCTGGTAATGGATGCTGTGGGGGCTGGAGAAGATGCATTCCCTCTGTGTCCTGGGGCAGGTGATTTCGTCATGCGCTGTGGCCTGCTAAAGGACAGCAAGTCACTCAGGAGCAGCTCTGCTCTTGGCACAGTAAAAGCCAGGACTGCCAAGAACCAGAACCAGAACCAGCTGGAATTCACTATAGCTAATATCTAGTGAAAGAGAACTTTTCAATTAACAGTCAGTCAACAGTGTAACCCTTAAATGTTGCAGTCAGGTGCTCACCTGTTTCTGTAGCCATCCCTGCTTTTGTCCATCTGTGGCTTCCCAAAGCCATGCTGATAGAAGTTTGCTGCCTGTATGGCCAAGTCATGTGGTAATGCCAGCCCCTCTAACGCTGCTTGCTGTATTTCCAAGGGGCTCATCTGAAAAAGAATTGTATTGAAAACACGAATCAAAGCTTGTACCTGGTTGGGGTTTAAGATCCTGAATATTTGTTGCTATAGCTACTAACATCTTCACAGGGTGTCTGCCCACCAGCAGCCATCCGTTTTATCAACGGAAAATAAATGTTTCCAATACATTTTGTAACTGAGGGACTCCAGGATGGATACAACTGCAACAAGATTTTGAAACTGTGCTAAATTTGACTCCGCATTCCCACACTCAGACTGAACTTAAGTATAAACATCTGAAAATCACAGAAGTTTGTGTTTCTGGAAATTTACTCTAGACCACTCAAAACAGATGAATACACATTAAGCAGAAAGTGTTTAATCTAACCTGTGCAGCAACTGGACTCATTGGCTTCCGTACACCTGGAAATGGATCACCAAGCAACTGCTGAGAACCTTGTCCAAAACCTAAAGAACATTCAACAGTTATATTTAAACAGACTGGCAGTTCCTTTCATCTTACACAACATACCTCCCCTAGTTAAACAATTCTACATGAATTAAGGGTTCCTTGTGAAGACTCTCCGCTCATCCTTGAGGTCCACATGGAGCCACATCTCTTCCTTGTCACAATGCTCAGGAGCTACAGGGAGGCTACTGGTGGTGTTTGGCACCACAGTGACCAAGTGGTCCCTGAAAACTGGCTGCTTATACAGCAGCCAAGCACACTGCTCCACATCAGAATTTGTGGGTTCTAGCTGATCTGACAGACACCAACATTCTTTGGAGATCAATTTAACATCAGAGATGATTAAGTAAGGAGGCACCTTGCACACACACTTAAGAGGCAGACATTAGCCTAAGCTGCTCACTAAGTGCCAGGAAGTTGTTACTGTTCCCCAAGGCGTTATGTGAGTTGGTTTTAAATAATGAAAAACTAAAAAAAAACACCCTTCTGCGTTACAGCCAGTCTCACCAATGGGTGAAGATATTCTGTGGCGGAGGTAATCTGCAGAAGCAGCTCGACTTGGGAACACTGTTGGAACTGGAGGCGAAGGTGCTCTCTGTGTCAGCAAAGAGGGTGTGGGTTCCAAACCACCTATCAGGCCACTCAGAACATTTGACGAAGCAGGTCTGGTAATGGGTGGACCAAGAAGCTCCTGAGAACAAGTCACAAAGTGTTCAGAACATGATCAATTTACACAAACAAGCTCATTTTACTGTACTACAGGCTGTGCTATTTATGGGACATTAGAGAGGCAAGGTAGACTCATGCACCAAGACACACCAATTCCAGATTACCCTTAGAATCAAGGGCTTAACCAGCTTTTTAACTTTCAAGTTGTAACCATGGGAAATAGCACAACAAGACAAATTTCTAAGTAAATTGAACTACTGAATAGCTCTCTTTACTCTCTCTAGAGTCACATTGGTTGCTGGTCGCATAATTGCCATAAATCTTTTTTTAATAACTTTTGTTCTCCCACCAGGGATATGCTTTAAAGTGCTTTTCCCCCCCCAAGTAAGAAGTACCTGCAGAATATTCTTTGACAGAGGCTGGCCTGACATCTCTGGAGGTGACATTAAGTGGCTCTCAAGGCTCTGCTAAGAAAATGAAAACATTGTAAGTATATAACAACAAGCATCAGACTCATTAAGAGACCACCCATATTTGTCTCTGACAGAAGCAATTTTACTTATTCTGTTAGATCCACAGTTTATGCATCAGCCAAATAAAATGCCAGCAGAGATACAGGCCGAGCTGGCTCACAGACCTCTCTCAGCTAAGAAAATCCCCGGTGCTAGATTGCATACAGGCTGGCCAAGGTAACTTATTCACTACATGTCACTGTAAAGGGCCAGCAAGAAATGAAAACCTGTTTTAGCATTAAATCTATCTGCACACTTCTCACGAGCTGAATTTACATTCTTAAGTATCTTTTAGTGAAATGGGATGAGGCTAGAAGTCCTTGGGTTTAGTCTGGCAGGAAAATGAGGTGTTTTAGACTTACTCAGCTGTTAGTGTGTTTTAGGTTGGCAGAAGCAGTTACCAATTGCTTCTGGGTCAAGCAATCTTGGCACAGATCCACTTACAGTTCAGAAAAGCCAGGAGTCTGCTACTCACATTGACTTTGGGCTGCGAAGGCAGTGTCCCACTTGCCTTCATGCTGCTCACTAGTTTGTTAAATGCAGTCATATCTCCATCTTTCTTGATCTGTCTGGAGCCAGCAACATTCAACGCTTCCTCCATTTGCTCAGCCATAAATGGAGTAGCAATTTTTCCCTCTTGATCCACTTTCAGGCCTTTTAGTCCAGCTTCGACTTCTTCCACTGAAAGTACAACTCCTGAATGTGCTGAGAAACAACAGAAAGAGTGGTGAACCAGAGTTGTCTGTTTACAAGTAAGCTACATTCTTGCGCAGGTGCTGAATACAAGTTTGAAACCAGGGAACAGCCAAAACCTGATCTTCTGATAGCCATACTCGTTGTTAAATTGTATCCAACCTGCAATTAGACTACTATTCTAACACTCAGATAGGAGCATTGCCATGCAACAGCTACAGGCACATAAGACTCCACAAGAACCTAGTTCCGTTTCAGTTGGTAGAGCTCTCGGCATTCATTTATCCTGCAAGACATGCCATTACTATATTTTACAGCTTCATGTAACGGGGAAAATTCACCTGACAGCCGAGTTTGTTCTTTTCCAGTTAGGAAAGTTCCATTCATCTTATACTCCAGGAGACCAGATGGTCTTGCAGCCAGTGTGAGTGATGCCAAATTATCTGATGCTATCATAAGGAGAGAGAATACATACCTGGGAAATTGAAATACTCTGGAAACTCAGATTTAGCTTGGAGGGCATAAAGTTTGAAGTAATTTGGGTTTTGTTCGTTTTTTTTCTCAGAAATTAACACTGGCATAGAAAGACTTCACTGGCATAACCAGAATAAGGTACAAGTGTTGCTAAGCAGTGCTTTGTTTCCTGTGTATGCATAAACACCTGTCAGTGCCAACATCAGGCTAGACGTGCTTTATGGACCAGCTAGCACACATCACAAGGTCTGACACCTTAAGAGAAGAGGAAGAAGAGGCAGGAGCATGCCATGGGGTGCTGAAGCAGATGTTGGCCCAAAGAAACAGGACTTACTGGAAATTTTGGCAAGAAGGCAGAGAAAAGAAAATGATGCAGACATGCAGTATGGAACACGAGGAAAAATGAGGCTGGTGGAGAAGAAATGACCTGACAGCTCCACAACACAAACCGTACAGCATTTTATGGGAACACAGAACCAATGTCAAGTACTTCTGAGTGACTGAAAGCTTCCCCATGACTTTTTCTTCCTTCATTCTTGGCTTGTGAGGATCAAGGTTTACAAAGCTTTTAGTACGAAGGTCAGACTAAGCAGAACACAGACGAGACTCATAGCTCCATTTAAGTCAAATTAAGGAAAAGTTCTCCACTTTAGCTGGCACTCCCTACTTCCAGACTGGATGCATAAGAACATTTGCATTGCTTTGATGCTTTCCTTCCTAGCTGCTTCACACATTAGAGCAGCGTTGCTTTTTGTTCAGTTGTGTTTACATGGCAATACATGCTATCTGCCAAAGAGAAACCAGTTTGGAATTAGAACTTGAGATTCCAAAGAACACATGCATTTTGTACCCTCCATGCATGCTACGGGCCCAAACATGCAAATCCCAAACTCAGAGGAGCCCTTGAACATTAAGTTTAAAGTCAGCCCTGAGCTCTGTTTAGAGAAGCCAATGCAAGCAGAAGTGAATTAACAGAGTAAGTTCCTTGGAATCCTATGATTCTAGCCAAGTTAGCGTAACTAAGACAAACCTGTTTCTATGGTGTAGCTCTATGTTAATGATTTAATTGTTGCACTGTTCAGCACATTAATGTACAGACCACTGTGTTTCAAGTGCCAGCAACACCATGGAAATGTTAAAGTTTACAGTATGCAGCTGAAAAACACTGACATCCTCAAGCCCTAGCAATCTTTATAGACACCAATACTGAATGGGTCAATTTGACTCATTAGAGATGCTGGCAAGAATGACCTGCGCTACTTCTTTGGTAAAGGCAGAATTTAAATGCCACATAGTTTCATAGCTGACATTACTAGCCTCCAGTGTGAAAAACTTATGTAAATACCACAGACGAAGCTGGAAACACAGACCAAGACTTGCATAGTCTTAACTTGTGGCTATTGCTGGCCAGTAAAGGCATCTGATACAGCCCTGATGTCATCTGACAATTAGGATGAAAAGAATCAGCGATGATATCAACACAACTGAGATGCTGAGTATTGGGTTCTCAGTGTGAGCAAACCCATAATACTTCCTACTCCAACTCAACTTAGCAGTTGAGGTTTCCAGAATACCAAGCCTCTTGCCTTGAGATACTGCATCACAGGAACTCGACAATATCTGAAGAGGCACTTACTGCTCTCTCTAAGCTTTTCCTTGTTGGCTGAAAGACTTGAAAGAAGAGGTTTTAAGTCCACTTTGGCTTTCTGTAGCATTTCTAGGATGTCCACTTTGTTTTCAGAGTGGTCTTCCAATGGAATGGGAGCAAAGTAGTTTCCAGAGTTCTGGCCAGGGGAGAGAATGGCTTGCTCTAGACCTGAAACAAGCAAAACCAGGAGCACTGCGACATCAGTTCACCAACCCAATGTCTCAAGATGAACATAAACTGGTAACCAACTTCAACACGTCACTGAAAAATTATTCCTTGCATCCCCTGCCCAAGATGAGCTGGAAAGTCATCAGGAGCACAAAAAGGACATTTTAAAAAAGAATTTGTAGCTGCTTACTCTACGAGCTTTTGAAAGAACATTGGGTGCTTAAATTGTGGGATAATTCACTACCCTAAAGCTTCATCTGCCATGTTCTTACTGAATGAGTAGGAAGGAATACAGGAGGTGTCTATCTGACTGTCCTTTGCTCTTACCTGCTAGCCTCTCGAGTTCCTCATGTGGTGTAGATCTCAAGCTGCTTGACCGACTTCCGGAACGACTGGGATTAGAAAACCACCTGCTGAACCTGCTGGCAGACACCGAGCCTTCCCCAAGCACATCCTCGATCATCTAGATTATGGGGCGGGGGGGGGGGGGGGCAGAAAAAACAATCTTAACAGAAGCAAGATCAAGATCTTTAAGAAGCTTCACTGTGCAACCCAGATTCTTCTGCTACAGACAACAAGATGCTACTCCCACAATTTAGCAGCTTTGAACTTTTTTTTTCTTCTAGTATGGCAGCATTTGTATAGTCAGTTAGCATAACCCGTTAGACATCTTTATTTATACCAAATATTTGTTCAGAGTAAAATTATAACTGAAACAGCATTACCAGAGCATCCAAAGACCATTAACTACACCATCTTAAAATGGACGTGAAAAAAAGCGAGAATCATTTGCCACAAGAATTAAACCAACAGGTAATTCTGACAGCCAGCTCACAGCTGGTCCCCGTCATTGCACAGGAATACTCTGATCTGTTCTACTCTCTGCAATCATGATTAACTTCCATCCCAGCACTGGCCAAGCACAGTGCCTGGGAGAAAGCATAAAGATTATTCCTTGATGTGCCAGCATCCCCTAAAGGGCAGGCAGAGAAGGCCACTAGCTGAGGGCTGCTTGCTCGCACTTCCTGCACTGAACCCCTCGAGGACTGAGATTGTGTTCCAGCCACGAGAGTCTGTGTCAGCAGAGTCCTAGCAGCCCCTTGTCCTCCAGGGGGGACCAAGGTCTCCAAGAGGTACTTCAGAGCTGTCTGCCAGTCAGTTTACAGCAACTGTTTCCTTCTCTGCCAATCAGTACAAGTATTTCAAAGACAGCACATTAGTAATTTTAACTACAGCTCTTCCTAACTTGCAGGACAGCATCTACTGAAAAGCCTGCTCAACAGGCACTGATGCCGTTTCACCACGCAGCACATTTAGAAGAACAGTTTCATTCTGCCAGAGCTGCTGTTTTCTGAGACTAGGGGCTCTCAATACCATTTCCAATAGCAAAAACAAGATAGTATTGGTCCATCTGTTTTTGACTCTTCAAATACAACACATTAGAAGATCTTTATGTCAGGAAATGGTACAAATCTACCCTAAGACTTGTTGCAGATATCACCCACATTGTTAAGAACAACAATGCAGCTGTATCTGAGACACCATTCATCAGGTGTCTCCAGGTTTACTGCCTTCCAGGAAGCTTGCATAAAATACCCCTTTGCCACAATTCCCAGATTAGCTACAAAAGGGTGCTTTCAGCTCCATTAAATCTGTAGAGTGAATCTTCTCTGAACATATCTGTAATACTTGCAAAGATGATCCA
The DNA here is from genome assembly GCA_033459285.1 of Clamator glandarius. Lineage (NCBI taxonomy): Eukaryota > Metazoa > Chordata > Aves > Cuculiformes > Cuculidae > Clamator > Clamator glandarius. Next base: position 2,243,042 of record JAUNZM010000184.1, on the reverse strand, counting down.
TCCAGAATTCTGTCTGAGTTTTCGGTAATGATCAAAAGAAAGGAAAAATAATCACCTAGTTTGCCTCACACTTTTTCAGAGACAGAGCCAGTCCCTGGGATAGCATTTTAGAAGTAACATCCTAACACTCCAAAGCTAAGTTCGCAAATTCATCTCAGACTTACATACTGCACAAAGCAACTTCCGCAAAGCCAGAAGCTGTAGCTTGTAGTCAACACAGCAGCACTAAAATGCTTCTCATGTATACCGCCTATCTTAAACAACTCACCGAAGCCAAACCGGGAACACTTTTATCCAAGTTAAAGAACTCATTGAAGTCAAACTCTCCTGGAGCTGGTTCTTGTAAGACTGCTTCCCTCGGAACTTCTTGATCTGCTGGAGTTTCATTGGCAAGGACAGTTTGCACTTCGTCTTCCTCTGCCACTCCGCCATTGCATTCTATCCCTTAAAAAGAAAACCAGGTGATTGCCAAGTCACTGAACTTGACTATTTCCTGCAGGAACAGTGCCTAACAGTCAATGCATCTGCGTAGGAATTAGAAGCATAGGACTAAAGTAATCCAGCCATCCATGTGATATTTCACCAGTTATATTGTGGCAGGTGGCAGCCAGCACAACAGAAACCAGGACCCACTAGAACTCCAGTACAGATCTTCCAGTCTGTAATTAAGAATACCTACTTCAAGAAAATAAGAGTTGCCATTGAATCCGGTGTAAACAACTGCATCCCAACCAGCCTAGGAGATCAGACATTACAACACACTGAGCAGATAAAGCCATTTAAGTCAACAGCTGCTGCTGTTCTTCCACCAAGTCTCCTCTGGCAGCTCCTGCTTTCTTCCCAGATGGTCCAGAGATCAGGCTCCCTTTTTGGTTTGGAAAAATACTATTCTATCACTTAACGGTATTTACAGTCTGAGAGATCAATCACAGGCCCTATGTCTGGTGCTTCGACTGAAGACTGATAAACTGAACTACTCTTCATACTTGCCTGGATCTCTAACAAACACCTCCACATCTAGCAATATGTCCTGCCAGCACGCAAGCAAAGGTGTTGTGAAACGTGCCATTACCTTCTTTCAGAGAGGCTGTACGTCGCCTTGTACGTTTCCTCCCCTTGTGATCTTCCTCCAGAATTTTATCATCAAAGCCTGTGAGCTCAATGGTCTCTGACTGACTTGTGGGACCAGCAGAGAACCACTCAGGCTCCTCTTCAGTATAAGAATCATTCCTTCGTCGCTCCCCAAAGATACGTTTGCTGTCACCAAACTCCCTCTGCAGTAAGATATTAAAAATTATTAAATGCTGATTCATGAGACTCCTCCCTGATCTCCAAAGCAAGTGACAACCTTTTCACATCTGTTCTTGTATTTAAGATTTAAATGTACACTCTGCATGCTCGCTAAGCTTTTAAATTTAAAAAGAACATGCAGCTGAATTTCTGCTTCATTACACAGAAAGCTACTGCTCTGCAGGCACCAGTTTTGTATCCTGAAAGGTACCCTTGTGATTCCTCTTTTTCTATAAAATGCCTGGAAACATGGAAAGCTTCCATTTACAGAGGTTAAAGACAATGCTTGCTGACAACTTGTAGGACAAGAACTATAAAACAAACTGTTAAGAGTTTTGAATATCTTGCTACAGCTGCCAGAGGAGAGGTCTGTAAAACAGTGTCAGATGCATCCACATTGAGTTGTCAGAGGGATTGAAAACTAAGTTTTTTGAAGCACCCTTTAAATCATAAAGATACTAAGAAACAACAGCCCACATGCATGTAAAGCTTAACCACTGTACATGGTAAACCTGCCCCTGTTGCTTTTACTGCAAAGTGTCCAAAAATTCTGATTTAATATGCAATCAGGAAAGAAAGAACAAACCCTGAAGCGTTTATCTTTGTAGTCCCTCTCACGATCTCTGTCTCTTGCATCTCTACAATCACGGAGGTCTTTTTCAGCACCCCGGTGGTCTTTATCAAAGTTACGAGAAGAGATAATTCTTCCACTGCCAATCCTACGGCCACCAATGATGCGGACACCATCATTCTCCTTTTCCAACGGGCTCCCTGCTCGGCGTGAGCTAACAGCTGCAGTTACATGACAGCCACCTCCAAAGCTTCGCCTTTGTGGACTTAAGACTACATCCAAGTCATCATCTTTCACTCGCTCTCTTGGATCTACAAATCAAAGATCACCAGAAAAGCACTGAATTTAGGGTATTAATAAACAGAAGATTGTTCTCTGTACACCAGCCTTCTGCTCCATGGCTCTGCTGCTATACCAGAGCTTTCTGAAGGAAAACACCCACTAATTACTTTTGCGAGGCTAATCTAGGCAAGACCACAGGGAGTGCAAAGGAAAAAATAAAATTACAGTTGGATATCAAGGAATCACTGCTATCTCCCAGGAAGTAACTGCCTTACCACCATAGGGCTCAAGTACTCAGTCTTGAACCAAAAGGAAATTGCTCCCTGCACTTGCATTATTACATACGCATTTACTATTACACAGCAAGAACAGCAGGATGTAATAACTGACTGTTACACCCAAGTTTGTTCTCACAGAACAGTTAGCAGAATACCAGAAACTACATTAGAGTTGGAGCAAACAAGACTTCCTCAACACTTGTTTTATGCAGTTACACATTTTCAGAGAATCTTGGTTTAGTCTCATTCGAGTTATCGCAAAGGAAAGGTTTTGCCAACAGCCTATGCTTGGTTTTGAGTCTCGTGCTATAAGAGTGCACTTACCCACTATCCTACGTATCAGAGAAGTTCGATCTGAATCCAGATCTTTTTTAAAGCTTTCCACTGGTGAAGTTCTTCCTGAACTTGGATATAAAGATGCATGCCACTTCTCTGGATCCCAGACACCATCACTAAGAAAACAAAATTGCAGGATTGGTTACTACCTGTAGCCTAATAAATAATTCTTAGTGCTGCTGAAAACCTAGAACTCATTGATTATCAGTCTGTACAAGTGACATCTTTCATACCCAGCTTCTAAATCTCTGCCTTTTTACACCCCATGCATGGTATTCTGGTTTCCTCCATAACAGTAAGGGGGTGCAACACCCAGCATCAGGCTATCACAGACATGTTGTCCCAATGGTTATTGGTAAGGTTTGCCTGGTGCACTGAGAAACAGCTCAAGTAGATCAAATGCTGCTGTGCTTAAGCATTCTGAGGATTTTACCTCAATCTCATGCTTACGTGTACAATAAATGAATCTACATAGTAAAAACCCCACCGTCTAACAAACTTAGAAGCCAAGTATTCTCATCTGTATTTTTAAATAAGTTACACTGTCAACACAGGACAGTAATCCACCACACAAGCCAGCGTGTTGGAACATGACCTAGTCAGCTTGTGCTACAGCTATCTCCACATAGCTTTTACTGCAGGTCTGTAAGACTTGTGCTGTGTGAAGTTACCTTCTGCTGAAACCCAATCTTTGTTCAAAGCACAAAACCCCTAGCTAGAGTATGAAGCCCCTCCTAGCAGAGCAGAGCACCTGAACTCTAGAGCACGTATTTTGCATCAACACAAACACATTTCTTTGCTAAGAACTTTTTGCAATTTAGACCTTTTATTTGAAAGAAGCAAATATAGTTTTTGTATAATCAAGAAAATACCTGTCATATTTTTCAGAAAGACAAGAAGGTCTTTGTTTAGAGTAGGGACGCTCTTTAATATCCAGCAGTTCCTCCTAGAAAAAGCAAGGAGTTAGTTCCAATTCTCACCCAGATAAGACCCAAAATACCTACTCCAGACTGCCTGTTTTAGCTAGACAATCCAAGTTTCCCAATATGTTGTTTCACTCCCTGTGAAACACGGCAGTGAATAGCTGGCATTAGACAGCAAGTTTATTTTGCAGTTTTCAGCCCGCAGCCACTGAGCAAAGATGCATGTGAAGCACTGACCCTCACCAGCTCAGGCTCAGTCTTCATCGTAACACATAAAAGGCAGTTCTCATCATACATGTTTACGTGCTCGCTTCCCTAGAGAACTCACAAGCAAGATGGAAATCATCAATACTGGAGTTCAAAATAGAATAAAAATTGCTATGTTCAATGCCGTATAAGATTCAGCAGGTAAAAAAAGGCATCACCACAATCTCATTTACTAATGTAGACCTGTACATTTCAAACAAGCTTTACATTTCTGAACAGCACCAACTCCAAGATACCCAAATGTACATTAGTTACCCACTCCATCCAATGCCAAATCAACACTCAGTGGTTACTTCAGCTCTCCTACTTTTTCCCAGCTTTCAGATGGAGTCTTTAGCATTGTTAACATCTGTGCTTTGAATCATCATTGACTTGGCTGCAGTCAGGATCCACATTTGTAATTAAATGTACTCATTCTCTGTAGATTACCTCTCTATCTGCCTCACTCCCAACTGAGCTGAACCCATTCAGTATCAGGCAGCTGGAAACAAGGATAAAGAAACCTTAACAGCAGCCACTACACATCAGCCAGACTGAAGGGGGAATCTCTTTACCCAAGAATGCAATATACTCCAGACCTTTTACATCTTTATCCTCACGTGATTAAAATCAGTTCATTAGCTATGTGAGTTTGATACTTTTAGAGTTTCCAGATGGCAGCTTGGTAGGAGGACAAAACCTTAATATGCATGTGTGTGCACACATATATCAAAACATCATCTCGTACTAGTCTTCAGCCAAGAGTTCTATTAAAGGGACAGAGATGGACCTCTCTGCCCACAGCTTCCCAAAAATAAACCCTGATCTACAAGGACCATTAGCGCTGTAACACTACCATAGTCCGATGCAGATATCACAGGTATGAACAGCACAGTCCTGCTGGCCACAAGAGGGAGTCCCCAGGCTCCATCAGATCCTAGGACAATTCTTCCACCAGAGTGGAGAAAACTTGAGTTATTTTTTGGCTTTCACTCAGTAGCTGTGCATCTCTGGAGCAACAGCTTCCAAAGAACTCAAAGTCACAACTTGAACTTCTTTGCAGTCTTGTAACAGAGACGATTAATGCTGGCACTTCCAGGGTGTGTTTTGGGATTTTTTTTTTTTGTTAAAGTCACACAGTATTATTTATAGGTGTGGGAGTAGTGCATTTAGCTGGCATTAAACTCTTCTTAAAGCACTTTAGAAAGATTCATAGTATTAGCCAACTGGTTTCCTACTGGCCGTAAATGAATAAGCTGTTAAAGGAGATCAGTCCCCTCTCCAAATCAGCAGCACATGTCCTAAAACAGTGTTCCTCCCATCCCTAATTAGTAGGAAACTGGACCACATGAAAATGCCTTACAACACTGATTACATGAACACCTTCAATATCTAAGATGCTACTTGTGAAAAAGCCCATACAACAAAAGATATTTTAACACAGATTGATTTCTGTTGTTTAGACTCCTTGTGAACCAACAGATAAACAAGGCCAGATGCCTTCTGGTGCTGGTTCTGCAACTCTGTCCTCATCAGATACTGGATTAACAAAACTGAGAGTAGAAACACATCCCTTTTGGCATACAGCTACCACCAGCACCACCAGAACACTGCCCAAAAGAGCAAGCAGAACTCAAAGCTGCACTCAGTTACTGCACTCAAGAGGCTGGACAAGAGCAAATGAGTGCAGATGCCACTTTTCCAGCAGCAAAAGTTAAAGACAACTCCTCCCCTTCTTTTTACAACTAACTGAAGAAGGAGGTCAAAACACTTTGCATTTCAGAAGGTTAAGCTACAACTTTTCTAAGGTGTGAGAGAGAATTAGTAAGCCACATTAGCTACTCCCATTCAAGACTGGCAAATTCTGCAGCACCTGGTTTATTGTTGATGTCTGGTCACAATAAGCCAGCCTTGCTATCTCAACAGAACCAGAATAATAATTTTACTTTTTAAAAACAACCCCTCAGAAGCTAGCAGCCCAGAATTCCTCAAGCAAGATAAGGCAGCCAGCAGCACTGCCCAGCTCTGTTCCACACTGAAGGCCATTTGTTGCCAAGTATCTTAACAGATTTCCACCAAGCAACAACCACCTGTTCCCACAGCTTACCACAATGGGAACATCAGCTACCAGGAACAACTCTGCCTAAAAGCACTTTTCAGCACTGCTACCAAAACCCCAAATGTGTCTGGAACCTCGGTACATCAAACTCACCCAGCATTTGCAAGTTATTTAGTTGCTGGTTTTTCACTTGGGCATTCATTTAGGTATCACACCTGAACAAAACCACCTGTGTTACAGTTTTAACACTAAGCAGTAGCTGGAGTACTAAGTACTTGGGCTTCCAGCAGCCAAATATGACCAATTCTAAGATTACAAAAAGCCCCATACAATATCCTGTGTGCTGTAGGCTCCAAGGAAGTGACATGAAATCTAAGGAAATGTTTTGGTCAACTTTGCAAAGGAATACAACAGAAAGTAGAACTAGAACTGTGGCGTGCGACTGCTCAGGAAAGCTGGTAGAGCAACATACTTCAGCATCTGCCATAACCTCTCCAGCACATGCTGTGAGGTCCTCAGATATTAAAATAAGGTGGTAAGAACCAAAAGTGTATCAGGGACAGGATTGTGCAGCTACGTCCCATTTAACAGGTTGCTCATTTTACAGCATCTTGTAAATCCTAATCCAGGCAAAAGCTTTTCAGCCCTTGCCTTCCTGCCTCCCTCTCACAGAAGACTTCCCTCCCACCCTGCCACTGCACCCAACAGCTCTACACACCTCCTGGAGGGACAGGGGCACTCACCTTCGTGTAGCGATGTGGGTATTTCAGTGTAACTCTGTTGAGCTCCAGGAAAGCATCACCATTTTCAGATCCTGTTACGCCTCCTCTTTTATCCATGATTACTTCAAAGCCTGTCACCACAGACCTGATTAAAACAAAACCAACCCGCCAGATTTTGAGACACACGTTTCCAGTGGGTGCGCTTTCCCTCCAGCGTAAGCCTGTTTACTGCTTGGACACAGCAGATAAGGAGCGCGCCAGTTTTCCACCCACGGCTTCCCCTCCAGCAAAGCCCTCACGAAGCCTCCCAGCCCCCTCCCCGAGGTTCCTCAGCGGGCAGAGCCCTCCAGCCAGCCCCACCGCCCCCGGGGCAGGGCACAGCTCCCTCGGCCCCAACCTGCACCCCCAGCACGGGGGAGCCCCCAGCGGGGCAGCCCCGCCGGCCCTCAGCGGGGGGAACCCCACACGCCGCGCTCCTCCGGCCCCCCAGCAGGGCCGAGCTCCACACCCCCCCGGCGCTGGGCCCTCCCGGCAGAGTCCCCCATCTCTCCGGCCCCTGGGCCCCCCGCTCACCGCGGGCCGGAGCCCGGAGCCCGTCCCGCCGCAGCCGCCGCGCTCCCCGCCCGCCGCCACCGGGGCCTGCGCCGCGCGCCCCGCACCCATTTATGGCCCCGCGCAGGCGCGGCCGCACCGGGGCCCCCGCGGCGCCTGAACGGAGCTGAGGCGGGGGAGCGCCCCGGTGCCGGCCCGGCCCCGCCCGCCCCGCGCCACCCGGCCTCGCCCGCCGCCCCGCGGCCCCGGAGGGGGGGGCGGGGGGTCCCGGGCCCGCAGGCGCGGGGGGGCAGCCCCGGGGGGCGGGGCCGGGGCGAGGTAGCGCCCGTTCCCCCGCCCCGCCCCGCCCCGCCCGGGGGCGTGTTTGCTGGTGACTGAGATTTCACGGATAAGTTTTGCTGCGGGGTGTCCGTGTGCTTCGTTACCGCGTATGAGCGTGGTCCTGAGGGGCTACAAGAGGGGTCGCAGGGCGGGAGCTGAGCTGGGGCTGGTAGCGGCCTCCCAGAGCCTGAGGGGCTGCGAGAAAGCGGGCGGGGCGGGGCTGCTCACAAAGGGCTGTGGGGATAGGAGAGGGAACTGGTATAAACTGTAGAGGGGCAGATTTGGACTGGACAGAAGGAGGAATTGCCTTACCGTGAGCGGGGAGGCTCTGGCCCAGGCTACCCCGTCCCTGGGGTGTTCGAGGCCCGGCGGGATGGGGCTGGAGCCCCTGATCATGGGGGTGTCCCTGCCCGGGTAAGGGGGCTAGGCGGGCTCGGAGGTCCCTTCCGACCCAAGCCCTTCTATGATTCTCTGATCTTGAAGGTCCCTTCCAACCCAAACTATTCTATGATGGAATATAGCTGCTTTAGGATGAGAGATAACCTGTCTTAGGGCTACGAGAATTCATTGGTATCCGTAGTTGTCTTGTAAGATGTAGCTGTTCCAGGTCAGGAGACAGCCTGAAGGGAGTCTCCAAGCACGGTTGGATTATCTGAAAAAAGAATGAACGTTCTTCGAGGTTTTACACGGTTCTTTGTCTAAAACTAATTTATCTACCCGCTGCTTTTATAAGATGTTACGCCTCTTTTAGAAGGGCAGCCGATTCAGCGCCGAATGGTAAAATAGAATCGTTCTGGCCTTTGCCTCGAGGGCTTCGTCCTCGGCGGCGCGTCACCCGCCCTCCGGCCGCACGGGGGCGCTCGTCGGGCCGGGGCGGGGGAGCCGCAGGGGTCCCTGAGGCTCAGGTGAGGGACTGTGAGGTGCTGCCGTGTCGAAAGCCTCGGCTGTAATTTACTTTCTTTCATTTTGGCATCTCAGGCGTTCCGTGAGACGGAAGAAGGTTGAGTTGTTCTCAGATGAAGGCTTCTTGGTCTCTATGGGACGTTATTAAAGAGAAAGTGTTCCTCCTGAACACGAAAGAACGAACACCGCCCCTGAACCCCTCACGAAACACAACTTCATGTGGGTTTACGTTACCATAACACATATAAGAACTGTAATCTTGAGCTTGAGGTATGAGGCTGGAACATCAGCTGTTTGGATATAGTTGTTGGCCCAACCACAGATTTATTCTGGGGTGTCGGCTGTCTTGCTTTCCCTGTGCTTTTGTTTTCTCACTTTACAAGGGGCAAATTATCCTTCAACTTTTGGGTTTTTGTGCTTACTTGCCATAAATTCTTATACGCATGGGCTGTCATTGCTCTATATGTTTATCACAAACAGCATTTCAAATTTGGAAGTAATCTGTTAAAAAGTACATAGGTTGGAAAATAATTAAGTATTCACAGGCTTTAGCCTTGAATACAAAACTTTTACATGTTCTGCCTGAGCCTGATTCTTTCACTGCTTTGTGTTACATTGCATATGGCCAGCCTAGGTTTACCTTTCAAGTGAATTGGATGTTTTTAAAGGGAATTGGGCCTAGCAGACACATACAAGAACTTGTGCTGAAAGCTATTTTGCCTAAATGTAAAAGCTTTTGAAACTCTTCTCTTCAGCAGCTGCCTTAACTGTACATCTTGATGTGAACAGAAATCTTTTGTCTGCTGGACGGGGCCTGTGTTGCAGAAAACAGTCAAATTATATTTTATAGGAGAACAAGAATGTCTCTATCTCGCATGAAATACAGATCTTGTTTTATTTCATTAACTTCTTGCTGGAACAAGCCAAAAATACTACATTTCCTCCTGTGAGATTTTGTAGGGTGGATTGGTTTGGATTTTGGTTTTGTTGTTGTTCTGTCTCTCCCAATGATTTGTTGTTAATCCTGTGAGCAATTGGTTATTCCGCTGAACTCCTGGAATTCAGCAGAAGCGATTGTTCCAGTAACTTTGTGGAACCACTGCTTTTTTTCCTGGCTGCAGCCCTGTTCTCCCTAGCTCAGTGCAGGTGGTCACGGGGTATGAGACTTCAGCCTCTCCTCTCCTGCTGTGGAGCCCAAGAACATGTTTGTGGTTCTAGTGTGCAAATTTTCAGGGTGGTGGCAGTATTTGTTTTGGGAAAGAAGCTTCAATACAACTGGTTCAGCAAGTTTTATCTGGGCAGATTTTTTTTTATATATCTTGTTTTCAGGAAATTACTGAGACAAAATACTTACAATTCATAACAAGATACTTTTTATTTTTCAGATTAGAACTACGTGTGAAAGTAAACGGTATGATGGAAGAATTTGCCTAACTGCTTTTTAATGATGAATATGTACAATTAGGAAGGGATTTTTTTTTTCAAATGAAACATATTAAAATATGAGCAAAGCTTGTTCCTTGTAAAGTTCCATGTAAAGGAACTATATCTGTAAGTGCATTTTGTGTTAAAATGGGAAATTCTCACGTCAGTTCCTCTAGTCCTCAAGAGAATTTTTCGGGAACAGACGGAATACCTTGATATATTTGAGAATAAAAGGCAGGAAAGCACATTCAGATCTTCTCTGTTAGAGGAAGCACAAATGCATTTCAGTGCTTCTCCATTTCCACTTTAGAGAAGGGAGTTTTCTGTAACATGATTTGCTGAAATGTCTCTTCCTGCTTGTCTTGGGGAAACAACTTTTATGGAGAGTGAAAAATGCTGGATAAAGAGGCAATAAATGCATTTTAGTATCTTATAGCTGTCAACCTCTATATGTGATTGTTAGACATTACTTTATTGAAATAACACTACTTCTTTGCCGTTCATGTAGTTTTTTACAAAACTTCTTCCCTTTTAAGTTCAGAATCTCTGAAGATGCATGAAATCCAGCAACCATCTTGGTGTCAAGTGCTTGCAACTAGGCAGTCGGTTGCTCCCCAGTCTGCCCAGCAGCAGTTTGAGGGCAGCAGTCAGGATGGCGCAGATCAAGCTGGGTATACCTTGCAGCAAAGAGGGAAGTTAGAAGAATTCCGAATCAGGTGATAATTTTCTTTGAATGGACCAGGGGCATCAGACTCAAAGAATCCTGTCTTTAGTAGTACAAGTGCAGGCTAAGGCAAAGATTTTATTGGCAAGCATACCTGACATTTCTGAAGATGTTGGTGCTAACCTGAGGACATTGGCACAGCCAGACTTTGTACATTTTTGATTTTCTAATGTAAATGGATATTCAGCAGTATAGTTGGCCATTTGGAAGACAGGGGAAAAAAAGAGTGATAATATCACAATTCAGGTCTTGCAATGATGCATGGGCCTCTGTGCTTGGTGAACAGGTCTGTAAAGGTACTAATTTCAGGGCATAAATACTGCATATATACATTGATCTCTGTAAAACCAGACCTTGAGTTTTATTCCTGCCACTATTTTTATAACTGCCTAGGAATTAACAGTGTAAGACTACAAAGAGAACTAACCTTTCCTTATGCTCCAGATATCTGGCAAGGAAATGCTTCTGTCTCTGGGGAAAAAAGACATTTGGACAAATTCTTCCTTCTGAAGCCAGGTAGAAGTTGCTTTTGTATTTATTTCTACACATAAAAATATTCTATGTTAAAATAACAACAGTAGCAAGGCAAACACATGTCATTATTGACTGTGCTGTTTTTTTGAGTAAAACACAGAACTGAGGATAAAAGTTGAGGGTTATTTGTAGGTCTGAAGTCAACTGGCATTCTGATTTGGCAGTTAACAATGTCTGTCTTTCTTTCCTTGACTGAATATGAAATATTTGCAGTCATTAAGCTGATTGCCCCTTGTCATGCTGCACAGAGCTTTGGAATAAAATGTCCCAGCAGGGCAATGCTTTTTAAATGCAATTAGATACTGTTAGGCTAATTGGGCAAGACTGGAAAAGAGGTAGCATAATCTTCATTAAAACTGATTTGCGGTCAACTGGTAAACCTGCATGAAATTTCCCATGTTGCAATCTTTCAACTCTTTAGGTGCTTTTATGACAAGAAGATTCTTCAAAACACTTTTGGAGAGTGGAAGGAGTGGTGGACTGTCCGCAGAGAAAGGAAGCTGAGCCACAAAGCAGCCAGGCACTACAGGTGTGTGAAACAATTCCTGTTACTGTGTGTAGACAGCAGTATGAGGAACCTTCCTTAGGCTCTTAAAGAGCTATTAATTCCAGTAAGCTGGTGCATCAGCAGTACCTCCAGGCCAACAGCAATCCTTCACTGCTTATTTTCATGTTTTTCTTCCTCTTTTTTGTTTTGTTATTGTTGTCTTAGGATGACATCAAAATTTCCTTTGCACTGTATCTTTAGAGTGCAGCTGAACTCGGAAGAATCCTGCTTCTAGGCATTGGTAGCTATTTCAGTGAGTGATGTTGTTTTAATTTTTCAGGCGTTTACTCCTTAATTTGATATTCAAGGCCTGGAGAGCCTATGCGTGCCAGCAACATGGAATGAGGAGCAAATATGGTATTGCAGAGTCTCATGGTAAGTGTAGAAGTGATGGTAGCTGCCTTTATTTGGGGACATATTGGGACGGGAGTTTCCAAGGACAATATTTACACAGAATCTCAGTCCCTTGTGCATGTTTGTGCGTTGGCCTCCCCCTCCTGTGGCTGTGTGATGCTTTTAAGTACAGATGGTTGCTGTATAAAGCTGGCAGGAGGTCCGTTCAATGCTCTGCTCTGTAGCTATATAGTTATTTAGGGATGCCAGTGGATAAGCTTAAGGGCCTCTCCATCTGCTGTGAATAGTGTTGTTTGTTTTTGAGGGGATGGTTTGGCTGTGGTTTTTGGTGGAGTTTTTTGGGGTTTTTTTGTTGTCTTTTTTTTTTTTTTACTTTATCATAAAATGTATTCAAATAGGTATATAGGTAGTTTTTGATAGAATGTGGTACTGTGTTACTGGAATTCTCAGTCAACTGTGGCTATCTAGGAATTAGATACTAATCCCCTCTGGTATTTACACCTATTCTGTTTGTATTCACTATTCCTTCCAGCTTGTGTCTTGCAACTGAAGAGAACCCAAGCTTTTGAAGTTCCCCTTGTCTTACTGTGTAGATTTTTTTGTTCTACAGTGGGTTTGTCCTGCCATTGAAGTTGCCTATATTGGTTGAAACTTCCTTAGGTTCCAGGAAATTTCTGTGTCCCTGAAGGGAAGAATGACCATCTCTTAAAGATGATATTGTAGTTTTGTTCTGTGCTATTTGGCAAAATAAGTTAACTGGTCTCTTTGTATATGAATTTAGCCTCAGAATATTGTATGTACTGGCACTGTTGGAAAGAAATAGATAGGCTTTCTGGATTTCCTTTCGTAGTGAGGAAGGCCAGAGAACTTACAGAACAGCTGTGTGTTACTTAGTCAAAAAGGTAGAGCAGTGACCTGTTTTAAGGCAGGTTAATACTTGATTCACCAGATTGCAAGGAATTCTTAAAAAACAAAGCATGTTTTTTTAGTGTAAGGGTGGAGTAGCATAAAATCAGTGACATTTTTGTAATAACTTTGCTTCAATAGTATCTGTTCTGACAAGCCAGACTGCTGTGAGGAGAAGCTGCAGTGCTCTGCTTGGAGTGCTGTACTGGAACTGGTGGCATTCCTTCGTCTTCAGCTCTGTGACCAGCCTGCTAAATAAACTTGGCTTGTTTCTGGTTGATTTCTCTGCTTGTGATAGAGAATAACTCAAAAGCTACTGATGAACCTGATGAACTTTTTTTTTTAAATGAACCAAAGAAAATTCTGTCATTCTTACATCATGAGATTGTTATGCTGCTGTTGTTGCATAGTTCTATGCTCTGTGAGTGCTGTAGACAAAGCGATGCCATCGTGTGATAACTCGCGCGACACTGAACAAGCAGCATGGCATGTCAGTGGTTCAGAGATCCTTGCCTGTGCGACGCTGGTGGCAGCTGTGTTGGGGTGTCCCACGAGGTGTCACTGCGGGCTGAGGGGACAGAGCTCAGGGACAGGTGGTGTGAGGGAGTGGCTAAAAATGCCAGATTCCTGCAGGAAATTGAGGTGCTGTAATTTTTTTGTTGTGCACAGCAAAGAAGCAACAATTGCTCAGGACCTGGCACTGCTGGCTGGTTTATCTTGATGTTCGGAGGACAAAACATGGGATACAGTCTGTGGCAGTGGCTTTCAGGGAAAGAAGCTGCTTACGGTAAGAATGGAGTGGAAGCAGGCGGAGGAATGGCACTGACTGTAAGGTCATGGTTTTGACGTGTGTTCTGTTATCTTCTCCTGCAGTGACTTTGTTCCATGCTCTGTGATTTTTTGCCTTTTTTTTCCTTGGGGAAAAATTCTTCTGGTGCACCCACAGACTGTGAACTTGTTCATACCTTTATCCAGTGAGAGGAAGGTGATTTCTTGCACCAAACTGTGGATCCTGCATTTCATCATGTGTGTTGCATTGTTTTGGCAGCATGTCCTGGGCTGTGTGGAGAAGACGACACCACCAGAACTGTGCTGAACATAAAATGAACATTTTGGCTCTGCAGCACTGGGCTCAGAGCCTGCAGTTTCGAGTAAGTATCAGGAGCTTCAACTGCTATCTTTTCTTATGTCCTGATGAATTTCTGTGAGCATGTTTAGCTCCATTTTGGGGTCAGAAAATACAAGGCAGCATTTCATATTCTTGAGGAGTTGTCTGCTCCTTCAGTAAATTGTTCTTCCTAGCTGAAACAAAAGCAGCATGGTTTTCTTTCTTTCACTGGAACTATGGCTTTTTATCCATTTCATTAAAAACAGGTGAAAGCATTTAATTCAACTTTTGCTGTAAGATGGCAACGCTGTGCCTGTTCTGAGGTATTCTACCAAGGACGTAAACTCATGACTTGAGAAATTTTCTCATGTCTCAAGATGTGACTCTCTTTTATATGAATATACGCTGGCTGAAAGGAAGCCTATGATCAAAAAATATTATTTTGGCCTTTTAATGTGAAAAGTGTAAAAGCATTAAAAAAGGAAAAAAGAAATATGATATTCATGGTCTTTGACCTTTTTCATGCTGACATTCCTTTGACATTTGTTTGTTTGGTTTTGTTTGTCATTCTCCCCTGCCTTGTGGGGAGGAACAGCTCTGCTTTCACCTTTAGATCTTACATGGAATATCCTGTTTCCACTTTTTGTTCTGTTTCCCTAATATTGTCTGGTTTTCTCTCCTTACTTCCCTCCCTCCCCAATTGCTCCGCCAGGCTTGGTTGCAGTGGCAGGAGCTGTACTTTTACAGCCAGAATGACAAGCAGAAGGAGATGAGGGCAGTAACTCACCAGCAGCAGCGGGAATTGAAGAGATGCATGGAAGCATGGCTTGGATACTTATACCTCCATAGAGCGAAGAAACATCAGAACGGTGAGTTAGGCAGAACAAAGCTTAGCTTCTTTGCTTTTAGGGCACAGTGACTTTATTTTATTCCTGTTCTAGGAGATGCTGCAGTGTTTCTGATTGCTCAGCAGACAATGAGATGCAGATTGGACTGTGCCCTGTTACAGGCCTGGCTAGCTAAGGTTACATATTGTGCTGTCGGGAAGATCACCTACTTTCTGTGGGATTTAAAAGAAAATGCCTCACAGTTCCTATGATGAAAACTTGCAGTTTTCATGTTGTATTCTGACTGAGATATTGGTGACAAGGATGTATTCAAGACCGTTACCAGTCATTCTGTGAGTGGATTTTCTGATAGTCAGAGATTCACTTCTCATGCAGGATAGTAAAGGTGATTACACCAGCTCTTTTGTTTCTTTCCTTGAAGTCATTGGAATGAGTTCATACATTTGTGTGAGTTGCCCGTTGATCAGTGGTAATGGAAAAGAATACAGCTTGGATATCTGGGAACTAGTAATGGGAGTATAAAGAAATGTGAGCAAGCTTGTGTTTGTTGAACAAGTGACACAGATTCTTAACATGCCCTTCATAAGTCAATACAGTCTGTAACTGGTTTTAAACTGCCTTTGTGATCAACAGGAAGAATATAGCCCATAGCTGAGTGTTATTGTGGATTTTTACCAACGTTGTTCAGTGTTAGAGCTACTGTCACTTCAGAGCCAGCAGCTGAAGTACCATGGCCTTTTCTGATATAAATGAGCTCCGGATGGAACAAGTTGTGAGTAACTTGTATGTTTGTTCTCTAGAGCTGGCCCAAGAGCATCACCGAAGCAGGATAGTCTGGCAGTGTTTCTCCAATTGGCGGCTCTCATGGGAGCGCAAGAGAAGAGTGCGTGCTCGCCAAAAAGGCATTGAAAAACTAGCAGGAAGGATTGCCTTATGGAGAAGCTTTGCGTGCTGGAAGCATTGTATCCAATATGTATCTCATCCCTTAGGAAGAGGTTTAAAGCATGTCTGCTGAGGAGAGATCTAGTTAATAAGTAGGAGTGTTGTGCGTGTAACATGGGTGAAAACAAACTATGTAAGGCCATAGTAAAAATTAAAAAAACTGTTGCCAGCTAAGAGCCTGCAGAAGGTAATTTAAGGTTGGAGAGGAATTCCTTACTTAATAGAGAGTCAGAAATGTATTGTGATAAGCCAGGAAAATCTAGCACAAGTAACAGTGCAGGAAGTTCAAATATTGAAGTAAATTTAGCTGGAGATCTAGTGCTTCGCTATGGGAGAAGTTGTGTTCTATATCGGGATGGTTGTTTCTGTGTAAAAGAGGCTTTAACTCAATGACAGATACTGTGCTGTGTGCAGAAAAGACTCGACAGTGTGAGCTGGCTGTAAAACACTACAGTCATCATCTGTTGGTAAGAGCGCTGTTACGCGTCGGGTAGGAAAGGCTATGGAAAGAGTTGGAATACTTCTGATCAGCAGTGTGCCTTTAATGGTGGTGGTGTGTGGCTTTAGTGAGGGAGGCACCATTTTCTGCTGTGGTGAGATTGAGTGGGCATCAGGTTTCTAAATTGTAACTATTCTGGAATCTGCCAGTTGAGTCCAAATGGGGAAACAGTGCTGCTCTCCTGAATAGTTTTTCTTTGAACTGGAAAACTGGTGAAGTAGCAGATTAATCTTGATGGTGTTGGGCTATCGTGCTCCCTGGCGATTTCACCATGAGATTGCCTTTCCCCTGATCTTCCCTGATTTAATTTTCCTTAATTTTCCTCTGCCCTAAATGTTTCTATCTGCTTACCCTGTTTGGCTACAAGAATTATTTTTCCCCTTTGTTTTAATGCATACATGCTGCTTTCACACGAGCCCAAAGCTAGGTTACTGCATGTGCAGGTCGTGGGGTAAGTGTCTTTTTTTTTAAAAAAAAAAAAAAAGATAAATCGCTGAGGGCTGTCAGCAAAGTGGGCACAAGCAAACCTCCAGCTTTTCCAGAATGGAATTATTTTCAAGTGGGGGTCAGTACCAGTCATCAAAGGAACAGTCATAAACCTGCTTGGATCATAGATTGAAAACATTACTGACCCTATGAACACTTTAAAGCAGGATGCTCTCATAATGCTATTTTACTGTGTTCATCCCTGAATCAAGACCAAAAGAACTTCTACTGACCTAAAAGGGAAGAAGTGCATCTTTCCTATTTTTGATAAGAAGCAATTTTTGAACCTTGAACTGAAGGAGGAGACAGTTTGGGAAAGGGTTTGGGTAGCAGTGCTGAAAGCTGAGAAAGGAGTTGGATGTCTCGCAGTAAAAGCCTGGGAATTTCAGTTTAGCTGGAGAAGTGACAAATTTGTGAGAAGGAATTGATGCATTATTGCAAGGATTGTCTGCAAGGAACAGCCGGTTCTAAGCTTATCAGTACTTACTGATTGGGACTACATGAAAGTTGTGTATGTTTCTTATTGCTACAGAAACTCGGGTTTGAGGGTCTTTGGCAGAATGTCTTGAACGCTCGTCTTCAGAAAACAAGGAAACATCTGTCAGACCGTCAGCATCATACAGTGAGCTTGGCTTTTTTATTATTCTTGTATTAGTTTTTCTCGATCTGTCCTATTGGCTTCCACCTTCACCTACGAAATACTTTTCTATTAAATCAGTGGCTTTGTTCCCAAAGAAATCTTCTGTGTCTTAGATATGTTATTTTAGTTTTCTGTTTTCCTTTGTTTATGGTGACTTTGTCTTTTAATAGAAGAATTACTAGCAGGTTACAAAACAAGTTTGGAATATGAAGCACTGTAGGAGGCATCCATCGCAGCATGCAGTGTTAGTAGGACATGAAATAATTTCTTTCTTTGCATTCTATGTGATTTCCTGTATCTGTTGTTTTGTTTCAGGTGTTGCAGAATTTCTGGAACCGTTGGAAGTCCAGTTTGGAAGAGAAGGAGGAAGAACAGCAGCAGGCCTTAACATCAGTGGCTCATGCCCATTATAGGTATGCAGAGGAATACGAGTGTAGAATAAATTTGTACAAATGTGGGATCTGCAGGCCTTGGAATCTCTTCTAAAATCTGGTAGTACTTTTGAGGGCATGACCATTCTGATGCCAGTTGCTTTTGTGTTTTCTATGAGTAATAGGTGATTTACACCTCTTGCTTCTCTGTGAATTGTGTGAGGGAGTTTAAGCCTGCCTCTGAGACTTGTTTAGCTTTCAGAGCTGGATGTTGTACAGGTAAGATCAGTGGGCTGCATTGTGAGCATGGACAGAGCTCAGAACGCTTGCTGCTGCTTAACTTCACAGAGGAGCAGGGGCAGTTGATGGCTCACGTGTGCTACCTGTGCTGCTAGGGGTACTCTAAGGGTGAAGGTAAGGCTTCTTGTTAGAAGGTAAATTTATTTAGTCCTAGGAATAAGTCAACATTAACAATGCAGCTAGAAGGCTTTTAAATTTGACCTGTGGAGTTTAGTGTGGAGTACATTTGTTATGACAAAGTTGCTTCTTATGCTTCCTCTGTCTGTTGATTATTCATGCTGCTTTCATTTGGTTCCAAAATTGTGTGTGTGTAAATAAAAGAAATTATTGTAACTTAAGTTATAGGTGGATTGATCTTTTGATGTCCATAAAATCAATCTGTTTTCTGGAGGAGTTCTTTCCTATGCTAACATTCTCCCTTTTTGCTTGCAGGAGAGTGTTGATGAGCCAGGTATTTGATATGTGGTTGGTGAAGGCGAGCAAGCAGCGAGAATACCAAATGGGAGAGAAAAGGGTAAATTTAACTCTTCTACGTGGCCTTGCTGGGAAATAGAGGAGGCGATTTCTTTCTCACTGTGAACATCAGTGAGGATGAGATGGACTTGGGTGCTGTAAGTTCCTTCTCCCTGGTGGGAGATCAAGTCAGGGGAAACGAATTACAACCAATATTTATTAATCACCTTTTTTAAGTTAAGCTGTTTATTAATAATCGAATCAAGCTATTGTTTTTAGAGGATAACTGCTCATGCAGTTAATTCCTTTATTCCCTCACCCAGTAAATATGCATATGCTCTCTCTCTCTTGCTCTGTTTTATAGTTACCTGGTTGAAACAGTAAGAGTAAAAAAAAGCCAACTCCGACCTGTTTAACAAGTGCAGGGTTATACTGGCAAACTAGTTGCTTCTTGGTAGGTGTCCAGAAAGTCCCTTAGAAGCCTTCGCTTCCTGTATAAGCCTGTAGTCTCTGTGTACAGCAGCCATTGCTGACTTTCATATGTCTGTGCTGCACAGGTTATAGTTGATGGTAGTGTATGCAGGTGGCATTGTGCAGATATGGCCAACTCCTGGTGTTCTGAGATTATCAATTCTTAAAAATTCAACAGAGCTGCTTTCTGGAACTTATCAGTTCTTGGGAGTCTTTCACATGCTACTTATCAGCTTGTATTTTTCCTCTCTTTGGACTACTGTTTTCTGATAACAATTTCTTCATCTGCGTGCACATAGATGCCTGTAGAACAGGTTGACATAAACTCTCAGCAAACGGGCTTTGACACGTGTTCATTGCTGTTCAATGTGAGGAGAGGAAAAAGAACACTGGGCAGTTTTGTGCATGTCATCTCTAAGGAATTGCCTTCTGTTGTTTGTAACTTGCCTGTATCATGAATCTGTTGCCACCTTCTTTCCATTTTAGGCTGTGCTTCATTTTGAAAGGCAGCTGTTGCATTCCTTCTGGTGCCTCTGGCACAGAAGAACAGCCGCACGTTTGGAGGAGCAGAAGGGCTTGGTTTGTGCAAGAAATCACTACAGTAACCTACTGCTGCTGAAGGCTTTCTCTGTGTGGAAACGAAATGCTCAACAGAGAAAAACAGAGTAAGTTATTTTAAAAGAGAGAATTATTTGGATTGGCTGGGCAGTTGCCTAGTTTTGACAAAACAGCATTTAATCCACAAAGATTCTGATTCCTTACTTATGCTCTAGAATCTGCTGGTTTGTCTTTCAGTAAATGACTTACCGAAGATGGCAAGTGTGGGCTCACATCTGTGCTAGAGTGTTCAGTAACATGGACTGCATTGTAGGAGAGGTAATTAAATTGTTTTTCTTACAGGAAGCTCAAGGAACTGCAAGCCTTAAGATTTCACTGTTCAAAGTGTCTGCAGCAGACTTGGAACAAGTGGAGGGAGGTGAGAGAGGCAGCAGATGGGTAAGAGCTTTAATTGCTTTTGTTACATTCAGATTGCTTGTACCCATGTGGCTAGAAATTACATAGTTTATTTTAAACACTGGTCACTCCTAAGCTATTCTCTCTTCCCAGGTGGATAAAACTAGCTTGGTGTAGGCAGAACGGGAATGGTGTAGGGAGGAGAGGGAGTTGAAGTTCTTGTTCACTTGTTTAGGTGTAGTTTATAGGTATAGACCATAGTTTAGAGGAATGTAACCAGAGTTAGTATGATGAAGCTGTCCCCAGCCAGTGCCGTGTACGTATGTCCTTCTCAAAACTTGACTGATGTCAGAAGTTGGCAGCAAGGCTGTGGCATATGGTCTGTAGCTGCGTACAGGTCATAGCAGGCCCTGCCAGATGGAATTTCCCTTTGCTGGCCCTGTCCTTGCCGTGATGGGATGTACCGAACGTACCTTGCAACATGTCTTGAGAGTTAGTGAGAAATTCAAGAGCTAGCGCTAGTCTGTTAGTCCTGGTTAGCATGAGTGAATTGCCTCAGTCTTCGAGACGATTCCTAAAAAGGGCAGATAGAAACAGCCTCACCTAGACCTTCTGGAGGAATAGCAGAGCACGGTACCAGTGAGAGAGAACCTGTTATAGCAAGATGCAGGATTGACGTTTCCCCACAGAGTAGGATAATGCTTTTCCCTCCACTTGCTGCTGGTGCCTGTTTTTCCCCCACCCATGTAGATATCTTATTTGATTTTGTTTCCCCCCACTTCCTTATAGTATGTGGGGCATCAACGTGAGAAATGGAGGAAGTTGGTGCTAGCAGACATGCACTATCGTCAGATGTTGCTGGGCAAGACCTTGGCAGCCTGGAAGGTAGGAGGGAATGTCCTTTCCTTTGTGGGGTTCATCTGTGTGTGCTGAAGTGTTGTGAGAGTAAAGAGCTGCCATGCTCTCTCACTCCAGGTGCTCGCACACCAAATGTGCAAGGGGGCAGGGAGGTTGTTGTCAATACAAGCTCTAGCATTGCTCTTTGGAGCAAAAGAACCAGTGCAATCTTGTGGCTTCAGTGGAAAGTAGCAATAGCTAGCATTAACTAGCATGTAATGACTGATCTTCTTGGGAAGACAGCCTCAGTTTCAGTGGCTGTAATGTCATTATTTTTCTCTCCTGCCGCTGCTGCTCTACTAAGCTGCTGGTAAGAGTTTCTAGATGTCTTCTCAGAGGTGTTGGCAGTTGAGGGAAATTTTACCTCTCACTGCTTTTCTTGCAGAGTTACCAACATAACATACAGTGCATTCTATACCATGTAGCTGAAAAGGAGGAACAGCGCACCAGACTGCTGCTGCGGTAAGCCTGTGTTTGCTTGTGCAGCTGAGAGAGAAGTGACTGCACTGCTGCCAAATTACTCTTTTTCTTTCACTGCCACCATCATTCTTGGTGCTTTTTTTTTGGGGGGGGGGGGTTATTTTTATTTTTTATATCTTTTGTCTTCAGGCAGCTTCTGCATGTATGGAGAGAAAATGCCCTTGCGCTCATACGTGAAGCTGAGGCAACGTCTCGGGCAGATGAGCACTACAGGAGAGCAATCCTGTCGAAGGTAGGATCTGACTAGCAGGGTCAGGTAATGCAATGAGAAGGACAAAATACTTCATTTAGGAGCCACTACTAAGGAAGGTCTAAAAAGTGGGAGTTCTGTATTTTTTTACACACATCTCTGAGTTTTTCCTCTTCCTTTACTTCTCCCCATTTCCTAGAAGGAAGGTAAAAACAGCGGTGTGATACAGCAAAGTAACATTACCTGGGGATGTGGGCAGATGGAGGGACAGAAAACAAGAATGCCATGAAAAATGCCCAGGGCATCCTCTGAAATACTGCTGTTTAATTTGTAGAAATTTGCGCTGTCTTGCTGAACCTCATGTGACAGAAGAGATGGGAACGGTTATGGTGCAAACTGTGTCCAATGTCAGTCTGTACTGACTCTTGTTTGTGTTACATCTGTAGGTGTTGCTACAGTGGAAATGCGCTGCCTCGCAGCAAGAGTATTGCCGTCAGCAGAAGAGGACAGCTGTGATGGAGGCCAGAAAACATTTGAATATAGGTGAGCTGATGGAAGTATTAAACCCTCAAAAGACTTAGTTATCTGTTTCTGATCCTTAGAAAGACATGGCTTATTAGGGCAGCCGTTTGTGCCGTCTGCATGGATGAAATGCTCAGATGGTCTATTGAGCCTACAGCAGTCGGAGGTCCTATAGAATGGGGAATGACTTGGGACTCCAGTGATCTGCTGAAGGCTTCTTATCTGACTTTCACTTCTCCATTGGTTCCTTTTGTGTTTAAGAGATGGTAACACTTCTTTTCTCAAAAACAATTTCCATTCCTAATTTTGAGAAGCTCAAACATCTGTGTTCTGAGTGCAGTGCAAGTAATCTCATCAATTACTGCTTCAGTCTTTCTCTAGTGATTAATACAGAAGGGCCTTCAAGCTCTGCAAACATTTTCACGGTAGCAGCCACGTTCTCTACACAAGGACTCTGAAGCACAAAGAGGTAGAATAATTTCCTGAAGATTATAAAGACTGTTGATGGCAGCAGGGAAGACTTGCCATTCACACCTCACTGTGCGTCAACTGAAGTGTTTCACATTACTTTCTGGTGCTAAGTACTGCCAGTGCTGACCATTGTCAGTGTCTGGAGTTGCTAAAACAGTCTGGAAGAGTAGATGATCACTTGATAGTCTCTGGGATGAAGTTTCCTTTTGGCACATTAGTTAATTCATCTGCTCCTACCAGTGCGTTTACAGAGCCTGTTTCTTCACTGGAAGAAGTTAACTAGGGAGTCTCTGATGCTGAAGGCACAGCAGCACAAGGCAGTACGGCACCACCAGCAGCACCTGCTCCAGAAGTACCTGGTGAAATGGAAGGAATATCATCAGCAATGCCTCGGAAAAGTGGTGAGAGGGATCAGCAGCCTCCCCAAACAGTGACTCAGGGTGGGAAGTTGTGGATGTGGAAGTGCAGGCTTCCCTGGTGAAGGGAATGGTAATCTTGGCTGAGAGCCTTGTGCAGCAAGGAGCAGGAACATGCCTGTGTCATGCCCAGAGAAGGTTTGGTAGAATAGACTTGATGAGAGATGACAAGCTGGGCTTGCCACGTGTGGTGTCATTTACTGTAAATGAAATCCTTGCTGGGCTCAAATATTTGCAGATGAGGTTTCACCATAGGGCACTTCCATATTGAGGGTGGCCTCAGTGGGACAAAAGGCAGGTGCTGAAGGCCATGTGGTGCCTGTTCTGCTCTAGTATCATTTGGCTTAGATAAGTGGAGCTTGTCTGTGAGTGACTCACCTGGTTGCCTTACAGCTGCTACGAAGACAGGGAGATCAGCTAATGAGTCATAGACTTTGCTCTGCTTCCTTCCGTTTCTGGAAGACACGGGTAAGGAATTGTCCCCTGGGTAGGTGTCCAGCTCCGTGCTGATCCTTATGCCTTCTTCCTATTCCATTTACATGAGGACTGCAAAAATGAATGTAAAAGTTTGTTGGATTTCTGGTTTCAGTAGCACAAGAGAAACCTTCCAATGTACTGGGTGAACTGAGTCAGTGTTTCTGCTGTGGCCCCACCAGCCCTTCTTGTCTGGTTGATGCTCTGACTAGCATTTCTGGTGTGGGATGTGTAAATTACTAAACTAGTTACTGTGCATTTTTTTTCCCCGCTAGCTGTTGCAGCAGCAACGGGAAAAGCAGAAGACAGTGCAAGGGTTGTGGCACTGGTCCCTTTCATTGCAGAGAAAGGTAAGGGGACTTGGGAGTCAGGGCAGACAAATGAATTTGCAGACATGCAGGTTAATGCAGATTGGACTGCAGTCAGCAGGGTGCACACTGAATATCTGTTTTCTTTTATCTTTAGTTGCTTTATGTTATTTTAGGATGCTGGAAAACTGTCCCTATATCCTCTTATCCGATTAAAAAATTTGCACTTATTTTTCCCCATTCAGCCTCAGCTGACTTAAATCCCTGTCCCTTTGTCCTTGCGGCAGTGTCCTGCTGTTGCTGTGTCTGCCCGTTACTGCCCAGTGGAGGGGAAGGTGTTTCTGTCTGCAGGGGGAGTTTCTGGCCCGGAACCTCTCTGTAACACTTGCAGCTCTCTGTTCCTGTTGCAGGTATTTGATGCTTGGCTCAGACTTGCCAAGGCACGCACTGCATGCACTAGGAGTTTAACGCCAGCACCTCAGACAGAAGAAGGCACCTGGAGGTGTCTGTCTCCGATGGACAGCACCACTCACTCCTATCCACCAGTCCCGTCTGCGCCACCGTGGACACATGGTGTGCACTGTGCTCAACAGGACTCTCTGGAGAAGAAGTTGCGACCACGTTTGCAGCCACGTTTGCTGTCACCTGAAGACTTTGTGGGAAGACGAAGTTGCCAGACTGCAGGTAGGTCCTCAGATCTGAACTGCAGCAGTTGCATGTCCTCCAGCGCATGCAGGACTGCAAGTCAGCTCCACAGCATATAAAGGAGACAAAGAGATCTGGCGTGCCTGCATGAGGAGGGGAAGGGAATCCATTGAGCCTTTTTGAGATGGAGATGTAGTTTGGTTCACTCTGCCAAATCAGAGGGCTAACATTGTTCCAGGCGTTGAAGGATGGGAACCTCCGGTGTGGGTGTGCTCAGGTGTGGGGCCTTTCATGTACATGAGGCTGAATGTACAGAACTCGTTTCAGGAGGGAAGAATTTACCCAGTACAGTTCTCTGCATTGCCCCTGTACTTAGTGTGGCTGTAAAGGGGATGGTGGTGAAGCGCCTCTTACTGTGGTGATTTGGAGGACAGGGCATGAAATTTGCATTCCATGGTACCAGACTTACTACTAGAGTAGATGTGAAACACTGAATCATGACTAGGCCAAAACAGCACGAAAAAAAACCAGTATGAAACCATTTGCTAGAGCATTACCTTGTTTTGTATGTTTAAACTGAGTCCTGAAAGCCTGTAATACTGTCAGGCCTCCTGCCCTCTCACTGTACCTCATCTTTTAAGTCCATGTCACAGGGTGATAAAACATGTGCAAAGGACTTGAGAGGGTTGCCTCTCTACTAACTTGGCTTTCCCTGATAAAAAGAAACAGCGTAATTGTGCTCTAAGCTCCATTGCTTGTGCCTTCCATTCAGCTGAAAGGGAAGAAAAGGAGCACAATTCCAGAGCAGAAGCAGTGTTTCAGAGAAGGCTGGAAGCGGAACTCGGACACATCCAGCAGCAGATGCAGTACTACTTCAGCAGGAAACAAGAACTTAAGTATGTTGCAGAACCCCTTTAGCCAGCCTTTTGACATGCTGTCAACTCCATAGTGCATTTTTGTGTGTAGCTACTCTGAAAATAACCCATCTGTTCCCAGCAGAATTGTGAGTGAAACAGAAAAGGTCGAGGCGTTTTTAGTTCCTCCTTTTCAGAGTTCACTCCAGGTGGGAGAGAGTACATGCACAACTTTTGTAGCCTG
Source organism: Clamator glandarius (assembly GCA_033459285.1). Taxonomy (NCBI): domain Eukaryota; kingdom Metazoa; phylum Chordata; class Aves; order Cuculiformes; family Cuculidae; genus Clamator; species Clamator glandarius. The sequence continues at coordinate 2,217,496 of JAUNZM010000184.1, read as the reverse complement.
CAAGCGGCTTAATTACACCTTTGGCAGCTATTGGAGAGAGCAGGACAAAAATATCATAATATAATGTGAAAGCAGCACAAATGAGCCTGGCAGAGCAGCTGAAATAAAGCTTTCAGCTCTTTTATTGTGAGGAGTGAAGACTTCTTAGCTTTTTCAATTGTCCATTAAAAATGTGTGGCTGGGGTCTGACAGCTTCTCTGCTTGAACAAGATGTTTACAAAAAGCTTAAAAGAAAATGGAGCTTGGGATTCAACTGTTGGGAAAGGAAGAAGTGGGGAATGGAGGCAAGAGCTTTCAGATGGATTTCTGCTTCCTAGCAAGCCTCCTCTTTCCAGTTTGCTTTTGTTTTCTTTTTTTGACAAAAACATTGGCTCTTATTGCAAGTATTGATTGCAAGTCTGAGTTGGCTTTGACTGCTGAGCTCCTAAGACAAGAATCCTTCTCACCATTTTATCAGGTTCAGTCAGCAGCAGGTACAGATTCTGCAGAAGTGGCTAGAAACGAGCGTGCAACCCAAGGACAAAGATGAGGCACGAGAAGTTTGGGCAGAATTGGATCAGGTGCGTAAAGCCAAGGACACCGCTTACCACGATGCTGTGCCCTTGGCCTAAAGGCTGGTGGTCGCTGTAAGGAATCGTAATTAAAGTGCCAAGAGGAGGAAAGTGTATCAGAAGTGGGCTGGGGAGAGAGCACGCTTCTCTGGAGAGGCATCTCCCTGTATGTTCAGAAATGCAACTCCAGCTCCAAGAGCCGTTTCTACAGCAGTTTCTGAGCTGCAGTCAGGCAGCCTCACATGTCCTTCTGTGATTTCTCAGGGCAGTGTAGCTACAGCACAGTGACAGCTCCTGCACTGGTCAGTCCCCTGGTTCACACAGCCGGGCACGACAGCTGTGCCGTCACTTCCAGAGCTGGCCCATGCTAGGCTGCTCCTGTCACCATCCTGTCACTGGTTCTTAGTCTGTAATGGTTCCCAAGACAACATAAAGGCTGCTACAGCTCAGTCACCTCTTCCTGTCAAAAGACAAGATGCTCTCTTGCTGTACAAACAGCTTACGCAATTCTCTTTAACTTTCAGTTGCAGGTGAGGATCAAGGCCCTCACCAAAGCACAGCCGCAAGACAGACATCGTGTGCAGAACCTGCTTGCCCGCCTGCGTGAGATCCAGAGTGCTCTGGATACGTGATGCATCCAAACCCACTGTCTGGCTCACAGGCAGGACATTTTGCCCCATTCACAGCAGAAGAGGACAGAAACAATGTGTGCATTCTCTTAGTCTATGTAGAGCATTTTTGTTTTAGAAATTAACTATTTTTGCTCGATTTATTCTGTCACTACAGCTGGTTAAACCAGGAACTCTGCATACCTCACACTGCACTCACAATACCTAGTTTAGGTTACCCTGACATTTCAGAAATATCAGCAACACTGATAAGACTCTTTATTTCAAAACATTTGCAGTTAAATGAATTAATGTCAGTAAGTCATACACTTTGATGTACAAAAATACCGTGCTACTGATACAGTTGAAGAATTAAATGGATTCTCCATGCAGGAGAAATTCACAGCATTATCAGTACCTTCTAGGAACTTTGCTTTCACTTCCAGGGTGCCTTGCTGACTTCTCCATAACAAGTCATGTTTGTTAAGCTGCCAGCTCTGCACAGTATTAAGACCATCACAAAACCAGCCACTTGCACCCTAATCCTCTCCTCCTCCTTAGACTTCTAATAAAGCAAACCCCAGGTAACCCATTGCTCAGCCAACAGCCACCTTCAGATCCTGTGTGTGATGATGGGAGCAGGTAGAAATTAAAGCTCAAAGTTGCTCTGGCTGTGCCTGGATGGCACAGGCCTCCGTAGGAAAGGGGCAGAGGATTCGCTTGTCTTGTCTCTCAGCCACTGGAACAGACTTGCCTTCTCCCGCTAACACGACTGGCCCTCTGGCTAACGGGTACAGCCTTATCCTCTCGGGGCTGTCTTTTCTCCCTCTCAGTGGTCTAAAGTGCCTGTTTCTACAATCAGTACCTGACAATCTGCTGCTGCAAGAGCGAGCGTGCCAACACCAAGAAATTTTAACATGATAGTTGGCTAAGAGCCACTTCAAGCTTTCAGGGAAAGGGAGGAAACACTGACTCGTGGAGCCAAACAAATGTGCTCCTGCTTGTCACCCACACAGCCACCCATCTCCTATGTCACGTAGAGGCAGTCCATCATCCTCTCTTTGCCGATGACAAGCTAAGCATACAGGACTTGGCAAACTGGATGTGTACAACAAAATCATAGTCCATTTTCTGCAGTGCATACAAAGAATTGAGTTTTTCTTTAGGAAATCAGAGCTGGCCAAAGCCCCCCATGTCCCCTGATATAGCAGAAAAAACACCCAAGGCTCAAGCAAGGAAGATGAGAGATCTTTCAGAGAAGAAAGGCAGGTTTCATGAGCATGTCCACTCCAGCAGGGTCTCTGGACAGCACAGCCCGGTCTAAATGTCTGTGTGCCTGGGCTTGGAACAGTTCATTCTCTAGACACAATGGATGCACTGCTCTCAAACTCTGTCCCTTCGCTTCACTTGGCAGCAGTTCTGCCAGGGCCAGGCAGCGCCACACTCCACAGACCCAAGGTGTTGAATTTTAACTCTCCTTGATATGAAGTTACAGAGGCTCTGAATTTCTGCCGTAGGATGAGGCTTCAGCATAGAGCTATCAGCCCCCAGTGCATTCGTAGCGTGAAATTTGAGAGCAGAAGTCAGAGCAGCTGCGGCAGGGGGGGCTGTATTTTGGATGAGATGAAGTTGTTGCCAGTTTATTCTGGGAGGGTCAGGCTAGCACCTGGGAGGAAACCTGGGATTGTTTCAACGATCCCTAATGTTCTCAATACACAGTCAGCGCATGGGACATTTCACTCTGTGCAATGAAAATTGGTCCTGAAGTATCTGAAACTGCTCTGTGAATAGAGGAATTAATTCTTCAAGGACTTGGTGAGAAAGCAACACTGGAAATACAGAGCAGAAAGTAAAAACATTTTGGCTGCTGTCTTATTGCATCACACAAGAAAAACACCCCTGTGTCTTTTGACCCCTTAATCTAAGAGGTGAAGTGTGTCTCTCAAACAAACCGACTCTTTAAGGCCTGGAATAGCAAAATAAAGCTATGGATTACAAACGGGACAGTGTTTGCTCTGCTATTTTTTTAGAAACAAACTCTCAAGGGATGCAGACACAGCATTCAGGTTCAAAACAGAGCACAAAGTCCATCTTTAAAGGGACCACATCAGGTAGAAGAACTGAAGTTGTCTGACAGTAGGAAACACGGGTGACTGTACTTTATTGTCAGGACGCTGCCTGTTGTACATGGTGGTTGGTTTGGGCTCTACCTACTCGTACGCTGCCTTCACGCAAGAGCTGCAAGGGAGTGTCTGAGAGTAAAATAAACACGAGACCATACTCTTCACTTGAGGTCTGAAAGCCAGACAGTATAGAGAAAAGGTAGAAGGTTTGACTGGCACTATCAGTGCCCTTTAAACACAGCTCATCTCCACCCCTGCCCTTGCGCACTGCACCGGCACAGCTGAGGAAGGCTCAGAATGGACTTGGGGGCTCCAGAACAGCTCCTGTAGCACAGCGAAGGGAGAACATGAAAGACCACAGGTGCAGGGTGGAACAGAAACCTCTGCTGTCAGCATCTTCAAAGGCAGCTGGACCAGATACAGACGTGGCCATTCAAAATCCTCTTTCTGCATTCAGCAGCAGGTAAATACAGACCAAATGCTCACAAGTTTAACGTAGCAATGACATCTGCTGTGCTCCTCACTCAGATCCTGCTGAGTGACACACTTGTTAAATGGAACACTGTGTGATGAGTCCCTTTGTATAGAAACGCTTCTTGCTGACCATTCTATAGAGAGCCCAGTGCTTCCCCAAAGCGAATTTTCTGTCCAGCCTTGAGGTGGAATTTGAAGTCCTTGGGTGCCTCAAAGATCAGTACAATCGTAGAGCCCAAGTTAAATTCCCCTAAATGTTCTCCCTTCCTCATGGGTATTCCCTCCTTGTTGTTGTTGGATATGAAGCTGAAGTCGTTGTAGGAACCTTTTGAGTAGCGTGGACTGTTGGTATGCAAGTCCTGCACAGAGAAGAAGAAACTGTTACTCGAGGATGTCAGCCCTCTGCGCTGATCAGCACAGCTGCAGCCTGCAGAGAGCTGAGCATTTGTGATGCAGGAGCAAACTCACAATTTGGAAGTGCAAGAGGAATTTTAAACCAAAACCAGTCTGTACTGTAGGCAACTCCCTTAAATCAGACTAACAACACATAAAACCAGCATGGAACATCCACGGTGTGAATCACCATTTTTTCAGGGAAGTAAGATTTTTAATTTTTTTTTTGTAGCTTTCTTTTATTGTACTTTAGCAGCCTCAGCCATCAAACCCAGAAACCTGCCCACTGCTCTCTTGCTCACCTGGTCAAAGTAGATGCGAATGGAGCCCACATTTGTTGCTCCTACGGCCGTTAAAGAGAAAAAGCCATGTTTCCAGTCACCTGTAAGGACAACCCGTTCATTGTGGCAGAACAGCTCCTTGATCCAGCGAGCGACTCCAGGATTCACAGACATCAGAGACCCTGCAACAGTGGGAAAACACTCAAGCCAAGCTGCCTGATACGACAGCATCTCAGTGAAACTTCTTTGTTTCAATCCAGGCTTAACTTCTATCTGGGACTTAACAGATCTCTCAGACCTTGTGGCAGCTCATTCTTTCCCCTTCACAGTGTTTAAAACCAAACACAAGGACTTAGTTTTTTCTAGACAGGAAGACGTAAACCACATTTGTTATCTGCTGAAGTACAGTATGATCTGCAGAGAGGACAAAAGGCATCCAATCCCAGCTCCAGCAGTACATCTGTTCAGTTGTACTTTCTTAGCCAAACCCAGGAAAGAAGGCCATAGTTTAGGCTACTGTTCACTCTGACCTGCAGAATGATCTGCATTTGAGGTGCAAACTGAACAACTTGTGTTTGAGAATGTCAGGTCAGCATCAATCAGCTGTAAATAGCCCGAGTACAATATTACTGTTTGCACCATTTCTATGTGCTTTGTTCTTGTAAACAATACTACCATGATATTCATTACCATTTGTCACAAATTGCTTTCCTCCAATTACCTATCAGGTTGTGCAGCTGCTCCACTGGCACATCTCATTCAGCAGCGGCCCATCCCAATACTTCCCTCCACAGCTGCTCTGCATTCATTTCCTAGGAACCTACCTGGGAAATGCCGTCGGTGCGACACTCTCCAGTCGGTGGGGGAGTGGAAGCAGTGATAGTCCCCTGGTGCAAGGTAGATCACACAGTGATAGAGCTCATTCCCCTCCTTTGTGACCAGTTGTTGCTGGAAAGAGTTACTGGGAGGGGCTGCAAAGAAACCAGGGAAAGGAAGGTTAAAGATATTCACCCAGTCACCTGCCATGGCTAAGCAGCCTACACAGAACCAGTAGCAATAACAGAGGATTAAATATGGCCCACATATATCATTGAGGCTACAAACACATTCACTTTGGCCAGGAATCCAGTATTTCAAAGCATTCTTTTCTCTTTACAACAAAATTAGATCCGTATTGTTAGAATAATTTTGGACATTCCTTAATTTTGGAGTTTCCCCCTCCCTGAAGAGAACAGCAGAAACTGAGATCCAGTGAGACTGAATTTTTCTTAAAGCTCTCAAGAACAGGATTTTTCTCAAAGTGACCATTTTAGGAACAGAATTTGTGAAGATGCATTCACTGCATTTGTGCTCGTACTGAAACCAACCCTATTGTTGGCAGAACTTGATCTCTACAGTCCCTGTGCCAATTTAGCATCACGTGTGGCTTTTGTCTAAAACTGAGGCCTTTGGCACAGTGCTCGAAGAGCAGTGGAGCGACCACAGCACCAGCATTTGCAGTGCTCACGTGTTCCGGAGCAGCTCACACCATTCCTGCCGTTTAGGCACAGGGGCACCACTCAGCCTGACAGCAGGAGTGCTGCAGCCTGGTGCTCGATCTTGGGAGTGGATTGTAATTGTCAATAGACCCACATAAAAAGAACCAAGCAGTTAAATTCAGCTGATCAGAATGAGCCAGGCGAGACAGTATAAAGCTGCTGGTGAGAAAGTGAGGCACTACAACAGTGACAAGTTTGTCCCCAAATAAAACAAAACCCAGACCTGCTTTTGTTCCTGACAATGCGAAAGGGAAGGAAAGTAAAAAAAGAAGACATCTCTCATCTCTCTTTCTGAGAACATAGAAAGTGCAGAGTTGAACAAAGGCAGAACTGACACAGGACTCACCCTGGCTAAAACGCAGCTCCTCTGGGCAGATGCGCGGTCCCAGGAAAGCCTCGAGAGAGTAAGTAACCCCTTTTACTTGCTCCACCTCACAGTTTTTGACCTGTCCAAAATTAAGGATCTTTCCATCAGAGGGACTGATCTACAGTGGAGAGAAAAAGAAACAAAGCACATTAGGAATTCCCTCAATCCTCGTAAAGCAGAGACGTTCCTTGGGGGGTGGGGAAGCTGGCAGCATAGCACAAAGCCTTTGGTTCCTTTTACTCACCACACTGTGCAGACAGCAGACCGGCCGTGCTTGTGGTTTCAGCTTCCTGCGGAAGAACTCGCTGAGGTTTCTGTAGTGATGCAGATCTTCCACGGCAGCCTCCTCCATGTTCACTCCAAACGTCCAGATGTACAGGCTGTAAACAGGCTTCCGGAGCCATGTGGGCAGCTCCACCTGGTTCAGGCGGCCCCAGGCTCGCGAAAGCAGTCGAGTTGGTACCGATTTGTACAGAGCAACCTAAAGAAAGAGGAATTGCACCGCATCACTCGGTTCTCACTACCAGTGGCTTTCTCTTACTTCTCCCCTCAGAACAGAAAGGGTCAAGTATTCCTGCTACCCACTCCCTTGGATTCAGGGGGTTACGCCATACACAAAGGAGCCTTTAAGTCAGCAAAAAAACAAAAAGTGTCCATTCCTTCCACTCTGATGAGAGCAGATGAGGGACAGGATGAAGCTTACTGCCCCCTTATACTGAAGCCAGAAAGTCCCCTCCCCTGCAGGCTGAGGCTCCACAGTGGAGTTTCAGGGAACAGCCTAGTGCAAGGCTTACAGACACTTCATATCTCCCAGTGGAACGCACAGCATAAAAGTTTAACATTACTAAACAAAAACTGACTGAAAAATAATTTCTCAGCATTTCATGATGTACTTCTCAGGCGCATCTACTAACAAGGGTGTTTTCTAGATCCTAGTGTCACGATAATCTCGTGATTGTACAAGACACGCACACCACAGTGGATGCGGCTACACCGGCATATGCTTATGCCAGCCCTACTCCTTCTCTCACAATGGAAGCTGCTCATTGCAGGAGTATAAAGTGCCTTTATTGCTGTAGAAATGACCCTTTGGATGTACCCCAAAACCTAAGCTTTAGCATCAAGAGCAACAAACGACCAGTGCCGGAAAGAGGCGCTTGCTGCTGATGTATCTGAGGAGATGACCGCATCTTCCTGTTGGTCATCCCATCGGGCGACTCCTCTGGGGTTTGTGGTGCTCAGTGTCAGCCAAAGAGCTCACATGACCATGGCGTAATGGAAGAGGATGTGGGAGTGCATGGAGCAAGGTAACCGAGCCCTCTGAAACAACTTCAGCAGCTGGAGGAGTTGTCTGCTGAATCTGGAACAGAGTTTTTCAACAGGCCAGTTCAGCTATATTTAACTCCCATCTAAAGGCTTTTTTCTCTTTTTCTTAGTGAGAGTCATCATTTACTGTCAATATGAATTACATCCTTTATATTGAAGTCTTGCAAAATGCAGCCATAAATGCAAACAGAAGCACACGCTGGCCAAGAGCCTGTCTGTTGTATCAAACGCAGCAAAGGAAGATCCTACTGGCACATCACCATCCTGCATTGCATTAAAATACAGTGACATTTCAGAAAGAAAGAGAACACCAACCTAATCTTACTTCAGATAAACCCTTCTAAATCAACAGTACCGTAGGTCATATAAGCAAGTACTGAAGAAAAAACCTTTTGCAATTTCATTTGGCAAGCCTTATGCAGTGCTATTTCTAAAATCAACTTTGCTCGTTTTTCCACAACCACTGAGCATATGCAGATCCAACTGTAAAATCACAGAACTGCCAACAGCTTTTCCTGGTAGCCCCATTCCTTCCAAAAAGCCCGGCTCTCAGGTCGATGGGATCAACCAGAACAGCTGTTCCACACAATGGCCCATGAAAGGGCAACTGCCTCGCAGTTTTCAATCGAAATATTTGTGTGGTGGCTCCATTCTGAAACCCCAGGATCTCTGTGGAGAAGAGTTGCCTACAAGGCTTCCTACACCCTGCTCTCCACAGCGTCGGAGCAGAGATTTGCACATCATTTGGACAGGCTGGCATACGAATGCTGAGAGATCCTGAGGAACATCACCCTCCATGCAAAAAGCACAGAAAGCAAGAGACCTCATCAGCGTGACCAGGAAAGGGAACTGAGCAGCGGTCGGGTCTGCCTTGCCCCAGCCCCGGCACTTTGAGGGGACTGAAGTAATTCAAAAGCTTCTGTTGTTTTCCCTGGGCAGGCCTTTGACCGTGAAAGGACAAAGAAATTCTCTGCTACTGAAAACAAATTGCTTGACTGTAAAGCAATTGGTCAACACAACTAAGAACAGTAAAAACTAACAGGAAACAGGAATTGCATCTCTGCTTTCACAGCAGAGATCAGCAGCCTGTTCCATATTCAGGCTCTCTCCACCCAGCTGCTGACAGCTCCCGTCGAGATAAACCAGCTCACGGACATGAAGCGCAAGAGACACCTGCTCACACTTACCCTGCTCATAGGCCTCCATCCCACTCTGGTCAAGGGCTTAAGAGCACCAAAAGGCAGAAGGTAATAGAGAATGGTCAGAGGCCAAGAACGCAGTTTCAGAGCAGGCCTAGACATACAGCTTAGCCGGCCCAACCTTCGCCTCAGGGCCAGCTGAGGAAACTGCAACCTGGAAGATCATACACACAACAGGAGAGGGTCAGCCATCAGCCTCAGAACCACCAGCTTCCCATACCGGGGATGAGTTATTCCTGCACAGATTTAAGTAAACATTGACTCTGCAAGTCTTTACTCCTTTGTTTTGGTCAGCTCTTCCCCATCCCAAACCAGACCATTTTACCTCAAAAAAAAAAAAAAAAAAGAAAGAACCTCTGTCCAAAGCACGGTGTTCACTCTCACAGGTCCCATTTTATGAATGATGCCCTCAAAAATTAAAGGCAAGATCACTCGCAGGTGATGTTTGAAAACAAAGTCACAGCTGGTTCATCCACCTAACAACATGACATGATAGTTTACAGTGGCAATAACAGCACAAACAAAGGTTCTTCTTCCAAATATGAGAAGTCTCCACCCCCCTGAAAACAATTCTCGTGACAGCTGTTGGGCAGCCAAGGCAGCGAACAATGTTCTGACAGCCTGGGACCTGCAATGCTGGGACTCCAACAAAAACTGCGTGGAGGGGCAATATTGAGGGAAGAATGGATACTCTGATAAGAGAAATCCTTGGAATCTAAAATGCTTGAGGCCCCTTAAAGGCTTCCTGTGTTGAAGGTACCCTGACTAGATTGTGCCTCAGAGTCAGATTTGCACAGGGCTGTTGGTCATTCACTGACTTTGGGAAACACGTGCTTGGTAAAGGAAAAATAGGAGCCTCATTCCCAAGTTAGTTAACGCAATGTTAACATAACTGATTCCACAAGATGTCTTTCCAGGTCTTGAAACCTTCACTGGGAACCCTGGTTCTGAACAGAGAACATGGGGACAAAGGCGATCCTGCTAGTGCTTCAGGGTAACTTATCTCTGTGGCCCAGTAACCAACTCCTCTGCCTCATAACCTTCTCCACCTGTGATTTGTCTGTGATGAGGATGTCCTGGCTGAGCAGACTCATTCTGCACAAATGACATAGGCAAAAGTGGAACTTGTAGCCCTTAGAGAAGCTGCTCATCTCGTTAGCAGAGGACGCGAGGTGCCCCCAGCTCAGCCGCTTGCAGGAGGCCAGGATGAGAGACTCTTCAGCGCTCTGTTAACACTTGTACTCAAATACTGTGTGGGTCTTTCCAAGATAGAAAGGAGCTGGGAAATTAAAAGGAAGTTTTCTTGCCAACACTTCCTTTTCAAAACTTGCATCAGAATTGAAATATCATGCAGGCAGATATAACTGTCACCACTTTGAGATGTAAGATGGCAATTCTGGCCCAGAAGCTTTTTCTGCAGTGAACACAACTTCTTTCCCCCCAAGAGTTAATAAAAAACAGAGGAAGATCTGTGCAACCAAACCCCTGAGGAGCCGAAGTGCTGTCTCAGCAGAGGTAAAGCCGGCTTTCTCAGCGGTAGGCGGGACTGACTCGGCATGGCACTAGGAAGGACACTGCACGTTCTTCCTCCCACCCTCACCACCCACCAGCCTGAGGTCTGCTGAAGGCTGGGAGCCGGGTTGCTGGCATACCCACAGAGGTCCAGCTCCCCCTCCCGCTGCTCTCCCCCTCCTTCACTGCAGTCACTCACGGACCAATCCCCGCAGAGCTGCATCCTGGCAGCTCCAGCCAGAGCCCTTGGGCTTCTCCCTGCCTTGGCCTGGTTTCAGAGCAGTCTCTCCCACCAATTTTTCCATTCTCTCAGTGATGGAGAATAGAATAGGAAGGATTGAAAGCCTCCTCATTCCCCTGGTCACAGAACAGCATGCCCTTCTCTGCCAGTTCAGTGCATAAGGAGCTTTATAGTAATTAGGCCAAACAAAAGCTTCACAGATGGCTGTCGCCCCTTCTGCCCAGAAACCCTCCGGCCCTCCCTCCCTCCTTTCTCCCTTCAGTCACCATTCCTGCAAAGCAAAAATACCAAACAGTACCTGAAACGTGTTCTCCTATTTGGTGTCCCACCTGCAGAGCCAGAGGGGCCTGGACTCTCCAGCGGTGGGTGCTGGTTCCCGGCACAGCTGCTGCTGCCACCGTTCCCCGAACGCAGCCTCCGGACATGAATCCTAACTTTGTGGAGGTTGTAGCAAGAGGGTGGAGGGTTAGACAAAGCTTTATAGCATCTCACCATTTCCCTGCGTGCAGATCTGGTCCTTGCAGGGTGTTTGACTGACACATCGTCAGGGTGACGGCTGGTTGCAAGACTCAGTCTTTTTTCCTCTACCTCTCTTTCCTTTCCTTGCTCCGGCACAGGAGAGAGGACACGACGTCACAGTTCCTAATTCCCCGCTGGTTTGTCTCTGGATTCCCCCTCTGTTTCCCACTTGAATCTCTGCTACGAGGGTTGCGACTATTGCAAACAAACAGGCATTGTGTCATATTTCAACATCCCACAACAAAGCTGACTGCGCACGATAAAAACGAGCTGTCCGTATAAGCAGTCCTTGGTTCTCCCTAGTCAGGGTGGCCATTGAAGCGCAGCTCACCAGGAACCCCCACAGTCGCAGGCTGCCGGGTAGCGCCACACTCCCATCGGAGCAGCCAGCTGGCCTCGCACCACTAACCCGGAGGCAGTCGCATCCAGGCAGGGAGGAGGAGTGGATTGGGAGGAGGAGCAGATAGCTCCCAGCTTTGGTTCTGCAGTGCAGCAACTGCCACTAAGAGTTCTGGGCTGCTGGGCACCAAAAATCCCTTCCCGCCCTTAATGGCCAGCTTGGAAAAAAAAAATAGAAAGGAAAGGAAGGTCTTTGCATTTTGCAGCCCTTCCCAAACACCAGCATCCACGTCCTCAAGTCTCTTCCATCTCAAAAGACTGGCACAGGAAGCAGGTAAAGGCTATTCCTCTGCAAACACCCAGACACATCATGAAATAAGTCAGTTTTAGGTCCAGCTTGAGAATCGGGTACAAAAGAAGAGTTAACAGGGCTATCCTGTGACTCTCAGTACTGCCATTTTTACATCCAGCAGAACTAAACCACCAGACACCAATAAAGGAAGCTGACTTGGCTTTCGTTTGCTTTCTAAAGATGAAAAGCTGCAGTATTTCTGTTTGTGCATTCTAAATACATGGAGGGGAAACTTCCCTCTTTGACTCCGCAGACGACACCTCCCACAGATCTTCTGTGCCTCCTGTTGATTGGATTGGAATTGAAACTGCACCCTTGGTTCAGAGAGCCAGAAGCCAGTTAGCTGCACACCACCGGAGGCTGAACCAACCCCCACAAGCACTTCAAGGCCTAACTCTGCAGCAGCTGGTGACTTAAATTTTCTGTTCAAGTCTGAGTTCAAATAAACGTATTCCTCATTTGCAAAGCTCCCTGAACACCATGAAAGCCGTACACCTACTAGAGAAGATCAAAAAGAGCATTGGTGCTCCAAGGGACAGGGTTGTATTGCTGTAGGGACAAGGCAGGAGGAGTGGGAGGGCCAGCAGGAAGAGCTAGAATTAACTAGCTAATGGCATCCTGCTAATGGCATCCCCCTCAGGACTCAGAGGGAAAATATTCTAGCAAGAATCGTGTATTTTGACTGATGTTCAAATGCAAACATCACAGATATTCCCTAGAAACACCTCTGGAGGTGTTTCTGTTCAGGAAGAAAACTGCTACACAGGAAGTCCCAAGACCTTTGTGTAAGTTGTTGTTTAAGCTGAATTTTAACAACCGCAAATAAAAGCATCCAGTTGATCAAAAGAAGGCAAATTTAAAATCAACTGAGAACACTCAAAACATACTCCCTTACTCCCTGAGCCTGTGCCAACGTTTTTTGGTTTCCTATTTAAAATACCATTCAGTCACTGGCTGGCACAAGAAACTCCTACACAACAAAATTTATGAAGCCATCTGTACAGTAAAACGAGGAAAGCAGTTACCCAAAATCCCATCAAAATTCAAAGGAAAGCAAAGAGGAGGACAGGGGAGCGATTTCTCTTGATTTGCCAAAATTACCACCATTAAATACTACATTTTAAAGAAAAACAAGCTAAAGTAACGACACCATTCCAAAAGGTGCTTCATCAGCCCAAGATGAAAATCATTTTCACACTTCAGAAAACTTTGGAGAGAGAGAGTCCATTTGGCAGAGGTGCAGCCGGGCAGGAGCTGGCAGAGCACCCCAGCTTCAGGTGTCCCCTCGCACAGGGGGGCTCCCACAGGCCAGGCTGGCACCCTGCTCCCCGCTCTCCTCTCCTCCTCTGAGGGCCTTCCCACAGAAAGACAGCAGAGTAAACAGAAGCCGTATCTACACCATCTTCAGCGCTCTTCCCTGAAGGACAAGAAAGGCAAACTCATCAGCTCTTCCAGGAGAAATCCCTCAAAGCATTTTCAAGGAGTTATTGTATCCTGGACTGACAAGCCTGATTCCCTGAAAGCATGGGGCAGGTTAAACAGCATCCCTGAAAAAAAAAGACTAAGAAATCTACAGCAGTAGGGACTAACCCTTCAGTTCTAAACAAAATCCGTGGTACAAGACAGATTCCTCTCCAGGGAGGAGAAATATTTGTGTTAAAATCTGTTTTTCCTCCACTTCTTAAAAAAAGCTCAGTTTGGATGAGTAAGACCACCTATGCTTCTCTTAAGTTCCGTTCTACTGATCTCATCATGTTCACCAAGAGGCAAATACCCAAGTACTGTTTAAACGTGACATTAAACATGGACATATGACTCCATGGCAAGTTGCCGTCCCTGTTGCAGAAGAAACGTACAGTTCCTACAGCATAAGACGGCCGAGATGAAAAATCTGCTGTGAGTTTACCTACTTTCCGTGGGGAAAGGAAAAAGAACTGGTGATTCAACAAGCTCAGGACTGGGCAGTGCCACACAGGCTATGCTGTCAGCTTAGACAAGAATGTTCTCCGATTGCTGCAGTTGTTGGAGGTTGGACATCGGTACCAGGCTCCCCCTCCTGTCTGAACTCACCCAGCAGCCACGATAAGCAAATAAAAGAAGCCGTTACCAGCAGGTATAAACCCCTAGAGAACTATTGTCTGATAGAGAACTGTTAATCTGCCAGCTATGCAACACATTCTGCTCTGTCAGCTCAAATCAGCATCAAATCCAGTGACCCCATTTAATTACTCGTCATTACTACCTCAAGCCCTTCCCTCAAGTTTTAAAAAACAATACAGCAAGGCATTTGCAAGAAAGACTAATCTGCAACTGAACTTCAAACCTGCAGTCTCACTTTTAAACCACAAGCATGAATCATTTGTCTCAGAATGTGCCAGTCGAGTGCTCAGAGCCCCCTGGTCACACTTTCTGCATTCGGTAACAGAACTACTGCTTGAAAAATGCACTGCACGCACCCCAAGGCTGAATTCGATTGAAGAGCCAACAAAAATACGGTCCTGCCATCAGGGGGAGGGTTCTCCGTGACCATTAAAGGTGCCGTTCCTTTCCTAGGAGCCCCTGTTTGATTCTCGACACGCAATCCCTGCTCTCACCCCCCTTCCCCCGGCGCCAGCCCAGCCAGAGCCACAGTCGGTGTTGCCCACCCGGCCCGGGGCTCCCGAGCTCCCGGAGAGCAGCGGAGCCGCTGGAGAAACGAGAGCGGAGCGAGCAGCGCCCGGACACCGGGGAGCTGCCCCGCTCCGCCCCCGACACCCTCGGCTGCTCAGTTACCTTTCCATAGGAAAGCTTTATACGCTATTTCTTACAGCAGCCGTTGACCATCTCCCTCTGATTCTGCACCGTTTCAGTTGCGTTCTATAAATAGGGGGGAAAACCCAGAACCCGTGTTTTATGGCAGTCATTAAGTGTTTTTTTCATAGAATCACATAATAGTTTGGGTTGGAAGGGACCTCGAAGCCCACCTGGCCCCACGGGCAGGGACACCCCCATGGATCCAGCCCCATCCAGCCCGGCCCCGAGCTCCTCCAGGACGGGGCAGCCCGCCCAGCGCCTCCCCGCTCCCACGGGGACGAAATTCCTCCTTACGCCTGCCCTCCGCCTGCCCCTCCCCAGCTCATACCCGCTGCCGCGGCGGCGCCCGCAGCCCCCGTCACCGGCCCCACGATCCCTCCGCGGGGCGAGGAACCGCCGCCCGCCCCGCGCGGCCTTAAGGCGGCGGGGCCCGCGCCGCCCCGGGGAGGGGCCGGGACCGCGGAACCACCCGCACCGACACAGCCCCGCCGCGAGGCTGGAATCTCAGCCGTCTAACGCTTTCTAGGCATCTCTGTGGCGGCACCGGCCCCCCACGAGAACCCGGAGCGGGCGCACAGCGGCCCCCAGCGCGCAGGAAAGCTGGGGAGGGGCTGCGTACGAGGGAGTGGAGCGGTAGGACAAGGGGGAAGGGCTTTAAACTGGAGGGAGAAGAGTTAGATTGGACATCGGGAAGAAATTCTTCACCAGGAGGCCCTGGCCCAGGCTGCCCAAAGAAGTCCCGGGTGCCCGGACCCTGGAGGGTCTCGAGGCTTTGAGCAACCAGATCCGGTGGGAGGTGGGACTGATGGACTTGGGGGTTCCTTCCAATCCAAACCATTCCACGATTCTATGAAATAAAACTCCAAACATCAGACCTCGGGAGCAAGAAAAAAGAATAACAGACCGACTGACTGGAGATTATGCTTCATTCTTCCGAAGCTGGGTTAAAAAAATAGATCAGATTTTTCTATTATTAGCTCTTTCCTGAACTCGACACACCTCTTACCGTAACACCAAATGGGGGCCAAGAAAAGCACCTTCTGTGCTGCGCTGCCAAGGCAGCATCCAGCACCCTCCGTTACACAATTCCAACAGGGTTTAGTGTCAGTAGGAAAGGCTCTGTTGTTCTTACCTCTGAGAATCAAACCCCACACCTCTACTCAGGCCCTTCCCCGCTGTATGAAGCTGTTTTTACAGACCATGGCCCATGACAGTGGGCCAAAGTTCGAGGGAGGCAGCACTGTGCGTTAATAAGTTGCCGTACTAGCAATGTCACCGTAGCTCCCCTCCCTTAGCGGCTCCCCAGGTATTCTCTGGTGCACCTCACCCAACAAACACTGCTTTTCGCTTACACAAACAGAACTAACCATGGAAACCAAGGACAGCCTCAAGAAATTCCTCTCTACAGAGCAACTCTTGTTCATCTGATCACTCAGTTCATCCAAACTCACTTTGGCCAAGGGTCCCCTGAGCAATTCTTCCCCTTGGGCTAGCACTGCCCCAGTGCCCTGGTGGGACAGGCAAACGCCTCTAGTTAGCACAAGAATGGTACACTATGCATGCAGATCTCAGACAGGATTTGAAACAATAAGCTTCCACCCAGCTGATAAACAGCTCCCTGTCTCCCCCAAGCCCTCTGCTTTACTTCATCTAATTAAATGGAAGCTGATCTTCACAGGTATTCACAGCAGGAGACACACTAAGGCGTTAATCAGCTCAAGCTATCAACTATATAATGTCTCTAAGAAAATTACAGGAAGAAAAGGCCTATGCTACAGAAACAGCAGGTTTATCTTTCCCTGAGGAAAAGCCTAAGGGATATTTGTCTTAAACCAGACTCTTCCCACCCCTCCTTTCTTCTGTGAAGTTTGAGCAAAGTAAAACCAGACAGGAGTATGGTCTCTGAATTCCATCCAAACGTATGCACGCTTCCATGAAGATACCGATATGTACCTCTGCACAGGGAGGGATTCCCTGCTCGCACGATCTGAAGATGATCACCTATTGCATATCGCTGCCTTCTGCTCAGCAGCAAGGGAACTGCCTCACACGTAGAGCTGTTCGCTGGCGCATGTTCCCGCACCAGCGGTGCCGTGGAATGGGAACTCCACAGTGGCAGGCTCGGCAGCCAGGGCACATGCAGCACCTTCTTGTTCTACATTATGCTTTCAAACTCCATTCCATGACATTTGGTCTCTTTCTGCCTACGAAAAGGCTTATTCTGCTCTCCTCTTTTCCATGCTCCTAAGTGTGCTTCCAGGGATGCTAGAAACCAGAATAATGGGAAGTGATATGCCAGCAAAGGAGACGCTCAGCTGTTCAATAAAAAGGAACAACACAGCTCTCATTTGTCTTGAATCCATCATAGTTTGGAACATTTCTTGCAATGTCTGAACACAGTTGCTCTTCCTCCTCATAACTGTGGAGCTCCTTTTCCCTCCCACAGACGCATTCAACAGAACTGAAGCATATCAGGAAAGGTTAGGAAACTTCATTAGTGTCTCCTGCTGGTATCTGCGGGCACTGGAGCCCTGCTTATCAGTTTGAATTCTCTGTGTGATCCCCCACCACCAAAACAAATCCTTTACAGCTATTTCATCAAAACCAATACTCGTGGCTTCACCAAATAATAACCATCAGATAATAACAAACTCGCATATCAGCATAATGAAAGAAAGCAAATTTAATAAGGGAACTACCCAATTTCATACCTAAAAGTATGAACAATAACACGAACCCATTTGTTTTCAAGTATCAAAACTGAGCTGACATTGCCTTTTTAAATAAACACTCCTGGGATACTTACCAGTTCTTTTTTAATCAAAACACAAAGCCTGTTTGAAATAGGCTTCAGCAGGAAACAAATATACAGAAGACAGATTTACAGACGAATTCCTCAGGAGCTATCATAGCCTAAGCTGTTAGCATCCAGACTGTCAGAATCAGATCTGATTTGGGTCACCAGTGAAAATGAATTTAGGGATTCCAGCCTCGTCCCCCACAGGCTTGTGCCCAAACCATTCACAGGCTTTGTTCAGGAATGCAAAGGAACTGAGATGCTAAAGGTCAGACTGAAGTGTCTCCTACACAATCCTGTAATCCTAGAACTTTTAACTCCTTACCCTCAGAACTGGTGCCGAGGCAGGCGCTCCCCTGGCTGTTTGGAAGAATACCACCTATCCTTTAAACTGTCTAATTTGGAGTTGTACAATATACTTCATATTTCAAAGGAGAAGCAGCAGTTATAGAAGTTATGAAACACTTCTTACTTTGGTGCTGCAATGGGTATTTGACCTATTAATCCGATACACAGACTGCAATTCTACAAGAACTTCTAAACTCCTTGGAATTCAGAAAGAAAAGGCAAAAATCCCTCTCGGCCACTACAGACCTAGGTGTAACCTATGAAAAAAATGATCTTGCTATATTTTCATAAATAAAACACGCCAATTTTTATTAACTATGTATTAATTCCATTTCAGCTTCCTTGTGAAGTATATAAGGCAGGAAGGCATAAAGGAAGCAAGCAAAAAGTAGGACAGACCGAGCAGCTAGTGAGAAGATAAACCCTGCAAGTACTGCACAAGCTGTACTCATGGTAAGAACTAGCAGGACAAAAATTCTTCAGCACTGAATGTTTTTTTTAATTTTATCATATGTAATTTTAGACTCTGCTATTTTATAATTCAGTGCTGGCCCTGTTTTAAGCAAGACGTTGGACTACATGTCTCCCATCTGAATGACTCAATGCCTACCAAACACTATCTTATTCACAATACACCTTACAATCACTTGACTAGCTTTCTCCTCTCTCTGATTTGAGAAGTGTTTAAAAAAATGAAGTGTCAGCCATATTAAAAGATGGAGGAGGCGCTCGCAGTTCCTAATGTATCATTACATTGACTTTAGCCAAAAGTGATGCGACGGAAACTTAAGTTCCATGATTTGTCAAGGACAATTTAAATATTCCCTTGTTGGAATGAAAGCAATGAAGTTTTGCATCAAACATGGCACAAGAAAAATCACCCCAGGTTTCTCACCTCCCACTCGCTTGCAAGCTTCACAGGCGCCTCTATGCCTCTCTTCTCCAGCTGTTCCAACTTGTAATCCTCGTATTTTCTGTATCCTGCATATCCCCCACCTGTGGCTACCAGCACGTGGAAGGGGCGCAGGCGAAAGGCTTGCCCGACTGGAGCAGTATGAAGCTTCTTCCTGTCTGTAACAGTAAAAAACAGACTCCAGGAGACAGAACAATTACAGAATAAAGAAAAAGCTGTTGTGTGAAGGGAAGGATGTCACCTTAGGAGATTCCAATGGGATCAGAAATCTATGACACAGCAGGTGCTGGGGAGCTCCTTGCTTCCCAGCCATTACAGCTTTCACTAGAGTTGGGGAATTCCTCAACTCCACAGCTAACTGGAAGGGAAGGAAATGACGACCAGCTTCAGTGGAGGTCTGGTAAACAGGATAACAGGCACATTTATATGACTAAAAAATATCATCTAGTATTACATCTATCCTTCACCAAGAACTGCCAGGCTCCTCCTGCACACCACAGACCTTGCATATCACCTGTGCGACCCCACAGACTGCGCTGTCACTGAGCAACAGGGCAGCACGCAAGGCAGTTGCAGCAGTGTCAGGGCTGCCCTCACCAAATCTTCAGAGGAAAAAGACGTGTGCAGCCTGACTGGGCTGAGTCAGTATTGGATTGTGCTGCTTCCACCCATGTCACACCCCATCCAAAGGTTCTCAGCAATGAGTGTCACTTGCTGCCAGGCAGACAACACCCAAAGGAATTAATTCTCGGATAGGATTGGTGTCATTTACACAACAATCATTACTATGGACGGGCTGGAATAAAAAACAATGGGTTATATCTTGTTTCATCAGTCAGGATTGATTGGAAGCGGTCAGCTGTTCTTCATCCTTGATGCTGTAACCAGATAAAAGGAATTATTGCTTGCGTTTTGTTTTATCAAACCAGTATATTTACTCACCTCTTTCCTACATATGCAATTTTCAATGTTTGAGTCCTAAAATACAGCATAATGTGAAAAAAAGCTTCACTCTTACTGAAAAAATAATTCCAAAAATCTTATTTTCTGGGGAAAAATCCAACCAACAAATGAACAAGGGAGCAACTACAATTCTAGGAAATCTTCTACCAATGCTCGACAAAGGACAGGGGTTGTTTATAACAGCTAAAGAAAGCTATATAAAGACAGACTTTTATTTATTTCTTATTTACAAAGACTCCACAACCTTTCAGCTTTGCATCACTATTGCAACAGAAATGTCTGTACAGAGACTAAGACTCCTTAGCCCTAAAGCCTTTAACTCCCTTCCCACCACATCTTTGGCTCCAAGTCAGCAAAGCTGCTCAACTATTTCACCAGAGCTTAGTGAATTTCCAAATCAAAACCCTTAAGCAGGAACAGCTCTTTCCACTTTGTATCCAGGGAGAGGCCATTTCAGCTTCAAGAGCCTCTGATTACACTGACATGAACATTGCTTTTCCTGTGCTGGAGACCAAACCACTTGATGTTCTTCAAACCACAGCAAACACAATTTAATGTGTTGATATATACATAGAATCATAGAATAACCAGGTTAGAAGAGACCCACTGGATCATGGAGTCCAACCATTCCTATCAAACTCTAAACCATGTCCCTTAGCACCTCGTCCACCCATGCCTTTAACACCTCCAGGGAAGGGTGACTCAACCATCTCCCTGGGCAGCCTGTTCCAGGACTGACTTTAAGGTTCCTTCCAATCCGAACTATTCTATGAAAAAAATAAAACGTTAAAGCTGAACGAAGACCTGGATGAAAGGAATTCTATTGAAGAGTATGTTAATTTGAAGTAAGTTAATGTGATGTAATGTTTGAAAATATTAATTAAATAGCAAACTTGTCAAAAGACATGTTGCAGAGGAAGGTAGAAACAGATTCCAATATAAATTTCCCATAAGGGAAAAAAAAAGGGAGAAAATTAAGTGAATTTCTGCTCTTTTTCTATTATCCCAGCACCTGTCCTGCTGGCTCCGTTACACAGGTTTCCTCAGGAGGGATAACCCCAGTAAAAAGGATGTTTGTCAAAGTACCAAAAAAGCTTAAGGAAAGGCAATTCCCTCAAAGGAATTGAACTGGTTTCTGATGCTGGACTCCCACTCTGCTTTAATTTCATGCACGTCATTCTCACCAGTATGTGATCGCAAGTTTGAGTAACCCTGAGTTCAAAAGCACTGGGTAGATACAAGCCGTCACTTACCACTGAAAAATGTCCTGGAAGGCGGCTGCTTCCACAGGACTCCAACTCTGGCACACGGGCTCTCCTGCACCAGGAACTTACAGCTAGTCAACAACCTGCAAGTACAGCAAATGAGAAATAGTTCCTTGGGTACAAATGTTTATAATGCAAACGTAAGCACTTCAATGCAGTGATAATCTTATCATCTGAAGCTCAATAACACTGAAGAAAAAGCTTCCTCAAAGTCACGTAACAGACCCACTGAGTCTACTCCCTTCTGGCTTATTCCTTCCCTAAAAAAACCCCAAAAACCTCTGACAATCCAACTGCTCCTGCAGATATTTATTTGATTTTGCATCTATTTTATCTTTATTTTTTCTCACCAAATATTGGCATAGGCTCCTTTTGAGGTTAATTCTACTGTAATATAGCATTGTATGTGCTTGTCTTGCCAAGAGCCCTTTTCAAGCAACCAGTTACGTTGTCATCGTGCATCATATCTTGGCCAGTTTAGAGTTCTAAAATACTTGTGACTGTAAATACAACATGAGTCTTTTAAAAAAAAACAAGTTAATACCTCACTCCATCTTGGTTTATGCACTGCCCTGGCCTACATCTTCAGTGATCGATCTGTTGCTTTTATTTTTTAAATAAGAGATTCTGAACTCTGCTTGCAAATGTAGTAGCAAATGCTGTGATGACAGTTTAGCACATGGGATTATTCCATCTCCACCAACCTACTACACAGGTGGTCACTTAAGACTCATAGGATTCAGGAACATCCAACAACAGCAACTCCTTGAAGAGACACTCATGGACTGAGCTCATGTATCTCCTTCGTTGCTGCACTGGTGTGGAGGAGGAGTGCACAGAATGGCTATGGATTCCATGAAGTAATGTCATTTATCAGAACAGCTGGTACAGCTGAAAAAACAAAAAGGCTGCCAGGCACAGAAACCCTTATTAAGAATTTGTTTTACCGCTCTGTATGCTGGCGAACTGTTAATGTGAGTGGTTCTGCCATGCTGAAAACACATAAAATAGACTTACAACTGGCCAACACAGGAAGATTAATCCAGATGTTTTCCTATCTTTAATACATAAAATTTCATTTCATGTTTCTAATAAACCTATAAAAGGATCCACCCAACTGCACCAGAACTATTCCTGCTCCAAGTGTGTAAATGAGCATGTTTAGACAAGCACTGACCTTTCATCTGCTCTTGGTCAGGTATGTGTCGAGTACAGAATTACTTGATTAGCTCACAAGCCATTGCATCATTTAGAGTGACTCAATGCCAGAAGTGATTATCAAGGATTTTAAGAATTGATTTCAGGCGTCTACTGAGTTACATATAGATATTATCTCTTCATTTAGAATAAGAGTCTACAAATAGCAGACTTCTTGCCTATAAATCATGTAATGATGCTGGCAGACACTTGTTAACGATGTTTTCATGTGTGCCAAGGACAAACAGACATAGTTTTCACTTTTCCCCATAATACAGGGTCAGCAATATTCCACTCTGCCCTTTGGCTTTATGGTCTCTACTAAAACCACCGAGTTAACCCAAACGTGACAAGACAGTCTGTCCTCAAAGTGCAGATTCTTGTAACCAGGTGCCAAACGTGCCATGGTGCTGCATCACCTCCCAGAGTGTCATTTCCTCAGCAAGACAGAAAAGGCATCCCACGCTGCTGCAGAACCTGTATGTTTTACATAGCAACATGATGTAATTTTGTCATGAAGAACGAGCGCAGCTGATCCACACAGGTCAGACCTGCACTAATTTGTGCAAATAAGAGCCCTGTTTTACAACACACTGAAATACCTTGGGGAAAAAAAAGAGTACCTGTCTGTCACCAGGCTGAGAGACCATGGGCTGCTTCTAAGGAATCCCAAATACTAAGAACTAATACAGTTAATGTTAGATTTAAATTTACCAGAAAAGTTTTAGAACCCTAAAAAGTCTGGGAAAAACATACTAAAACTTTGCCACAGCCTTAAGTACTACTATTCCAAAGATCTGTATTAGTTTGGATACATAATAACCTAAAAGCCAATGCACAGCCCAAACTAGCAGTGCTGGCTTCACAGCAGCTGTCTGTGCTGCCCAAGCCGGGCAAGGCACACCAGGACTTGGTGCTTCTGCAGACAGACGCTCATAGGGGCTGCAGTAATTAATCACAGCCCCCTGCGCTCTTACCAAAACTGGGTTTGGTGTCCAATATGGGAAAAACAGTCCCCTTCTTTCTCTGAAATGTAAGAATAGGTAAAGATGCCAGGACCACCTAGTTTGCTGTCAGTGTCACCTCCCCTGCTCCTGATAGCCAGACCTCGATGGGTACGAGTGTGTCAGAGCTTGAACTGATGGGATCCCCGGTCACTGCAGCCCCTGACAGGGATCCAGAGGCTGTCAGAGCACGAACTGACGGGACACTCCATCCCCTCAGACCCTGCCAAATGAGCAGACGCTGTCAAAGCTGGAACTGATGGGATCCCTGGGCACTGCAGCCCCTGACAGGCGAGCAGAGGCTGTCAGAAAATGAACTGATGGGATTCCCAATCCCTTCAGTCCCTGCCAGGCAAACAGAGGCTGTCGGAACATGAACTGATGGGATCCCAGACCCCTCAGCCCCTGACAGGGATCCAGAAGCTGCCAGACAGGAATTGCCCCCTCAGCCCCCGCCGGGCACGAAGCTCTCGGAGAGCAGGCCCCCGGGGCGGCTGCCGGACAGCGAGAGCCCTGCCCCTGCCCCTGCCCCTGCCCCTGTCCCCGGCCGCCTGTCCCACCCGTACCTGCGCCGCGCCGCTACCGCTGCGGCCGCCATCTTCCCGCGCGTCCCCGCGTCCTCTGCGCCCCGCGCAAGCGCAGTGGGGCGGGGCCCGGCGCGCGGGCGGGAAGAGGCGGGCGGGTCCTCAGGGGGCGTCATTGGGCAGGGTAGGGTCCCCAGGGGGGGATGGCGACAGGAGCGTCTTTGGGGGAGTGGGGGTGTGGGGACAGTGACAGCCTGGTCCCCGGAGCAGGGGAAGGCTGTCCTCTGGGGCTGTGCTGTGGGGATGGGGCGTCCCTGAGGCGGCGTGGGGCGGGGACACGGCTGCTCCCCACGGCCGGTGTGGGGTCAGGACGAAGCTGCTCCTCAGAGGGAGGCAGGGTTTGAGGCGAGCGCTGCTTAGGGGGCTGAGGATGAGGTGGTTGGGGTTCAGCCGCCTCTCGGTGTGTCTGTTGAGGGGCAGGTAAAGCCCCTGAGCACAGGCGTGGGGTGGCAGGGCTGTCAGGGCAGGGATTGCTCTGAGGGCAGGGACATCTGTCCCTACTGTGGTGATGCTTGCCTGGATCCTAGCAGCACGAGGCTTGGGGGGATTTTGTAGAGACTCTTTGGCTTCCACCCTCTCAGAAGCATCTCTACAGAGACGCGTAGCTGCTGCTGCGTTACTGGGAAGTAGCTAATTACTGTTCTCTTGACTGTGGCAGGGGGTAGTTTCATTGGGTGAATCAGTAGGAAAAAAATCCAGAGTCCTGCCACTGTTTTCACATTCTTCGTGCTTTAGGACATGGTCCTCCCGGCAGATCTGGTTACTTTACCTTAACGACTCATGTTTGTTCTCCTGATCAGGCCTAAATGAAGTCACATCATTCTGCTTTTTACACATCACCACAGATAGCAGTGTAATACCTGTCTCGGTATCTTAGGCATGTACAGGAAAGCCTTTTATCTTTAAATATGTAAAATTTGAGCAGAGATCCAGGTGCAGTCTTCATCTAGTAGTAATTGTGTTAGCTGACTCAGTTGTTGGGATGTGCGTACATCCTGGGTCAGTGTAACATAATCGTAGCTTTGGCAGGAAGTAAAACCTCAAAGAAGGAGGGATTTGATGCTGTTCAGTGCTTTGCTTCAAGCGTTGCAGGAGCTTTAATGTCTTACTGTGGCACTGCTGCAGGGCCTGATGGTCAGGTTTCCCCAGAAGTGATTCAGAGATTGAGGTGCAGTTAAACAGAACACACTTGTTTGTAGTGTATAATAAGTGACATCAACTGAACTGATTAATGATCTCTCCTGATCTCATCTTTCTGCTTGGAATGGAAAGTAAATACATGGACCTTTAACTACTTAAAAATTACTTTTATCGTGTGTTTTGTTCTGACCTTTTTTTTAAAACATTGATAACATATTGTATCAAAAGGTTTTACAGACTGAACTCACCAAGGAATTAAACTTGCTCCCCAAAGTGTACTGAGCTGTGCTAGCCCTGTGCAGGTGAGCCAGGTCCAAGGGTGGGATAATACCCAGTTTTTCTCTTAGCAAAGGAGAGAATGGAGATCTTGGAGCTTGAGAATATTTGGTTAGGCAGTGCGGGAAGTAGTGAGAAATATTAACTCCTTCTGCGATCGGATTAGTGGAAACCTAGCACCTCAACATATGTTGCAGACCTCGTGAAGGAACTCATGGAATACAGAGATAACCAATGGGATCCATGTATGTGAATGCAAAAGGGTAAAGTGGGGAATAAGTACTGTGCATCACTAGGGAAGAGTACATAAGGCAACCAAAGAAAGCTGGGGCAAATATGGGCAAAAATACATGAAGCAGTGAAAGTACTAAGAAAATCTATGAGATGAAGGAAAACAAAAACAGGAAGAAGAGTTTCTTTCTCCGAGACTGTTGGAATAGCCAGTTCTTTTCTGAACAGGTAATATGAAAGCATACCAGCAATATTTTATCCATTTTCAGTCCAGTTCAGTATGCACACTTCTGCTTTTATATATATAAATATTGGGTGAGGGGTGTCCTGCTGTAGAATTAATGCTGTTAATCATGGCTGCTGTAGACTAATTAAGAAGTGATACTCCAGACTAAGTAATAAAAAACAGGGAAATAAGTCAGTTTGGGCGAGACTGCTGTGCTAGAATGGAATTAAGAGAATTACGAAAGTCAACAATGTCACAGTTCTCTTCTGAATTCTTAGGGAGGCAAAGAATTACTTCTTGTTTAAAATTACCTAGCAGATAAGCCATTATCAGGTGGAAAAATAGGGTAAGAAGGACCCTTTGGTATTCTGCAGAGGTATGGTAAGCAGTTGGGACAGTTCACTTAGCTTTAGGTACCATTTTTGGTAAGGTAGATTTCTTATCTATCTCCTAAAGGCATTTTGGTGCCTTTTGAAACAGGAGAAGCACAATTTATTTCAATAGAAGAGGCTTACATTTATTCCTATGTCTGTTTATAACAAAGCATAAAATGCATGAATATTATCTGCCTGTGGACAAGAGTAGGACACTATCACTTGCTCCTTAGCACACATGGATATACCATCCTCTAGCAGTTTGTTTGGTTTGTATTAAATTTTGTTTGATCCTTGTTGATCCCTAAACCCAGTTTGTTATCTTCCAGAAGCCTGGGTCATCACTGTGGAATTCCTGGTATGAGAAGGCAGAGCGTCGGGGTAGAGAGAGGATCCTTGCTGGACTGCTGTAATCATGAAGACAGTGATTTTGATTGTCCTAATCATCTTCATTTTGCTGTCTTCAGGTAAGGCTGATGCAGAGGGGGAAAGAGAAAAGTGACTTCTGGATGGGTGCCCAAGATAAAAACCGTAATCTATGTTTTGGGTTTGCTTTTTTCTGTGCAAAGAAGCTGCAGCTAGAACTGTGCTTGTGGTTTCCATTTGCCTGTGTTTTTCCTGGTTGATTATTGGCAGATGGTGACCCCGTTAGTTTGGAAACAGCTCAATACACTAGTTTCTTAGTAGTTCAGGGAAGGTTTATTTCCCTTTGAATAGTTGAGATCTGCATACTCATTGATGCTGTCAAAGTGAATGAGTGTATTTCAAGCTACTCCCCTCTAAAACCACAATGGGTTATTTTTGGAATTGCACTGAATTAATGTCAAAGTAAGTGAAGTACTCGTGTCTGATGTTATGCTCAAAGAAATAAAAGCTTCATTGTGTTAACTGTGAACATTATTCCAGGCGATAATTTTGGGATTTTTGGGGGTTTTTTTTGTTTGCTTGTTTGTTTTTTTTTAAATATAAAAAGATCACAAGAGAGGCAAATACTTGGACATTTGGAAATGATAATGTTAGAGATGTTGTAGTGGTTTCTATGCATTCAATCCTGGTTTGATTACATGGGATAAGATTCTCTCAAGTTACATAACTGCATGCTATTTTCACATGTAGTAATCACTTGTTTCCTCCTTAAATGCATAATATATTCTTGAGGTGTATATGATGATATATTTCAGGATAGAAGTCATTTAACAGGAAGAATACAAAAGAGCACATCATAGATAATCCAAAGTGGAATATCTGGATCCTAGAGCAAAAGAGAAAATTTTGTTGATGTCTGGACTGCTTAGGATGTAGCTTCATAGTCAGTTTAAACTAACCAAGCTCCTGGCTTCTCCTGGAAAAGGAGGTTTCACCTTCTCCTCCACTTCTAATTGCATTTTCACTATTTCTGATGGCACTGTTTTGTTGGGGTTTTTTATCAGTTACTTAGTTTTCAGCTGGAAAAAGATCAGACAATTGAATAGGTCCTCCCTCTGTGCTGCTTGTTCCTCTGTAGGCTCAGTTCTGATTCTCTAGGAACTATTAAAATTGGCGTGGATAAAATACACATAGGAATATGTGTGTGAAAATACTAGAGGAAACAGCAGAGCAAAGGTTAAAAGAATGGCTTGTATTGATAACCAAGGACAGCTGACAGCAGTAAAACTGATAAACTCTGGAGAATGCTTGTTTACAGCAGGAGTAGAAGGTCTGTGCTCTGATAAGTTCACACCACAGCTGGCTTGTTAGGAGAAAAACTGCAGTCTGATAACAGGAAGATGTAGCAAGGTTACCTGGCTTTCTAAGTGCCACACCTCCTCTGGCTATCCAAACAGGAAAACAGACCGTCACCGACAAGGTGTTCTTGCCTTTGTTTTCTCGTTTTGGGTGGCAAAAAGAAGCAAGGAGGATTCTGAAGCAAAAGATTGTGCCATAGTAATTGTTAATTCTTTAAAATTCTGCCTAAAATCTAGTTTGTTGCTGCCAGTCCAGAGGTAGCAGGGAGATACAGTAAAGACTCAACAGTGAACTTTCATTGTACTCTGACTTGGGCAACAGCGATATTGGTCAGAGTGCTTGGGCACATCTCTTGGGTGCCTGTATGTGAGAGTGACTGAGCAAAATCAACTGAGTCATGAAGTTAAATAAAATAGCTGGCCTCTTACAGAGGGCCTGGAACCAAGTTTTTGTTTGTTGTTGGTTTTGTTTTTTTTTCCTTAAATCCTGGGAGTTTTGACTTATTTTATGATCCTACAGGAAAGAAATTCCGATGGTGCACCCTTTCTGACCTAGAACAGAGGAAGTGTGCTGAACTGTCCAAAGTGCTTATGGCTGTGCTGCCCCTTGCTACTGCCAATTCATTTACTAGGATTTCTTGCATTCGAGCCCATAATACATATGATTGCATTGACAAAATCAGGGTGAGTTCACAGAGCTTCTTAAAAAGTATTTTGAGTCCAAATCTTCTTTTGAGGAAGTAACTGGTAAACAGAATCTGCGGGAGAATAAAATGATACTGAAGTCTTGAAATTGCATTTGTGACAAAGTACACAGTAGCTTGAGAGGTAAGAATAAAAACCCATGAGCATTCTACTACATGTACTGTTTTACCCAGCTAATATCCTTGCATTCTCCAGGAAATAAGTAGAAAACAATGTGGCAGTAAGGAAGCAAAACCAAAATACTAAATTAAAACTTGCTCAGAGCATTTCTATTGCTTGTTGGTTTTGATCCTACTCTGACTATGATGAATATTATCTCTTCCCTTTCTTCCTCACTATTTTTACACCCTAGTTAGTCTTTTCTGAAGTAAAGAGCAAAGCATTTTTGCATATGAAATAATGTATTTTGTGTTTTATTTCAGTCCTACAATCCTTGTTAATAGATCTCAATTCTGCTTTCTGGATTATGGAAAGATTATAGCCAGGAGAACTCTTAAAAGGGTTTGGGGTCTCGGGGGAGCAGTAGGAGGCAACGGGTAGCCTTTTTCTTCACTTGGCATTAGACTTTTGCTTTTGGAATGGAAGGCACAAAGAAGAGGTGAGAAAAGATGTTACTGGAAAAGAACAGGTTTCTTTTGAAGGTGTAAGCCTTCATTGCTAACATTTCACTAAGCTTAGTAGCAAGGATTCAGTTAAAAACAGAGCAAGTGCTTGTAAAATCACTGGTTGCTACTTCTTGGGCAGAAACTCTGCTCTTGAAGCTGCTCTGTTTGTTTCACTGTAAACACACTTATTTTGATGGTTTTGCTGTTGTTTTTAAGGTGAATAAAGCCGATGCTGTCTCCTTGGATGCTGGAGATGTTTACTCTGCTGTAAAGCTATATGGTTTAACAGTGGTGGCAAAGGAAATCTATGATCAAGGTAGGTTCATAAAGGAAAAGAATAAGATGTACTGCTGTTGTGGCTGATAAATTGCTGTGCAGTGAAAGGCAAAGCTGAAGAATTCTTGAAAAAATGTATATTTTCATTAATTTTATGATGTTGATGAATGAAATTGCAATGGTGCTTTCTACGTAGAAGCCTTTCTGCCTGCAGTACTGTCGATGTGACAAACACTGCATCTGCCCCTGCCTGCAGCACTAGTGTACTGCAGTGCCACATCTTGTGGGGAATATTCTGGCTGTGTCAGTTCTTATACTGCTTTCTTTACTGTGTAACTGAAGATAAAATAGTGTTTCTGTAAAAGGTTAGCTTCTCTTGTGAATTAATTCTCTCCTCCTCACCCTAAAGAGACAAGAATATAAGGTGGAGAATCTTGTTAAGGTCAGATTCCCCTTCATTCCTGGAGAGTCTGGGCAATGAACAATTTATAAGGCAAGAGTAAATAAGTCTGAGCCAAAATCAAGAATATAGTGGAAAGTAATTGTGGGACATGAATCTGAGAAGGAAGCTAAATTAACAGACGGATGTAGGAAGAGACTAATAAGGGGATGGTATAAGGACAGAAGTGATTTTTGTTTTGGCTGAAGATCTGTGAGATCATACTGGAACTGATATGTTTCAGGTGATAAGCACATTCTGAGGATAAGACATTGCAGTTCTTCCCATTACAATACGTAAAGAGGGTGACACAAATGTTCAAAATTCTTTAGAAGCAATTGCATTGGGTGATTGGGCTGAATGATCTTGCAAGCCTTTCCCATCAGGTTTTTATGTTCTTGTTTTGCACATCACTTGCATTGCTTAGTTTGACAAGGTGCCATGTAGCCAGTACATGGTAAAGTTCCTGGCATGAATATCTGTTTCATGTGCCCAAGATTTTTTTTCCTTAGCCATGTTCACAGAAGCAGTTGAACTCCTGTACACAGATGGAAACTGCCAAATTGGTATTTAGCTGTTGGTGTTACAGATTTATCCTATCACAGGAAATTGTGTGTTTGCTGTGGCCATTGCTAAACGAGGAACTCTGGATATCCAGCGTCTACGAGGTGCACGCAGCTGCCACAATGGAGCCAGATGGACATCAGGCTGGAATATTCCACTTGGCTTTCTCCTTGCAAGAAATGATCTTTCCTGGGATGAGGCGCAACCTCTGAGCCAAGGTGGGTGATAGCAGCCATGTGGCTATACCTCTGCTCTCAGCAAGAGTGAAGGAAATGCAGGCAGATGTGTTATAGAGTGAACTGAGCTATGTGGAAACTGAAGGACTTTGTGAACCAGACTTCCTTATGAGTGATTTTGATACTGGCTCTTAGTTCTCTTCAGAACTTTTCTAGTGATCTCAAAGTTACAAACCAGGAAATCTTTATGTTCTGTATGCAACAAAGAAAAAATCTCTGCAATGTAGCCAGCGCAAGGATGGTTTCAACAAAGCAGAATTTGATCAGTGTGTCCAGCATTTGTTCCAGATTTGAAGTTTAGACAATAAACTTGCATTTGCTGATATATTTTCATTTTCCAAAGCACTGTAGTCCTAGTTATGCCCATTATATGTTTGGCCCCTTTTTCTTCCATTTTTTTCCTGTTTGACTTTTTTTGTCCTCCTCCCCCCTCTGCAGTAATCAGTGAGTATTTCAATGCAAGTTGCATCCCTGGGGTTGGTGTTTCTGCTCCTCGGTTGTGTGCTCTCTGTGAAGGACAAAAATCCTATGTCAGAGACAAGAACCACTTCTGTGAGACAAGCAGTAACGAACCCTTCTATGACTCTGAGGGAGCATTCAGGTGAGCTCTCTGACACTTCTACTGAATTTACCTCTGGGGAAAAAGAACTTGTGAGGCAGGAGAAGCCAAGTGACATGTTTATAGGATGGCATTTGTCTTCCTGCAGGTGCTTGAAGAATGGAGTGGCAGATGTTGCCTTTTTGGATCATCTAACAATTATAAGTGCCACAGGTAATCCTAAAAAATCAGGTTCCTTTTAGTCTCTGGCTGTGCTTTTTACTGCATGGGAGTTTGGGAGATATGCCTATATTTTGTTGTTTGCAGGGAGAATTCAATCCCTGCAAGCAGTTCATTGGTGTTTCTTGGCTCTCAGCACAAGTTAAAAGGAAACAGAAAAAGAAAGAGAGTGTGAACAGTAATTGCTTGCAGGAGATTCTTAGAATGGGAGCAGAGAGATGTTTATACACTGGTGATTTCTTTAGTCTGGAGTCTCTGATGCAGCTGTGTGTTAGTATTTGCACTGCTAGAGTTATAAGATTGCTTTCAAAATTCAGTGTACCAAGCCGCAAGAATGTGCGGTTCCTGCATACCTGGTTCGTGATTTAAACTTAGTGGAGCTCTATACTGAGGTTTTTGAAGGTGGTTGGCAGTAGTATTTACAGGCAAATATTTTCAAAGAAGCATATTTATAGGGGTACAGCTTAAAGAGCGTTTTGGAGTGCTTCTGCCTGAGCTCCCTTTTCTTGTTAAGGGAAGAGCATACTCAAGACAACTTTCTCAGGTGTGCTTGGTGCACTGTGGTGCTTGCACAATAATCTTCAGCAACCTCCTCTAAAAAATGTTTTCCCTTCCATCTCTGTGCCTGCTCTCAAGTCATGTCTCATTTCATAGATTCATGAATGTCCCATTGTTTCAGAGTCAGAACAGCAGGAATATGAACTCTTATGTCCCGATGGGTCCACAGCTGAGCTGACTGAATACAGCACTTGTAACTTGGGCAAGGGGCCTGGCCATGGCATTGTCACTCGCAACAACTTCCAGAAGATCACTGCCAAATTTCTTACCATGATCCAGGTGAGTGGCTATGATAAGCTGTGTATCTTCAGTAAATATATTTTCTTCCATCTTTGTGTGGAGGTTACCACCCAGTTTGCCTTCTTGCGTCATAAATTTATAGTTACTGTGAAGATTAAATTCTTCAAAAAATGAATAATTTAATGCTTTTTAAGGCTGGAACCACCCGTTCACTGTAGGCTTTGTCCCAGTGTGAGAGATTGGAACCCTGAGTGCGGTGTTACAAAACACTGATATGAAGGGAAGGGAGAACAAGGCTGTCTATCACTGGAAGGATAAGCAGGTCTGTTGCAATTAAAACTGTTGTTCTTGTCCTAGCTCCTCTTTGGGCGAAAAGGAAAGGAAAGAGCCAGGTTTCAACTCTTCAATTCAGCACACTTTGGGGGAAAGAACCTGTTGTTCCGGGATGCCACTCAGTACCTGCAACTTCTTGAAGAGCAGCTAGAGCTTGCCTATGTCCTTGGTCTGGATTATGTAGCTCTCCTAAAGGGACTCGGCCATGAAGGTGAGAACCCTTCTGGAGGACTGTAGCTAAGGAAAGGGAAGCAAAGGTTCTCTTTCCATGTTTATTCCTCCCCACTAGGCATGAGTGCGTAGACCTAGATGTCTTCTTAACAAAGAACAGATTGGTGTGTAGGTGACATGATCTCACTGTGCGCCTTCCTTCTACTGCAGGGAGCTCTTTGGACAACAGTGTTGTGCGCTGGTGCTGCATCAGTGATGCTGAGCTTCGCAAATGTGAGAAATGGGCACTGAGCATCAAATCTGACCCATTAGTCTGTGTCCAAGCAACTTCCATGACCCACTGCATTGAAATGATTAAGGTAAGCCTTAAGGAAAGCCCTTCTGGTCAGAGTATATGGTAAGACCTCACAAGGTGTGTATGTCCACGTGTGAGCTGAATAAGAGGAAAAACACCTTATACGCTACAGCAACCAGTGGGAATGAGAGGCAATTTATACAGGGGAATTTCAGCCATTGGGGAAGTACAGCTCTGTGGTTACACAGTGCATGCAAATCCTGGTTTTGTTATTTTCTGTAACGCTGTTGGCAGAGCAGTGAAGCTGATGCTGTCACACTGGACGCAACGCATGTCTACATTGCAGGGAGGTGTGGACTGGTTCCTGTAGCTGCAGAATGTTACGGTAAGTTTTCATGTGTCCTTAGCATAAGGGAGGGGATCAAAACCCATTAGGAATACAGTTACATTTCCACAGTTCACGATGTTTTGTGATGGGAACAGGTATCAATTTATGTCCAAATATTCTTTCCCAGCTCTTTCACAAACTGGCTGTAGCTTTTGATCTGGCTGGTTATTCTATCTTTCTGTAAAAGAGACAGACGTGTTGTCATGACTTAAGAGGATTGCAAGGATTTTGATGAGGTGTTTCCCTGTAATAGGAATTAGAGCAGTCACAAAATCCTTAATGGTTGTCTCTCCTCTCTAGGGGGAGATTGTGCCTCAGCTGCTAAGAGCATGGAGGAAACAACGAAGCTGATTCGTCTTAAGCGCAAAGGTAACAGGACAACTCTGAGAAGGCAAAAGGCTTAGATTTTCCTGAGGCTGCCTCTAGGATGTACATATGAATGTACCTGCGTGTTGGTTTGGGAAATAAATTGCTGGGAATGTTCAGCAGGAGTTTTACAGATAATGCTGGACAATTTGGGCAAGAGCTTTGTGGCTAGGCAAAGAATACAGATCCTCTGCCATAACTGGAGATATTGTGACAGGGTGAGGAGGGGAGAGGGGCTCTGTACCTGTGTGGAATACTTAATTGCCATGTTATAACTGGCTGGTGTCATTTTTTTTACAGTACTGCCACCAGTTTATGCTGTTGCCCTAGCTAAGAAAAATGCCAAACAGATTAACATCCATAACCTTAGGGGAAGGCGATCCTGCCACAGTCACCTTTATAGTCCTGGTGGATGGCTGCTTCTTTCCAGATACACAGTGGGAGCTGTGGGGAATGATACTGAGAACTGTGACGTTGGATCTGGTAAGGACTGCTCTGGGTTGTCTGTTGACTAGGCCATGGGAATCTGAAGCCCCAAATTTAGGGATAAAAATGGTGACAGGAATGTGAGGATTTGACCAGCAAGTGATGATGGCAGCCTCAGAGGGTGTTGAAGCACATCTTCCTCCTGTCTGTGTGGTCCTTCAAACCATTCATCCCTCTTTTTACTAGCTATGAGGATGGAATCCCATTCCTGTATTTACCCATGCATGCAGAACCTCTGGAATATCTTGGCCTAACCTCACTTCAGTTTTCTCTCCTCAGTTTTCCAGAATTATTTTTGGAAGGGCTGCATGCCAGGAGCAGATGGAAACCTATGCAAAGTGTGCATTGGAGACAGTGAGGTGGAAGGGGCTCGAGTATCCAGCAGATGTGCTGCGAGTCACAACGAACGTTACTACGGCAATATGGGAGCTCTTAGGTAAGCTATATGTCAGTTGTGAATGCAGAGCAATAGCCAGAGTTGGCTTATTGTTTTGCTCATGGTTTTCTTTGGAGTTCTGTTAAGCAACTGACCGTATAAACTTTTGCTAGCACATTTTTTGTTTTAATTGTAGTTGCTATGAGATGTTCAGCTGCTTGGTGATGTAAAACAGCCATGAAACCATTTCCAGAGCAAGACAATGCTTCCAGACTTGTAAAACTTAGAGCATTGGTACTGACTCATTAAAGGGATGGGATGAAAGATAGTTGGATAGTCAGAGAGCAGAGGTGACATGGTAAGAAGCAGTCTAAGGTACAGGAGGTAAGTAAATAGACTGGAGATATTAAATAAAATAAATAGTTGAGGATGGAGGCAGAGAAGAGTATTAAAGGTAAAGGTACTCTTATAAATACATATAACACATTTAGTTGGATCACATTGTCTTTTGTGGCTAGGCACAGGTGAGGCTGCGTGGACGTTGTTGCCACAGCTTCAATTTGTGAGCTGCTTTAAGGGATGAAAGGGATTGTCTGATCAAATATGTGAACACTGTCCACCGAGACCTATACTGATATCTCAGCATTTGTTACATACAACACCATGTAACTGTGGATGAGAGGGCTGCTTCCAGCCACTCCTGTTTCAGCTTCAGACGGCTGCCCAACCACCAGTCACTGTGTACTCGCTGTCTCTGATGTCAATTTTTCTTTCCTGCACTAGGTGCCTAGTTGGCAATCCCAGTGGAAGAAGCTTCGGAGATGTAGCTTTCCTGGAACACTCTAACCTACTCCAGAACATAGAGAGTGAGATGCAGATATTCTTTTTTCCTTTGAGAATGTTCATTAGCACCAGTTACTTTCGATACAATGACCATTGCTCATGAGGGTCAACTGTTACAGGATTAA
The DNA here is from genome assembly GCA_033459285.1 of Clamator glandarius. Classification (NCBI taxonomy): domain Eukaryota; kingdom Metazoa; phylum Chordata; class Aves; order Cuculiformes; family Cuculidae; genus Clamator; species Clamator glandarius. The sequence continues at coordinate 2,182,054 of JAUNZM010000184.1, read as the reverse complement.
TCTAGGTCCATGAAGTTGCATTTTTGACTGGAAAAGGGGAAGAACCTTCCTGCATATGGGTGTTCAGTAAAGCTCGAAGTTCAGATACTGCTCAGTTCTAGGGAGGAAAGAGGAAGAGTCACTAAGCGTAAAGATCAAGGGGTATGGTGGTGGTGCGATCATCATTGGAGAGAGCATTGATTTTTTTGAAAGTCAAAGCTTTAAAAAGGAAGTAATTTTCCCCAGCAGACCTCCTCCCATAGGTAGCCATAGTGCATGTACTCACTGTTTTTAATTGGAATTTCAAGAATGAAAATGGCAGATAAGGGTGATGTTGTGATCTGTTTGTGTGAGATGTTCTATGGCTTCACCATAACATGGCAGTTTCCTCATGTTGATTCACAGGCACTTAGGGAATGAACAGTCCAAATAGCTTAATAGGTAAAAACACAGCAAATTGGGTTTCCTTTCACAGTTTCTAAAAAACAATGTTATTACACTGGGAACCATTTCATTTCCTCTGGGAAACACTGATCTTTACAAATATCTAGCAATGGGATTATTTATTTTGGTTACATTAGATTAAATCTCCTCAGTCTCTTAAATGATGTCTACTGCTCTAGCAGCCAAAACGCGCTGCCTTTCCACAGAAGTGAGAAGCAGGCGAACCCACATTTTGTTCAGCCTGACAGAGCTGAAATTCTAATTTAGGTAACTTCAGTAACAGAAGAGGCTTCTCTAAGAGAGGAATTTTGTTAAAGTCAAGTGGAGTTATAAGGGCCTGGAAACCCACAGGAATTTATGCAGTAATGGGTGGTTTGTCCAGGGAAGCAAAGGACATGCAGGCTGCATCACTGTTTTCAGAGTGATCTGCCTACAGATAAAGATGAACCATGATAAGCTGTCTCCATGTTACACTAGTTTTCAGTTGATAGATGCAGCTGACCTGGTGCAAACATTGCCCTGCTCCTCATGCTGCGTGTGTATTGAACACCCTCACTGAACTTCTTCCCCTCAAGTTTTAACATTTTGCATGAGATTCACCCTGTCTTCTGCTTTCATTTTTTCAAAAGGGTTTTCTTTCACCTGATCTTCTTTTCAGATTTGGGCCGTTCTGGTTGGGCAAAAGGTTATAACGCTCTTGACTTTGACCTCCTGTGTCCAGATGGAACACGTGCTGCAGTGACAGAATGGGCAGGCTGCAACCTCGGCCCCGTTCCCCCCAGTACAGTCATGACTCGGCCAGTTGCTGTCACAAAAATCTATGACTTCCTCATGAAATCCCAGGTAAAGCAGAGAACAGGGAAAAGCTAGCAGGTTATCACTGGTTATGGACAACTGCTGAAAACCTTTTCAAGATCAGAAGCGTTATATACTAAACTAACTATATAAAGTGCCTTCAGGTCCAATATGAAAGAATTGAGAATCTGCATAGGAGATGGAGAAAATAAGTATTTGGACTCTCTAAAGGGGCACTTTGGCAGCAGTTGCCATTCCACAAGGGTCATCCATTTGCTGAGAAATAAGTCACTGCAAAACTGCATCTTTTTGTACACAGCACTAGGTGAAAGCAGAAACTTTTAAGACCAGATCTTGCTATAAAACTGAGGGTTGCCAGCTTAACCTTGCTCTTTATGATCCAAGCTGTGGAAATTCTTTCTTTTCTGTTTAGGAATCTCTGGGAAGCAAGCAGGATTTAGAATTCCAACTCTTTCAGTCATGGAAGTATGGTGAAAGTGATCTGCTTTTCAAAGATGCTACTCAGTATCTTGTTCATGCAAGTCACATGAGCTATCAGGAAATTCTTGGAGAGTCTTTCTTTCAGCTGGCAGAATCAGTGTTTAATTGTACGCCTGCAGGTAAAGTAGATTTCTTAATTCTCAGAGAAAAATGCAAAGCAGAAATGAATCCTTCTGTGCTTACCTATTGCGCTCCTGTTTAAGACAGAATGGAGAACAATGATTGACACAATCCTGTTAGTAACAGTTTTCCAAGGAGCGCTACGTCTGGAGCTATTTATTTAGAGTCTTGTACAACTCCTATCCAAAATTACTGAAACTAGAGCGCTGCAGGAGCAGAATAACAATATATTTCAGAGCAAATATGAGGTTATTGAAATAGGACTAATTTACTCCAGGGTCAAGCTGGTCTTGGGTCTGAAAATCTGCATTGATGTAAATGATGATCACACAGTTAAGTTCTGGGAGGGTAAGTTGTTAAAGAACTGAAATTCGGAAGGGGACTTCTACCTGTTTTCTGCTTTTTTAGTGAATAGCATGGGAGACTGTTGCATTCATTACTTTTAAAGCTGACAGAATCTGTAAGTGCCTACTTTCTTACTGGTTTGTAGGCATCTTAGACTTCTGCAAACAAGACATTTGTGCATCCTCATAGGACTGACAGCTAATGCAGAGGCTCTGCAAGGCACAACCACCACCAGCAATGCTGGAAACAAGGACATCTGCAAGTCCAACCTCTCCAAAGCAATCAGTAAGGGAACAGTCATCTCTAGAAACATATGCTGAACAGTCTTGTGTCTTTCTGTTTTTAAAGCAGATTTTGTTTACGATAATGTAGTACTACCACTCCTATGCCAGCCCTTTCTTGTCTTGGGCACGGCATTGTATGGAACAGCACAGACAAGTCCATGTAACCTGCAGCACAGAACTAGGCTCAGTGATTCTGCATGACTTGTATATGGAATTGCTATCAGAATCAGTAGGTTTTTCTGCTTTTTACTAGGAAGAATGTATTTGCTTTTTTAAGCCAAGCATTTATACTAATAAATCAAAATGTTTTTCTCACAAATTAATGCATTACAACATTACCCAGCAGAGCTGGATGCTTGCAGCCTTAAGGTGAAGGATAGTAATGAATAGTCATCCTTGTCTAAAATGCCAATCATTTTTTTATAGTACTTTGCACCTTTCAATCTGTGATTCTGTAAATGGTTAAAAGATGGTTTATCGATTAAACAGCATTGCTTTTACAAGCAGAAATTGCCTGAACAAAACCAGGAGCCTTTTGAACAGAACATATCAAGTACACAAGTTGGCTGTCCCTGGGCAGGGCTCCCTTCAGTTTGCGTTAATCACGCTCTGCTCCCGTGGCCCCTGAAGAAGGCAAGGTTGAGACTGTTAACTAAAAAAAGCCCCAAACATCCTTCACCTCAAGTCTTTGCTACATGTGTTCCAGTTGTATTGATCTCTGCTAGCAAATAAATCAGATGCAAATAGCGAAGACAGGCCAGCTGCAACAGAGATAAAGTCAATGTATCTGCTATGTAAAGAAAGAAAAAAAACAAACAACAAAATCAACAAAGTATGGCAGCAGTAAAGTATGCTGTTGTGAAATACTCTGCTGAGAGTATCTGGGTTTAAAGAGTTCGTTCCATGCCTAGCTTGGCTTTCCTGTTGTTTGACTTCCAGTTGCCTCTATCTTCCCCTTCTCACTTCCTGAGAAAGAACAAATCTGCACCCTGACCAGCAGCAGGGGTTTCAGATGCAGTGGGTCCTGTCCCAGACTGTCATCTGTCTCATTTGTCTGTTGCTTGGTAAGGACTAATCAAACAGCAGAGGGAATGCAAATCCAAACTCATCTGCTTTTCAGAGAAAAAGGGGAGAGGTAAATGGTGAGCAGAGCAAGTACCACTGTGGTAACAAAGCAAACTCCTCACATGCTGTGTTGCAGCCAGGTGGAGAAGCATGGGAATAGCAGAATGGTTTTTCAGGTCTCCCAGCACTCCCTTTTCCTTTCTTCACTGGAGCTGTCATGCCATCTGCGGGATCCACCTAACACTGCACTTCAGAGAACACGGTTACCACAAGAGTGAGGAAACACAGCTTCAGCTTAATTTTGCCAAGAGCAGCATACAGCCAAACAGCAAGAGACTGAAAATCTGGGTTCTGCACAAGATTTTTTGGGGGGGAGTTGTTTTCTGGCATAATCATTACAGATGCTTAATACAGCAAGCTTCTTCATGTTTCGGCTTTTGTTTAAATGCATGAGCCTGATGCCATGGACCCCTGGCCTAGAGCCTGCTTTGAGCCTCTCAGCACTGAGCCAAGAGGAGCTGCCCATGCTGTCTGCCTCTTGCTTCTCCACTGCCTTGAGATGTATGCTGGCTCACTGCTCTGAATAGGGGCTAAGATCATGCTTAACATCCCCCACTCTGTTTCTGTTCATGTTCAAGTACAGTACAGTATGGATGAATGAACACTAGAACTGCTGCTTCACACCTCACCAACAGCCCAGTATGTACTGGTGTTTATCACTTTGGAGATGTGAACTCTTCCATCCATATATGCAAGATGTATCCTGTATTTATTGATACAACCCTACAGGAGGCCCTAAAAAAACCTGAAAGGTTGTCAGAAAAATTTATTTCCATAAATTAAAAACACACACAGAAGAAACAGTAAAATTTAAGATTCACACAATATTGAACAGAAAGCAAATGCCAATAGTGCGATGAAGGCTAATGGCATCAGTGTACAAATCTTCGAGCCATGTGTTCGCTTGATAGCATCACAGACTTTTAATCCACAGTTACTATCCACAGCCTCGAAGAGCACCTGGGACAGATACAGCAAAGGCCCACCTCAGATAAAAGACGGTGAACAAGAACTGCCTGCAGAAGTCATGCCCAGCAAGCACCAGGAGCTGAGTGTGTGCAGCTGCCAAGCCAGGCCAGTGCAGTAACATAATAAAGCAGCCTCAGCTGCTCCAATCAGAGCATGATGAAAATAAGGTTTGTTTTTTTGAAAGGGATTTTTCTACCTCCCATAATTAGCAAATTTAGAAAAGAGCTGCCTGGCTCTGCAAAACCTACCGCTAAGAGACAGTTCATTGCAAAAGTTTTGCAACCCTTCTCCAGCTGCTCTAGCCATCATCCTGTAAGCAATATGCACAGCGTCTTTCCACCATGGCCCAAAACCAAATCCTCACCGGAGTAGGTTCATGTGAAAATGTAAGTGTACGCATCCTTCAACCGGGGATGTATGTGAGACCCCAAAAAGATGCATCCTCTATACTTTTTTCTTTCAGTTATCTGGGACCAAAGCAGCTCAGAGTGGCAAACACTCAGCTTTTGCACAGTCACTGCTCCCAGTGTACAAACAGCAACCACAAGGAACAAAGCTGTTCCATAACTGCTGTAAACAAGACCAGAGGTGGGAAAAGAAAAAGTGCACAAGCATTACTGACATCTGTGTGCTGGAGGTGGGCAGAGATGCTTTGTCTCCATTAGCTTACACCTCAATCACTGCACAAATACTAAACAAAGCATAGTAACACTGTGTATCTGCCTTTCCACAAACTAGGTCTGGGACAGCTAGGCAACAGCAACATATTTTGTAACTTCTCCAGTAACTGTAAACAAAGGAATTGTTTTCTTTGCTCTGCTCTCTCTGCAGTAGCTGTTAAAAACAAAGTTAACGTTATTTCAAAGCAATCGGAAAGAAGACAGCAGGAAGCAGATAAACACCGGACCCTTGCCCCCGCCCCACTCCCAAATAAACCCACAGCCCAAAGAAAAAACCCTACATATTACACATTTGTAAGCACGTTAGAGATGTGAGCTCTGCCTCGACCCAAGTTTCCTCCCTCCCCACCCATATACTTGTTTCATTAAAAGCCCCAGTAAAGTTAGAACTCAACTGTCTCACAGCACTGGCTGCCTCCCATGGTTACAGAAGGTCAATGAATGCTGTGTAACAATCCCATTTTATAGCATAAAATCATAAAAATATATCTCTCTCTTACTTGCTACAGGTTCCAACCACTCAATAATTGGGCTAATAAACCACTATAAGGAAAGTTTCAAACATTTTAAAAAGGCAATTGACCTTTATTTTTCAGGGATTTATTTTTATAAAAATAAAGGGGATCAGTTTAAATGTTCTCCAGCAGCCCTAACAGGTTAACCAGCCCTTGCTGCTGCCTGCCTTATTTCTTTTAACCTCAAAACCCAACCACCACTGCTGTAAGTGAGCACTCCTTTCTTCACTCTTCCTGCTTAAAGATAAATTAGCTGCAAGAGAAGAATGTAAACTTCTAGGAACCCCAGCACATAAACTGGGAACAAACCAAGCCAATTTACAGCTCTTTCAAGGCTCAGTTACACAGAGTGTAATAACACTCTTCCACTTCCTCACTTTCAAAGCTCTGGAATTCAACAGATCGCTTGTTACTTTTCAGTTCTCTGTTCAGTAGTAACAGAAGTGGCAGAGCAACAGGAGAAAATTATAGTAATTAAGTCCTGCATTTACTGGGACTTCATTAAAATATCTGTCCACTAGATATTTGCTCACTTTGAAGGTGAAGAGAAACTACCATATGGGCAGGTAAATAAGAAAGTGCAAGTTTCAAGTGACAAATGAAATAATGAGCAGATGAAATAAATTTGAGCATCCCAGCAACAACAGCTTTGCCCGAATAACTTCTATAGGCACTAAAGGACAGAAATTACCGGAACTGCAGCCTGCATTCATTTTGAGTTATGCTTCTACTAAGTTTAACAGAAGTTCTGCCAGAACTGTCTTCTCTCAGAATGTATAGCTGAGAAATTGCCCAGTGCTGCATCAGATAATTAAAAATCTACATAATGAAAAAACCCAACTTCTATCGGCTAGGAGGCTCTTTGTACAACATGACTGTGTACAACAGTGCTGTACAAAGAATTTTTAGTTATGGGCTATGTCAATTATAAATCTGAAATGGTAAACACCCCTCAAGATAGGAAAAAACCCATTTTCTTGTTGGCATTAAAATTAATGACATCTTTACTGGAATTAAAATCACTTAAAAGCGAGTCTCAAAGATTTTAGTAGTGTACCCTGCTTGCAGCAACTCAGCTCTGTTAAATAAAAACCTCTACTTGCGTATTCTGCAGCTTAATATCCTCATGGGCTAATTACCTTTTCCTCTGGAGAAGAAGTCATCATCAGCCAAGTAGGTAAAAACTCTATAATTTGGGAAAAGGTAGTACTGGGCACTATTTTTTCTTAAAATATTACCTTTTTTTGAGCTCAGTCATGATAAAAGGTATCCTCATGCAGCAAATAAACACGTACAAAGTGCATGTTATCTAAAGTTTAGTTATGTGGGGCTTCTGCTGCGTGAAGCCAGGAAGGGCAAAGAAACTCTGAAAGAACCTTCTAAGAAACAGAAGGAAGAAACAATTGAAAGCAAAACAATACAGCTACTTTTAATTATTAAAAAGTTAGTGGTATATCAAGACTGTGTTTGCTGGAATTATCTTTATCAAACACCATCTCTCTTCTGTTAGGTTGTTCAGGACAGACATTACAGTAACAACAGCAAACTCAAGTGTGCAAACAGTCTGGAGTGCAGAGCTCTAGCTGTCACTGAAGGTGTGTACCTTTCTCTTTTACACTCCTACTCTGCCCCCAAAAGGTGTTCAAACGTAATTAAACATGAGCACTACTTTCCATAGCTTGGGGAAGGAATGGTAAATTGTACGTGGCTGCATTATACTCAGACAGGGACCTAAAAGAATCCCTCCAATAGCATTTAACACCACCCCACGCCCACAAAATAGCACCTTAACGACGGCCACAACCAATAACTGACCTTCAGGTACTAGAACAGAGCAGCAGAGCAACACATTAAGTCAGTAGGTTTTTCCCAGTGGGACTAAAACACTAATGGAGCTGGCTGGACCACTTTCAGCTCAAGGGCTCCCTCGCATGCTAGAGGCCTGCTCCTGCCCAGCCTCCTCTGCAAAAAATGCCTCCAGGTCCATGAGCTTCTGACTCAGAAGAACATCTAACTCTGCACTCTGGAGTGCAGCTTTTTTTGCTCGGGTACAACTACCCACTGCTTTGACTTTGCCTCGTGTTTTCCTTTTACGGGGAAGAGTGAAGTCCTGAAACTCTAGAATCCGCTTTCTCTTCTGCTGGCTTACAGAGATCAAATGTCCATTTTTCTCCTTGGGCTCTTCAAAGATGGTTTCCAAGCTCCTGGTAAAAGCCAAGGACAGAACTCATGAACGGTCATGCAGCCGTAATCACCCTAAATGGAGAGGAATCCTAGGGAGTTTCATAACTCAAGTACACAGTCTGCTAACTTGTACATGGTCACAGTCCCTCTGCACTGCCTGTGATACACCCTTACTGGCAGCTGATCCCTCCCCTACAGCTCAATCGTTGGGTACTGGGGCACAGACACTTGGGCTGAGTTGTCTTCTAACTGTACTGCAGTTCAAAAGCAGTTACAGAATCTTCAATTAATGAAACAATAGATTTGCACATTAAAAAACATAGCAGCTGATATCCACACTGTACTCGATGACAGGTAGTTGATATCTTAAAGAATATTTAGTTGCCTTTGGATTTTGAAACAGTGCTGCACTTGGATGGAGGCTGGAATGAATGAGCAGATGAAAACCTACAAACCCATACTTAAACAGCTACCAGTCCTTATAAGGTCACATTTCATTTCTCTGCTATCCATCCAAACAGCAAACAAGATTTTTTAATTACCTTTCTCTATGACTTTAAACTAGAGCAATTTAACAACTCCTCTCTCTCAGCTCTCAGAGACCTTTGATTGCCCCTCTCTTTGCCCAAGTCTTCTACATTTATCTTTGTTATCTCATTAGGAAGCAGAACCAACCTGGCTGGAGGAGGCGACTTATAGTTCTTGTTTGTGTAAATTTCTTCTAAACTGAATTCTTTCTTCTTAAGCCTGAAAGAGCAATGAACAAATCAGACAAGAAAGAGTTTCAAAACTCCTTCAAAAAACTTCCTCTCTTCACAAAAGCAGATTTACTGGAAACAATATGGTTTGTGTCCTTTGCCTAAACACTAATTATACTTTAACTTAAAACATAGATTTAGATTCTAACTGGCGACAGGGAGGAATAAAAAATGAGGTTGTTAAGTCTCTAATGTCATACAGTATTTCTGTAAGGTCTGGGCCTTCTGTTTCTGCGGAAGTCAACATTCCTTCTGGCTTTCTATGAAGTTTTGAAGTGATGCTCAGAAGGAGAAAGTGAAATCCCTTCAGAGGGCACTAGTTGGTGGAAGCTCAGAACCACTGACAGTTTAGAGATTAACATTTCATCTCGAGACTGATTTCAGAAGTTAGTTATTGGCACTTAGCGAGCTGATCTCTGAAGAAACACAGCCCTTTGTCAAAGCCAGCACTTCTTGTTAAGACAGAAGTGAACAGAACAGTAGATGGCCGATTGGGAAAGCTTGATCAGTACCTGGCACTGCCATCACCCCAGTCACACTGACCTGCAGCGTTAACTTGTGTTTCCCAAAGATACTATATGATGAACCAAGAAGGGGCTGTGAAGAACTCCAACATAACTACAGCAACAGAACACTGAATCTTGCTGTGCATTGGACAGACACATTTGCAATGTATACTTATCAGTATGAACTATTTTCTTTAGAAAAAGCATTCCATTGCAGCTCAGTTTTTCACATTTTGCCTACATCTCAGTCAGTGGTTCAGATCCCACAGGCCTTTATTTATCCTCTTGCACTTGAAACAAGTTAAGTTCAAAGAGCAGTGTCTTTCCCCAGTCTTTGACACAGCTGATAACGCTGCCTCGATCTTTTCTCATAAAGGAAGCAAACATTGGACACTGCTCAACTGGGAATGTATAAAACAGTGGTGGGAAGAGAAGCATTTCTCAAAATGATTACATCATTATGTGGGAAACGTAAGCAAGAGAAGCTAGTACCAGTCCATTTAAAAGGAAGTGCTCACCTTTTTGGTTTGGGCAGTCCCATTGGAGTAAGGTTAGGGTCCGGCTTAGGAACAGCTTTCCTGATTCGGATCTGTGAGACTTTCTTTGGTCTCTTTTCTGGCTCAGTCTTAAAAAATCAAAAAAGAGGGGGGAAAAAAGTTAAAATGATGGTAATAACGACCATGCTGGTCAACAGAATCCCTTTTTGTGTGGAGTATACAAGTATTCCCTTGTTTTGCCACCTTCTTTCTGCTTGAGTGAAATAACACAGCAGCCCAGAGCAGGGCCAGCACCCCTGGTCTCTGACAGTCACTACATAATATTCAGCTGCAGATTCAATTTCTGAGGAACCAAGAGCCCAACATACCCAAAACTTAAAATGAACTCACTTTTATCAGTTCTGTGTCACCTTGGGATCTCAGGCAGGCTGGAATGGAAGCATCGGCTTCAGCAAGGGCATGGACCTGGAGCTCCGATGCTGTAAGCCTGGGGGGAGATGATGATGATTCTGGAAGTGAGCAGGACTTTGGTAACAGAAGAGGGAATGAAGCTTCCAGACTGTAAGAGAGGAAGAAGGAAACATAAGTAGATTAATATCCACTTTATACTGCAGCAGCATCCCATGCTCTCAGCTGCTGTTCCTAATTGGCAATATGGGCACATAAAGCAATGCCATTCATAAACTGCCTGGGCAGACACTTTCTCTGGTTCAGCCACAGGTCAGACGCTGCTGCAGCCTGCACCGATACCAGTGTGTTCAAACACGTAACTTTAAACCCACTCTCTCCCTTTTCATACAGTTGAACGATTTAAAGCTCTAGTCAGTAACTGCTGACAGAAATCAATTAATCCCCCTTTTCTACCAGCAAACTGCTTTGGCATAACTATTAACTTATTACTTTTTATTCACAGATAAATTTAACAGGTCACTTACATCTGCTACCCCAACACTGAAAAAAAATAGAAGGAAGTTTCAGCACCCAATGTCCTGTCGCTCAGAACATACATCCAGGTAAGGACACAAGTGTCTATAGTCTGAAATATTCACTTAATAATAAGGCACAACATGGTTGAAAATAATAGACCTATTCTGTGCAGTTATCTTCATCATGTTTGCATTAGTGCTGCTCCAAGCTTCTCTGTAATTCAGTCAGTTCTCCTCAATAATATCTTAATCAGAAAGTTATTCATGAAGTGAACTGCCAAAAGCTGAAAGCCAAACAGGCAAAGGCAATGTCTTTAAGAACGCTTACAATCCCACCCCTTGGAGCAAGCACAGAGGTCCAAGCAACTCACCGTATCGCAGCAGCTGCAGCCTGCAGCGCATCTGTACTCTGCACAGGGAAGTGTGGTAACATGGCATAGCTGCTTCAAGGAAAATATGGAAAAAAACCAAAACCAGACAGACAGAAGTTAGGACTACACAGTGAAAAGGCAAGAGAAACAATTGGTATAAGCTGGACTGTGAGACAAAAAAATGCTAGTATCAGGAATAGGAATGAAAGCCCACAGCCACCCAAGAGCCAGCCACACACCTACATTTAGGACACTAAATGCCACTGGCAGCTTGCCAGGGAAACAGTCCTACTGCCCTCTAAAATTATAGTGAGGAAAGAGAGAACAGTATCAGTCTCAAAATTGTAATTATTCCTATGAAATTCTATATTCCTCATTCAAACAATCCAGTTTTTAAAATTAAAGTAATGAAGAGCCTTGAAGTATCTGGCTACTAAATAAAAAAGTGCAGAGTGGCAAGGATTTCCACAGGATTAACTCTCTGTTGTCTCCAACTCCCACAATGTTACTTGAATATTCTTAATCGACTGGAAAAACCGAAGGCCTTTCCATCAGGGCTGGTAATCACCATAATTCTGTGGCATAAAAGTCAGCACAGCAGCTCTAAGTTCTGTAATATTAAGCTTTATTTTTGTGCCTATAGTATCAATAGCAGGAAAAACAATGAGTTAGGAGAACTTTTGTTAAGTGAAACAGCAAATCTTGTACTTGCTGCTCTTCCAAATGAACTTGACACACACTTCACTGCTCTAACGCAAAGCAGTCACAGCCAGACAGGACTGAAACCCAGCCACGCTGGCAGCACAGATCAGTCCAGATTCAAGGAGGTCAGAAGAACCCCCTTGTTTGCCACTTATGATCACAGCCCTGTCCTCTTGTTCCTCTCAGTGTTCCACTTCCTATCCCAGCACTACTGACCCTGCACCAGTGTGCATCAGCACCCTCCGTGCAAGAGGCAGAACTCAATGTTTCATGCAATAATAGTAAAGAAAATTACAGGAAGAGGAAAAAAAAAGCCAAACTTGAGAAATTCTGAATCCTAATAAACATTAATTAAAAAAAAAAAAATCTGTTTAAAGAATGCTTTAATTACCAGCAGTGGAAGAGACAGAAGATGACTTATGCAGAACTACTCCAGTTCCTTGTTTTCCTGGTTATTAAAAACACTAACAGTGAATGACATCACTTAAAGAGGACAAATCTCTTCCAGAAGAAAATGGCTGGCACTGAGCTTGGAACCACCTGTGAATTTTCCTGGTTTTTAACTATCTTAATCAAACCAGGCAAAGACTCTTGCCATCCTAGGAGCTGAGAGTGCTTTTATACTGCATCAAGCACACTTAAGTTCTTGTATTTACATACCAAACATTTATTTAATGGCATTTTTTCTGAGCATAAACAAATTTAAAGGAGATTCACTGAATTATCCTGTTTATACCTTTGAAAAATTACTGATTACTGAAAACAGGCTGTCACTTTTCAGCAAAATGGAGTCTGAAATAGTGTTAAATATTTTAAATGTTAGGTTTTGTTCTTCATCTTGTTTTATAGCCAAACCTTTAATATGAATTTTTGCTTAACTGTTTTAGGAACAGAATTTATTTGCTGCCCTTTAAACTTCTGCAAACATCCTTTTCAACTCACTGCATGCTACAGTAACTTCACTTAAAGAAAATGAGCGACGCAGAAGAATTCAGGCTACCTCACACACACATTTATAAGGTAATTTAGAGACAAACCAAACCAAGAATTAGACTGTTTTAACTTTGGGTTATTTTTCATTGAGAGTGATAAGGCTTGATTTGGCTTCTCTCCCTTTGGGATAAGAGATCATTCACAGCTAAACATTTGGTTTTCAAACTGCCCTTTACGTCAAGAAATCAAATCCTCTTAAACTCAAGTTAACGGGATGTGCTGTAAGAACCTGCCTTGGAGCCCGTAGTACAGGAGGAAACATAAGAGCACTGAGTCAGCTCAATCTCCCTGTCAGAGGATGACGTGCCTCAACAACACAAATGATAAATTCACCTCATGCACAGAAGTAAGGTTTAAAATGTAAGGTGTTTGGGCTTTTTAAGAGAATGGCAGCAGTATCTTATTTGTAAGTCTAGTGCTCAAACTGTAATTTACTGCATGATCACTTCAGAGCACCAATTTGTATGCTAGAAAATTCAGCCTGACTTACTGACTCATGGAATGAAAAAGAACGCAGGTCTAGCAGAACCTGATGTGAAGTTGCCTCTGTGCCATTGTTCAACCTCGTTATTTCAGTACAGACAATCCCCAGGATAGAGCAGTACTCTCACAGGCTCACTCACACCTCTGGTAGACATTAGAATTTATACTAACGTCAAGGGATGTGCTTAAACTTTCAGTATGTCATCCATTTATACAAAGTAAAATGCAGCAGCATTAGTTAGCAGGCAGGACTTTTGGTTACATGTATGTCAAGCTATGACATAAGACAAGCCAAATTCCACAGTTCTCTAGAGACCGATGTATTAAACAAAATAATTAATCAAATCAGTTTTTCTACGGTGCTCATGAGCCTACACTCTGCCCTGGAATCTCAAGACTTATAAAATCAGGACTGCCCCATGGCACTGAGATATAAAAAGCAAAATCTTTGCACAAGAGCATGCAAAAATCCTGGAGCAGATCTAGAAACTTCTTCTCTTGTTCTGTTTCTTAGTAAAGAGATCTCTGATACTGATAGCAAAGTTTAATTAAACACACAAAGTAGATTTCAGTCCCCTTCCCACGGTTGTGTGAATGACACGCTTGTGCCAACACTACACCAGGCAAGTACTATTGAAAGGCACGGCACACACAGAGAGGTTTCAATTAGCATAGAACAGTCACAGAATACAATTAAAGATTTAATCAAATACCACCCCCCACCCTCAGGAGTCTTCCTAATGTGATACCAAGCATTTTACAGTGGTTCCAAGGGGCACCTCTGGCTCAGACCTCTAAAGAAAGCTTTCCTACCTCAGTGATCCAGTTGCTCTGCAGTCACTCTGAATAGACCTAAGGAAGTGGCTCACCTTTCTGCTTTATAAATTCTGATGCATGGTGTGTATATTTTGCAAGGGAGAAGAAAATAGAGTTAGCCATTCTGCCAAAACAGGACAGTATCAGAGAAGTGAAGGCAAATATATCTAAACTCAGCTAGCAGACTGTTCCATAGGGAAGAACCTTCCATGCTGAGCCATTTTTGGAGTAGAACGTGTCGATCTGAAACAGGGAAAGCTCCAATGCAAGCTGTCACTACCCTCTCCCTCCCAAAAACGAGCAAGTATGTACCCTATAAATATTTAACCTCAGAAATAAGTTTATGACTTTTACCTGTTCTCGATGCTCACACTTGGCTGCCACCTGCAGTGACTGGAATGAAGTGGAGTGATTTCGGAGGGACAGGCAGAAGGACCATGCTGACTCCATATGGACAATGCCCTGCCCAGGGAGTACGGCAATGAAGAGACGAGGTCATCTGACATGGAAGGTGGATACCTTGCCCCTTTCAAACCCTGTGCAAACTGAGATATAAATAGCCTCTGGATGGTAGGAATATGACTGGTTAAGTTTCTTCTTCTCGTCCAAATCCTGTAACATCCAGGGGAAGAAAGTGCTAACACTGTGTGAAGGCCAAGCATGGAGCATGCTCCTCTTCTTTCCGCTCTGGCTATTCTTCCACAGTCAGGATGCAGGGCAACAGCCCCTGGGGCTGTCCCAGAGAGAGGGGAATCCAGCTGATTATTTAGACTGGAACCTTCCTTGAAACCTGTTACATCTGAACAGCTCTGAGACAAAAGAAGAGAGAAAGTCCACTTCGAAGGTGATGCTGGCATTTCTCCCAAAAGTGGTCTGTGTTGTACAGGGTGCTGGGATGCAATCCCTGTGAGGTCCGTCACAGGACTGGAGTCCAATTTAATGTGAAAGGAAATTGGGAAAACTGGAGTATCCAAGGAAGAGGCTGAAGGCTCATGGCTCCAACCCGAAAAAAGTATTTTGGTAGATTCTACAGGGTAAAGTGCCAAAGGCTGAAAGCTGAACATCTTGGTGCACCAACTGTCAGCCCAGCGTGAGCGTAAGCTCCTGTTAATGCAAGAAAAGGCTTCCAGTAGATTTTTAGATCGACGCTGGCTGTACCTTTCACCCACTGGAAAGAGTTCAGAAGAAGGCGGCTGAGGCTCTAAGTCCTGGATGCTTTTGGCAGGTGCCAGGAGTTTGCTGGCCATTGCAGACAGCTTCCTCAGCAGGGCTGGTTCTTTAGTACGCTTCCTAAATGTCAAGCTGTTCAACAAACCGCACCTCCTGGGCCCCTGCCTTGGCATGTGCACAGACCCCATGGCTGCTTCCGTTTCCATTGCTGATGGCTTACATGGAAAGTACAAGGATTTGAGAAGTGCATTTTCCTGCTTTGGAGGAACCTCAAAAAAAGACAAACTTTTAATTTTTTTGGGTTTTCTCATAGTTTTTACCTGATATGATGTGGGAAATTTCTTGCAAGTCCTTCCAGGCTGTATTTTTAATGGAAGAGGTCCTCGTAGTTTATTTGCAGTTTCAAAGGCACCAGGGATTCCATTATACCCTAAATTAAGGTTCATGTTTTGCATTTCTATATCCTGAGTCTTCAAAAACTGTGAACTAATATCTGGGGTAATCTTTGGCCTTTTGATTTCTTGTAAAGTGCTACACATTTTATTTTCATTGCTTCTGACAGCAAAAATCTCTGAAGGACCTTCAGACTTTTTATTTCTGGAAGTTGCCAACTCATTTGAAGAGCTGTGTAAGAATTCAGAACTACGCAATGTCCTTGTTTGCAGTGTGATTATTGCTTTCTCTTCATATTCTAACTTCTGTTGACGTTGTGCTTTGTCTGACAGACGTAATCCCATCTTCTCATACTTCTTTTGCTTACGTGCCTGACGTTTCTCTAATTGACCAAGACTCTCTGAACCTAAAGCGTCATTTTCCTTGAAAACCAAACTGGTTGGTACAATGTCCTGGCTTTCTGCAATCTCCTTTACATTATCTTTGCTCTGTGCATTTAACTTGTAAGGCATGCATACTGCGCTGCAAACCATGCAGTCTGGGGACGATTCCTTCTGACTGTTTGACAGTTTATTCACATGCGGATAAAATGCGGCTGTTACATTATACTGCAAATCTGCCATTGTTACAGGAAGAGGTTTTGTCTCTGAGGAATCTGTGCTAAAAACTTCAGCTGAAAACATATCCCGATTACCTATTAATGCATTCTCAGATGGCACACACAGCTCTTCTTTCTCAGGCAGAAAGACTCCCAGGTCCTGAGCTGATGGTGTTTCTGAATCCACCAGAGTCTCATTAGAAAACTCCTGGATGTAAGACTTCCCAAAATGCGATGCACCAACATCCTTTTGAGCATCAGTTTTCTTAGCAGGCTCAAATGTTAACTGCGTGCAAGAGGTATTGAAGAGAGTGTTTATTCTCAGACTTTTGTTCTCTGCCTCTGAAAGCCCATTCATATTTTCTGGTTTATATTCCAGACTCCCACAAATTGATGGGAAGGTCAAAACCTGGGCACTAACTGCATTTTCCTGGTCCTCCACTGACCACTTAATCTTTGGCCAAGGTTGCTGCATCTTGTCTCCTGCAAACACTAGCTCGGCCTTCTCTTCTTTTGCACATTTGATAAAGGAAGCATGCTGTGAGCAATGAGGTTTGCTATCAGAAAAGCTTTCTCCTAGAGCTCCCTTATCTTCTCTTTCACATTCATTCTCATCTTCTTTTAGTTTGGTAGGCTCGTCTATTAGATCACTGATGAGGCCCAAGCACCCTGAACAGTTTTCATTTTTTGCACCATTTAAAGAGTTCAAGTTCACTACCTTCTCTTCTAACACTATCTCTTCACTTTGACAAGAGCCAATGGATGTTTTGGTTTCTTCCACAGAAGCAGCTCTAGTTTGTAAGCCAGCATTTGGTTGCTTGTTCACACTTTCTAAATATTGCTTGCTGCCTGGAACTAGGCCACCAAACTTGCTCTGCCACCCCAGACACTGATCTTCCATTGGATGAAAAGTCTTTTCTGTTTGGCTAGTGTGTTGTGTCTGAACATTCAAATATCTGACTAATAGCTGTTCTCTAGTCTGCTTGTCTTCAGGAGCCTTTGGAGAATCCACAGTTCTTACTTTATCAAGTTCATCTGTCTGGAGAGCACATGTGAATATTTGTTCTTTTTCCTCATCTCTGTCACAAACAATTTCACTGCCATCTGTTACCTTACAAAGATTAAATTGTTTCACAACCTCCAAATTTCTGTTTGAAATCTCATCTCCTACCAAGGCAACAGTAGATTTCTCTGAAGCATAAGCTGAGCAGAACATGGGTTTTGCTGTGCACGCATCATTCATCCCATGCAGATCTACACTTCTGTGGCCCCAGTCATCTTCATAAGGAGGTGATCCACTTGCCAAAAGGAAGCGTGCTTCTGGAAAGATGTTTGCCTTCTTGCTATGACATCCAGCTGAAGCGTCTCTTCCCAAATTACCTTTTTCCTCAATCTTCTTTACCTCAACATTAAAAAAATGACTGCTGGGGAGAACATCACCTACGCATGCACTCTCTGATAAAACACAGGAAGCGCTGGCAGCTGTGCGCTGCTCTTTCATACTCCAACTACAACAATAACATGTGTCCCTATGGTCACTTTCTGAGTCAATGACCACACTCTCTGTATTTCCCAGTGAAGACGTCATGTTTTTTTGGGAAGTTCTGCTTGCCCTGTTAGCATTATCAAAGGTCCTGGAACATACTGAAGTCTTGAATTTGTCTTTACAAAGCACAATGTCAGCGACTTGTTCCCTTATTGTTCTCAAAGCACCAACTGCTTCTTTTCCAGATAGAGTATCCTGAGCCTTCTCCCTGTTTGAAACTTTGTTAGCAGTGCAAGGAGGACACTCGTCACAATGAGGTTGTCTTGATTTTTGTGCAGCAGGAGGTAGAGTCATATTTAGTGTACAGATCAAATTAGCTTCTTTGCCAGTGGACAAACTGGGATCACTGCTGGCTTGTGTAGCTTTGACTAAACTGCCAGCCAACTCCTCTGATGTTGTATTCACCTCAGATTCCTTTTCAAGCAGTTGTACTTCAGGTGAATCTTTTTCTAGCTTGGTACTAAAATCCAGACAGCTGTGGCTACTGGGAGGGGAAATTTCACTGGAGATATTATAAAAACATATGTCTATTGCATTGGAAGCAACATTGCTCCTTTTCATCAGACTATTTTCTTTGACATCATCCTTGCACAGGTCACTGACAGAGAATTGCCATTGCTCCTTTTTCAATTCATCGCCTTCCAACAAGACCTTTTTAAATTTTTCTTTCGAGAACTCGTCAGGAGCTGAAGAAACAGAACTAAAAACTGAAGAATGACAATGCTCAGACTTAGCACCTTCTTGAGCTTCAGGCCAGATAACAACTTCAATATTATCTCCCACAGCAATTTTCATCCGGACTTCAGCAGCCTCTTCAATTTCAGAGCTGTTTGATTTACCTATGCCAGCACTTACTTCCCTGTGATCAGTTTTAGCCCTAGCAAATCCTTTGGTCCTTACCACTGAGATCTGTTTTACTGGTGTGGATGTGGAGGGTTCATTTTCTACAAACCGAGTTCCGTGATCATAATGAGTCTGACTTTCCATGGTTCTGGGAAGACCTTTGGGGGTTTCGTTAATAATTCCATGGACTGCAGAACTACTGTTTTCTAGTGGCATACTTTGAACGTCCAGATAACAGATGCTTTTCCAAACTGGACATAAAACTTCAAAACTCTTTGTGGAGAGCATTCTACAGCTTTCTACTGATGACGGCCTAGGAGCTTTGTTATGTTTTGGTACAGGACCAGAACAGAAGTAATGAGCATTGTTTTCTTCATCCTGCTGATAAGCCTGGCAATTAGCAAATGACGTACTGAATTCATTAACAGGATTTTGTTCTTCTCTAGTCTCCAGAACAGACACAACATGGTCCCCTGTTCTCAGTGGCATGGCAGCATGGCCTTTCAACCCACTATATTCATTGCTTTCTTGTGGATGCTCTATGGCTGGTTCAATGCCTGTGACTCTTAAAGGCTCTGAAAAATCTAATATGCTGGTTTCTGAAACCCCAGCTCTGGCCACGACTGTGTCTACATCTGAGCACTGATTGCTCTCAGGTGGAAGACCTTTACTCACTCTGTCAGTAATGCATCCTGCTTTACTAAATATCCTGGTCCTATCAGCCTTCATACCTTGTCCTTCTTCAGTGAGCTTTGGCAGAGTGTCAGCTGTCACCTGAACATGTTCTTGGTTTTCTTCTGCATAAGGAAAAATAAAGCAAATCAGAACCACATACTAAATTCAGAAGGCATTCAGCTTACTACATTCCTTTTTGTACTGTATACTATCATTGTGAACAGCAATGGCTACCAAAATGGTTTTAGAAGTGAGAATTGATGCCTGCAATTCTCCTTCCAGCCTTCAGAAGAGAAAACCAACCACCCCAGCACAACCCTAAGGTAACAAACACAATTCTTTCCAACACAGACATTCCCTGTGAGCAGCAGCCATCTAAAGACCTCTGTTTCTCAGATTCCTCTCATATCAAGCTCGATGCAATGCAGATCCTATAACTCAATACACACAGAATCATAGAATCACCAGGTTGGAAGAGACCCACCGGACCATCGAGTCCAACCATTCCTATCAAACACTAAACCATGCCCCTTCGCACCTCATCCACCTGTGCCTTAAACACCTGCAGGGAAGGTGAATCAACCACCTCCCCAGGCAGCCTGTTCCAGTGCCCAATGACCCTTTCTGTGAAAATTTTTTTCCTAATGTCCAGCCTAAACCTCCCCTGGCGGAGCTTGTGGCCATTCCCTCTCATCCTGTCCCCAGTCACCTGGGAGAAGAGGACATTACCCTCCTCTCTACAACCTCCTTTCAGGTAGTTATAGAGAGCATGAAGTCATGACCGACACAACGCTGCTTATTTTTGACAAAGCTCAACATGGCAGCCTGCTTTATCTGCTCTCGCCTAGAAATCTGGCCAGGCACTGAGAAGCCACCTCTGTTCCTTCTTCCTGGAATGGATTTTTGTCAGTCTGCCACCCACAGGAAGACAACACTTGTGGTGACATACCTCATCCTGTCCAAGCAATTATGATTATTAATAAACTTTTTTAATTGTAAAATCACAAGGATTATGATAATTCAACAAACCACAATTACAGTAGAATGCCCTCATATTCAAAACTCCCCAGGGCACACAGTTGCTTGGGTCTATGCAGATCTTTGTCATATTTCCTACTATGGACCAAGATGAGATGGCATTCCTCAGCTAAGTATGAGTTTGGTTATGAAAGCGTGGAGGGAGAAAGCAAATAGCTATAAGATGCATGCAAAGTGACCAAGGTAATTTTAGCTAAAGTAAATTAAGAATAGTGAAATTAAGAATTAGTGTTGCTGTGCTCTGCCTTTGGACCATGCATTTTTATTTTCTAAAATATCAGAAAATGAACAAGTCACACTTTTCTACATTTTTCTATTACTTCTTTCATATAATCCATCTCTGAAACAAAAGGAAATAAAAGCTATTTATCAACACCATCTTCTGCTTTGGGGTAAATATGCATTTGAATTAAATAACTAATCTTGTACATAAAAGGTGTGCTCTCAGGAAAAAGCAGAGTATTAAGTTTTCCTGTTGCAGGCTAATAGTTTCTACTGTAAAGCAAAATAAATGAGCTACCCCACAATTGCTCATCAATTTTGAATCAATAAAAAGCGACCTGGGAGAGAAGCAGGGGGTCAGCAGGGGTGTACAACTGAAATACACACCTGTGTTTTTCAGGGTTTCCACTGTTCCAGAGCAACAGGCTCCCAAAGGCTTCACCTTGTGCTGGTTCATGTGAGGGTCCACCTGGAACAAGACATAAATATCAGTGCAGATGATAGATTTCCTGGAACGCTTGGCACATTTCAAGGACTGCAGCTGCTCAGCGAGGTGAGTTCTGAACGAGAAAGCCACCAGGAAACCTCAGAATGCCTCAGGCCTTGCAGAGGGGCAGCCTGGCACTGCAAGCAGTTCCCACAAGCACTTGTCACTGTTCTGATTCTATTGATCACTGCTACACAGTGAGGCACTCAAGAAGGATTTGTACTGAGTAGCAACGAGAGCTGGTGATGCGAACGGCTAAAGAGTAAGTGGCTTAAAATGCAAATGGCTGCAAATCTGAACCAGAAGAGTAACCCATTCTCCAGGTCTCTCTCACATCCCCAAATCATTCCAGTAAACCTCTGTAAGATGCATGCTTTCCCTGCTCCTGATGAGAGCCTGCCTGCTAGCGCTCCTGCCCTGGCTCAGCACCACATATACGCCTGAACAGATAATCTGGGCCTGCTCGCCAAAAAAAACCCAAGCCAAGCCAAGCCAAGCCAAGCCAAACCAAAACCCCACAAATATGCAAAAGCTGGAAAACAGAACGACTGTGGAAAATTTAATTAACTTAATTTTCACAAACTTTCAAATAAATCAAATACACATGAAAATCCAGAGTTAAAACTAAACAGTTCTTTCGCATTATGCGCCATCCAGTAATGGGTGTAAAACACACACCTCTGTGCCTTATCCTGGTATTCCCTGGCTGCAATATGCTCAGCCTCAATACTCCCTCTTTTTTATTGTGCGTGAAGACTATTTACAAACCAAAGAAAACCTCAATTTTTAACTAGAGAGTTTTGTGACTCTTCAGTTTTTAACAGGGCATTCTTAGGCACATTTTTCAGCAAGTCTTTGCCTAGAAATAACATTTTTATCATTAGAGGGGAGGAAAATAAAAAAGCCATGACCATGGGAGTCTCTTGTTTTCAAAGAGAAAACTAACACTGATTTTCTCTCTAAAGACTCGATGATCCGGTGGGTCTCTTCAAATCTGGTTATTCTGTGATTCTGTAAATTCAAATGATAATTATAAAAACCAAGAATAATCTGTATTTTTAGATTGAAAATGGAAATACTAAACCAGAGCTCCCTGCAGTGCTATAATTCCATTGCCAGACTGAAACAACCATTCTTTCATGGTCAGTACCTGGCTGGGGGTGATGGTACCAGCAGAAAACGCTGCACTCACAAACATGGATACCGGACACCAATCTTTCTAATCTGCTTATCTTCACTTTTTAGTCACCAGTAAATTTTGTTCTTTGTTCTGTTACGCACTTGCCTTATGCCATTCCAGCAGTATTTAAGCAAGTGAAAAGCTTAGGTATAGTCTAATTTGTCACTGGACCCGCAACAATGTGGATAGGAAACTACAGGGACCAAGCTCCCTGACCAGTGCCTAACCCTAAACGCAAAATACCAGGCAGGGACGAATTTTGGCATTTGCTTACTTGTTTTGAACACCTTTCCCCAGAGGTTCGAGTGCAGCAGTGAGCATGATACTCTTCAGCATCTTGTGCCTTTTCCTCTGCTTTCTGGTATCTATCACTAGAGCAGTTTAGTTCCCTAAAGTTTCTTCTTTTGTCTTTTTCATCCTCTTCAAGGTCTCCAGCCTTTAGAACTTCTTCAGGAAAGGAACCTGCCGGCGCAGGAGGAACCCCCTGGAACACATCCCCCAGACCCTCTGTACCCTGGTGGAAGAGTTGTGCTGCAGGAGCCCTGTGGTGCTCAGCTGACAGACTGTCCCCAAGGGCCAGCACGGGTGTCACCACCTCAGATTTTGCTTCTGACCCAATGTGAGGCCCTGACACTGCCATAAGTTCAGGGGAGACGCTCTCTGGAGGACCAGTGTACAATCCCTCTGTTACAGCAGTCACAGAAGAATCATGGCGAGAATCCAGCCCAGATGAGAGCATCAGGGCAGCTGAAGATTGGTAGTCCTGAGCTTTTCACAGTTTACCCTGAAAATAAAAGCAGCATTAGATCAGCGCACAAAGGAACAATCTCCAGGTTAAATGGCAAGCTTCATTCTTCAATGTTCAAGCTTGTACGTTTAAGAAAGTTACAGCTAGGTCACTTTTAAAGGAAGGAGCAGGGTCGCAGGTGATATCCAAGCGAATCCTCCGCAGACAAGATAAGAGAGTGCGGACAAACTGCGATTCCCAGCGGTTCCACATTGCAGCCTCTCCCTGCAGGCCTTCCCTGAGCTGCTGGGAAACCAGAGGCTGCGAAGCAAACCACAGCACCGCTTGGGCTGGAAAAGACCTTTAAGCTCACTGAGTTTCACCGGACACCCTCCTCCTGCTGCTGCTGCTCCGCGGGCACCGGAGCGTCACTTTCTCCCCGGGCTTTTCTCAAGTCTCTCATTTCTGGAGAACCCCAACCCTTCTTTACGTTTCTGCCTCGCAGGGACGTTCCCAGGCCACCCCCGCCGCGGACACCGTTACCTCAGCACCGCCCTCCCGCTTCCGGCGCGCGCCCGCGCCCGCATCACTTCCGCATCCGGTCCCCGCCCTTCAGGCCCCACCCCTGCGCGTGACCCCGGCGTCGGCGGTCACGTGACGCGGCGCGGGAGCGGCGCTGGGTGAGGGCGGTGGGGACGTGGTCGGGTCTGTGCCGGTCGCTCCCCTCCCGGGAGGCCTTGAGCGGCCCCAGGCCCGGCCCGCAGCGGGGCCCAGGGCCCTGGTGATGCGGGGTCGGTCCGGTGCCGGCGCGGCGCCGTGCCGTTGCTCTGGCACAGCTTTTACCGTAGTCCAGTAGCGTGGCTGTTGCTTGAGAGAGAAAACCTCGTTCCTGCTCGTAATTTTCAGTTTAAACGCGCTTCTGAAACGAAAAGGCTTTATTTTGAATAGCAGTGGCAGGGAGAAGCTACTTTGATGTGGTTAAAACACAGGCAGCCCCGACTCGGCCCGTGGCGTCTCCAGAAGAGCCAGAGTGACGAACCAGAAGATAAAACTGGCAGTGGGCATAAGCCTGGCTGTCACTTTAACACACGTAGTGCGAGGTTTAGAAATGGAATCCTAATTCTGGAGAGTGGTTCTAGCTGTCCGACAGGCGCGCTGATCACTGCTGAACCCTCTGATGTTCATTAAACTCTGCAAAGTGCCCACAGAATGCTGTGGCGTTCCGGCTGTGTGGTGGGACGGTGTCCTCTGCTCCCACGTGGAGTAGAGAAATTGCGTTTGTAATGATGAGAGACCTCTGTGTGCTTTCATTTCCACATTAGATGCACAAGATGTCTTCAGGCGGCTGAGAACTGCAATCCAAGATGAGAACTAACAAGGTGTACAAGCTCGTCATACATAAGAAGGGCTTTGGAGGCAGTGGTCAGTATCTCTGGGGCCATAACAGAGACCAGTGCTCTTAATTAAAAGCAATTAACTGATTGGTTGATGTGAAGATGGAACTGTGTTGTAATGAGCAGCCAGAGTTTGGAAAGCTCTTTATTAATACCAAGACACAGCAGAATAGAATCACATTTATCAGAGCAGAATGAGATTTCAAATATATAACAAAACTGCTTTATTCTGCTTCTTCTCCTTTTGTTGTCACTTTTGTTTTAACCATGTGTTTCAGTCACTCTTAATAAGTGCCAGACAAGTCAGTGACTTGTGATTGCTTGCAGATGTGTTAGTGTGTTCAGAAAAATGTCATTTATTTGGTTTTTCCCTGCTTCTAGACTTAAATCACAGCACACCAGTAAAACTTGTTAAGGTTCTATAGCTCTCTGCTTTGCTTTCCTGCTGCTGTTTGTTCAATTAAAAACACAAAAGGTCCTGCTTGCTCAGTGAATGCTCGCTCTGGCTGAACAAACCTATGATGAGACAGAACAGTTTTTGCCCCAGAAGGGGCTGGGTGAGAGCACTGTCCCACTGTGAGCAGTGTTCCCTGCTGACGGGCTGGTCTGTTTGTGTAAGCTGAGCTATTGCATGGGGACACAGGCAGCTGTTTGCTGTGTGTCCATTGATTGTAGTTTTCCTCATTCGTTTATCTCTTGTAGATGATGAGCTGGTGGTGAATCCTAAAGTATTTCTTCAAATCAAGTTGGGAGATGTTGTGGAAATCGCCCATCCCAATGATGAATACAGGTGAATTCTCTTTGCTGGTGTCTGTCAGGGGAGGTCAGAGCCCTGAAGGGGTTGTTGGGTGTCAGAGGCTCCTAGAGTTGATAACTTCTCTTCTGGATGCTGCGGTGGGTTTTTCTTCCTGAAGAAAAGTAAACAGGGTAATCATGACAGGAACTGTTCCTTAAAACTTGTGGAATTCCTTGTGTTTGCTGTTAATTTTTTGACCTGTCACGGGGCAAGGAGCCCCTGAATATGGAGAGGTGTGCTGTCTCCTCGTTCTCTTTATAGAGCTGCTGATACCTAGTGATATTTCTTCTATCCCCTAGTATATCTTAGACAAAATTAAAACTTTCTGGTCACCTATAAAAACATAATCCTTCTTATACAAAGCTGTTCATCCTGAGGCCCGTGTTGCAAAATTAGGAGTGTAGTTTTATGAGGTTCTGATAAGTTCCTGTGTCACTTACTTTCCCATTTAGAATATTGTCTTCACCTAACAAGTACCTCATAATCATAATTGGTGTAAAGAATAAGACAGGGCAACAGGCAGAGAGGGTGATTTGTGAGGCTTTCTAGGAAGTTTTAATATTTCTCTTTAGCTTATCACATGCTCTGTGTTAATAAACAGCTTTCAGAGTGATTTAGAGGAGCGGGCTGTCGGTATTTCAACTTGCCTACCTGTTTTCTCTTTTGTGTGCTAGTCCCCTGCTTCTGCAAGTGAAGTCACTCAAGGAGGATTTGCAGAAAGGTAAACTCTTGAGTCAACATGTGTTTAGTGAAATTGCAGATAAAGACCCTGTGTTCAGGCCATACTTATGATTTACTAATGCATGTAATTTATCCTTGTAACAAAATCAATTGCTTTCTTCAGGAATGGAAGGATTAGAATTTTATCAGAAAATGTATAGCCAATTTAAAATCTACTTTAAATGAGTAATCTAGGGTACGGTTTAAACAAAATTGGCTTTTTAGTCTTACTTTTTTGTTTCTGCATTCTCTGGGTAGCTTGAGCTCTTTTCTTCTTGCAGGAATTAATTTAGTCTAAACTTTGAGTTTCTCTCCTGCTTTAGTTTTAATGACTTAAATTGGGCCATAGCTGAAAGAAGCTGTTTTCTTTTGCTGAGGCCCAAAGTATTTCATGACAATCTGTCTGTTACTTTTGTGCTTGTAAACTGCTTGAAAAGTTTTGGGATGTTCACTTCTCTGTTGCACTTTCTCATTTCTGTGGCAGAAACGATAAGTGTGGATCAGACAGTGGCACAAGTGTTCCGACTGCGGCCATACCAGGATGTCCATGTCAATGTTGTTGACCCAAAGGTGTGCGGCTTTGCAGATTTTCCCATGTGTCCTTTCACTTAGCTGAAATTGGAGCCCTGTGCATTTCCACCTGCAGTAGTACTGGGGGAAAAAAAGGTGTTTATTTTTTATCGAGAGGTATTTGGCCTTTTTCTCTAGGAAAATGAAGGTTGGGCAATTGAACTATTTGTATGTTTGCTGTGTGTCTATTCTTGCTCTACTATCCCTGCTCTCTTTTTAAAGTCCATGGATGAGCTTCAACACAGTTTAACAGAAATTTAGGAATAACATTAAGTTCCAGAAATTCAGGAAAACCAGGCAGAGAGAAGAGAACCGGTAAGTGGCTTAGTCAAAAGAAAAGCTGTGGCCTGGATTTGCATTCTTTGACACCAGAGATCTATGTAAAGGAGGTGTCCCAGCTATCAAAAGAGCTTCAGTCAGAGCTTACATTCAACACAGGACAGAAATCTAGAAGAAATGAGGCTTCCTTAATGGCATGAACAATGGAAGTAGTTTGTTTTACTTGTGCTTCCCATTTGCACTGAGGCTTGAAGCAGAGATTTAGTCCTTGGGCCTTTTCTGGTCACGTTGTGCAGTGCCTTGCAGCTCACAGGAGTTCCAGGCAAGTGTGCAGCTTCGGCAGTTATTCCGAGGGTGCTTCCCTTTTATCTTGCGTCTGTGAGGAGTATTGGCCTGCTCTGGAGTAGCCCTGCGTGTAATGTGTCGTTCTTAAGGAACGCATCAAAGCGTGCTACTCAGAAACAACCAGTGAAATCTAAGCGCTGCTTTTCTTCCGTTTCCCAGGAAGTCACACTGGACTTGGTGGAACTGACCTTTAAGGACCAGTATATTGGGCGTGGGGATATGTGGCGGCTGAAGAAGAGTTTGGTAAGGCCATCGCTGTGGAGAGTGGAACAGATTATGTACCAACTTCTTTGCTTGCTCTAAAAGAAAATAAGCATTTTAGAAAATACAGAAGGCTCTGGGCAATCCCAGTGTCAGCAGCTCCGGGAACCTGTCCTGTGAGCGGTACATCGGAGTTAGGGAAATGGGTGTGAATGTGTTGCAGAAAATATTGCTCCCCTCATTTTCTCCTCCCTTGCAGTAATGTTAATTACTGCCTGGGGCACTGCAAATGCTGTTGAGAGTTCTTTTTTCTTATGTTCTGAATTATAATGATTTATTTCCTTCGGAAGGAATTGAATCCCAATGTTTTTCAAGTAGAAGTGTGCTAAAGTGCCCCTTCTCCAATAATGCCGCTTGATAAGCAGCTATTAGAATTGTTTTGTTTCTGCGTCTCTGGAGTGCAGTCTTTGGTCCCTATAAGGGCAGTGAATGAGACAAACAAAGCCAATAAAAGTTCCTGTATAATAACAGCTATTTTCTGTTGTCTCTTTCAGAGATTCTGTATGCTGAGATATTAGAAGTCCAGAGGTTTTCATGGTTTTATGGCAGAAGTCATGTGTTTGAATGTTTTTATGAATTGGTCTGCTCACTCTGAGCCTGCTCTTTTAACACCTGTAACTCTTCTTTCTTAGGTCAGCACATGTGCATATGTCACCCAAAAAGTCGAATTTGCAGGTATCAGGTCAGTGCCTCCTCTGAGAGCTTATGGTTTCTTATGACTTTAGGTTGGTCGGATACTCTGAATTCATTAGAGAATCTTCTCTGAAAAATCCTTCACATTTTATTGTTCTCTAACACAGATTCTTCCACAGGTTTCTGTCTGTGCCATGGAGTGGGGGGAGGCTTCTCTCTCCCTTGGGGTGGGGGAAACTAATAGCAGGACAGCCAGCCACCCTTGTTGCCCCTGATGAATGCCAAAAGATTTTCCCTTTACCTCTTATAATATTCCTCCTCCCAAGGTACATTCTGTTGAGATGAGGGTTACTTTAGTTGCTGTTGAGGTGGCAAAGGAACAAGGTGCAGAGGGAAACAGTTGTTTGATGTCTTTTGGATTAAAGATCAGGTTTTAACCAAATAAACCTCTGCTCCATATTCAAGTCATCCTTGAATGCAGATTTTTGGTACATCCCTTATTTTCTCCAGTATCTGCCTGTAGGCTCTGCTTAGCAAACACTCCGCATTCTTTTTCTTGCAGGGCCCAGGCGGGTGAACTGTGGGTTAAGAGTGAGAAAGTCACTTGTGGATACATCAGTGAGGACACACGGGTAAGATTTCCGGGAGCAGGGGAAAGGAAGTTTTTCTATGCCTCTTCTTGCCAGATGTGTTGTGAATCTGTCTTGCTTGCAGTTTTGTGCGGAGCATTTGAGTTGGCTGTGCTGTAGGTTGAAGCATGGCAATAAATTCAGGAGAATGAACGACTAGTAAACTTGAAAGTCTTCTGCGCTGACAATTCTAGGAATTACTCAGGCTATTGAAAAATTCCCTATGATGCAGTGGGCGCAGTCACTTAAGTTGCTCTATAGTTAACCTCTGCATTTGGTCCTTTTAGTGAATGTATCTTGTTTTAAAATAGAGCTTTGATTCCTTTGTAGGTGGTCTTCCGCTCCACTTCTGCCATGGTTTATATTTTTATCCAGATGAGCTGTGAAATGTGGGATTTCGATATTTATGGTACGTAGGTAACTGCCCTGCCTGTGAGTGTGAATGGCAGCAGTTGTCCTTCCTGCCCCTGCCAAAACACTGCTGCTGATGGTTAGTTCTACCACCCTTAGAGAACTACTGCACGATACCCGGCTTGGGCCTAGGCAGTGCTCTGGGGTGCCTGCTGTGCCCTCTTAGATCCTTGCTTGTAGTGCCACGCTTTTCTCTCCCAGCTTTTCCTGTTTACTGTAGAGCCTGTGGACCATTATCCAAGTGATGAAATCAAGGCGATCAGCTGACTCTGAGCCTTGGAAAGGTTTTCTGTGGATATGAACATGTTTGGTGATGAGGGCTGGTGCAAGCCTGGGTGGATCTAAACCAGAACTGTATGGAAGTCCTGTGCAAAGAGAGCCATGATGTTTTGGGTTTCTTGTTGGCCTAGCGAGGAAGCAGAAATCCCACCTTAGCCTAGGTGGAATCAGTTGAAAGTATTAAAACCTCAGGCATTAAGAATGAGTCACTTCTTCATGTCAGTGTCCTAGATTTTTTCTGACTTTATTCTTTCCCAAAGCTCTTGCACTTCCTCAGACCATGTGTTTAGGCGTATGTAACTGGGCAGCTATTCAAAACTGAGCAGGGGATCGGTTGTGCATACTATGCCTAAGAGATAGTGCAGATGCTTTCCCAGCATGCTGTGAATGTGTTGGAAAATGAACTTAAAGGTCAGATTCTTTCAACAGTAGGATTGTCTTGTTTACGTCCTCTGAAACATAGTCCTGCTTTTAATCTTTTTATCGTCTTTGCTTCATTAATTATGCACAGGGCTGTATTGATTCTAATAAAAGTAATTCTACTAGAATCTCAGGATTAAATAACAGTTAAAGTAACTGCTGTTATTTGATGCTTTGGAGATGTTTACTTTGCAGGGGACTTATACTTCGAGAAAGCTGTGAACGGTTTCCTTGCTGACCTCTTCACAAAATGGAAGGTAAGTTGCTGCTTGAGTCCACCGTGTTGTGAAAGAACAAGTCAATGCCATCTGAATGAGCCCATTGATCTGCCTGTTTGCGGAGACTCTAGGCTGTGTCAGTGCTAAGGTGTGCAGGACTGAGAGGTGCCAAGGCAAAAAGAGTCTGAAATCTTAAATCTATAGCATCTTCACAAAGAACAGCTTACAGTGGGCCCCAGTATGAAGGAAACCAGGAGTGTGCCCAACAGACCTTCATCGTTCTTTCTGTTCGTTGGAGAGTTGGAGTCCTGTGTGATTTATCTGCAGAGTGCTTGGTGTGCCTTTAGTACTGTGATACCACATTCCTCAGACCAGGGCTTTCCAAGCTCCTTTTGGGGGAATGGCCAGTGTGTGTTTTACGGCTGAATTCCATGGTGTACATTAGCACTGTAAATGTTCTGTGAAGTTTTAACTTGTTTCTCTGGAATTATTAGGGACATCTCTCTGAACAGTAACAGATAGGAATATCAAGTTGCCCTGAGTAGGTATAAACAAATAGAGTCAACATTCTGTGTATTTTAAACTAAAATCTTGTATCTTGGCAACTGCAGAGAAGCGTTTATGTGGAAACTGGTGGAGAGTGCTCTTGTTAAGTGTGATACAGCCTAGAAGTACAGGATCTTCAGGACAGAGCACTCCATTGTTTCACAAAGGCATGTGCAGCAGTTGTGCAGATGTCTGAGTATGGCGGTCTGTCCTTATCCAGTTGCCTTCAGTCCTAGGTGTAAGGGGAATCGGGGGTTTGTTGTACATGTTTCTACTGAATATGACTATTAAGGTTTTCTTTTTCATCTGTTCTTCTGACAGGAGAAGAACTGCAGCCATGAAGTGACAGTGGTTCTGTTTTCTAGAACATTTTATGAAGCAAAATCTATAGGTCTGTAAATTCTGTATTGTCATATTTGTGTTTTTACACCTGTCTCCTCCTCTCTTGAAAGTTGGCCCCAGGCTGGCAGTGACCTTTTCCCCCTACTTTAAGCCCATGTCCAAAGTATTCCCTACCAAGCACAGCGGATACACGGCCATTCTTAGGAAGGAACTGCAGTAAAAGCCTTGTATAGAAGGATATAATGGCAGATTTTCCTCATCATGCTCAAGCTGTCAGATTGTTTTAAAACCAATTTTAATATCGTGTAGGAGAGCTGATATTTCTCAAAGATTTTTTTGAAATGGAAATAACAGCTCCTTACTAGAGGAGATGAGTCATTTCTATACAAGAGCATAGGATAACAAGTGCTTTTGCTGCTATTTCAGATGAGTTTCCTGAAACGCATCGTGCGTCAATTCGGCAGGATCACGAGGGAAGATTTTACGAAGATTTTTACAAGTAAGTTCTTCCCCCGGTTCTTCCATCTCCTGTCTCACTGTGTTTGTGAAACCCCTGCGGATAACATCGTAGTATTGACTGTAGGGCCTTTCAAGGAACTCAGGTAGTGAAAAACATATGCCAGAAGCTGGTGGTAAATGGATGAGTGGTCCCCATTCCCTCTGTGAGTGCACCCCTGTATTTGCTAAGCCAGTCTTCCACATGCAGGTAAATATTGTGTTTGGAATTCACAATAAACTTTAAAGTTCTGTAGTATTTGGAGTAGTTTTTGCATTAGGCTTGGCTGTTTTTCAGTAGGTTATGTTCTTGAGTAGTTTAGAAGCAGATGGTGCTATCGCCAAAACCACAGGTGTTCCCAGTTGGGTGCTGGAGCTCTTTGGATGGTCACAGTGGGTGCAGCTGTTGTGGAAGCTGTCATTTGGTTCTGAACTTGGCCTTGTTAATGATCTCGCTGCTTTGCAGAGCAGTGACTTTGTGTGTCGTATAATGTCGATCACACATTTTGAAGCAAGAGGTTAAACTCTTCTGGCTGGGGATGTGCCTGGCTTACCTCAGTGACTGCCACAAGCCGGCAGTAGTGCTGATGTGCTGAAGAAATACCCGCTTTTTTGTGCATTTGCTTTTCTGTAGGTTGTTTTTCCCTTCTCACTTCATCCCTTCCTCATTCTAGAGTTGTGGTTCAAAATGAGAGACGAGAAGAGTGGACCTCGTTGCTTGTGACCATTAAAAAGCTTTTCATTCAGTATCCTGTTTTGGTGCGACTTGAGCAAGCAGGTACGATCCTAGGTTCCTCCTTTCCTGTGCTTATAGCCTTTGTTTTGTTTGTTGTTAGCTGTCTGTAAACTCTGGTTTCAGTTGGAAGCTGGTATTGTACTACTAGGTGCGCTCCTGGCTGAGTTATTTTGCTTGGCTCTTTCTGTGAGATGTACCAGTACCCATTTTGCCTGGAGCGATGGGATTCACCACAAATGCAGCTTTTATTTATTAATGTATTTAACAGCGAGTTTATACAGACATGATAATTTTTTATTTTTCCTTCTGAACACTTGTCCAGAGGGCTTTCCTCCAGGCTACAATTCCACTTCGGCGCAAGGGAACTACCTGGAGGCCATAAACCTTTCATTCAATGGTAAGTTGTGAACAATGGATAAAAATACACAGGGGAAGAGCCATTAAAGCAGCTGTTCATAAACAGGTGTAGACTCCTGTGTAGACTGCCTCTTCCTTAAAACTGAGGAGGAGGAGGGGAATATTAGGTTATTAGATGGTTAAGTTATTGTTTGCAGCCTCAGAAGAAGTTTTCACGTGTATCTCTGGAAAACCATTGCCTCTCAGATAGCTGAGTCTTGGGTATTTCAGGCTTCAGGAGCCACTTACAAGGCCTTGATAGGACAACACTTTGTCTTCTAGCTGTGTATCTGTATGAAAACCTCTTGGAGTAGAAATTGAAGTTTTAAATCATGGAAGCATTTAAAGATCTGGTTAGATGAAATGTGGTGAAGCTGATCCATCTCACTTATCTCATGGATCCATCTCATGCTTGTGTGTTCTTTGTGGGAACTCATTTAATACTGCTATGAATAAATTCATCTCACTTGCTCTGCAGAAAACTATCTAGCAACTTTTTCTTCTAAAGTATTCCCTAATTCCTTCCCTTAGTGTTTGACAAGCATTACATAAACCGCAACTTTGATCGGACTGGCCAGATGTCAGTGGTTATCACACCTGGTGTGGGGGTCTTTGAAGTTGATAGACTCCTTATGATTCTGACCAAACAGCGGATGATAGACAACGGTAAATAACTATGCAGTTATTTATGAAGGCAGACATAAGTATTCGGAAAAGCCCTAGCCTTTTCTTGCTATTAAAAACTACCTGTTGTAACTTGTGTACTTTGGAAAGAAGGGTTACAGTTGGAAGACTCGTGTCTGTACTTCCTGTGGAAATGGGGATATTTTTAGAGAACTTCCAGGCATTTAGTGTCTTCTGTTCATGATACCACAGCACTTCGTCTGTCCCCTAAGGGATAATCTTGTGTGACTTGCATTAGAAGAAACTTCTTGTGTCCCATTAGTTGTTGGTAACCATGCCATGGGACCGTTAACTACCATTTTCCAGTAGTTGCATCTTAACATCTGGTATGAATCTAAATTGGTTTTCAGTTCAAACTGATGATCTGTTTTAGCTTAGTGTATCAGTCCTGCACCACAGATAGCTGAACTCTGCTGATCTTTGTTTACAGGAATAGGTGTGGACTTGGTATGCATGGGGGAACAGCCATTGCATGCCGTACCACTTTTTAAGGTAACGTGTGTTTCTTTTCCCTTCTCTCTGCCCCTAGTAGAAACACTACTCATTTTGGGATTAGCTAAACATAATTAGCTGCTGTGCTTCTGAATTCTTCTTCCAGCTCCATAATCGCTGTGGACCTGGGGACTCCAGATTGGGTGATGACTACAATATTCCACACTGGATAAACCATAGGTAGGTGAACTCAGTCAGCCTTTGCTAAACGCTTGTACTTTGTTTTTCTCTTTATAGTCTGTTGAATTCTCTTCTTCCATTTTTTTTATTTCCTCTTATCTGCTTGTGAGGCAAAGACATATATTAGAGTAGTCTTGCAGAGTTGTGGATGTTGATGTTGGTGTATCAGAGGCAACAGACAGTTTTCAGAGGAGAAGGTCTTGATCTTAAGCCCTCTTGCCAGCTAACTTAATTCTTGCCTTTAGCTGTGCTTGAAGGAAGTTGGGAAGCTAAAGAAAAAACATAATCACTTCAAGTACATTGGTTATTAGTGAAAATAAATGCATCCCAAATTAACAGTTATGCGTAGAGAAAATGTGAATAATGTGGATAAATGTTGGAACAGCTGCAGGAAATGGAGGCTCAGCGTTACGCTGCTTTACTCCAGGGCATGGTAGGTTTCCTTTCTGCTTTCTGTTAAACAGCTGTAATACACTCTTCTGTCTCTACCCATAGGGTTTAGGGCTCAATGACAATTATCCCTCAGTCCTTGTTCGGCTGTAGGATTATTTTTTTTCTCTCTCCTTTATTACTTCATTTTGTCTGCGTGTATTAACTGGCTGTCTTGGCCAGTCATGGGTTGTTTGTACCCAGTGTTTTCAAGTGGCTGGAAGGCATCTGGTCTTTGCTGTAGGTGAAAAAGTTGGTTTAAGTCTTATAATAAGGCAAGATTTAGAAGATTCAAATGACAAGAAACAGATCTTAATGAATAAATTATTTCAAATGGGAAGACACCCTTATTTTTCAAGCAGCCAATGTGAGTCATTACTGTTATGTAAATGACAGACTCATGTAGACTGCACAGTGGTGTGTGGATGGTGAAAGTGCATAGATTCTGTGATACCTTTCTGTAGAAGGAAGAAGAGAACTGGGGAATACAGGTGTTAGCATATAGGAAATGGTCTAGGCTGAGGCTGTGTGGGAAGTGAAAGCTGGTCTGTAAGGAAAGAGTCACAGAGAAAAGTTTTCCCTTTTCCCAAGCGAGTAGCTGGTTTGTATTCACGTGCTGTCTTTGTAGCTAACTAACCATGTTCAGTTCCTAGAATACAGCTGAGCCACTCTGTTTTTCCTTTCAGTTTCTACACATCTAAAAGCCAGCTCCTGTGTAACAGCTTCACTCCACGGATCAAGCTGGCAGGAAGGAAAGTAGGTTTCTTTTCCAATTTATCTTTTCTTACTAGCTTGTCAGATACCTTTTCTCAGCCAAGCATCAGAACCTTTCTAGCCAGCATCACAACAGATCTAAGTTTCTGTGTTAAAAGGCAGTGAAGGCAAAGCTGTAATGACTGATTGTGAATGAGGAACTCGTTTGTAGCGCTTTCCTTTCTAGAATGAAACTAGGTGAGAAATATTTTAGCCAAAGTGAAAATCAGAGTTTCATTCTGTAATGGGGAACTCCATGACAGGAAGAAAGGTGTTGATGAAGGTGTGGGTTTAAC
The DNA here is from genome assembly GCA_033459285.1 of Clamator glandarius. NCBI lineage: Eukaryota > Metazoa > Chordata > Aves > Cuculiformes > Cuculidae > Clamator > Clamator glandarius. Next base: position 2,146,878 of record JAUNZM010000184.1, on the reverse strand, counting down.
ACTGGTTTGTGACCAAGTATCAGTAGTTCATACTTCAGAAGAGGTCTGGCTGCCTTGCTGGGTCAGCAGGGAAAACTAACTTTAAGTCTGATGCTTGATCACACTGGCGGATATTTGTTTAAGACATGTTAACTGTGTCTTTTCTTTCTATCTCTTCTCTTGCCTTCTCGTTCTCTCTCTTTTTTTTTTTTTTTTGTCACTTTACACTGGCTTCATTGGACCCTCCAGCCTCTGACTGAGAAAGTGAAAAGTAACCGAGATGCCTGTGAGTAATTCTGTTCTGGAATGATCTATCCACTGACTCCTAAAGTAACATGTGGCTGTAGTAAGACAATGGCACTTCAGGAAAAACCACTACCAATGGGACATCTGTTTGTACAGAGGATTATTTGTTTATTATTTTAATGTCTTTGATATATGGGGGGATACTGGGGCCTGAGCAACCCTAATTCGGAGGCACCACCTTTGACTGCACTGCTCCAGCTGTTTTGTTCATGAGACTTTTGTATGCGGTTTCTTTTGGAAGAGACGTTTTTCTTAGTGGTAAGAGTTGTATCCTTTTAACTTGCAGATCTTGAATGTTCTTGAGAAGGGGTGCAGTGCTGTATGTTTTTTATTTCAGCATTAGGGGCTCCAAAGGATTCTGAGAATGCCCTGCCTATCCAGGTCGATTATGACGGCTATGATGCTCAGGTGTTCAGGCTGCCAGGCCCATCCAGAGCCCAGCGCTCTACCACTTTCAGGTGAGAGGCTGTGAGTGTAGCAGTTCTAGAGTGCCTGCAGAATTGCATAAAGGCTCTTTTCAGAGCCATTGTCCTGGAAGCATTTTAGTATTCTGTTCCTCTGTTGTGTAGCGTACAGAAGTCTTAGCACCCACGTAGTCAAAAACCAGCAATAGCTTCCTTGTAGTCCTCTTCTGGAGTTTACCTGCCAAGTCTCTTGCGTGACGTGGGCTTGTTCAAGCCACTTGATAATGCAGGGTTTAATATTGATATCTCTTTCCTGTCACTGGATGTCAACAGGTCTGTGAGGGAGAGGGAAAGTCGTACCAGGAAGAGCTCCAGTTCCTGTGATGTCTCGTGCAGTCCTTCTCTGCAGAGCCGCACACTCCCCCCTGAGGAAGTGAGGAGCCAGGCTTCCGATGACAGCTCCCTGGGCAAGATCTCCAACATCCTGATGATCCCACGGCCTCATCTGCACCAGTATGAAGTCAGCAGCTCTTTGGGCTATACCAGCACTAGAGGTCAGCTGGAGGCAGATGGGGAAAGTACCTGAGGTGGTGAGAGGGGAGAGAGGAGATGGAAGTTTGCATTGGCTGCTGCCACCCCAGCACAGGGGAGATGGTTCTTGTACTCGTGCTTATGGTCCACCTTCTCTGCAGCTACAGCTACAGTGGGGTGTGCGTTCTCCCTTTGTCCTTGCCCAAGTCCATTGGGTTTTTTTAACTGACTTGTCCTAAAATGGAGTGTCCTGACACTGATTTGCTCTTTTCCCTTGTCTATTGCCTTTATTATTTGGCTGTTTTCCCAGGCCTGCCTGCAAATGTGAACAGGTACAAGTAACTTCTCGTTTTCCAGGTCACCTATAATCTGTCAAATGAGGGTGGACTTCAGTAGTGAGCCCTGGGGACCTTGCTGATTACTCATCTCTCTAGGGGTTTATTGTCATTAAGAGTCACTTTCTGGAACCTTCCTTTTGACAACTGAGCTCTAAATGCGTTAGCAGTGCTGACAGTTTGATTTTGCTCTCAGACACTGTATGCTATCTTCCACCATCTTGACTTATTCATCAGTGTATCGTATTCCTCCTGCAATTGCTTGATCTTATGTAAATTGTACCCCTGAAGGTACGAAATACCTAATGTCCATATTTATCCTGTTACAGGAGTTGGATTTAGTGGTGTGGAAGTGCTGTCGCAGTGTACCTCACATAGCATTTAGTGTTCGTGCATTTCCCTGCTGTCAGTTCGTATACTTGTTTTTCATATTTCTGTTGCCTCTTTTGTTTGAATGATAGTCTTGTGACCCAGCTGAAGTTGTGCGTCTAGGTGGGAATGTGTGTGGAATAGGGCTGGTGAGGAGGGACGAGGTGAAGTGCTGACATTTTTCACATGTTCTGGTTGGCATTGTAGAGTGGTAAATAAGACCCTTCCTTCTCTTTCCGTGTGTTCGACAGAGTAAATGCCCCTTGATCATCTCATTTGTTTCTTTCTCCTGATGCAAACTGCACTACTGTTCTCCATGGAGTAGTAGTGACCAACTGCCAGCATGCTGAGATCTTGTGTCCTCTGTCCTTTGGAGATAATCCCTAACTTCAGTTGTCAAATCCAGGTGTTACAGAAATGCATCTGTTGCTTGGTTGTACCTCCTGTTGTTTCTTTGGTTTTCACCTTCAGGTTTCTTGTGTGTCAGTCTACATTTCTCAGGAATTGTCAAAGCTCTGAGTAATTCTTCATAGTTGATTTAGCGAGGGGTTTCTTTATGGCTTCATGTAGCATATAGTGACACAGTATACAGCAGTGCTGTAATGGCAGGTGAAATCATATTCATTCTTGTCTGGATTCTTGTTTATGTTGTAACTTGCAGACTGGATTCAAATTACTTTCAGCTTCTCTCCCTGCCTACTCCCTTTCCTTATTCCCACTTATCCTGGGGAATCTTTATATCCCCAAGTGACTCGTTCTCTTCTGCATGTTCTCAGGCTGACTTTAAGTTGTATTTTCCAGATGTCCTTGAGAACATGCTGGAGTCTCAGCAACGTGACTCCAGTGCCCCTGGGAGGTTCCACGTGGGCAGTGCAGAATCCATGCTGCACATCCGGCCAGGGGGATACACCCCGCAGCGAGCGCTGATCAACCCCTTTGCCCCATCCCGCATGCCCATGAAGCTCACATCTAACAGGAGACGCTGGATGCACACTTTTCCTGTGGGTAAGTCTGCTTCCAGCCTATGGGATTGCTGTTACTTTTTCCTTGTCCAAGTGTTAATGCAAGAAGAGAACCAGTGTGAACTCTGGCATCTGGAAGTACCTGGCATTGTAGCAGAGGCTGAACCAAGTGTGCAGGCTTGATAAATCAGTTATCCCCTTTTGAAAAAATGACCACCAATTGGCTAACGTGCAGCAGCAGGCACTGCGAAACAGTCTTACAGTACATGAAGGCTGCTGAAGTATATCCTGATTATAGTTTGGGTTGACTTTCAGAAGCTGAATTGTTCTCATATTTGTTTATTGCCTTGTAAGTAGGTCTTCCAAAAATGTTCAGCATATTCTGCTTCACCAGTTTCAGAGATGGCGCTAGGGGTTCAAGTCTTTGAAGGTTTTGTAAACATGCTTTCTTGATTTCCATCAGATAGCGTGGCCCGTGTTGTCGCAAAGGGAGGGTGCAAACATCTGGGAATCCCTGCAGATGTGGTGACTCACAATCACGCTGTAACTGTGTAGGTCCGTCAGGAGAAGCTATCCAGATCCATCACCAAACCCGTCAGAATATGGTGGAAATGCAGGGCAGTGGGCAGCAGGACTTGACGCATTCCTCTGCGGAGCTGCTGGAGCTGGCGTACCACGAGGCCACTGGCAGGTGAGCACCTCGGGATGAATCTGTGTAGACTTTGCATGAACATCCCTTTTCCTTAAAGTCCTATATATGTTACAGTAAGGCAGTTCTAGGTTGTGACCTTTAATAATATGTTGTGTCAGTGCCACATATGCAGTGTATGCCTTTATTTTGAGGTATAAAGCTGTTTGGGCAGGGCTGGAGATGATTTACCTCCCCAGATTTGGGAGAGGTAGTTGTTGGTCACAGAGTTTGCGGTGTCTGGGCAGAACAGGAATGGAATTACACAGGTTGGTGTAACACAGGCTATTTTGCTTTTCTGCAGACACATAAGCTCTCGGCATCCAGGCGACAGTGCTTCTTTCCTGAGCTTCAGTGGGACAGCGGAGTACTCCAACGGTCTGGCTGGCAGCAGCAGTGCAGGTAACAAAGCAGCGATGGAGCATGGGGTAGGGAGAGAAGGCCCTTCCCTATCAGCAGTGCTGAAGCGACAGAGCCAGGGCTTGGGGAGGGTGGGCGGACCAGGCAATACAGAGTAGAATCAATCAGTAATGAGAAAAGTGTTTTCAACTTTGAGTGATCTGTTAGTGCTCTTACTTGGACTGTTTGGTGTGTGGTAGGTTTTGGGGTTGGTTTGTTGGTTTAGGGGAGGTGGTTTTTGTTGTTTCATGTGTCTCTGCTTCTCTAGGTAGGTCTTAGAAACTTCAGCAAAGATGCTCACTGTTTACATGTGGTAAACCCTCAGGCATTTGTGTAGTTACATAATAACAAAGCACTGACATCTAGATAGAAAAAAAAAAGCCCTAAGTATGCGCTGGTATTGGTCAGAACCTTTTTTTCTGGGTGGCGTTGCCTTAAGGTGTCCCCCTTTGGGTTAAGGAACTTGTTTGAATGTATACATTTTACATATACAGGATGGAAAGAGTAAAGTTTGACCACATCTAGGTTTTGAGAGAAGCTGTAAAAAAGCAGGTTTATTTTGTGTGGTAAGTTCTGGGGTTCAGTATTTTCTAGCATTTCTTGTGATTACCTAGAAATGCGCTTTCTCCAGACTTTATGCACTTGGAGCATGGTGCTGCTTGTACCAAATGTTATTCACACAGCCCAACGTACTTCATGTTTTTGAGAAGACGCGTGTGCACTTTTAGTTGAAGATTAGCGCTTTCTTACCTTACCCAGACACCTGAATTAATGCAAATTCTCAGCATTTCTTTTGACTGCTCTCAGTGGATCAACATGCGACACTGAGTGTTTTGTTGTGTTGTCTGGTTTCCTGCAACCTACCTTCTGTTTTTGTGGGTGCGCTTTTTGGATAGGCACATGGGAAACAAGATGATCTTTTGGACTACAGCATTTAAGACTTCATCCTTTTCTCAAAGCCAATTTAAAGAATTTTTTTTTTCTGAAAAAAATCGCCCTCAGAATTACATTTAAATGAAAATAATTATTTTTTTCCTATGCTCGTACCTTGAAGAGCCATAAAGAAGTAGGCAGACAGTTTTCTTGTGTCTCTTGTCTTGTGTTTGCATAGTCACATTAAAAGCAATCTTGTTTTGTTGTTTCCTTCTCTTAGTATCATCTGAATACATTTAATTTTCTTGCTTTACTGTTCTCTTCTGCCTTCCAGACAGACTTTGTTTTGTTCTTGCAATTGCTGAACGGTGTTTCAGCTGCTTGATGCAATTTGCATGTAGATGTAGAGCATATTCTGGCAATAAATGTACATGCATTTTAATAGAGCCTTTTGTGTCGGTAGAGGGGACATTAACCATGTACATGGTAGAAGTTCATCTGTGTCTGTGAGAGTTGTTATAAGTACCTTCCCTGCCTGAACACCCTCAGCCATCTGTAGCTGCCTCATTGTGACTCAGTGATTTGACTTCTGTTTCTCCCTTATGGTTTGAGTCACCTGTGAAATGAAACAGTTCTTTTTTCAGTTTCCCAAAATAGGATTTCTCAGTGAGTCTAAGTCTCCTCTGCTGCCCACAGCATGTTTTGCTGCAACATGGGCTTCGCAGTGAACAGTTAGCCCATCTGTTTACACTGACATTCAGTCTGTTGTCTCCCTGTCCAGCAGATGGGAGGTGATAGTGCAGAGCAGATAAATCTCCTTGCAATGTTCTAACCAGATGGCAGATGGCATCAGCAGTGTTAGGAAAGGTGAATAGTGGTTTGAGCCAGCTCCTCCAGGGTTCTGCTGGCATCATGTGGCACCAGATAACCGCTCTTCCTCAGTAAATGCTGTTTAAAGTAACAGGTATGATGTTGATAGAAATTTCCTGCATAAATCTACATAGGCTAGTTTTATAACAATGGCCGTTTTTAAATGTTTGGAGGCTTCCTGAAATCTGTATTTTCATAAATGCCTTTTAAGCCAGCAGTTTTCCTTGTCTCCTTAGCCGCTTGATTTCCTCTCATGGGCCACAGCAGCCGTTTAACCCACGCCCTGGTGAAATGCAGCCTAGGACGAACTGATCAAGGGATGTCATGTTGACGTAGCATTCCCTGAGCTGTAGTTTTAGTATGTCTTTCCCAGGTTAATGGACTGCTTACAACAAATCCATTTGACAGTGAGAAAAATCATAATGTCGTAAGTCATAACGAAAACTTAAACAGAAGATTTCGGTAGTCCTAAGTCCCTTATTAGTGTTTATTTAGGTTAGCATAAACTGGATTTACTGGATTTTCTCATAACTGAGCATCTCTTCAATAGCTGTCAGCTTATCTCCTTTCACAGTGGGTGAAATCTGCCTTACTGTTCTTTCTCAGTGAGGTACAGACCAGGATAATATCTTACAGGTTGAAATGTTAGGGGAGCTGCTGCGTTTGCAGAACATGGAAGTTTTAAACAGTCTGTAATTAATATATTAGATTTATTTAGGGGCACGGAAGGCTTAATTAAACTTTCCAAATGTTTAGCCAGATGAGGGGTAAAAAGGTAGTTGATCTTGATTCAGGAAATATAAGCTATTTGTTTCCTTCTTGTGTCCTGACAGAGAGGTGAAACGTGTACTGTGAGCTTATGCCTAAGACTGGTGGAATTGGAGTAAATCTATATTGTGATTTTCATAAATTAATTCGACTCTTTAGAGAGAAAGTCTACTTATTCTCAGATAACTAGAATCTTATGTACAGGTTCTCCTGTCCCATCAGGTGCAAGTCTGTGTAATTTCTTTTCTTGCTGCTCCTACTCTTATGAAATTCTCTCTCTTAACTTCTCCTTTGCTCTTAAAATGAGAAAGCCAATAAAAAAGACTCTGATTTTGGGTACTGACTGTATTTCAAGTATTTAGCTGCTGAGACCTTGAGGTTAGCAAGTTAAATGGTTGCAGGTGACTCCTTTTTTGCTTTTTTATGGCATCTGCTTTTCAAGATACTTTCACCATCTTCAGGAGGTTGGTTTGCTTGGGTTTGAGCTACTGAACACTTATGACAAGATGTTCGAATTTCAGACAAGATGTCCTTTTTTCTCTCATTAGGTGGCTCTGCTCTTTCTGCTGTGCACAACCCTGAGTCCTTTCCATGAACAGAAATGCCATGTTTTTAAAACACTTATATGCTTTTGATTTATTTTTATTTGAAATGAATGTGAAGTGCATAATTGCTTAAAATAAAATATCTCTCTCTTTCTCGTAGGGATAAATCTCAAAACTCAGAACCAGGATTCCCTGGAAGATGCCGTTTCCAACTCTCCGGATCCAAGTAAGCAGGAGAAGGGTTTGGAAAAAGAGTTTGCATGGATGGGAAGACAGGGAGGGAAAGGGCATGTACTTAGATAGAGCCACCAGGAGGTGGTAGGCAAGGAACTGCAGAGCCTGTTTGGCTTTTGGCAGTGGTTTACTTTCCGCTACTGCTATTTGCAGGATCTCCCTGTGCTGTGTGTTGAACTGTGATTGGAGTTCCTTATCTTTTAAGAATATGTGAAACAAGTTGTATCACACCTGAAACTCCTTCCTTACCAGACACTACTATGGGAGAATCTAGAGCCACTGAACTATGACTGCCTCTCGGTATCAGACGTTTGCTCAGCACCAGATCATTTCAGCAGTACAGTCAGTGTCCAAATTTGGTGCCTTTTACCGAGAAATGCCTGTCTTCATCTGACACAAACAAGTGTGAGACTGCTTAAGAAAGCATTTTCTATATAGTGATCTGTTCTGTATTGCTCTCTTGTGCAGCATTCCTGTTGTTAATGTCAACATTTTCATAATAAAACAGCTTTGTATGGTCTCCATGATAGGAGGTTCAGAATTAGTGGTTGGCCATGTGCCTTGAATCAGATCATTTGATGAGGCAGGTTGGAATGCAATGCAGTACTGAACTGATGATTTGGTAGGATTTAGTTCAATTTTGCTTTTTCATGTCTAGCTTTAGATCTCTTTGATCTCAAAAGAGCGACATAACTGTAGGAAAGGGTGTGATGAAGGATCGCTTTCCAAATTCCTATTTTTCTGGTCTTCCCACCCCTCTTGATCTGTCTTTTGTTTTGATAACTGTAGAAAAAAACCCTTTTCTGCTGTGTACTGTTCCAGAAAGACGCTGGTCTGTCGTTCTTTCTCTCCTCATCCCCAGCTCCTTCTGCAGTTGACTAGGATGCCAACCTGGTCTGATTTTCTTGTTCAGACTTGGAATGTTGATCTGTTTTATTGATAATGAGTAACTGCACTTGACTCGCTGTAATTTTGGAAAAGTGGTGGCTATCTCTGCTCTAGCTTTCAATCACCAGAAAATAAATTTATTAACTCTGAATGCCATTTGCATGATGGGATGGAATTAGCATGTGCACTGCATTGTTTAACAAAATCTGTCTCTTTCTCTCCCTCCCTTCTTCCTGTCCTCTTTCTTTTTCCCTTTCCATTCCACCCCATTTTTTTTTCCTGTTGACTTTATGCCAACTTTGTTTTTTGTCCCTCATTCTTTTTAACTTTCCTCGTCACCCGTCTCTCACCTCCCTCTACACCCTGTTTTCCATGGGTGACCATGTATGCCCCTGTGTCTGCCCCCAATGGTGCAACGAGGCAGTTCTGACGCTGTCTGCTCCCCCCGTAGTGCCAGGCTTCTGTTGTACAGTTGGAGTGGACTGGAAATCCCTCACTACTCCGGCATGTCTCCCGCTTACCACGGACTACTTCCCTGACCGCCAGAGCCTGCAGAATGATTACACGGAGGGTTGCTATGATCTCCTCCCAGAAGCTGACATCGACAGGTTTGGCCAGCACCTTCTCTGTAGCGTAACCGGCATTGAATCAAAGGGCTGAAGGTGCAGCCGTGGCAGAGGAACGCATTGGGGGCTGAAGAGAAAGATGAAATGATAACATGCTTCAGTTTTAGTTTATTCAGTGGTAACTGCACATTTTCTGTTGTTACCATCTGACCATATTTTGGTTTATAGTAAGTTTTGTGTTAGAAATCATTTGCATACAAAATTCTACATCTGTTTCTTGTGTTGCATTTCAATCAAAAAAAATCAACCTCCAGCCATCGTCTATTTTCTAGCAAGTGTTTTGGAAGCGCTAAATGAGCAAATGCCTGTCTATGCACAGTGCTTAAAATGCTTATCCTCACTTTCAGGGATATTTAGTTTAAAGGAGCTTGGTGGAAAACAGTGTTTGTGGGATAAACAGAACAAGTCTCTGATCACTGTTCTTTAACAGGGTTGGTCTGTTGTTTTCTGAAGCTGTCTCATCTTAAAAATTTTTCAAACTTGCCACAACCTCTGAGGCATCAGAAAGACCTGTTTGTGTTCCTGCATTATGGGAACATAACAAGAATAATAGTCAGAGTGACCTAAATACATAGGAAATTGTAGAATTAATGAAGAAACACCTAAAAGAATTGTTAGATGTTCCTGTACAGTTCCAGTTGCAATTAGATGAAGTAGTGATGAGTCTTTAATCTCTCTGCTCTAGACTTCCAGCTTCGGGAGAGGGTGGAGCATTGCCTGCACACGTGCAGCTCTGAGCTCTGCTGAATATGCACAAACTGCACTGAGATTCCCTGCAAAATGCTGTAAAAGGGATCGTGGGTAAATTTATTGCAAGTTTAACAACTGGTATAAGCAAACATGTTACTAGTTACAAAACTGCTTTTAAAGGCATTAATTAGTATTGCCAGAGAGGTCATTGCCACCTGGCTAAAGCAGAAAGGGACCTGCTTTTCTTTTCCTGTTCTGCAGGTGGGTTTCACAGGCAAAGGGCTTTGCTTGTGCAGAGCCCAGTGCAGGCACAAATCCTTGATTAGGAAGCGCAGAGCTAAGAATAGGTGTGTGGTCAGCTTCCTTATTCTAGTCTCCTTCACCTTTGTGTCCAGGAGAGATGAGGAAGGAATGCAGATGACAGCTCAGCAGGTGTTTGAAGAGTTCATTTGTCAGCGGCTCATGCAAGGTTATCAAATTATTGTGCAACCCAAGCCACAGAAACCTGCCACCACTGTGCCTCCCCCACTCAGCAGCAGCCCCCTGTACAGTCGAGGTGAGTGAGTTGGTGCTCACAGCCCAGTCTCGTCTCTCTCTTGTCTGCCAGCCCCATTAACTTCTCTGAATCAGGTGTGGATGCTCATTGAAGCCCTCAGCTCTTTTTTTTCTTTTTCCTTTTTGTTGTTATATAAAAATCATTGCTGGGAAAGAGCCTGATCTGGGGCAGCACAAACAACTCGGCTACACCATGAGGAGAGTTTCCTAACTCTCCCTATTGTCTGCTCCCTAATTGCCCTGACTGGAAGTGGTCTGTATTGGTGGTGTAGGAGTTTGAATGCCCTTCTTTGATTGTGATGCTGGCAAATCTTAACTGTAAGAGCAAAAGGCTCCTTGTTTATGTATCTCTTAAAAAGGTGGCCTGGAGGATGGCTTGTAGTTTGTCTTGAGTTCAGAAACCCAGTTCTGGAGTCTGCTTCTGTAGATACAGTTTGGGAGAGTTCTGACTGGTGCAGGACATTGACAGGGTGTGCTTTGGTTTTCACAATTAGGTCTGGTATCCAGAAGTCGGCCTGAGGAAGAAGATCAGTACTGGCTGAGTATGGGCCGTACTTTCCACAAAGTAACATTAAAAGACAAAATAATTACTGTGACTCGATACCTGCCAAAGTGAGTATCTCTCTGGTTGGACAATTTGCTAGCAGTGTTGAGATGAACAGTGTTCAGGTGCTTTTCCTGCTGCCTGTACATGCTTAAAAGAATGTACCACAATACCTTCCTTTTCAGAAGGGAGGAGATCCACCGCTGCTGCTGCTGCTATTGTTTGCATTTTCTCTTTCAGGTACCCATACGAGTCTGCTCAGATAAACTACACTTACAGCTTGTGCCCCTCACACTCGGACTCTGAATTTGTCTCTTGCTGGGTAGAATTTTCCCATGAGAGACTGGAAGAGTATAAGTGGAATTACTTGGATCAGTATATCTGCTCTGCTGGCTCGGAGGATTTCAGGTAAGATCTCCTTTTCCTTCCAGACTTTTCTCTGCCCTAATTGCCTCTTCTTTTTTGACCTAAAAATTCTTCCACAAGCTCAGCTCACAAATGCTCTGTGCTCCTCAGAGAGTATCTGGCCTGCTTTTGCAGCTCTTGTCTTGTAGGAATCTCACCCTCTGTTGATTATCTGATCTTTGATATGAAGTCCTGACCACAACATCCAACATGAACTGTTTTTTTTTCGTCTGCTACAAATGCAAAGAAATGCAATGGCATTTTGTACCACACTGATGCTTTTCTTGGTGGCTTATTAATTTCTGGATCTGAATCAAAACTTCCATTTAATTTTGAATCTGTTAGAGGCTTGTTTGAGTCCTGGGGTGAGCCTGACTGCAGTCCTGCTCCTCACCTGGGTAGAGCAGGGTGTCCTATTAGAAACATGGAATATCTCCACTGGTGTCACTAGCTTTTTTGATATCTTCTCTCAACAAAACCAGTCTTTCTATATCTTTGTTTCTTTTCAGGTCTCAACCAAAATGCCTCCTACTCTGATGCGTACCCTCAAAATTCCTTTTTCTTTGCTTATTTTTGGAGATGCAGTCTTTGTAGCCTATGTTCTACAGAAAAGCAAATATATGATATAGTTACTCTGAAGATGGCCCTGTTTTCTCTTCCACTTACCAGTGTTTTCATACTTACCAGTCGTGCTCATCTTGCTTGACTGCTCATTTGCTCATCTGCTCTTTCTCACTCAGGGATGACAGAACAAGATTGTTGCTGAACTCGTGGAAATGTAGGACAGATAATATATATTTTACTTGCTGTAAAATCCTTTATGGAAACTGTACTGAACTCTGTCCTGTCTTTCATGTTCCTTCAGCCTCATTGAGTCATTGAAATTTTGGAGGACACGCTTTCTGCTTCTGCCTGCCTGCATCAGCGCCACGAAGCGCATCATGGAAGGAGAAGTGCACTGTGATGTGTATGGTGACAAGCCCCGCTCTGATGAGGAGGAGTGGCAGCTCCTAGATGGATTCATTCGCTTTGTGGAGGGTTTGAACCGCATTCGTCGACGCCATCGATCTGATCGAATGATTCGAGTGAGTCAGTTTTTAGTTGGGTGAGAAGCTGAGTTTGAGTTTTTTGCTGAACTGTGTTTTACCACCTGCAGAACCCTTAGCAGAGGGACGCTGAGGCAATCCCAGGGAAGCCAGGGGTATGTGTGCCTGTGTGGGCATCCATACCCAGAGCACAGCACTGACTGTGACACCCTGCTGCTGGTTTCAGATAGTAAGATCTTGTAACACTTTGCTATTCCTGAACTAAAGACATTAATTAATTACACTCTCTTGTAAAGTGCACTGACTGAAGCCCTGCTGAGAGGAGGTATTGTGCTCTTGTTTACTAGTTAAGCCTAACTCAACTAAGTCTGTGCCTTAATTTTTCCTTTGTTAGAAAGGATCTGCCATGAAAGGCTTGCAGATTGCTGGTCCCATTCCCACCCACTCTCTGGAGCAGTCTGGGCCTCCCATTGGGAAGAAAGGAACCTCAGCACTCTCAGCTCTACTGGAGATGGAGGCCAGTCAGAAGTGAGTCTCTACAGTCAGGCAGTGTGGAGCACTGCAACATCCTTCCTCTATGGATCTTCCGCCTGGGCTGGCTAAGGCATATATGGGGATCTTTACCTTGAAAACAGGGATGTGAGATCCTGCTTCTGTGGGATCTCGCTTCTTTAGTATCCCTGTTGCAGGTCTGGGGAGATACTGGGCCTTTGCAGTGACTTTCTTGTGTTGTGTCCATTAATAGAATGAATACCAAAGACTGGAAAGGAACAAAGATACTAGAGAAGTGTATGTCTAGTAATTTAGAAGGAGCATCTCTTTAAATAGCATCTCAGTCCATTGCATATCAGATGTGTCACCTGTTTGTGATTTGCCAGTGCAGTTGTATCCACACAAGGGTACACAGGGTCAGGCGTGTGCACAAGTACACCGCGTTGCTTGAGTCGTCTCAGTGTAAACACTGAGTAACAAATACAGCCTGAAGAAGATAGCTTGTTTGCACTAATAACATCTATTAAAGTACCTGGGAAACTTGTGAGGTTCTATTTCATTATTGATTGAGAATGGGTCAAAGAATGTCAGAGTACTGACACCAGGCGTGCTGTAAAAACAGTTTAAAACCTGCTTGCTCTTAAATGCTTAACAGATTTTAATATTTTTTAATGATAAGATACTACTACACGTGCATAACAAAACACAGGCCATTGAATTTACTCAGTTGTTTATGTGGGATAAAAAGTACTTCCAGAACATGGGATTGTCCTGTGCTTTGGAGTGTGGTACGTGTCTGAAAATACAGTAGTTGCCTTCCGGTGAAAGCTAACACAGGATATGTTTGAACAAACTCTGGGTTCCTTTTGCTTTAGGACGCTGGGGGAGCAGCAAGCAGCAGTGCTTTCTAGCAAGAGCTCTGGGCAGCCTTCAGAGAGCGGGAGCATTGCCATCACACCCAGCTATATTGACAGCCCTCGTAAGGTAAAGATTTTCTTGTTTGCCTTTAGCTGCTATTCTGACTTAAGAATTTACCAGGTAATAGAAGTTTCTTTTTCTAAGCACACGGACATATCATACCACATCTTACCCTCTAGACCAAAATTATTACAGTGCTGTCTGCATCTATATGAGGCTATCTTTAAGAGCAAAATCAAGCTCTAGACTGTGACAATGTGAAGCTTCAGTGGAGTTTTGAAGCAGGAACTCCAGTCAGTTGCATCTGTGTAGCGGAGAGGATGTGTTCCTGAGTAGGTCTTTGGATGACATTCATTCATTGGTCGAACTCCAGGCTGGAGGAAACTATCTTCCTGGCAGTCTCTTAAGACACTTAAGAGGAGGCTGTGCTATTTCTCAGCCTTTCTGTCGCCTGTCCCGTGTGTGCCAGGAGAGCAGGAACTCCACCCAAGTCCAGCCAGAACTACTGGATTGTTTTGCTGGGTTCTGGCATGAAGGTCTTTCAGCAGAGGTGGCAAGGGACTGAATGCGGATCCAGCACTGAAGTGTGACCTATCTTGGGGTTCAACAGTTGAGGTACTGCAAGGGAAAATTTCTCAGATTCCTTACTATCAACTTAACTATCTCTTTCAACGTTTTTCTCTTAGCATCTCATATTTTAACATCCACCCTTTTGTGCAACACCAGGGACAAGTGTTGTGTTATTCCAGAGACCTGGGTATTGCCAGTTGAAGTGGTAGCATCACCATAGTCATCTGATTAACAGGCTCCTATCTGTAGAATGAGAATGTTTCCAAAACACATGTGAGATTCAGGGGCAGCTCATGGTAAGATTGGGAAAAGCGGGTGCAGGAACTAATACGAGACACATTTACAGACATCCAGGCAGTAATTAAGGCTTTGTGTTTTCCTCGTCTACGGTTTTGGGAATTCAACTTCAGCAAACTTCCTGCTCTAACTACGGAAATTGTAAATATCTCTTTCTACCAGTAAAACTGGTGAAAATTCCAGGGAGGACATGGGACAGAAGAGTGTTGTGTCTGGTTGTTGTGTTCCTTAGCGGTGTCATGCTGGTGTGTTGGAAGCAAGGTACCAGACCTTGTGCTGCCAGCAAAGGGTAGTTAGCAAATGTGATCTTTTGTGTTTTTAATGGTAACTGCATTCAAAAGTCTTTCTGGAGGGCCAACTAGAGAGTCTGGAAGAGTGCGTTATCAGCTGAAAGCCTTTCATACTACAGCAGTAAACACTCCTGTATTTATTTATACATGTGGGCTGAGAGTGAAGCAATTGGGGTCTCCACATGATTGGCTCACACTTGTTGAAGGGATGCTGGTGGACAGGTTGCCTTATCAGGCAGCTTTGTGCTTATGCTGTGGAAACATCAGCAAGCGTGTGCCTCGTGTTTCCAGGAGAACCTGACCCCGTTGGGGCTCACCTGCACAGGGAGGTGTGCTGGCTGTCTGGAGACTTGGAGCTCAAGCCCTGGCAAACTGTCCCAGCTCTGTGGCCAAGGCAGCTTTGCTGGGATGTGATTTGGTGCTGGAGTTATTCCACACCAAAACCGAGCCATTGGCTCCACTTTTAGTCTGTTTGAGAGTGGAACTGACAGGTCACTTTGGCCAGTTACTGGGCAATGTGGTGTGATTTGAACACAGGGAGTTCGTTTGGTACGTAATCTATTCGGGAAGTCTTTGCTGTTATGGATGTAGGGTGCTTGGCTCTGCCTCTGCACTGCGTAAACCGCCAGCCGCCTAAACCTGGCACTGGTTCTTTTCAGAATGTTTTCCCTGTACATACCGGGGTGAGCACCATCTACACTGCAGGCTAGGCAAAATATTTTGCCTAGGGAACAGAATAAAGAATTGCAAATAGGGAATGAAAATCTAGCTGCGTTCCACTGCGTTGTCTTTGTGATAAGAGAATCTTGACATATCTTCGAATAGCAGCCAGGGATAAATTCCAGGATTTGTGAGTAGGTGGGGAACACAGCGCAGGCAGAGTCTGTTTCATTTTGCAAGAAGCATTAAACACCATGTTGGAAAGATCTTAGTGATGAATTTCCCTTCTCTTTTGTTTGCACCATTCCAGACCTGCATTTGAGAGGAAGAGTGCGCTCCCTGAAAAGAGCTTTCCCTCTCCCTCTGTATCATTTGAGTGACTGACAGAGTAGAAGGAAAGCTGTTGTTGTATGGATATTTGTCATTACAAATGCAGTTCTGTGGATTTCTGTTTCATTGCTCAGCTTTGCATTTGGAATGGAAACCACACACCCTAGGGCTCAAGTCTTTCCTGTGAAGCATGGAGAGAAGGCTGTAGTTTCGATTGGCTTCTGATCAGTGTGGTTTTCAAAGCTCTGGAAAAGCATCTCTGCCAAGGAAAAGCAATATCTTGTTACAGAGAGAAAGTAAGGGTATGTGTGTGAGTAACTCCTGGTGCTCTGCATCCCACTGCATCTGAAATTCTGTGTTTGTTTGAGATTTGGATTCTCGTACTTTCTCTCTGGTCATTTCATACTTGCACAACCTGTATTTGCTTTTCTTCAACTCCTTGTTCCTGTTGCTGTTGCCGTTAATGGGCCTACTTCCTCCGATGCCTTCAGGATGGGGCCTTCTTTATGGATTTTGTTCGCAGCCCACGTACAGCTTCAGCCTTCTACTCACAGGTTAGTTTTGAGTGGGGTCTTGTCATCCCTGGCATTTGTACTGAAGTGATGGAAGCATTTATGAGCCTGCCCCATGGGGAGCCTGTGTTAGCTTCCAAATTGGCTCGTTGTGGGTGATACGCAGCGCTAACAGGACATAGTGGCTGGGGTGGTGGATGCGACTGTTTCCTTCCACCACCCAGTGTTTGTGGTGTGCTTTGGATGTTTGTGTGCCCTACTTTGCTGTCCTTTGTAGTGTTGTACTGTCAGCTACTGAAGCTTCTCTTTCTTTGTCTAGGGAAGGACTCCCTTTCCATCTCCCCTTGCTAAACAAACTGGCAATTGCTTGTTCATCTCCTTCTGTAGTGTCTGACTGGTGGGTGGCTCTGGGGAGATACAAGTCAAATCAAGTCCTTGGATTCCTAAACAAGTGAGAGCTGAAAACACTGGTATCATCTTGGTTGAAAAGAGTCATGATGACAGGTGTTTGCATACTTGACACCAGTTAGGAGTTAGCCATAACACCATGTGTCCATAGGAGATCCTGGTGGTGGAGGAACTCTGAAGAGGGAGAGTGGATTTAGCTGGCTGCAGGGACTGCAGGCTTCACGTTGGAGCATCTGCTGGTTTTGGCTGCCCAGAAAGGGACATCTGCCTCTGCTGGGAGAGAGAGCTTGGGAATGTGGGAAATGGCATAGGGAAGGGTCTCTGCCCTGGCAATCAGAGTGAAGTTCAGCTGCCAGCATTGTGGTTTTCAGCTGCTCAGCTGCTGCGGATTCATCATGGCAGAGCAGTCCGTGTGTTTACACTAGCCTGAATTACTGACTTCTCTGCTGTTTGTGTCCCTCTCCCCCTCCCTAGCTTTTATATAACTTGCCTTTCCTAAACCATACGTGTTAATGACAGATGGCAATTACAGCCTGTGCTTTGCTGAATCTTGCAGCATTCATGTTCTGAGATGATTTTATGTTAATTTTTGTGAACTATTCAGTCTACCGTTGGAAGAGCGCGAGTGTTCCTGTGGGAGCAAAATGTTCTTGTTGTCTTGGTGACATAGGTGTGGGTGGTTGGGTGCCAACCAGCCTCCTGAGAGCGCCCTAAGAAAGGGAGGGAGAGGAGCTGATTTTGTGCATTATGAAACTTAGATTTTGTGTGTTCCATTTGCATATTTTTCTCTGAGAATTAGCGTTGAAACCATTTTTCCATAGACTTGCTGTTTTCCTAATGACAAAGTTCCCTGTTCTGTCCATCGCGTGTTTATAGTCAGTTACTCTGTTGAAAATGTCAGGTCGGGACTGGTTTGCCCATAGTGTTATCAGCACAGTTGTTGGATTGGTGATCGCTATCTTTATGGGATCACCATGGAACAGTGGCACAGAGAATGTCGTGTTTGTCCAGGGCGCTGCAGTGATGGCAAAAGTATCGCTGTATTTATCCTTTCTGCCGATGCTTCTGCTTGCCTCAGTATTGCTTGTTGTGAACTAACTGGAGCTGAGGAATGGATAACGTGGGGAAGGGAGAAAATGGTAAATGGATTACATTCCAGATTTCATAAAGGTGTTGCTGTGTTTATTCCTTGCAGGTTTCTATAGATCAGTCAGTCCCTGCAGCCTCAGATGGCAGCACATCAATGAACCCAGGGCAGTTACCTGATCGGGGCAACACTCCAGCCCTGGGAAGTTCCCAGAGTGTCACGGAACAAGGGTGTGCCACGGCTGGTGCTGCGGAGAGCAGGTAAGGGAAGAACAGCAGCACCGTGCTACAGTCCTGTTCCGTTCCAGCTCTGCTGTCGAGGAAAGGGCACTGAACAGGAACCTGAAAACACAATGAATTTGGTCTGTCAGCACTGGAGGACTCTTGCCACAAGACCTTACTGCAGTCTTTCCAGGTGCAGAAAGAGGAATGCAGAAAACTAGTCTTGCAACAGTTTTTCAAAATTAAATGAACACAAGGACCTATTTCCTCACGTACAGAAAGACCTTAATTTTTCAAGAAATGAAGACTGAAGAAATTCCATTTCTGAGGTGTGTTAGCAGCAAACCAAGCTCTGAATTAGCATCTGTCTTCTGTCTGTGTTAGCAAAGATG
The DNA here is from genome assembly GCA_033459285.1 of Clamator glandarius. Lineage (NCBI taxonomy): Eukaryota > Metazoa > Chordata > Aves > Cuculiformes > Cuculidae > Clamator > Clamator glandarius. The sequence continues at coordinate 2,128,684 of JAUNZM010000184.1, read as the reverse complement.
GGCTGTAGCTCAGGGTGGATCAAGTGCATTGATGAGATCCAAGAGGTTCTAACCTGGAGATGAGACACTGAGGAGGAAACGGCGTTGAAAATAAACAATATTAGCACCTGTTTCCTCCGGTTGTGTATTACAGTCAAAAAAGAAAAAGCTGACTTAAAAATGATTGCTCTGTGTTGCTCTGAAGTGCAGTTGTGTGTAACAGAGGGTGCAGGGCCTGTACAGCAGTGACCCAATGGCATTGGTGAGGAAAGACAGGTCTGATGTTGTTAGTTGTCCTCCTGGAGATGTAGAAGGAAATGAATGTGACAAAGTCATCGTTGGGAAGATAAGACAGACTGTTTTTCTTAAAGGTACACATTTGAACAAGGCTGGCAGCTTTCTTGGTTTTGACCAAGTTTCTGTTCCCTTTCCAGCTCCCAGCAGTGTTCAGCAAGCTCTCTGACTTCCTCCTCTACCCTGATAGAGATCCTCGAAGCCATGAAACACCCCACGTAAGTTTTTAATACAAATGTGCTTAATGTCTGCCTGGATGTTTCAAACGAAGCTATGAGGCATGGAGTTACTCGAAGGAGAGCCCTGTGCCAGATGTGGAAGTGCTTTAAGCTTCTGTTTGTTGTTCAGTTCCAATCTGTCTAACAGGGAATTTTCAGAAATGGAGTGATGCTGTAGAGACATCAATTATTGGAACCCCAGTATCTTGTCAAAGCAATAATTGTCAGTGAAAGCAACACTGGAATACTGTCAATGTCAGCTCTTCATCTCATTAGCAGAAGCTAACAATCTGTCACTCTGGGGCATTGTGTGTTCTTGTCCTCTCTCTTTAGCCCTTTTTTTTCCCAGCAGTGATTTTTGTCTCTAACTTAAAGAGCTGTCAGTCAGCCCATGTTAACGAGTACTTGCTGTATGCAGCACAGGGGTCCAGCTGCTCTCTGAACAGAAGGGGCTCTCCCCGTGCTGTTTCATCAGTGCAGAAGTGGTACACTGGCTGGTGAACAACGTGGAAGGGGTGCAGACCCAGGCCATGGCCATTGACATCATGCAGGTAAGAGAACAGTTGGGTGTATGAGCCAACGATGCTGCCCTCCGTAGAGAAAGCAGAATTGTAGAGGGAAACCTAGCAATAATTGTTGTTATTAAAATCTGCTTATTGGTAGATATTGAAAACAGTGTTCAGTAGCACCTGAGGTCATGGTGACATCGTTCTGATGCCCTGTCACAACACAGTAACGTTCTTCAGCAGTAATGTGTTTTATTTTTTCCACTTGCCTCTTGGGTAGCTGGTTGTTATCAAGAACTCTCACTGTGTCAGTTATGAGGCACAATGGTGCAATTGGGGTTTTGTTTTAGGTTTTGTTTTTTCTTATGTAATTAGTTAATGAAGTTGTACTAAAACCGACACGTGACCTCTCTTTTATGGGTGCCGAAGTGCACATACACACTTTATGCAAGATATACTCCTTGTGCTCATGAGATTTTTTCCTTCCCTTTCAAACTGTGTCGGGGTAGAAGGTTGGGACTGTTCTGGAGCTCATTCTTCTGATATCCCATATCAAATTCCTCCGAGATCCCATATCGATTAACAGACAACCTAGAGTCTTTCCAACCTCTCACCTTCCTGCAAATTCATCTGTAAAGCCGGAGCAGGGCAAGGGAGGCAGGCAGACATCTGCAGAGAGGTCAAACATCTCAGAGAGATAAGGCCTCATTACCCTTACTTAGTATCATGAGATAACATGACAGATGTTCTTGTTGTGCGTCTATCTGGACAAAAAGATGTCAAGAATAATGAAAATATTTTCTAAAGTTTCTAACAACATTTATGTACCTGGGAGAGTGACTGTGCCTTTTTTATCATGTTTACTCTGTTTTCTTTTTTGTTCAGAAAATGCTAGAAGAGCAGCTTATTGTCCATGCCTCTGGAGAAGCGTTACGAACCTTTATTTATGGCTTTTATTTTTACAAGATTGTTGTGGACAAAGAACCAGACCGAGGTCAGCGTTGTGTTCTTACAAGACTTCCCTCGTTGTCCCTTTACACAACGGCTGGCTGTGCTCTGTTTGAATGGGTGCTGCAGCAGAAGTGCCTTCTGGAAGCAGCCAAAGCCGCTGCTCTAAACAGAGTCAGCGAAATTCAGGCTTTATGCCAGGGTGGGGAAGGGATTGCAGATGACATAACCTGTTTTTTTTCCCTTCCTCTTTTCAGACAGAACTACATCTCGTTCTTGATCTTGCCCTTGTTTCTAACTGTGATCTGTCCTTCCCCTTGCTTTTGCAGTGGGCATGCAGCAGCCTGCCATGTGGCACACGGCTGCCATGGACGACTTCTCCACCTTCCAGAGGAAATGGTTTGAGGTGGCGTTTGTGGCAGAGGAGCTCCTGCACTCGGACATCCCCGCATTCTTCCTGCCCTGGCTGCCCAGCCGCCCAGCCTCCTATGCAAGTAGGCACAGTTCCTTTAGCCGCAGTTTCGGAGGACGGAGCCAGGCAGCGGCACTCTTAGGTAGATGCGCAGCACAGGTGACAGCTGGGGAAGCTCAGGGGATGGTTTTACAGGGGGAAGAGCAGCCAGCCAAGGGCATGATCTCACGTGGACCAGCAATAAAGCTGCCAAGTTCATGCTGGCCTTGCATGTCTTGCATGTGGACTTGTTTGCATATGCTGGAGGTGTTTCATGGGTTGACAAGCAGCTCTTGCTTCTGAGTACTGGAGTGCACTAAGAAGCACTTTTTACATATTCCTTGTTCCTGAACGTCCACCCCATGTTATCCTCTAGAATTCAGAGAGGAAAACATTGGCTTTGTCTCCTTGTTGATCCAGGCTCTTCACAACATGTGAAGAGCGTGGAGGGAGTAGCTGTGAGAACAGCAGAGCTGGTACCAAGCTGTACCTGAAGTGACATGTCCGATTGCATCCCAATGGCGAAAGGCACAGATGTGCTAGAGAAGTCTTCTGTGATGTGCTGGAAGCTTCTTGGCTCGTATGGATCATGGATAGCTGGACTCCTTAAACTAAAGTTGGGGAAGCCCAGCTCCATCTGAACCCTGCGTTGTGGAAGGAGTAGGGCTTGCGTATGGAACTTCTTGTTGCTGGGCCAGACATGGTTATAATGCCTGAAGTTCTGTACTGTGTTAAGTACTACACCTGCCACCAGTCACAGTCCTTGAAACACTGCCTGCACCACTGACTGTTGCTTTGTCAGCTTTTTGTTGCATTTCCAGGCCAGCCTGAGTCACTTGCTTTTGTTCCTCTTTCCCCATTTAAAATGACAAGAAAAATCATTGCTATGGAGCTGCAACTTCAGGTTTATTCAGATGCGTCTCTTGGGGCTTATGTTGAGGATAAAAAGAAAATTTTGCTCTTTTGTTTTGTGTATTTGGCCTGAAGAGCAGTGACTTGCCGCTGGTGTAGCACCTCTTAAACCTGAAGTTACAGTAATCCTTGTGTATTTCTGAGAGCCTTGTTTGAAGAGGAACAGCATCACAAGTTGGAAGTGTTAAGGACAGGAAGTCTGGGCTAATGGTTAATTCTCTGAAGCCAGCATATGTGGGATGTTTTCCCTGCCACACAGATAATCTGTTGCCTTGGCTGGTATCCAGCCTCCTTAGCTCAGTGCTTGGGCAGAGCTCAAGCCCAGACGTGAGGGTTGGAGGCCCTTGGGCGAGATCCTCTTCCCGCTTTGATCTCTTACTCACTGCTTGACCCAAGAAAACCACATCACACGTTTCTCAGTCTGTCCTCTTGTAAGAGATAGAAAGACTTGAGACTTGCTAAGCTTGTACCAGGCAGATGGGCACAGAGAGAAGGGTGCATCACTACCCCACGTACCCTTTCTTTAGCACTGGCCAGGGAGGAGTGCATTCCCTCAGTGTGGTGTAGTCATGCACCTGAGGAGCCCTCCTTCGTCATTCCAGTTGGGATTGAGTCCATTCTGCTACTTAACTAATTTACAGTCCTTGGATAGACGAAAAATGCCTTCTGATTGTGCATGTGTACTCTGGTTATTCAAGGAATAATCCTTTCTTGGAGAACAATCCAGTATGGCATTCTGTCTTATGACGGAACCTATTTAAGTGATGTTTTTGTGCTGTCCCTCTTCTAAACAGTATTAAAACAAAACCTTTACCAGTTCATCTGAGGCAAGGAGCTTTACTAAACCCAGATGACCTCTGGTCCACGTGACTTCATTTGTTCCTCTCTTGGCTTTGATTTGGTTGTGGTTTTTATTTCTTCCCCTCCCCACCTTCCCTAAATGTCAGGCTGTGACATAAAATTGCATGCAAGCATTGGGAGCTCTGGAACAAGCTCCGTGTCCCTCTCAAATCTGCAACCCTATCACCTGCCCAGTGATTGTCCACTTTCCCTCCCCAATGGAAGTCTGACCTGTGACATCCCTAATTGTGTCCTTCTTGATTTATAGCAATGCATGCAGTAGCAGTTGTAGTCACATGCATAGCGTAGTCTGACTGGAGGATAACCTGCCTGCTCCTCTCCAATAAGCACAATCAATTTTTAATTAAGTATTCAGTGGTACAAGAATTGGGAAGCAGGTGAGTCCTCATCATCAGATCTACTGAAGCTGGAATTTACTCTGTTAAAATTAATCTGGAGCCTCTAAATTCAGACACATGGATGTTTCTCATCAATCGTTCAGGTCCCTTGGATTTGCTCACCTGTTGGGACTGCGTTCTTGTTGCTTTGTCTGGGAATTACAGCTGCAGGCCCTACTAAGCAAGAAATATCAATATCCTTCTCTCATGCATGCAATGACAAAAAAGGCAAATGTTTTTCAATAGTTGCTTTGCAGCCCTTTTTTTTTGGTGTGAGTTTTTAACGTTATAGAAATGTTCAGTTACGTATTTGCCTAAAGAGAAGTTTCAAGTGACGACGTCATTTGCATCAGCACCCTGTCTCAGAGAAAGGAGCTCCAGGGTCTGTCTCAGCCTTGCTGGGTGACACTGTCAAGGCTGCTTCTACTGCCTGCACTTCTCTTCCTCTCTTGCCTGAGATTGGAGATTTGCTTTCCCTGGGATGCTGGGGTGCAGGGCACAGAGGGAGCTGGGTCCTGGGCACTCTCGCAGCGCTTCCTGCAAAGAGCAGAGGTATCGCAGTGAATCTTGACTGACTTTTGCGGTTACAGACAGTGTTGGGTGTGCAGTTTCAGCAGTTTGGTGTTGTGGAATACTAGCAGAGGGTCACAGAAAAAGAAGTTTAACTTCTTCCTACAGCTACAGCAAGTCAGGCCTGGAACGCTCCTGCCTTGTTATAGTAGTGCCCTGTTATGATCCCTGGTGGGGCCGTATAGAAACACTGAAACCGATTTGGAATGTCTTGGGCATTAAGAAGCTGATGTTATCCAGACGTATTAATTATGGCACCAGTCGCTTTTTGATTAGCTGCTTGCCTCTTGGATCTGTCTCTTCGTTGCAGCTGAAGTGTCTTTTCCCTGCTTGGAAGGTAACTCTGTGGCACAAACCCCTGATCTGAGGAATGCTTAGGTGTTTTGTGGTCTGGATGAGCAGCATGTGGGGCCGTTCTGCCAGCCCTGAAAATACCTGGGGGGTTGAGGGGAAGGCAAGTTCATTTCAAAGGACTTGTCTTGTTTCTTCTGTTCTCTTCATCCTGTCTCCCACCTTCTCCTTAATGTATCTTTTCAATATGCCTCTGTTCTCTGACTGTGTAGCTGCCACAGTGCCTGAGCAACGGACAGTGACGCTCGACGTGGATGTGAATAACCGCACAGACCGCTTGGAGTGGTGCAGTTGTTATTACCATGGCAACTTCTCCCTCAACGCGGCCTTTGAAATCAAGTTACACTGGATGGCGGTGACTGCAGCTGTTCTTTTTGAGATGGTAAGAGTCCCTGTGCTCCAGGTGGCTGCAGCAGCGCCCAGACAGCCCCTGTATCCCTTGTGCTGCTGGGGACATTGCCACGGGAAGGCACTGGGAAGCATTAGGGGAGAGGCAGTGGGCTGGATCTACCCTTGTTCCCAGAAGTAATTTTGACTTATGGTCATTAGCATTTGCTGCATCTGGTCATCATTTCTCATGCCATCTGTAGTGGTCCTGTCTGCAGGATGGTCTGCTCGTCGTGGGTGCCATGTGTGCAGAGATCAGTACAGGGCAGGTTGGGATGCGAGTCCCTACTGAAGCCCTGAGCTGGGTCTTGGGAAAGGAATCCGCTTGCAGTTCCTTTCAGGACAGGGCTTTCCCAGGCCATGTGCTCCCTGTCTGGCAATGCTTTCCAGCTTGCTTTTTTATCAAAATGAAACTTTCCAAAAATATTTAGAGTGGAAAATGGGGGAGTTTATGTCAGTTTTGTTTAATTTTTAGATTTGTTTCGTTTTCCCTTTTGTAGCTTCTGTAAATTCTTTAGCAAGAGGTTTTACCCCCTCAGCAACATAGCGCTGGGTGATCATTTTTGCTTGTATTTCAAATCCATTGCCCTGTTCCCGTAAAGCAGCAGTGCAGAGCCACTGCTGATGAGTAGGCTGAATCGGTTCCTGAAAAATGTCCTATTTTAAAGTGCTTTCTGATTGATGTAGCACTTAAGAAAGGAGGGCCTGGTGTCTTATGCTTGTACTGCTCTGCTTATAAGGATGTTGGTGTGCTTGCCGTGTGAACAAGCTGAGCCTGGGGGGCCTGAGCCTGTCTGAGCTGTTCTTGGGCAGGAGTCGCTCCCCTGTGCACAGGAGTGCCCTTCACTTTGGCAGATACTGTATGATTCATTGTTTGAACCTTTTCCCAGGTTCAGGGCTGGCATCGGAAAGCCACGTCCTGTGGTTTCTTGCTCGTTCCAGTCTTGGAAGGCCCATTTGCGCTGCCCAGTTACTTATATGGGGACCCACTTCGAGCTCAGTTGTTCATCCCACTCAACGTTAGCTGCTTGTTGAAGGAGGGTAGTGAGCATTTGTTTGATGGTAAGGAATGTTCTTTGTTCCACTTCTGGGTGTCCCTCTCTGTGAGCAGGTCCCTTCTGGCGTGGGGTTCTTGCCAGGCATGGGTTGATTGATGAAGGGCCTGTTCCCACATTGCGGGCGGTGCTGGCAGGCTCATCAGCGTGTGACAGGTTATGGAGCGGGATCCAGAAGTACCATGGCTCAGGAAGCCTGTTTCCTGGTGATCTCTGATGCCATCGTGTTGCATGCCTTTATGAAGCCCACGCCACACAGTTACTGTTTGACGTGGTGGTGTATTAGAAGAGCCTGTTTTGCTGGTAGATCCTGCCCACAGCTGCTCTGCATTTGTATCTTGCATTTGATTATTCTCCCCCTCGGTCAGATTAGGCTTTCACCACTGCCATCCTCTCTTTTCTTGTTGCCATGGTTACATTAACAGTAAGAGTGTTTTCTCATGAGATTAGGAGCTAGAAGCTGCAATCTCCTCTGCAGTGTGACCTCGCCCTGTTGAGTGATGCTGTTGCAGGGAGTCTCAGGTGGAAGTTCAGAAATCTGAGGACTCTGACCCATGCAGAGAGGGCAAAACTGCATCCTGAGAAGGGACAGTTAGCAAAAGGGGCTGCTTTAAATACTAAAGATGACAGTTTTCTTTATTAACGCTTGTCCCAGTATCCAGGTGTGAATGTAAACAATCAGTGATGCATCCATATGCTGTGAGGTCACTCTGAACTGTTGTTGGAGCACTCGGTGGTGATGCACAGCCGCCTACTCTCCTCCCTGGGCCCCTCATGCACACCCTGTTATGTTCTTCTCCTTCCATCTTGAGATGCAAAAGCTAAATTCAGGGATGAATCTGCTACTGGAGCATACAAGACACAGCCCTAAGATGGCATGCAAAGGATAGCGGCCAAAAAAAAGTGTGTCTAAAAGAGACGGCTAGAAAAAAAACAAAGTGCACAGAGGTCTGAGGGAGACTGGAATCTTGGAAAAGAAGGAAATAAAGTGGCTTTACTTGGTAATTGTTACCTTTTTGTTTGTTCCAGGCTTCGAACCAGAAACATACTGGGACCGGATGCATCTCCTTCAGGAAGCAATAGCGTACAGGTGCGTCCAGGGTAGAAAGGAAAGTTCCTGTCTGCCTAGGTAATGAGGATATACACTGAACAGTCACTCCTGAGTTGTGTGGGTTCTGTGCCATCTGCCTCTGAAATCTGCTTGCAGATTATTAGACTGAAATGTAACGAGTGCCTGGTGGTGGTTCGGTGGGCGCAAGGGGTGGTCAGTAGTGTTTCAGCTTGTCACGCGTTACCAAACCACGCTCTCCAGGGGAGGGCATTGCCTTCGGAAGGTGCCTTGGTGTTCTGAGCTGGAAGCAGATAGGCTGTAATACACTCCTTCCTGAGAAGGGACAGATATTTCCTTCATGTACACTTAACACCATCTTGAACTGGATGACAACCAGTGACTGGCAATAGGCAGGAGGCTGAGATGTTAGCTGGCAGTTGGGCCTGGTTCAAGGAGGACTTACAGGAAACTTTAATACTCTCCAGGCATACACCTTGCAGTGCTCGAGCTGCTAGTTTGTTTCACAGTGTTGCTGCTAAGGTCTTTTCTGTAATAGAGAAGACTGCCTTCACTGATGGCCGTTAGCTTGCAGGTGAGCTTTCATGAGCTGAGAAAGCAGGAGAGGAACAGGTACTCTCCAAACAGCAAAGAACCACTGGAAGTTGGGTGGGATATTGCCCAGCAAGAAAAAATGTGACAGCTTGAAATGTACCCAAGGAATGTCCACCTTGACTATTGCCCTTCCCTCAGCTGTGTGCAGCTGCCGAGTTTGTCAGATGGCTCCATGCCCTCCTAAACTGAGCCACCGGTGCTCTGGTTTCCAGCACTAGATCAGTGTGGAGTCACAGGCTTTCACACTGTGCCCAGCAGAGGCGGGAATGCTTGGGGAAGCCCAGCTCTCTTCATCACTTTCCCCTTGCCTTTAGGTCGTAAGAGAGCCTTTTTGACAGTGGCAGGTTTTCCCTGGTGCCCCTGCCTTGGGCTGCGGGAAGCCCAGCTGGAGTATCTCTCTTTATCTTTTCTTATTATCATTTTTTCATTATTATTTCCCTGGTTGCTTCTCCAGATTTGGATTTGTGCAGGATAAATACTCGGCCTCTGCATTCAACTTCCCAGCTGAGAACAAGCCGCAGTACATCCATGTCACAGGTGAGCAATCTTTGGCCAGGAGGAGGCTGTTGTAAACAAGAGAACCACTTTACGTGCAGTCTGGGTTTTGTGTCAGCCGTGATGGTCCTCACTATGTCCCTAATCAGATGCCAAGTAGCTCTATCAGCCACCAGAGCCAGAAAACTATAGGGGTAATTGGAAAAGGACAGAGGGTTGCTGCTGCTCAGTGGCATTGGTTTGGAGTCCTGCTTTATAGTATCTCTGAAACTTGTCTTTCCAGGAGATGGAGAAATAAAAAATAATGCAGAATTTATTCCACATGCAGTGTGATTAAATGTGTATCTAGAAGCAAGAAGGAGGGAAAGGTGTTGGGACAAGTCAGTGCTTTGTTCTCATGCTTCAGGTCAGCTGTAGATGCATCTCTACCTGTATGCACTGTGGGGGAGAGAGGTAAAGCATTTGGGATCCACATGCTCTCGTTACTATCTTATTGCATCTTCCTCAGCCTTGGTGATCTGTCAGCACCTCTAATGAACCTCTGTGCATGGTTGCATGAGAGTGGAGTAGCATGTTCAGAGGGGCTGCTGAGAAATGGAGACAATGACGGGAAGAGAGCTTTGGGAAAATTGAGAGGAGAAGGGAAATGGATGTGAAGTTAGGAAGATGAGTCAGAGCCTACAGCTTCGCTGCACGCCCTTCTGCCAAGAGAAAGGAGACTGCGCATGCTCTCCTAGGTTTGTTTGCAGGAAGCAGCAAGTAAAAGCAAAGGAGGAAAAGTGTATCCCATTTATCTTGTTAGAAGGTGATTAAATGAAAGTCAACCTGTGATCCTTTTCAGAAGTTAATGAGTCAGCTGCCAGTTGTAGGGACTTAGGTCTACCTAGGACTTAAGTCCTCTCTGTTTCCTCCAGGGACAGTGTTTTTGCAGTTACCATATTCCAAGCGGAAGTTTTCCTGCGGGCAGCAGCGACGCCGGCGCAACTCCACGAGCTCCAGCAACCAGAACATGTTTTGTGAAGAGCGCATCGGCTACAACTGGGCCTACAACACCATGCTGACCAAAACGTGGCGGTCCAGTGCCACTGGGGATGAGAAGTTTGCTGATCGGCTGCTGAAAGACTTCACAGACTTCTGCTGGAATAAAGACAGTCGGCTGGTGTCATTTTGGACTGATTGTCTAGATAAGATGCATGCTAGTGCTCCGTGACGTAGAGTTGTATCTCACAGAAAGACAGCTAGAAGCTCTCTTGTGGCAAGAAGCAGAGATGAAGGATGACTGGAAAAGAGCCCTCTTTGTCGGACCCATTTTGAGGCTCTGGGAGGACCTGATCAATACTGCTGTTGATATTCAACAGAACTTGATTAAGCCCTTGGAAAAGGATGAGCCTTTGGCTTGCCAATATTGCCTGCCCTCAGCTTGGTTTCTAGTAGCTGCACTCCTCGATTGCCAGATTTTCAGTTAGATAAGAGGTGAAGGAGGACGATGGTGAATGGTGATGTTCCGGGGCAGTTAAATTCAGCACAGGGTGTGATGGCAGCAGCTTTACCGTCACTGGAAATGATGGGGGATCTGATGTGCCTGACAGCAGCCTACCTCTCCCGTTTGAGGTGTACTGGGTCGTGTGAATATGTAAGATAAACTGTCAGACACTTGTTAAATTTTGCACATGTAAATAAGTAAAAAAAAAGCAGAAAATCAAGTGAGCTACTGTTGTGTTGTAACTCCAGACAGCAATATGGGATTGGGGAGTGAAGGAAGAAAATCGCCAAAAGGAAATGCTGCTTCTGATGTCCAGCATGATGATGAAATACTCAAAGTTCAGTGGTGGGGCTTTGTTCTTTAAGCACCCAGGACTCTGTTTCCAGCTCTGGATCTAAAACAGTGGCGTGCAGCCGGAGCAGGAAGCCAGTTACTGTCCTGTGAGGCCTAAGGAGAAACCAAGAGCAGCTGAACATGAGGGGAACAAGGAGAACTGTGAGCAGAGTTTTAGGATACATCTGCATGCAGCAAAATGAAGATGCCTGCCCTCAAGTATGTGTCTGTCTCTGCAGAGCAAGCTTGGAGTGGTGCAGGGACCTGGCGTGAGGTAGTTATTTCAGGGGGGCTCAGGTCCTGCACCTGGCAGTGCTGTGAGGGGGGAGGCAGATAATTCCAGCTGTGAGATCTTTATGATCAATGGCTGTCCTTGCTAAACTGAGGTCAGCAGAGGGCTGGCACCTTCCTGGGGGTGTTCAGACCTAAGGCAAGGAGAGTCATAGCCGTTTCAATTTTAGCCCTGGGTAATCTCTTATTGGGCAGTGCCCACCTAGAAACGGAGGGTTTGAGCTGCTTGTCTCATCATCCGGCTCATCTGAGCGTGTCAGAAGGATCAGATCAGAGAGAGTCAGAGTCATAGAGGTTGGAAAAGACCTCTAAGCTCATCCAGTCCAACCATCAGCCCGACTCCATCGTGCTGACTAAACCTTGTGCCTTTCTAAGCCCTGCAGGGGTGGAGACTCCACCACTGCCCTGGGCAGCCTCTGCCAGCGCTTCACCACTTTCAGTAGGGAAATTTTCCCTAATATCCAGTCTAAACCTCCCCTGGAGCAGCGTGAGGCCATTTGCTCCCATCCTATCACTTGTTCCTCGGGAGAAGAGCCCAGCACGAGCCTCCCCACGACCCCTCTCGAGGCGGTTGTGGGGAGCGGGGGGGTCGTGTCCCCTCCCTCCTCCCTCGCTCCCAGGACCCCGCTCAGCGGCTGCGGCGCCGCCAGGGTCACCCGGGGGCTGCGCTCCAGGTATCCAGCGGCTTTTCTACCTTTTTTCCCAGCGCAGGGGTTGGGGCTGGACCCCCGGGCGCCGGGGCGGTGGGAGGCTGGTTTTCCCAGGCAAAATGGGTAAAAAGCAGGACTTGGAGTTACTGCTGTGCCCCATCCCCGCTTGGGGGAGGGAGCGTTAGCGGCACGGCTCTGGGTTTGAGGGGCCGGTGCCGGTGAGCTGGGGCTGTGGGCTCAGGCGGGGACTTGGGGGGCGGGTGCAGGGCTGGGTGGGAGCTGGGGGGCCGGAGGGGTGTTCGGGTGCCCCCCGAAGCCGGCGCGATGGGATCCAGCTCGGCGTGCGGTTCCACGCAGCTCCTGGAGCTGCTTTAACGCGCCCTTCCATGCTCGGTGCGCTCAGCTAAACACCCGCCGCAGCTTTAGCCTTTTGGGGCTGCTTTAGCTCGAGTTTTAAGTGTCTGAGGTCCTCAGGCTGCTTCTAACAGCACAGCGAACTTGTTGCCTTAAAAAAAAAAAAGAACAAGGAGCTGAAAACGGGAGGTAACAGTTTTTCTCTGACTGCAACTTTGTGCGTTCCATGGAAAAGGGTTCCAGCAAGACATAAGGATGGAGCGGTTCATGGCCATGTTAAACAAGAATAAAAACAAGGACCCACCACCCACCAAGCTGCTGGATCTAGCAGGACAGCTTTGCCAGGACCTCCAGAACTCGTCTCCTGGTCTGGAGAAGCTAGTTGAGGCTGTGATGGGATGTAAACAAAAGACGCATTTTCTCACTAACATGCACGTTGTCCGAGCTTGTGTGTTTGTTCATCTCCGTAATGGGCAGCATGAGGCAGCCTGCAGACTCCTGGAGGTAGGGATGTGTTCTTTGTTTCTTCATGGAGACAAAAAGTATTGCAAAACCTGTAGTTAAAGCTGTTTGTGCAGAGGACTCTAAACTGCGGCCCGTGGAGCATTCCTAGCTGGTGTGCAGCTGCGGGATGTGAGGTGCGAGTGGCCTGAAGCACAGGATAAAGCCCTTTCTACAGGCAGTTGCTATGAGCCATGGGGAAGAGGCAGCTGGGTGATGATGGAGTTGGTTGTAGTTTGTGAAAGCAGGATTTTTGTTAGTGGCTCTTGGAGTTTTTCAGAAACTTAGGGCTCAGGAGATAAAAGTGTCGGGGAAACCAAGTCTGGAGGGTTTGCCAGCATGGGACATGGGAGGAAGGCTGGATGGCACCACTCACAGCAGGGGATTTTGGCCTCTTGACCTGATGTAGCGCATTTCACTCTGGGGAAACAAGGAATAGGGGAGCCGACTCCCTGTGTACATTAGAGAAGGCGCAGCAAGCACAGGCTTGGATAATGCTGCCGGTGGGAATTGCCGAGTAAGTGTCTGAACCTGATTCCCTGCCTGGAAAGGGTTTGCTTACCTGCTGTTTTGTTATAGCATTGCAGGGTAGAGGAGAAGGATGAGCTGGTGCAGCTTTGGCATGAGATTCACTACCGGAGGTTTATGGAGGAACACCGCACAGATTTCCTGACCCCACTGCAGAAATTCCGTTGCAGGAAGAGGTACTGCGGCGTGGGGGAATGGAATTTTTGTCTCTGCTGCTATTAGCAGATGCAGGGTGAGATGCAGAGACTGGCTTGCATCTCAAGAGGACGACTCCTTGGAGGTGGGTTTTCTTTGCGTTTTGACCACTTATGGCAACATGAAAAAATTTCCGTGGATGTGAAGGACGCTTTTTAGGTCCTCTTTAATCCTGTTTTCTCTTGTATACAGGAATCCTCCCCCTGTTTCCCTTTGTCCTGAAGGCCTGAAGAATCGAAACTATTCAGATGAAGTACGCCAGCAGCTGCACAGGTTTGCTGCAGAGGTGACAACAAGTCCAAACAAGGAACAGCGGGTAGGGACATGCAACCTCCAGTCATGTCTCCTTGTCACAGGAAAGCAGAACTCTGGGATTGGGTTTATAACTGGCTTCACTCTAAATCCTTTTGTTTTCAAATCCCCCATGAGCTGGGATTCCCCGTGTTTGATCTCTCCCTAAAGGTTTCCTTGCAAAATCACTCAGTTCATGCTCTGTAATTCACTTGCTTGGGACAAAAAAATCAGGGAAAATAAGTTCCTCACTGGGTTTTTATCAGTCATAGTAGCAGCAAATGGTCGTCTTTAGCAAACCAATGGGCTGGGGGAACAGGATGGAATGTATGTTTTCTAGTTCTTTTTTTTTAGTTTATAAATTGGTCTCCTCAGTGGGATCCACATGGACTTATCAGGGACTTAGTGAACAAATGTCTCAGGGTTTGAGAGCTCTTTTGCATGGCTGCTTTGGAACTAAAGGCAAAGTCTGATTATTTAGATGTGGTTTATTCTTTTTCCCCAATCCCTCTCTACATCTGGGTTTGCAGGAGGGATTGGCTCGGGATATGAACCTGCAGCCAGCTCAGGTCTATAACTGGTTTGCAAATTACCGCCGACGTCAAAAATCCTGCATCCCTCGTCTGGAAAAGCTCAACAACTCCTGTCCTGAGAGGACTTTGATTTGCCGCAGAAGGGAGTGGCAGGATAACGGATCCTACATTCCACAGACTGCAGGTTTGTCTCTTGCTAATTGGGGATATGGTCCAGAAAGCTGAGAAACTGTTTGAAATTCCCTCAGGAAGGGAAGGGTCTCTGTGCTGCTGGGTCAGGTGGGCACTGGAGGACGCCACTTCACTGCTTCTGTCTGATGAGGCCTGTACAGGTGAGAGGAGATGCCCGTTTCAGAGGGGCACCAAATGAAAACAGATATGTGAGAGGCAGCAGGTTTTAGCTCTCAGGTGCTGGGATCAGGGCAGTGCCCCAGAAAAAAACCGTATTTCCCTGCCCCTTCACAGAATCTTGACCAAACTTCAGTCACAGGGAAGAAGAAGGTCTTGGTGTATTTGGCAAATTAGACTTGTCGCGTTGCTTTTTGGAGTAATTGTTAGCATTCCTTCACCTGCCTGGCCTCACCTTTCAGGTGGATCTTGCGTAGGCATTGGCTCCCAGCAGATGGAGATAACCCTTATGCCCTGCACCCCAGGATGGGAGCAGTCAGCTGCAGATCTGGATAAGCCACCCGAAGGAAGTTATTTAAAGATGCTGGAATCCAGGTGATGTATGAATAAGTCTTTACAGTGACAGTTCAGAAAAGAGGCAACCTTGGGCTTGTTCATGGAGCTGACTTCCCTGTCAGTTCCCAGGGCTTGTCACTTAGATGTTGTGACTCCACAGCTGGGAACGGTCCATGCCCAGTGTCAGGGCAGTTCATCTCCCAGCTCCAGGGCAGGATTCAAAGGTTTAGCAAGGGGGGTCCCTCTCTTTGCACAGCAGCATGTCTGGCTGAGGTATTTTCTCCATCATTACAGCTTTATGCAGGGCAGCGAGCTGTATGAAGCGAGCACAAGCGAGGTGATGTTGACCACTCACAGCACTGAACAACCTGCAGCTTTTCATGCTGAGGCTGTGCTGGAACCCAGACCCTGCTTTGACTCCACTGCTCTGCAGCCTGCAGCGAGCAGTACCGATTCCAGCCCCCAGCTGGGGAACTTTGTCCTGTGCTCCTGCGGGTCCCATCCCTTCCCAGAGGAACAGCTGGCAGTGTGGCAGGCCCCTTCTGGCACCAGAGGAGTCTCTGGCTCCATGTGGACCCCAGGTGTAGAAGGTTAGTAAACCTGTAGCCATGTTGTCAACCTTAAGAGTTTGCAAGCTTCTCTTCCTTTTGTTGTAAATGCTCTTTCTCACTTACATGGCTTTCTGATGTCATGATAAAGGAGAGCAGGGCTTATCTTGAGCTTTGGGGTTCTGCTCCCATAGCGAGCTCAAAGAGGGAACCCGGCCATTTCTGGTGTTGAAGCAGACATTCTTACCCATTCTTTTGCTTAAACTGAAGCTCCTCCATATGACAGTACTTCTTAACTCTGATACAGTTCTTGCTTTCCTTTCTCCTTCCTGCTATTCTTTTTCTCTCTCCCTCTGTTTCTTTCCTGTTCAGTCTTGTTCAGCATTCCCACTCCTCCCTGTTCTTCAGAATAGCCTTGATAGGATACAGAAGTGTCCACCTGCCTTTGCTGTAGGTCTACAGACCAGAAAGTGCTGTGACTGCCATTCACCCGGCCCCTGGAGAACGTGGGGCAGGGGCGGGAGGAATGGCTGGGTCAGAGGCTGGGGTCGTGTTATCTGCGATCGTCTTTAATACAAGCATTTATTTCAGCAGGTATTAGAGCTCCCTTGAGCAGAGTCCCTCAAGGCGGCTGCATTGAGGCCAGTTCAGGAAGACTCACTCAGCAGGCAGATTTAGAGGCTGAAAGCTTCATCCTTAGAGAAGGACAGCTAGGGACTCTGGAATCTATCCCTCCCCACAGGTAAAGGGGGTGGAAAGCCCAGGGCCTTTGAAAGGCAGGAGTAACAAAGATGCTGTGGGTCTGGCGTTGTCCTGACGCCCCTGTTGAAGGGAGTTGCAGAGAGTGTACTGGTGCCTCTTGTTCTGGGGCCAGGCTGTCTCCTGGTGTCTGTCATTTTACAGCTGTACGCTGGAAATGGGAACTGCTCTGTTAGTGTATGTGTGTTTTACAGCATAGCATTAATGACAGGACCAGCCTCATCAGAAAAGCTACAAATCCCTCTCTTTAAAGCGGGTTTAGGTTCTAGGCTGCTTGCCTGTTTTTCTTTTTGGCAGAAAATCATAACCTGTACTGATACAGTGAGAGCTGATTCTGTGGGCTGGGTTGGCAGGGCCTGTCCTTACTCCTGAAATAGTTTTTGTAGCTTCATAACCTCATGATAAGATTATTCCATAGTGCAAGCTTTCCAGATTGGAGGACAGAGAGAGGCACTCTTCTGCCTTTGTTTTCCACCTGTAACAAATGTTTCAGACTGCGGGGTTTTTTCTGGGACTTGAGATAAATTCACAGAACGCAAACAACGAAGAGCTGTGCCACCTTCTGTGTGTTATACAACTTCCATAACATTCCATAAAAATCAGAGATGCCAAACAGATATTAGCGGGTTCCTTTAAGTCACTGATCTGCCAGAGCCGGAGCAGTCGCCCTGTCTCTGAACCCCTCTGCCTGGCCCTGTCCAGCAGTGGTGCTGGCATGATGCTCCCCATAACGTGCCAGAGGTAGCAGATGCGATTCTGTTCCCACTTTGTAGATGAAGCAGCAGAGGCATGGAGAGGCTTTGTGGTTTGTCAAGCACCAAAGGAAGGCAGTGATTCACTGAGAGAAAAATCGGTGGGTTTTGGTCTCCCAGCTCCCTGCTAAAAACATTTCTGCTTTTCCTCGCTGTTTCCCAGCTGGCTTGGTGCCTACAGTTGTTCACATTCATGTCAGGCTCCTTGCTCTGAATTGCTGGGGTGAATCCAGGTCTGGGCATTATAAACCCACCTCAGTCTGTGTTTTAGGATTCATAGTTTTAAACAGGGGCTAAAGATCTCAAGAGATCGGTGAGGCTTACTGGCAGTATTTTGGCTGGGTTTAAAATGGCATGTTCTGACTCTAGAGTGAGCTCATGTTTATTTTTAACATGTTCCACCAGCAGCAGAAATCTATGGTGAACGTCTCCTTGTTGGGTATGACAGTTGTGACAGCAGCCCACACCCTCTTTATTGTAGTCCTGACAGGGGTGGGATGTACCTCCTGGTGAGGGGATGGTTATTTGAACTCTGTTCCTAAACCCTGTTTGGTGGCTCCCCCCAAAACCTTGAGCTCCCCAAAATACCATAAGTGCTATGGATCAACCATTTCTTTGGAAATGAGTGATACTTGGACTGCAGATTCATCAAGGGCCTTTTGCAGTTTCTGTCTAGAGAGCCAGGAGACCCTACATGGGCTGTGGTGGGTGAGCTGCTCAGGGAACAGCAGTGGATGAGGATTGCCTGTTATTGGGCAGAGCCCTCCAGCAGAGTTACTGATTAGAGAGAATTGAGTCACCAGAGTCGTCTTTAGCCGTGATGTTGCAATAAGCATCACTTACCTGGGGATTCACGAAGCTGTCAACAGCTTAAATTGTAAAGGAAATGAGTGTTCCTATCCTGGAGAGACAGGGCAGTGAAATTAAACCTGCTGTACAGATAAGAGTAAAGCACAGAGAAGGGAATTATCTGTCCAGCGTTGCCCACCTGCAGCAGACTGAGCGTTCTATCCTCACGGCCTTGCCAGTGCCGGTGCGTCCCTGCGTCCTAAGGGCAGAGGCAGAGCTTGGAGCCAGCCAAAGGGCCCTTAATCTGCCTGTTCTATTTTAAAGGTGCTCACCTGGAAAGGACTCTGCCTGAAAGCTTATTAGAACAATTCCCGTTGATTTCTTTCATGGGCTTTTTACAGTCGGTCCTACGTATTTGGGCTGTCTCCAACCTCTTATGATCTCCAGGGCTGCGAGGTGGGAGTGTGAGAGGGAGCCAGGCTGGAAGCTGCCTGTCTCCATCTGCTCCTGCTGCCTGGCAGGAGAAGTTGATCCAGCCAGCAAATGGAGGTCCCTGCAGGATGCCAAACAGACGCTTGCCTCTGCAGATAGTGGTGCTGGATCCCCTTCACTCCTTGGTCGGGATGGGTGGAATGCAGCCTGGCTAATGGTTCATGCAGAATGCAACTTTCCCATGCCTCACTTTTCAGACAGAAAAGCCCAGTGGACTCTGTGGGAAAAGGAAGGCGGCATTCATGAGCCGGCATTCATGAGCCAGCCTATCGACTTAGAAACATGAGTGCTGAGGTGTCCATTGCAGCTTACCGCTTCTGCCTGCATTTGGGGATTCCAGTGGAGAGCGCTAGGAATCCTGCTGCTGTTAGGCTCTCCCTTCTGGGTAATCCAGCACCGTGACAATGGCAGGCACCGAGTTCAAAACGCACAGAAGGAGGACGCTTTTTGGCTTGTCTCATAATTAAATGGCAGTATTTGTTGATAAGGGCGTTGCGCCTGTCAGTGTAAGTGGGCTGTGAAAAAGGATAGGGGTCAGAGGGCTGCATCCTTTTGTCTTTAGTAAATGTAATTGCCTGGATGCAGGCTCCAGCCGAGGAGTCCTGGGAGTGATTGCTGGAACCTGGGGGCCATTCCAAGGAAGGGCAACTCAGCACAAGCCCTGTTTCTTCTATATTTTTCCTACTCTGTTTTAGTTGGCACCTTTGATCTGGCCTGTGTGGCCAGGCATGCCTGGGCTGTTCCTGGAAGCCGTGTGGGCAGTGGTGCTGGAGTACAGATAGTCCTCAGCTGGCGATGTAGGGCAAGAACATCCCATCCTCAAGTACCCAGCATCTCCCACTTGAACCAGTGCCCGCAGACTGTGACCTCTTCCGAGAGGCTGGCAGAGTTCCCCAAGAGAGTTGTGGATGGGGAAGCCACCTCCCCAGGCTCTCTGCTGATGGAGGAGAATAGTAGCCAATGTTGTGGCTATGTTGAAAGCTGCATGTTTATGTGTTTTGACTGTTAGGATCTGTGTTTTTAACAGATGTTCCAGGAAAGAGATATTTTGGTGGACCTCTTCTTGTTTATGGAGAGCGTTCTGGGGGCCTAAGGGAAGCTGCAAACCAAGAGGTCATACCTGTGTGTGGCTCCTGGTCAGGACAGTTCTCCCAGTGCAGAATCTGTATTTTTAACCTGCCTTTGGAGAAATAGGGTAGGGTTGTAGACGACAGTATTCTGTTGGATCTGTAGTCTTGCCAGCAGCCCATCTTGTCCTGCTGCAGCAAGTTACAGTCAGCGGCAAGTAGAGCAAAAGTACATTTGTATTTAAACGCATTTCTATATCCTATTTTCTTCCAGTCCCTACCAGCCTGTGTTTGTCAAGTCTCCATGCCCGGCTGCTTCTGCACCCTGCGTGGAAGAACACCAAGCCCTGGGACACAGCCAGGTAAGAGAACACACCTAATGTTCAGAGAAAGAAGCTCAGCCCCTACACGCGCTACCCAGCTGCTGCTCACACAGGAGATGTGAGATTGCTCATCGGGTTTAATATGGAATGTGTTTGACCCAGGCAGGCCTTTTGGAATCTGGCGCAGAGCAAGCTGGGCATTCCCTGGGCAGCATCCACTTGGATTGCTGATCAGACCCTAATTGCACTAAACGTCCATCAAAATGGCCAGGGCAACCTGTGCAGATCCAAGGTGCCAGTTAAATTGTGGGTGATGAAGGTAACAGGAGGAGCTGCTTGAGGGGCTTCCCCTATGAGGGCTTCTGCTCTCAGACCTCTTAAAGTCTCCTGAATAATTTTCAGTTCCAAGTCTGTGTTATTGATGAGGAAAAGGGATTTTGCACCATTCTGAGATAGTTGATGACCGTGTACAGGGCAGTTTTATTATAGGATGTGATAAAAGAAATTACTTTTGTGATCTGGATGCAGTCTGCATGCTTTCTCATGGTGAGTTTAAGGCAGTAGAGAACAGAAGCTGGAGTTCTGGCGCTTTCAAGGGGACAAGAGCACACCTCTGAATTAAATGTCACCTAAAAATAGGACCTGAGAAAGCCCTATCTAAACTGTACCTTGAGATATTTTCTGGCTTCGTGTGTGTGTATCTACCAAGCAGTCAGCATCAATTTCGGTTTCTCTTGCAGAGTAAGCTGCCTGAGAAAACCTTTTTAAGAGATTTTGAAAGGCAGGAGACTGTATCTGCTGACCTCATTACAGGAAGCGGCTGTGGCTCTGAGGGTGGGAACAGAACCTCCTTAGAGCCTTTGAAAGCATCAATATAAAGATCTGTATCTTGGAGAGTGGCCTTTTTACCAGCCATAATGTGAGCCAGATGAGTAGGAAAGCATTGGGCATTAATAATGAATGAGCCTTTTCTAAGGTATCCAGAGCGTGCAGTCTCTGTAGCCGGAGTTCTGCATCCTTACACTGATTTTGCGGTGGTGCAGAAATAGGACACTGGGTTCACTGGGGGGGGTGTCAAAGGACATCTCTGAAACTTTGTAACAGTTCCTCAGTTCAGGAATCCAGAAAAGCGATTTTTGCATATTTTAATCGTGTGGGAAGAGGAAGAGCTTGCATGGGTAAATCATTTTACAGCATTCTACAGCCTTCCTGGGTGCTCTGTTTCTTGCGGAATCAGCTTGCCCTGGGCTTGTTGGAGGAATGTGCACGTTCAGTTCCTGTGTCTGAACCACAGGGGTGCAGATGTGCACTTCCTTTTGTCCAGTGTGCTTTTCTTAGGTCATGCATCCCCTGAGAAACAAAATGAGAGCAAAACAAAACAAGCAAAAAAACCAGTTAATTCACTTTGGAGGCATATCTTTCCCCTCCCTGAACAAAGCTCTCTTCTTTAGGTCATCACTCCCTTCCTAATTATTTCATCCCCATCTTCTGTCATTTACTTGCTTTTATAGGAGCCGGTGCCTTGGGCAAAGGGAAGGGAATTGCTGCTCTTTGAATTACTGAATTGAATTCTGCACTGATTGTGCTTATTGTTTTCACACCTACAGGCTGAACTTAGAGGGGAACAAGGACTTTGTCACTTGGTGCATGCGGCCATCGCCGTTAATGTTGCCTCCTCCACGCACACTCATGTCTTCCCAGAGCTCTTGCACTGTGCGCGATGTCATTGTTAAAGATTGTGTGTGGTGAAGCTTTGATCCCTTCCTGTGTCTTTCAGGTCCTGGAGGATCCAGCTGGTGATCCATTAACCAGCGACACATTCTGGGCAGCGTGGCTGCTCTTTGAATTCTCATCTGGCAGACGAATGTGACTTGCCTACGGAGAAGCTCCTCGTGGTCTGTGCTTCCCCAGGGAACACCCTGTCCTTTCCTGTTTCAACGTCTTGTCTTTTTTTTGTTTGTTTTAAATGAAGGAGCAGTTTGACATGGAGATGGATAGAAAGAGTGAGGCAGAAGGGTACAGGCTTTTTCTAGTGGTTAAAAAGTTTGTTGTAGTTACAGTTACATTTGGAATTTTGCAAAAGATAGAAGAAACCAAAGGTGCGTTGTGGGTTGTTACCGGAGCAGTCTGAAGCTGCACTGTAGGTGCTAAAAATGTCACATTACTGGTTCTGTGTCAGTTTTAGGTATTTCTACCCATAGCACCGCTCAGATTGGAGCTCTTTGTTACATCATGAGGGTAAATGAAGCTCCTGTATTCCAAAAGAGTAAAATTTAGGTTGTGTAGCAGGGGATATTGGGTAACGTTTTTTCTCAATCCTGGAATATAAGGTCTGGGCCGAGTGCTGGTAAAATACTGCTGTTTCTCCTCTGTGCGTTTCTGTGGCACCACTGGGTGTAACTTGTAGAGCCACAGGCGGCTCAGAGGGAACGGGCAGAGCTTGTGCTCGAGTCACTGTTCTTGTGGGAGCCGGGGGGGTGCTCAGGGCTGTCGTGTGATGCTCCCCGAGCCTCGGGCTCCTCCATCTCGCGCAGCAGGAGCGCTGGGGGGTGAGGAGCGAGGCCTTGGCGCGGCTGTTCTCCCCGTGCCTGTTGTGATACTGTTCGCAAATAAAGGTTACGAGTGACCTTTTCTCGGGGGCCATTTTTCAAGGTCAGGAGGTGGGAGGCACTTCGCACGCGGCGATTGGCGCGCGGGACCCCGCGCCTCCCGCCTCCGCTCCCCATTGGCCCGCGCGCCTCCCGCCTCCGCTCCCCATTGGCCCGCGCGCCTCCCGCCTCCGCTCCCCATTGGCCCGCGCGCCTCCCGCCTCAGCTGCCCATTGGCCCGCGCGCCTTCCGCCTCCGCTCCCCATTGGCCCGCGCGCCTCCCGCCTCCGCTCCCCATTGGCCCGCGCGCCTCCCGCCTCCGCTCCCCATTGGCCCGCGCGCCTCCCGCCCCCCCTCAGTAGCGCGAGCGCCGCGCCCCTGGCAACAGCGCGATCCGCCCCTGCTGATTGGCTGCGGTCGCCGCCCCCTCAGGGCCGCGCGGGCTCTGGCCCCGCGGTCGCCGCGCCCTCACGCGGTTCCCCTGGGCGGAGCCGCTCGGCTCGAGGAGCGCCGGGATGTTGTCCAGCCGGAAGATTCTGCGATTCCGTGAAACCGTAGGTTGCCGTCACTCAAAACTAAACATTGTCGTCTAAGAAAACGCCCTCTGCGAGGGGATGCGAGCTTTTGGGGCTGTCCCGGCCCTTCTCCCGCCCTCCCTGCGGTAGCAGGGCCCAAGGCCTTGTGAGCAAGAACGCAGTTGGTTTGGCTTTTTAATTAAAATGAAGAGGCTCTGGCCCAGGCTGCCCCGAGCAGTGGTGGCTGCTCCATCCCTGGAGGGGTTCGGGGCCAGGTTGGATGGGGCTGGAGCCCCTGAACCATGGGAGGTGTCCCTGCCCGGGCTGGGGTGAAACAGGGCTTGGAGGTCTCTTCTGTCCCAAACCATTCCATGATTCTAGGATTCGCTAGAATTCTTAAATGCTAGATGGACAAGTCTGATTTCCAAACCTGTATCTGGAAAAGGCTTTGCAGCTAAAGCACAACTGAAGCTTTTTCTCTTTGCTTTAATGGATCTCATTTCCAAATTCAGCACAGTTGTTCTCTGGAGGACGATTGAATTTACTAGGTCGTTCCCCAGATCAAATAATTTATTACTTTTCTGGAAAGTTATGTTAGATGATTCAGAGCTCAATAGGTGGAATCTGGCAAATTACAAGTATTTCTTTTTAAGAGATGTAAAGTCAAATGGTCAGAATATGATTTTTCTGGCATCATTGCCCCATGCCACGTGGATTTGGGATCTGCACAAAACACGCTTGAGGATCTAATTGCATTTGGACAAGAATTTGCACCTGTGCCCATGGATGGTCTCCCAGGACTTGGCTGCGGTGAGGTACCAGTAGCTGAGCAAGGATCAGAGGTAGCCACTGCTTCCCCGCCCCTGAGCAGGGACAGATGGGATGCCAAGCCATGTGAGAGAGGAAGAGATGAGCAGATCTCTGCTGAATGTCAGTGGTGCTTAGCGCTAGCCATCCCTGCCTCTGCTGCCAGGTGGAGTTTTTAAACTCTACTCACCTGGGGCTAGCAGTCACATAGTTGAGTTTGTGTCTTGCCTTGTTCTCCTCTTTTGGTTGAGATTTGCCTACTTGCTGTGTTCTGGTTTCCCTGCCCTACCATACACTCTGGATGTGTTCGTGTGGTTCTTCTGCGGAGCTGTACTTAGTAGCACCCTGAGCACGTGACTGACCTGCCCTGAGCTGAACGTGCTGTACCTGCTGTTGTCATTCCTCCCCCTCAACATGACATGGCCTAGGAAAGGATGGAGCTTGCCCTAGACAGGAAAACCAAAGACATTTTTATCTTTAAATTCATACGAGGGGCCATAGAACTGTGCTTAACGTGTGTTAACAGATCACAGAAAGGGGATGGAGATCTGCGAGCACTTTGAGAAGTCCCTACTCAGCAGTCCCTGAGGTGAGGACAGTTTCCCAGCAGGCAGGCATCCGTATTTTCCAGCACTGCTGCTACAGGCAGCTCTCCTCTTGGCAGTCCAACAGCCAGGAACTGAGTTGTAGTCTTTCAGTAGTTCTGAGCTAGGAGTGTGCGGGCATGAAAGATTTCACTGTGGCGTGTATGCTGGGACAAGCGGCCGATGCCTTGGCATAGCCGTGATATTAGCAGCAAGCACAGAGCAAACGGCCGGTGTTCTCATGCTTGCTCTCTTGTTGAGACCTTGGAATCTTTACTAAGACCCATGAGTTAATAAGAAAAGAATGCACTAGACAGAAAACATGAAGATAAGGGGCACATCTGTGGTAAATAGTGTGTTGCACTCTATCGCTGTAACTGTGGGTTTCTCACAGGTGGAAATTCACTGGGGTAGCTGCTGACTGGATACAGAAACACTATATAAGGTTTGCATCCTCTCAATAAAGGTGATCTTGCTTGTTGCCTCATTGATGGGGTCCATGCCTTAATTGCTACAGGAGTGTGGGATTGAAGGGACCATATGGAGGATCTGTGTGGAAGCTGTTGGTAAAATCTGCTCTGAACTAGTGCACTCCAGCTCTAGAGAGGATTGCTGACAGGAGAAGCGCTTTCTCCTGCTTTCTGTCCCACTGAGAATTCCTGTTAGCTATCACAGTTACTGAATGGGTGCACTGAGGCTCACTCTGGACAAAGGTCAGGAAATAAAACTTCAAGGCTGGTATTTTCAGGCAGTCTCTTATTCTGGACGCCTGGCTCCACTTGCTTGGGGCCTCACTTTCAGAGGAAATGAACACTTACACTGCAGCTCAAGTAGGGCACCCAGAATAAGAAGCCATCTCTGAAAATGTTGGCAGAGGCGTTTTATCTCTGTGCTTCATTAGTCGTACCCCCAAAATCTTTCATGTTATGTTCTACAGGGAAAGATCATTATTGCAGATCAATAATGTTCAGACGTGTTTAGTCCAGTTCTAGATCAAACTAATCCACTTTGGTAAAGTTTGAGAAGCATTTGTTAGCACAAATCTGGGCTTCTTTTTCAAATGCAGCTTCTGCTGCTGAGTCCTTGATGGTGTATGCCCAGGATGAGATGTCTTTGGTGTGGCTCCAGAAGTGCTGGACACAGAAATTCTCTGCTCAGCAGCTCTGAAAGAACCCTGGGATTTAGTAGAATTGAGGATTTCTTGTTAATTTTGTTGTTTTACTTTCAGTATTTACTTAAAGGAGGTTGGGGTGTTTTCTTCTTACCTGTAGAGCCCTGTTTCAGCCTGGTGTTCTGATGACAGCTTCTGATAGGCAGGCATTTTCATGTTTTCCTGCTTGTGCTTTTGAATTCTGGTTACTTTTTTAGAATTATAGTCATTTAGGTTGGAAAAGACCTTTAAGATTTTCTTTGGTTACATCAAGAATAAACCCACGTCCTTGTATCTGGACAGGACTAGCAAGCACTTTGTTGTGAAGCGGCTCAGGAAGAGTTAAAGCTACTTTCAGCTGGCTGCTGTGTTCTTGTACTGAGGAACTCCCACCACCCAGCATGCCTGGAGCCTCGTTGCAGAGCCCTGAATCATTCTGGCAAGTGAGAACACTGCCATCATCTTCTATTCAGGCGCAATGCTTTTCCTTCCCTGGTCTCTGAAATGAGCAAACGCTTGAAACCAGAGAGTTCTGAGGATTTATCAGCTCGGGTCTGCACGGGATGCTGAACATGCGAAAGGCGACTGTGTGCGAATGCAGAGTGGTATTAATGTGCTGCAGTGATCTCCAGTGCGTGTCACTGTGCAGAGATAATCTGTCCCGTGAGGCAGCAAGGGCTTCGCAGATTTTGCACAAATTACTGCCCTTTTGTTTCAAGAATCCTCCCTTGCTGGTGAATAGATGTACATGTACTTTACCATAATCACAGCATGAACCCTGCTGCTGCTGAGCGACACTGGGCAGCCTCATTGCTCTCCCTTCGTTCTGGGTTTTACCTTTGAGTGATGAGGGAGGTTTGTGAGAATGATTCAAGATAAACATGAAATTGAAATATGACAAATTGTAGAATATTTTCACACACGCTGTGACAGCCTCGGGAGTTCTGTTGGTTGTTAAACTGTGGTGTATGGTTTTGCTAGAAATATATAATTGAAATGATAGTCCTTGTGGTTTGGGAAAGAATCATCACACTGCAACTACACCCACATGTATCTTGTGCTTGGATCTTGTCACTGGTTACACCACCTTTCCTCCCTGATGCGCACTTATCTCACTTTACTGGGGGGTGTTAGTGTGCTGCCAGGATTCTAACAATAACAATTACAGATAGTCCTGAGCCTCTGAAACTGTCTGTCCTCACAGCACTATGTGAACATCATGCCTTGTGCAAGTGCTGGTCAGTATTTCCAACACCAGCTGCCCACAAACTCTCCATCTCTTTACCGAGCCTGTCTTCACTTCCTTTGCTGTGAGGGGGAAGCTGGTGAACCTCCCCCATCAGCTGCTGCTGTTCTCTCTGTTATTTTCAGTGTTTAGTCCCCAAGACTTTTATCAATTAGCAGTTCCCTAAGTAAGAGTGTTTGCTCCAGAGGTGAGGAGGATGTTGGTGGCAGGGACTTTGCAGTGCCACTGCTTTTGTTCTGTGAGTCTTGGGGGGAGTGCTGCAAACGGCGCCTGCTCCTTCATGGCTCCCAACAGCCCAAGGGAAGACTTTCCATGGGGCAAGTATGGAATGGCACCGTGTAACTTCCTTGCTGCGTTTCCTCTTCCCCAGTGCTTACCCCCACCTTGTGGCTCTGTCCCCTCAGCTAAATCTCAGCATGGGGAGATGCGTTTTGAGACGGCTTTGGTGTCCGCAGTGCCCTGTGTGGAGCCAAGCAGTGAACTAGAACAGCATTTCACCAGGGAGCTATTTGTGGAACACCGGTGCTGTCCAATAATCAGATGTGTCTGTGGAGCAGAGCCACTGCCTTAGGTCATGGTGCAATTTTCAGTACCATAAGTTTCTCCAGCTACACATTCTTGCTGGGTGTGGTCCCTGTGCCAACAACTCTGAACCCTGCCTCATGAGAGCAGCATTCCTGAGCTCCTGCCCGAGCTTTGCTGGGAATCACGGAGCCCCGCGACATCGTGTACAATGCCTGGCATCTGTGTTCGGCAGGGAACCAGAGTCAGGCAGCAGTTTGCGCCCCTGTCAGTCTGCCAGTAAAAGGCTGCTGAGATTTCAATTTCAATTTCCTTTCCATTTTTATTTTTAAGATGCTGTAACTCATAAATATTGTAGCAAATTGAAAGTCTAATCTGTTTTTATTTGTGCCTCTGTAGATCTGTGGAGCCACTGTTATGGCTGAAGATCCGGAGCACCAGGCGCAGTACACAGGAGAAAATAGGTACCCTCCCACAGCCCCAGTGTGCAAAATGCAGTTCTTCCCTTTTGTTAAGTTGCTGTCAGACTGTCCAAATGCTGTGTACACACTTGCCTTATTTTAGCTCTTTGCCTTGCAACTGTTGGATTTAGATGTTTCTGATTTTAGAGCAGTGAGGTGACCTGTCACCTCCTAGGTTCAAGGTGAAGAGTTTTGGAGGTGCTCTACACTGAAAAGCAGCTGTTGCACAGGAGCTTCCATTTAAAAAAACCCAAAGTTTTAGGGAGAATATTTTTGTATGTGTGGATGGATCCACATTCCTTTGGCAGATTGCTGCAGTTTGTCTGGTTCAGTGGGTGAATAACTGGTTTTGAAAATCCTGCGTAATCTGTTTCCCTGGGGAGTCTGAAACTGTTGTGTGAGACTGTAATACGTTTGGTAGGCCTGGCATGTTTGGGGACTGTAGGAACCCCTTGCAGACTGACCAACCTCTGCGGAGGTTCCAGCAGCCGGATCCCAAACCGCAGGAGTGCACGGGGTGTTCTGGGCTGGGCCATCTATTCATACAGATAAACGATATGTATGTATATAATGTACGTGGATACAGTATATCTAACGTATAGCAGTACATTAAAATCTATAGTTTTACATTGAATGCCTTTCTGGTGCCCATCGATAAAAATCCATGAGTAAAATCTATCTAAGTTTTGCATTGATGCTGTAAATGAATTAGGTGGCGTCTTGGGTTCCAGCCTATTAAGGTTTTGTGTCACTGCCTTCTCTTGGAAACTGCAAATCAAATCCCGTTAGGAAGGCACCGTGCGGGGTGCCCTTTCCTGAATGTTCTGGCAATCGGCTTGGATCTCGATACGTGTCATTGTTACCTCTCACACTTTATAACCTAGGATGGCCGTTTGTTCTTACCGGTCAGAATATTTCTGCTAAAACCTCAGCGCTGTGGAGCCCCCGGGGGAGGGCGCAGGGGCCCGGGGGAGCCCCCGGGGCGGTGCCGGGAGGGGGTGCGCAGGGGCCCGGGGGAGCCCCCGGGGCGGTGCCGGGGGGGGGGGTGCGCAGGGGCCCGGGGGAGCCCCCGGGGCGGTGCCGGGGAGGGGGTGCGCAGGGGCCCGGGGGAGCCCCCGGGGCGGTGCCGGGGGGGGGGGGTGCGCAGGGGCCCGGGGGAGCCCCCGGGGCGGTGCCGGGGGGGGGGGGTGCGCAGGGGCCCGGGGGAGCCCCCGGGGCGGTGCCGGGAGGGGGTGCGCAGGGGCCCGGGGGAGCCCCCGGGGCGGTGCCGGGGGGGGGGGGTGCGCAGGGGCCCGGGGGAGCCCCCGGGGCGGTGCCGGCGCCCGCGCGCGCCCCGCCCCTCTGCAGCGGGATTGCAGCAGCCGCCGTGCGCGTGCGCCGCGCCGCCGCTATTTATAGCAAGTGACGTCACCTACAAATAGAGCGCGGGCGCGCGCCGCCCGGCCGGCTCCGCCCCCCCGGTGCCTTCCCGGCGCGCAGGCGCGGCGGCCGCAGCTCCGCGGGCTCCGAGCGCGGCGAACGCACGCAGAGCGCGGTCCGAGCCCAGCCCAGCAGCGCCACGGACGCGGCCATGGGGGACCGGGAGCAGCTGCTGCAGCGGGCGCGCCTGGCCGAGCAGGCGGAGCGCTACGACGACATGGCCTCGGCCATGAAGTCGGTGAGTAGGGCCGGGGCGGGCGGAGCGGGGCGGAGGGAGGTGGGGGGGAGGTGCGGGCCGCCCGAGGCGGAGCCGGTCCGGAGCTGGTCCCGAGCCGCCGTCCCGAGCCACGCCCGGCGGACCCTGCCCCTTCCAGACCACGGGCCGGTGCGCTCCCGGCCCCGCCGAACGCCGACCTGGGCTTAACCGCCGACTGGCCACCGCAGCTCCGCTCCTCTCCACCGAAATTCCTTGCGCTGAACTGTCTGTATCGATACGTAATAAAACTGTAGAATGGTCAAACCTAATAACGTCTAGTCGTTTTCTTAAAACTTTAACGTAGTCTGAATTTTAGGGGTAACGTTAATGTCAGTAAACGCTTAGCGATGTCTTTGCTGTATCTGACTGCAGTTTGTTCTTGCTGCTCTGTCCTTTGTGTGAACACCAAAGGCCCTGAGAGGAGTCGTTCCCCTTGCGAGCACCGCTGGGTACAGGTGCTAGGTGATTTTGCCTTGAAAGAGCGAATGGAAGTCACATTTTTGTTGTAAGAACCAATCCATTTAGTCTGGCTCAGCAGCTGTTGATGTACACCGCATCCCTTAAAGGCGGGCAGTGAAAATCTTTGGTTTTGCCGTTGTCTTGTTACACCCAATCCAGCTCTAAGGCAGCAGTAGTTCCAAGTATCTTGAAATTAGAGGCACTAGACGGTAAAATAAGCTGCATTTTAATGATACTGCTAGAATTCTTGACACATGTAACACAAGAGTAACAGCTCCATTTATCTCTTGAATCTTTCAGTTGCTAATTCTAAAAGATGACTTGGAGAAACCACTAAAACCCCCCGCTATTCTCAAGGACTGTATGTCCAGCTGTAGTTAGGAGATAGCTTTTTATCTTCCCAAATACTGCTGAGCTGGAGCGTGTTCTGGCTATCTGAGCGTATGTGAAACAAACAGCATCTGGTTGCTGTGCTTCAGGAAGTGGGTAAAGAAAGTGCACGTCCCCAGTGCTTAATGCCCACTTGTCTCTCTCAGCTGTCCCAGTTACTATGTGGTTTTCATTCATATGGGGTCACAGTATTCTCATCTGTAATGCTGCTCCTGCTCTCAGATAATGTGTGTAATGATGAGCTGCTGTAATTGGGAGCTAGAGAACACTGCAAGTGAACCAAGTTGAGCATTTACGAGACATTACAGATACTTCAAAATACAAAAAGTAAAGCAGAATTTAAGAGGCTAGTTTCCTTTTTCTAAGCTGTTTATACCCTGTTGCATGCCTGTCATGTAGCTTCTGTTGGCTACTGGGCACACAGGGGTGCTCGCTCCGCCATGGTAATTTCCAGAACGCTCTGCAGTGTTTGGAGTCAATTTTGTAGGTGTGAGTATAAGCTTGCATGAAATGTTATGTGGCCTCTCTGTCCTCACACAGCTAATTAATGTCAGTGATTGTAAATAACGACTATTAAGAGAACTTTTTATCCTTATAGAATAATACTCAAATAATCTTATTGTGCTCTGGAGACATCGGACTTCCTTCAACAGGAACTAAGCGTTCTAACTCAGATGTCTTATCTCAAGGCAGGACAGCTTGATTTGAAATGTTTCTTTTAAAAAAATATTTAAAGGTCTGAACATAAAATCCCTGATGATTTTTAAAGGTGTTTGTAAAAGCATAGCATGCTTTCGGTGTAAATAGAAACCTGAGTGGTTACCCTCAGTTCTGGGCATTCATCACTACACTTTACGATGCACTGTGTCACCAGCAGCCTGGCGCTTGCTCCTGAAACATGAAGTAACAAAGACTATTTTAGTAGAACTGTATTTGCATGATTTTTGAGACTGTACCTGAAGGAAGAAAAAGTATGACAGGACAGCCATTTCAGCTGTCAGGATAAAGCTGGAGAAACACTCATTTTTTCAGTCCTATCAGTTCCTTTTAAAGAAAAGCCAGATGAAGTAGCAGTTGCAGCTTAAATAAGGAAACTACTGCTCAGATACATTACTTTTGTTACACTGCTTTTGCTTGGAAGAATTCTAGTATTTTGGCCTGTAATGCGTAGACAGGAGAGGAAAATTAAACTTCCGCTTAGCTTGCTGTTATAGATTTAATAAGTTTAGTTTATTTTTTACTAGAAAAAAATTTTTTAACCGACTGTACCACGGTGTGTAAATGTGCCTGTACCGCGTGGTGTTCTGTCCGGGGGTGTGGCAGCCTCGCTGCAGTCGGTGCTGCTCCAGGGTTACAGCTGTTTGAACAACCTGGCATGGTAGGTAAAGAATGATTTCACACACCGAGACAAGGTGTGCTTTTAGTGTTAAGTGTTGGAGGCTCTCACTTGATGGAGCAGGTCCTCCAGCACCTAGAGAGTGCAGCATTGAGGGGCTGTGGGTTTAGATCATTCTGGAAAGACTTTAACACTACCTGTATAAACCCTCAGCATTTCAGACAGTTTTAATCCTGATAAGTAGCGGTCAGGGCATCAGTTTCTGCTGCAGTTCTGGCATAGCTGCATAGCAGGTAGGGACTCATTTACATCTCACAGTTGGTGAGGTAAGTCAGAGTTAGGTGAGATGTACAATATTAAGATCAATTGTGTGTGAAATATTACTCAGCAGGAAATAATGTAATGGTTTAAAGTTATTTTAAGCAAAATGTCTTGAGAGTCTAGTTCAATTTGTAGGCTTTATCTGTGTACATAAATGGACTTAACAGTTTAGGATGCTTCATATTATTAGTATTACGTCACTGAGTTCTCTTTCACATCAATGTCTAGTGTTGGGTTAATGAAGTGTGTGTGTGTAGGAATGAGGATGGAGATGCTGTTAATGTAAACAATATCCTCCTCTGTCTCCTTACTATGTCTTTATACAGTAAACCCTGCTATGGAACAGCCAGTGATTGATAGCAGACACTGAAGCCATGAGGTGCAAGCAACTGCTCTGGTTTAAATTAATTCATCTGGTTCAGAAATTACAGATATTATCTTTGTATTGGGAGAATTTTAAAAATGAAACCTGGCTTTGTAGTGTGTCAGGTACAGTGGTTTCTGTAGGAGCTTGTAAAGAACTGGCTCTTGCTGGGACTTGTGCTCTGTCTGGCAAAAAAGAGGTATAATCACATATATTCGCTTGGCCTGGGTCACATTTTGCTGGGCAATCCAGTGTGTCACAGCTGTGGAGCCTTTGCCTGGGTGTTACCCATGTGAAAGTTGCTCAGCTCGGTAGGGATCACACACATGGAAGTGATTCCTGAGCTGGTACAGTGCTTCCATGGTTATTAGCATGTGTAGTCAGGAATTCCAGGGTTATAGTCAAGATTCCTTTTATATACACCCATTTTTTCCCCCAGTAAACCGTGAAAGAACTTTCTGAGCATAAATTAGAGGAGGAGACATATGTAAGTATTACAGAAATCAATGATTTAGCCTGTATTCTCATTAGAAAGGCAGACAGTCAGTCTGAACGAACACTGCTAGCAGATCATGGCCTGCATCATCTGGCTGATTGAAAATACTCCAGGCTTAGGTGTAAGAGTGATGTGTTTGCATAAAGAGTAACACCTGAGCAAGGACAAACCTCTTTGAAGTTGTACTGCAAATGATTTTTCATCTTTTAAATGCTTCTGTTTTTTCTAACAGCTATTATAAGAAAGTGTGTCCGCCTCTAAAATGTAAAAGAGAATTACTGCAGGCTAAGATCTCTCCCATTATGGAGGCTGTAGGTGGAATGGAAGGTAGGGAGAAGTAAATTTCCTTCAGCATTTCAAGTTGTCTTTCTCTGTGCATCATTCCCACTTGTGAAGAGAAACGTGTCTGATTTTATCTCCTTTGATAACATATTGAAAATAGATAAAACTGTAGATAGCTTCAAGGTCACATGCTTTCCTTTGAGCCTGATTTCTTGTAATAGATCAGCTACGCCAGGGAGGTAGATGGGATTTTTAGATGTATTTAAATAAAGTATTGGCGCTTTTGAGCCAGGATGGGGAATAATTTGCAATTTCCCTCTCAGAAGTCACCAGCTTCAAAATAAGAAGGAAATAGTTCAGACCTAATGAAATAAAAATTAGAGCAAGGGAAATGAGACTGACATCCAGAGGCACATTGAAAGATGACACTAGGAAGGAATGAGCTTCACCCTGAGCACTGGAAACTTCTGCCACAGCAGAATAACTAGTGGGAAACTGCTAGTGTGTTACTCCGAGTTCCTGCGCTGCACATGGGATGCTGCTCTCTTTGTTTCTAGATGAACGGGACCTGCTGGGGTATATAAATCACGCCCAGGAGTGGCATGGCAGTGAGATTTTAACGGTACCTTATCTGAAAAAGTGGTTTGCTTTGTGGCTTAAGGCTCGTGGCTATGCTTTCTGCAGGCTTCTGGCTCTGGTATGTTGTGTCTCTTGTACCAGCTGGTCACAAGGGACTTCTTTGAGCCATTGACAGTGACTTGAGAAAACGCTAAAAGCTTTATTTTTGCATTGCAAGATCTAATTCCTTTGATGAAAATCTCACTTTGGTAATTTTAAAAACAGACGAAATATGAATATCCTATCTTCTTCTAACTGAGAATATAGAAAACTAGTAGGAAAAAAAGGAAAAAAACCCTACTTTCAGACCTTTCTCAGTTATTCTTGTGGTTTGTAGCGTGCCAATGTGTTCTGAAGCTCAGTGTGCTTCATGCTGACTCTGTAGCTTTACTGGGAGTAAACGCTCTGCCCTCTAACTGCTAGGGCTTATGTTTGGAAGGGCAGTGTGCTGCACAAAGAGATATGCAGTCAATTAACATTATTTCTTCTCTCCTCCAGAATTTCACAGCTTAGGAGGTTTTTTTTTTAACTGTCACTAATTATTTATAAAACATTTTTGAAAGTCATTGTTGGCAGAACAGATTTTTATTTCTGTAGTCACAAACACTGCACTCATTACCAAAATTCATTTGTTTTGAGATGGCCCAGAGCTGGTGGTAGTTGCTGCTTCTCCAAGATACCAGTAATCTCTGACACATCTTAATGCTGGCAAACATCTCCTGAGCATGCTGGATAAGCTTTTCTGATAGTCTTTCCTTTTAACTTTAGAGAAGGGTTTCAAAGTGAATTTAAGTCATTCTTGGGAATTAAATTATACAGCAGTCTAGTGATGGTCTGGAGTAGGTTCTTAATTAAGTCTCTTGATCACATCTTTTGGATACTTCCATGTTTTGAGTAAGAGGTTAACGTTCTTTTTCTACATAAGAACAACAGTCCTGCAGTTGGTTCCAAGAGAGGACTCGTCTCCTGAGCTTTGTTTTGTTGTACTTGAAATGAGTGTATCTTGAGTATTCCCTGCTATTTCTACATCTTGCTCTCTCAGGAGGAGTTCTGTTAGTCTGCTGTTTGTTGAGTCTTAGCAAATGTTCTCAGCCCAAGCTGATGCAACAGCCACACCTCAGCTGCCTGCTGTAGGTATAGCATGGAGATGCTTCCAGAAACTACACTGCATTTTAAGGATTGCACTGTAGAGCTGCTTTGATTACTGAATGTCGAGTAAAGACCAGCCAAGATTGCCAGAGTTCGTGCTAGTCTTCACAAGATCCTTTCTCTGTTAATGTGATCTTCAGAAATGAACTACAGTAACTCAGCAAGCAAAGTAGGCCCGAGTACAGTATTAGAAGTGTTATCCTTCCTCTGTCTTAGTGTTTTGTAGAATTTGGAGTTGGGAATGGCTTTTTTTTTTCTGATTTCCTGTTCTATTTCTATGCGGTTTTTCATGCCCTATCCCTGAAGTTTATCTGCGGCCACCAGTTAGCAGAAGTCGGAATCATTTTTGTATTACATCATGTAATTGCTCGCTAAGTGACCAAAAGATACTCTGAAACACTAATTCCTTTTGTACTGTGCAGAGCTTAATGATAATGACCGCAGCGCTTCCATCTCCGCTGTTGAGCGAAAGCAAACAGCAGGGGAAAGAAATGCAAGAACTGCAGCAGTTCCCAGTGTCTGTGCTGTGTTCCAGATTCACAAAGCCGGTATTCTAGGTACATTTAAATTCATCGCTACTGTATAGTCTGCCTAATTATAGCAAAGATCCTAAAGAAATGGAGGCTTCCTTCTGTGAACGCTTCTCTGTTACACAAGCCTTACTCAATTGTATTCAGTGAACGTGCTTTGCAGCAGCTTCTAAATATCCATTCTGTTACAACAGAGCGGTGGAGTTTCACTCTTCTAAGTCTTGACTGGAGAAACAATTTAAAACTTTCAGTGTTACAAATTGACTCCTCTCTAGAAGTACTTTGGGGGTCTAGGAGAAGGTTTGAAGCTTGCACTTCACGATGGAAGTGTTGAAGAAGGCTTGCATGCATTTCTCTAAGAAAAACCCTTTAAATTTGATGTTTGTCTGTATTTTCAGGTAACTGAGCTGAATGAGCCTCTCTCAAATGAGGATAGAAACCTGCTGTCTGTGGCCTACAAGAATGTAGTTGGAGCTAGAAGATCCTCCTGGCGTGTCATCAGCAGCATAGAGCAGAAGACTATGGCAGATGGGAATGAGAAGAAGCTGGAGAAAGTTAAAGCCTATAGGGAGAAGATAGAAAAGGAGCTCGAGACAGTCTGCAACGACGTTTTGGCTCTCCTAGATAAATACTTGATCAAGAACTGCAATGACTTCCAATATGAGAGCAAGGTCTTTTATCTGAAAATGAAGGGGGATTACTACCGCTACCTGGCAGAAGTTGCGGCTGGCGAGAAGAAGAACAGTGTTGTGGAAGCATCAGAAGCTGCCTACAAAGAGGCATTTGAAATCAGCAAAGAGCACATGCAGCCCACTCACCCCATTAGGCTGGGGCTGGCACTCAACTTCTCGGTGTTCTACTATGAAATCCAGAATGCTCCTGAGCAGGCCTGCCTTTTAGCCAAACAAGCCTTCGACGATGCCATAGCAGAGCTGGACACACTAAACGAGGATTCCTACAAGGACTCCACTCTCATCATGCAGCTACTTCGAGATAACCTCACTCTCTGGACGAGTGACCAGCAAGATGAAGAAGCAGGAGAGGGCAATAATTAAAAAGCTTTCCTCTGATCCCTCTTTCATCCACTTCACCATCCCCATCGTCACCTTGCCATAGTCACACTAAATATCTAGTGCTAAGCATATCGTATCGTACAGCTGTCCAGATCTGCTGTCCACTTCATCCAGAAGCAGTTTCAGATGAGTCTTCATGGGCACCAATGGAGCGAGTGATTGGCCCTGTTTATCTTTGTTGCACTTGAGCAGTGCAGGAAGATCCGTAGTACATGAGGCATCTTTAGTTTGCCTGTTGATTGGAAAATATGGGAAAGAAAAATGGAAAGTGATTGAAGATGATTAGATTCCAGTTAATTTTTTTCCATCTGAGATGAGCTGACAGTTCTGTTGAGCAGTACATTTTGTGCATGCAGTCAATTAGCCATCCCAGATTTTTTTCAGTTAATGGAAACCATTAAGCTGATGTGAAATGGCAGCCCTGTTCATCAGTTTACAATAAACTGTTTGAAATGTGAGGTTTCAGTAGCAATTTATTTTTTGCCTCTTAACTTATGTGCACAGTTTCTTTTAATGCAGTGCATCTACATAAGAGTTTTGATACTTGTAACCTTTTGCAGTTGTTTTGAAGAACCATGGATTTATTTTTTGTAAACTCTTTGGCTGTTCAGTTGTCTGTGTATTCTGACAACACTATGTCAATATTAGCCCATGTTAAGATGGATGACTGGGATGCCAGACTTCTAAATTAAATGTTTGGGAATTAAAAGAATAAAATAAAATGCTGCTTCGGGGATGTTATCTCTATGTAAGCTGTCCTGTCTTCTGTTTGGAGTGGAGATTGATCACTGCTGGGTTCAAACATATTTATGCAAAAGCTTAATGAGAAGTTGATTCACTTGCTAGGTGAAAGCAAAAAATACGAGTATGCTGAAAAGAAGAAAACCAAATGCACACACACCTGGCAAAACCAAGCCAACACCCACCCACAACCATCTAGAGGGTGATAGCGCTCACCTGTGTTAAAGCGGAGCTCGTGAAGGGAGGTGTAGTGCAGCAGTCGCAGTACAGTTCTGCTCAGGAACTAAGAAGCTGTGAAAAGCATCTCTTGTTACACCCGTGCAGACTTTTATCAGCCTGTAGTTGTGACTGCTGACGTGCTGGCCACCAGATCACAGCTATGCAGGGAAGTCCAGGGACTTCACTTCATACTGACCTCCTTCAAAGGTCAGTATGATGAACAGAACTTTGTTCTCGAAGTGTGTCTCTGTTTCAGCTGATTTGAGTTGAGTCCCCAGACTGTTGCTGTTTGGGTTTATCTCCCAGCAGGCAGTGCACGTGTTACATTTACTGATTCTGTACATAGTTCTGTAAGGTATGTTCTGGGAATCACAAAAGGTGGCTGTTGCTCTCTCCAGACTGCCGCTGGCATGTATGCCAGATCAGAGGTCACCTGAGTTTCCATTTATCTACATCTTTTCTTCTTTGATTTGTACAGTAAATATTATTGGCCTGAATACCCACAGCAACTGCTTTTCATACTGTTTAAAAGCAGTGCACAGGTTGTTTTTAAGAATCTGGAGGGTTAGAATTTTTAGTGGTAAATATGTGTGTTTTTTTTGTTCTAGTGTTTGCTGAGTAACTGGATTTAGTACATGGGTTAAGTTGGCGGCAGGTGGAAGTCTAATGCGGTGTCTGAAAGAGATGGAAGTACAGATCCTGGATGTGCTATTGTCTAATCCGGGGGAGAATGACCTCCTAAAGAGTTTTAAGTGCATGTTGAATGTGAATTACTACTGTCTGCTAGGGCCTGTTCTGGAAGTCGCTGCTCTTTATTTGCCTCTGTTTCATCTAACAGTGTACAAGTCTCTGGGTTTGAGTGCCTGTTTTTGCAAGTGAACTAGGTTGTTCATGGAAGCCATGGCTGCCCCATCGCTGCAGGTGTTCAGGGCCAGATTGGATGGGGCTTGGAGCAACCTGATCCCATGGGAGGTGTTGCTGCCCATGGCAGGGGTGAAAGTGGATGGGCTTCGAGGTCCCTTCTGACCCAAACTATTTTATGATTCTGTGTTTAGGTCTTGTTCTGAACAAACTCCAAGCACATGAAGTTCCACATAGATGCAGAAAGTTTAGTTCCTGATTCTCGCTGGGTTCTGTGAGAAATGAAACTATGTTCCCAACACAGAGGCCAGGCCAGGAGATTTTTAATTAGTGTCAGAAACAGAGCCATATGTTAGAAATAAAGCAAACCAGGCCTCAACTATGTTTGCCTGCCCACACCTGAGCCAGCGAGTGCTCTGTTGACGCCATCTCTTTCCCAAACTGGTCCCAGGTGGCTGTTCCTCCGTGTGGATGTTAACAGTTGCTGTTGTGCTGTAAGAAAATCACCTGCAGGTATGATTATTAATATTCAGATTATTATGCTTGTGTCTCTGCAGTATGAAGATGATAGAGAGGTGTAAAGCATTCCTGAGAATACTGCAGGAAGCAAGAGACCTTAGAAGTTCAGGAAGTTTCTCTCCTGCATGTGAAAGAGGCAAATTGAGCACTGGAATATTGTAAAACGCCGTCAGGAAAGAGCTGTTTCAGGTAAGA
Organism: Clamator glandarius; assembly: GCA_033459285.1. Taxonomy (NCBI): domain Eukaryota; kingdom Metazoa; phylum Chordata; class Aves; order Cuculiformes; family Cuculidae; genus Clamator; species Clamator glandarius. The sequence continues at coordinate 2,089,943 of JAUNZM010000184.1, read as the reverse complement.
ATGTTACAGAAGCAGGCAAGACAAAAAGGCCTAAGAAGAGTATGGTAAACTAAAAAAACAAAGGTTTCCGTGAAAGTATGTGCGAATGTCCAGTGTGCCAGAAATGTACCCTGCTTCAGGACTATGTATTATTATTCCTGTAAGAGTCATCCTCTGCTAGTTTAGCGCATCTGAAAATATTTTAGACTGTCGCTGTTAGTGTTCATGATGAGAAAACCAGAAAAACTAAACACCATTTGAGAAAAATATTTGAGTCAACAATTACAGAGCAATAGAAGCAACAAAGATGCCGAGTGAGTTGTCTCTTGTTCTCATCTGTGATCAGCTCCTGGTGACGTTATTTTCTCCTGTTTGAGAGTCAGTGAATGCAGTTGTGTGGAGGCAACCATTAATAACTCACTGCAGTACAATTACGTGCCTTCAGCAGTACGGGGTCTTTTCACATAATTTAATAATGCGATTGGTTCCACTTTAGGATTTAATCTGTGAGTAGCTGGGCTCTTCCATCTCTGACGGATTCCCTGGTTTAACAGTGTGTCTGAGGTAAGACATAGGCCAAACCACTGTCCCTACGGCTGCTGCTGGGTTTGTGCTGGGAGCCTGGTTACTTTGTCAGTGGTCATCTATAAAACCTGTGGCATTTGGAGAGCTGCACAACTTGTTTGAACACCTGAGGAATGGCTTTCAGTCAGAGTTTCCTCAAGCAGAGGCTGCTGGAAGAGGAAGGATTGCAGAGAAGCGCTGGTTTCTTTCCCAAGCACTTAGTACTAGAAGGAAGCAGGGATTGCAGGGAGTCAGCAGGAACAGCGTTCGCCAAGACTTTCTGATGGCTGCTGTGTCCTTGGCACCACAAAAGCACATCTGACTCTGGCAGGGGGCAGGAGTGGGAAGATGTCTGTGGTACAATAATGCAGTGACTGAGCAAGCGGTTTCCCTGCTGAGGAAGACAGAGAATATCCTCTGTGCAATGGGAAACTCATGTTTGTCCCATATTTGCTTTGTTCCAAGTCACAGAAAACCCCATATCCAAGACACTTGTTCTTTATTGCAGTCCAATCCTTCTTACGCCAATGAGAGACAGCGCTGGAGAGGCTGAGGATTGGGGGTGTCAGGACTCTAAAGCATCACTGAGAGTAAGTGAATCTGTGGTGCTTGTTGCAGAGGTGTGTGCGCCCTGCTGGGATGATCCAGCACGGCCGGGAACCATCTGTGGTGGTTTCCTGTCTCCATGGCAGCCGGAGCCATCCTGGAGCAATCTCCTCTGTTCCTGTCTCTGCATCCCGGCTCCAGAGAAGGGAGGCGTGCCCAGGGGAGCCTTTGGCATGAGGTGGTACTGCTTATTCCAAGGGTTTGTTGGCTGCTCAGTGCACTGTGCCCGGTCCTGCTGAGATGCCAGCATGTCCTTAAAGGACAGGAACATCTCCTTTCACCATTTCAGGCTTTTTAAGGACTGCTATTTTCTTCTGAAACAAGTCATGTTAAGCCTCTCTGGGCTGTAAAATGGCATGGGAGGACTGGGAAGTTGAGTCATTTGCTGTCATCAGTATCATCATGGCCCAACGTTTTTAGCAGATGAGAATACTTTGGTGCTACTGCTGATTCATCCTCCCGGTTTCCACAGCTGAGAAGTCCTTGCATTTGTCCCTGCGATTCTCCTTTTCTGTGTCAATAATGTTAGTTTTTGTACACTGCAGAGTGTGCAGCGTGGCGATGAGCATCGTTAGTAACAGGCGTGTAAAGTTTAGTAATAATAAATAATACTACTTACCTTTGGAAAAACCTGTAATGAGCCACTGAGGTGGAAGGCAACCTAGAGAAGCGCACTTCTGAAATTTCTAGTAACTCATGATAGGGATGGTTTGGAAATATCACAGAGTTAAAACATTTCACTTTATCAGCAAATGATAAGATTTCTTACTAGAATTTGAATGTTGCTCCCTGTTACAGCACAAGCTGCATTTGACCCAGTGTTTGGTATTGCTGAGGAAAAAAAGTGCAAGTTCCACGACCTGCTCATCTAAATTTCATCTTCAAGGTTCTATTTGTTTTCCTTTGACTGCTGAGCATCATTCCACTGCGGAGGACACTGAAAATCTCAATAGTGGGAACAGTTCTTTCCATTAAGTATTCCCTCATCCTTCCACTCACCTGTTTGGTGGCTTCGTGTATCCTGGCTGGACTTGTGTGCATTTCAGTGTTTAGTTGTTCAAAACTATAGCTGATGAGTCCATGAAACTCAATTAAGAACTCGAGAAGAACTCAATTAAGAAGATTTTAAAAAATTAATCTAATTTTTAAAAGCACACACCCCCCTTAAATATTGCACTTTGTACAATCTGACAAGGCAAAGTAAGCTATAAAAATGAAAGAAACTAAGAAGTCAATTTCTTCTCATCCAAAGGGAGACGCACAGAAAGAGAAGGAAATAAGATGGCTTATGAAATTATTCTAATTTTTAATGAGCGTCACTCAATAATGCTAGTTAAATCCCAGAGCCCGAGTTGCAGGGACATTTCTTTTTATTGAGTTTTGAAGTATTCTTTTCTGGACTAGTGTCACTGACAGCCACAGTGCCAGCCCAGTTGCTGAATGCAGTCAGCCGGCGCTAAGAGGACTTCTCTGTGATGGAAAGTCAGGATATGTTTAGCAAGGTGTTTATTCTAGAGTAAAGCAGTGGCATAGCTGACACTGATTGGAATGAAAGATTATCCTCAAGCAGCCCTTGCGATAAGATTCACTCTGTGTACAAGCTCTAACAGAAGCATTGCAGTGTGAGTGAAGTTAGCGTTAGTCCTCGGTTGTCCGTCAGGAAATGGTTTGTGTGTCAGCTTTGCGTGCAGCCCTCAGAGGGGCTGTAGAGATGCAGGAATTTTCAGTGAACTGGTCATTGGCCTGAGCAGTTGAGGGACCTAACATTATGACAGCAGCATGAAACGTCACCTTCAACTGGTCTGAGAGTGGGCAGGATTAACGATTATTTTCAGCTTAGTAAAGCCCAATTTTAGCTGTCCTTGGTAGCTCAGACTTTGTTATGTTTAAAGCAATTGCTTAATATTTGTACTAGATACGTGACGCTGCCATAACATTTATGCTGGATTCTGGGGTTGGGAACTGATTAAGAACTGCTCCTGTGCCAGATCTCTGGGTAAGGTACAATAAATTATTCATCCTGTGCAATCACAGTGATGTCTTGGGGCTAATTAGCAGGCATATGGGCTGACACGAAGTTGAGAACACCCAGGAGGGATTTTGTTGAACAGTTATTCTAATTCCTGCTGATAAATACCTTTCTGCTCTTATCGTTTATTTCTTTCTTAATAGAAACAAGTCTTACTTTGGGATCCCTCCTTTCTGTTATTTCAAACCTGTTTTCAAGCAATAACTCCCCAGGGCTGAATTGGGTTAGAGCTAAAGCCTTGGCAGATCTGGGGAACCTGCCTGCAGGGTTTTGTCACCACATCTTGCTGTGTTACTGTGTCCATACTGGTAAGCTGCATTTTACGGTTTCTTCTCTTATCTATGAGCTTTATTTTCGTGTCTTAATCAGAGCAGCATTTTTCTTATTGTAAATGAATGCAGAACACCTGCACGTGCAGCTGTAAAGCACAGCACTTACTGTGGTAGCAGTAACTACGTATTTTATGCATTACTCTTTGTGACTTAAGGGAACCCAGTTTAAAACAGCAAATGGATTTCTTTTCTTCTCTTTTTTCCTCACCTGGCCATTAGTCATTACTCTGGTTTTTTTTCCATTTTTCATCTTTTAAGGCAACTCTTGGCATTGCATTATTTTCACTCAGTGTTGGTATGTATCATTGCTTATTAAAGGGATTTATCAGAAGCTAAACTGAAGGGCATTAGCAATTCACTGTTCACCTTGGATTTTACGACTGCTTCTTAAAAACTCCTCTTTTTTTAAATCAGCCTGGAATGTGGCTTTGTTAATGCGGGTGTTTCAGTCTCACAGGTGCTCAGCCCGAGGAAACCCCACAAACTAAAGCAATCCCCACCCCCATTTTCCACTCGTTTTCTTCTCTTGCAGACTTTTTCCTTCATTTCATGCTGACCCTGCCAAGATTTCCTCCCTCCCTGCTCTCCCTGAAGAAATCCCTTTGGTAATGACAGTGGGCAGGGCCTCTGGGCTGTCTGGGAGCACCCAGCTCAGCGCGATGTGTGTGAGGTGGGCACAGCTGGCTCTCCTGGGAGCACTTCTGAGAGGTCACTTCAGGGTACTGGGAATGGCCTAGCTTTGTGTGTCTCTGGTGTTCCTGTTTCTGTTCTTTGATAGCATGAGATGTTTCTTCTCCCTTTCCTCTCCTCCTCCCCTTTTCCTGTTGCTTCCACATCCTTCCGAGTGCTGCTTATCATGGAGATTTCTCTCCGTCTCGGTCCTCACTCTGCTGTGTATGGTTGGGCCTCTGGAACATTTCCAGCCCAGGGGCTGCAGAGTTTTGCAAGGAAACCCCATTGAGATTTACTGCAGTGGGGCTGCCTTTCGAAATGCCAGCTATGTGGGAGCCAGACCTCATGCACCTTCACGCTGTCCTTGTGCAGGTTTGAAAGTGTTTGCTGTATGAAATACGTTGTCGCTATCTGAATGACAGCAGTGATCTGCACAGGTGAGCTCTGCTAGCAGGGAAGCGTTCCATGGGAAGAGGAAATTCCTGGTCTAGGAAACAACCATCTGCCTCTCTGCAGCAAGGGTGTGACCAGACGCTGCTCCCACTGACTTCGGAGACTGGGCTCTGGGGGTCTGCCTGGAGCAAAAGCTGCAGCTACTGCTGCGCTTGGGTTAGAGTTCTAAGCTTCCTATTATTTGAAAAATGGTTCTGAATAGGCCAGCTGAGGTTCAGCTTAACTTCACGTGGACAAATGAGTCACTTCTGGTAGGTGTCACAGCTACAGCATTTCATTGCTTAATAGCTGTTACAGTCACAGTTGCTGCCTCTAAGCCTACTTTGAATACTTCTGAAATGAGTGGTAGAGAGCAATTACTGTGCTGAATAAACTAAATTAAGGTTTTGCTTAAGAGAGAATATTTGAAAATGTCTTGCTGGATAGAAAAATAGTGTGTGAAAAACTTGGAAGCTTCCTCAAGTGCCTTGTCCTAAGCTTTTAGACTGCAAGCTGTCCTCAAAGGGCCCTGCTTTCTGCTACGCTGTCTTGCACTCAAGGCTGTGCACACTGATCTAACCCCATGCATCAAGAACACCAGTCTTTTGCTGCCAAAAAGCTTTTCTCCAGGGGTTTTATAGCTACTTAACATAAAGCTGGTAGTAACATTGTCCGCTGGTCAAGACTCTCTGGAATTAGCAGATAATTGAATTCAGAAAGGATATTTATCTTCAGCAAATTCCAGCATTTGAAAGGATAATAGAATTGGAAGGGGATCTAGGATATTAAAAGGAGGGGACACTCATTACTTCCATTTTGTTGAGGGAGCGTTTTGAAGGAGCATTTGATTGATGGAAAACACATTTTCATTTGTCATTTGTCCAGGTTCTTTACTTGTCTTCAAGTACAAAGAGCGGAAAGAAGGAGGCAAAGGAATCTTCTCAAGCCCGGCATGGGCTTGGCGGTAGTGTCTGGTTACTGGCATTGCTGGGAAAGAGCTGCGAGCTCGGGTCAGTGAGAGGATGGAAATGTGTTGGAAATTGGACCTTGTAACAGAAGAAGTGCCTGGTTTATTCTGTTGAGTGAGATTTCTCCAGCAGGCTGGAAGTTTCTGACCATTTCTCAGGGACTGTCAAAAACTCCCCACTAATGCAGCATTTGAGCCTTGCCTGGGCTCTGTGTGACCCCGCACGCTGTGGTTCAGCACCTCTGCCCTGAATCGTGTGCCGTCAAAGTTGATAATGCAATTAAGAGATGTATATCTATAAACAAGTAGTAGCATAAATTTCTAACAATTTCTCTTTTGTCCCTTCTCTTCTTTTTCCCCATTTCTCCCCCATCCTTATGCTCTGTCTGGCTGTTTCTCTCCCTTGGGTCCATCCTTCTCCCAAGGCTGATCCTTTCACTCCATTATCTTTTATCCTGCTCTTCCCTGACTCCTCCTTTGTCCTCCCTGACCTATCTTCCCACTTAAAAATACTTTCTTCCTGGCCTCATGGAGCATCACCATGGTGACCACATGATGTCATTGCTCTGGGAACAGTTGCCTAAGAAACCGTATGATGTCATCGCACTGGAGACGGTTGCCATGGTTACTGAGTTGGCTGAGGTGACTAGGAAAATAGGGCTTGTCATCTGACCAGTGCCAGGAAATGTTCCCTTTAGTGGGAATAAAGAAGAGATGTTTTAATATTTCTATGTTCTGAGGAGGGCTGCCTGGGTTCAAGGACCCCATTTCCTTTTCCCATGAGATGTGCTTTGCTGGGGCCGCGTTCCCTGGCTCTGTGGGAGCCGGCTCCCCTCTCTCTGCCACTGGGTGCTATTGGGGACATCAAGCCACAACAGGATGGGGAAAAGCTACACCGTCCTGGGTTTGGTGTGAGATGGGTTCCCATCTTCCATTGCTCTTTGATTTTTCCTGTTCAATTCTTTTTGTTTCCATGAGGAACAGCCCAGCCCTGTCCCAGCTGTCAGAGGTACAGGAGCTCATTTCAGTGCTGGGTGTGCCTGTAACTTGTTCTCCACTTCTTCCCTGCTTTCCCAGTTTCTTTTTCATCCTTGCTGAAATGTATCTGCCTGGTTTTAATAATGCAAGCAGTCCCAAGAAACGCTCAGTGTGACTGGTGAAGCAAGGTTCAATAAAAAGCAGGAAGCAGCTGTCAGAGTCTGAGAAAGGTGTGCAAGGACCAGTGTGTTAGCGTTTACTGAGCGCAGGGAACAATGTGTGAGCGTGTGTGCAAGGTGGGTCATGGTTCCTGCAAGGGTGGGGAATGGGAAGCGTGGTCAGCACAGGAGGTCTGGTGAGTGCTGTGTGCCGTGCAGATTGGCAGCTCTGGCCATTTATGTACAGGTCAGTGCTTTGTGGGTGGCTTTTATGAAAATGACTTTTCCAGGCTTCCTGTGATTCGAGTGAATTCAATGTCTAATGTGCTCTGGTCAGATTGTGCAGGTGTATGCGTGACCGTCCCCACGGGCTGAATAAAGAGCCTCTGCTCTTCATCTCTGTGCAGCTGCTCTGGAATTCAGTAGAAACTGCAGCTCAGAGCTGCCATGAGTTAACTGTGAAATGAGCCCTGCTCTGATGCCCCTATGCATCATGGTCTTTATGCTGAAAATCATAATTTAGGTTAAACCCCTTACAATTACTGTGGAGCAGAAAACAGGAACACTGTCACCAGAGCTGTGGTGAGCACTGGTGGCAGGGAGCTGAGTTCTGGAGTGCTTGAGCTATCCACTGAAATCCAGGGCTCTGTAAATGCTGGGAGGAGGCTGGAACAGAGAAGCAGCCTACTTTTTTTTGCTAGATTTTGCCTGTACTTTGCAGTCAGGTTCCTGATTCATCTTCCAGCCACCTGCATCTGCTCTTCCACCAGCATCGGGTGTTCATAGATATTTCAGTCATAATTGAGTGCTGCAATATAGCAATACTGGAGATCTCATACCGGTAAAGGATCAGAGATGTGTTTTCTACTGTTGTTGGCCCCTTGTGGTGCCTGCATGGTCAAACTGTGGCAGGTGCTGCAGGACAGCCTGGATGCTGCGGAGCTCGGCTTTGGCTGACTGATGCTTCCATCTGCTGGAGAACTGCATTCTTACAGTATTCACTCTGCACAATATGCTGAGGTCCAACGACATCTTAATTATAAATTATGAATTTTTATAGTAAAAAGGGTTCCTCTGTGATAATAAGTCACTAATAGGAAACACTTTTACGTGCTCTGTAGCTTTACATTTGGAAGGTGTGTAATTGTCTGTCTTAAATCATTGCTCAGTGCGTTATTCCAAAATGCAGCACCTCAGTCTACAAGCCCCTCGCTAGTGGGTGATTTTGAGGCTGGTAACAGGAAACAGCGTTTGCAGTGGGAGCCCCAGAGGCTGTGGGGCTGCCTCCTCACGCCACAGGGCCAGGTGCTCTGGGGGCAGAGACACAGTGAGACACAGTGCGTTCCAGTGCTGGGACTGGGAAAGCACCCTTGGTGCTGGTCACCCTGCTGGGCAGCCAGGGTCTGCCTGTGCTGCAGGCACTGCTGCTGGAACCAGTACTGATTTGCCGTCTGCGGGGTGGGAAAAGACTTCTTCTGGGGACTGTGAAGAGACAGGACAACGGTGGCTTCTGTTTCTCTTGGCAGCATCGCCCTGGCCTGTGGGCACTTTGATGTGTCTGATCAGAGCATTTTGGAATGCACTTGTTTCCAGAGGCACGTGCCTGGAGCCCTGCTGCCTTCCATCCGCAGGGAGATATTCTGCTCCTTCCTGCCTGCCAGCACGGAACAGGTGCACTGCCCTTTGAGTCTTTAATATTCTTTGTATGTTTTGCAAGAAAAGTGTACAAATAACCCGCTCCAAACCATAATGTTTACTGAGAATAAATAGGTCTGTCTGTGTTACTGCTGTTTATGACAGTGCTGTTAGAAGTGACACTATCAGAGCACCTTTGGACTTGATATGGTGGCATTGCAAATAAGTAGGACATGCTTGTATTATATCTAATTGTAAATTGATACATAAAGTAGGTGATATGAAGTATGTGTAAAATTTATCAGCTCAAACACAAGACTACATGTACTGGCCAAGGAGTAATCTTAGAGGAATTTACACAAATGATGCAAATTTTTGTCTGCACTGTGATCCTAGATAAAGATAACATATTTAGCTATATTTATTAACATTTTAAAATGAATGCATTTATTAAAGGTATTTACTCTATTTGCATAAATAAGCAACACTTAAAAGCCCTTGTAAAAAGGACAGAATGTCAGAACTTGCCCCTGCAATCTCTGCCATTCTGTGCCCTTTGGGATCGTTATTACACTGAGATAAACATCTGCAGGTGCTCACGTGAAAGCCTGACATGCTCTCCGTGCTGGCCTTCAGGAACTGCCTTCATAGAATACAGCAGCTCCTGAATTTTATGTTACTGTTAAGCTTCTTGAAATGCCTGTGCTTGATAAGGCATCCGAGTGTTTCACTTAATTACGTAGTAACCCCTCTGGATATTCTTTGCTTTAAAGCAGGGGTTGGGCTGCTGTTCAAAGCCCAAAGCATGGGAACAGGGGCTAGCGGGACTGTTTTTTTTAAATGATGAGAATGGTACAAGTACAGATGGGAGGTTTGCCCTGGTGGTTTTTCTGCTGCTCAGAAAGTGTTGCTCCAGGTACCTTGCACTGGGGATGCACTGTGATCTGTAATCAGAGCGATCCTGGGGGGCTTTCTGTGCTTCTCTGAAAATAACTAGCTTGGTATTCATAGAATCATAGAATAGTTTGGGTTGGAAGGGACCTTAAAGATCATCTAGTTCCAAACCCCCTGCCATGGGCAGATATTGAGGATGTGGGGAAGTGAAGGTCTGAATGGCAGGAACAATACAGCCCAAATTCAGAATTGATGTGGACAAACAAATAAATCCCGGTTTGCTTTAGCGGCCAGCAGCAGCTCCCTTTGAGCAGCTGGGATGGAGCTGGGTCTGCACTTTCAGAAATCATGAAGAGCCTGGAGGCAGAAGCATTGGAATTTATCATTTCCCTTGCAGCAGTATCTGAAGCTGCCACGGGGAATCATTTAATAAAAAGGATTTTCTTAGAGTTAAAACCAAAATGTGGCCAGTCCCTCATATTCTATATGCAGATAAAGGTGGGAGAAGTGCTTTTCTCCAAATGCCGAGGCAGGGGCACATTCCAGGGCTGATGTGCGTGCTTTCATCCTCAGAGGCCCTGGCTGTCAGTGTCTTTATGGTTCACATTCCATCTGGAGCCACTGCAGACTGTAACTGCACGTGCACGCCTGCCTGCCAAGGGCTTCAAGTTCTTTCTACCACCTTTGAACTGTGATGGAGCTCTCCCTTGCAGTGTTAACAGGTACAGGTGTATCTGCTGCTTCAAACAGTTATTAATAATTCAGTATTTTTTAATTTTCAACAGGAATCTGCTCAAAAGTGGCCTCAGCTGCCCCTTGAGTGATGTCGCTGTAACTTTGGTCAGTGCCGTATTCGAGGGAAATGATGGTTTTGTATGTCCTTCACCTTCTGAGATTGTAAACACAGGGGAGTTGTGATGTGTTGGCAGACTTGACTCAGATTGTAAATTGACATCAAATTTTAGAATGGATTTCCTAGCAGATGAAGAATGTGAATACAAGATTTTTGCACTGTGATTGCCCAGATTCAGAAGAATTGATGCCAAATTCTTCACTGGGTGAAGTAAGAGGCAGAGGATGTTTCCAGGTGGTTTTCCCTTGTGAAACATGTTTATACCATGTAGCAGAATGTGATGCTTGTTAGCTTTGGAGCTAGCATTGGTTATTTCAAAGGCAGAAAGGTCTCTGTGTGTGTGCAGAGAGCGGGGAATTGGTATGGGACTGAGCGGCAAAGTCATGTGTTTGAGCGATTTCACAAAGACTGGGGAAGGTGCCCACACCAGGGAGGTCCTTGCATTGTCAGAGAGTGGATCCACTCCTCTGAGTCTGTCAGCTGGGATCTCCGGCATGGCCATGTACCCAGCTCATACTCAAACCTTATTGAAAAGCACATGACGTGTTTGTTGCCGAGGAAACACAAGCCATTAAGCCCCAGAAACATAATTCATAAGAAGCAAATATTAGCTATTAAAATTTACTTTCTCCATTAGTGCATGGAGCAGCCTTGCTGTCTGCTCGCTAATGGGAATGACATGACTGGAGAATGCAAATGTGAACGAGGGATCACGATTCACTGGGCTCCAAGCGTGGCCAGAGCAATGAGAATGCAGGATGGGGTACACTTTCTTCCCTTGTGCTGATAACCCACTGAGCACCTGTTTGTCCCGCTCCTGTTATTGCACGTTATGAATCACACTAAAGACAGGCTTTTGCCACACAAAGAGAGGCTAAGACTATATTTTCCAAGAGGTCTATTTGAAAATGAAAATAAAAATTAGGAGTGTGAAAAGGGAATGGTGAAGTATTTACTATTGGTTTAAATAGCCTTGTGGTCACCCTTGTTCAGCTTTGGGATCAAAGGGAAATCAGAGTCACTGTGGCGCTTCATTCTCAGCTGTTCTCACTGATTTTGAACTATCCTTTCCCTATTGGTGAGGAGAATTAATGTTACTCTCTTAAAAAAAAGGTGCTGGTTTTACTGTCGTGGGTAAGTCTGATGGAATACTGGGATATGTCACTTCAGGCTCCAAGTCACCTCACAACGATTGATGTAATCAATCCGTTGTAGTCAATTAGTTGCCCAGAGCAGTGGTGGCTGCCCCATCGCTGGAGGGGTTCAAGGCCAGGTTGGATGGGGCTTGGAGCCCCTGATCCCGTGGGAGGTGTCACTGCCCATGACAGGAGTGGAACTGGATGGGCTTTGACATCCCTTCCAATCCACATGGTTCCATGATTCTACTTGAGCCTTTTTTTGGGCGCCATACCTGCAGGTCCAGAGAGAAGTCTATGTAATCGCTGAACAAGCAGTGATTAGGAGCTTCCAGACTTTGCCCTGCCAGCCCTCATGCAATTTCAGTCAGCTCACATGCAGTTTCTATTCAGATATGTCTCAATGAAGCAGTGGCACTGAATTATACTCTCTGTTCTCCAGGGCTTTATGGGACTTTGCCTGACAGCAACCTCAAGGATCTGGCAGTCAGTGAGTAGTAGGAAATTAGTGTCTGACACCAGTGATGTTTTTAGTGGCATAAGTGTGAGCACATGTGTCAAAACTCTGGTGAGGGAGCCTATGACAGCATTCCTGGATGCAGGGGTGAGCTTGTCAGAGCTGTGTGTAGCTAAGTGGGATTTGAAGAACAGGGAAGTGCCAGAGAGACCTCAATAAGCTGCAGAGAACATCATTTATTTTGAAATGAGCCTCCAGAGACCATGGAGGGCAGGGCTCACTTCAAAGTTAGATCCCATTGCTCAGGGCCTTGTCCAGTCAGGTGTTGACAGCCTCCAAAACCAGAGATTTCTCATTCTTTCTGGGTGACTGAGGGCTTAAACACTTACAATGAACACCCCCATATCTGTTCATGATTTCTCCTGCTGCAACTCGTGCCCGTTGCTTTTTGTCCTTTCACTGTGTTCCTCTGAGAAGCATGGCTCTGTATTCCATTTACCTGCCTTTTAGGTATTTGATGATGAAAACTGAATTCTCTCCTTGCAGCTGAACAAACCCAGTCCCTCATCCTCTCCTCGCCTCATGCTCTTTAGCACTTGCTGTTTTAGTGACTCTTGACTCTCAAGTTCAGTGCTGGAAAGGCCCCAGACTGGCTGCAAGGTGCTGCCTCACACATATAAACAGGGCTCAGTGCCGTCATCCTGCCAGCTGTGCTCTTGCTGATGCCGCCCTGCACACACTTGGATCCCCCCATCGCAAAGGGCATTGCCACAGCTGCCTCTTGCTGAGTTTGCGTTCCACCAGTTTCCTCCAGCCTGTTTCATGGAGTCATCCTGCCCCAGGGGCAGAGTTTGCATTTGTCTGTGCCAAGTTCCACAAGGTTCTTGTTGGCCCATTCCTGTAGCTTATTGAGGTCTCTCTGCATATGAACCGGTCCAGCATATGAACTGGTCTCTTGCATTCAATGTCAGCTGTTAGCTTGATGAAGGTGCGTTCTGTCCTGTTGCCAAGGTCCAGGTCATTGATGAAGATATTAAACAGTATTGAACCTGATATAACTTGTACCCAGCTTTTATTAGACTTTGAACCATTGACCTTTGAGCCTGATGGTGCAGCCACTTTGCAAGCTCCCTCATCCAGTCCGTACCTCACCGGTTTGGCCGCAACGATGCTGCAGGAGACCATGCCAAAAGCCTGCTCCTCCATGCCCACAGAACCAGTTATTTTACTGTAGAAGGCAGTCAGGCTTATCAGGCGAAACTTTCCCTTGCTTAATCTTCAACAGCTGTTCCCAGTCACCTTTTTTGTCCCTTGTGTCCCTGGAAGTGACTTCTGGGAGTACTTGTTCCTCTTCAAATAAGGAAAAGTCCAGTGTTTTACAATGTGCTCCTACCCAATTTCAGTAGCCGAAATTCACTGTACAGCCACAAATTGGTCAAAGGCTTAGAAAATTCCACCATGGTATCCTAAAAAAGATTCACTCCACGTGTAAGTTTGGTCTGAGCTTGGTCCTGAGCTGCTCAGCCTGATGTGGCTCAGGCATGTGAACACCGTCTCAGAGTTCTACGTACCTGGCTGAGCACAGGTGCAGTATTTGTGCTTGCTGGTAGCACAGTACACAAAGGGGTATTCTCACATGTGCTGGGTCCTGCTATCCATATGTTCTCTTCTATAAAATTAAAAAAAACCCCACAAACCAGGACATATTATATAATGTGGGAGTTTGTGGAGAAATTTATTCTTTGATACTAAGTTCTTTCAGGTTCAGGGAAAACACTGGGTTACTGAGAGAACACTCATGCTTCATGAGTGCCTGGATGCTGTGCCATTTTGCTCTGCTGTTCAGACACACTTTGCCAGGCTGTAGTGAAAAGCAGCCTGGAACTGCCTAGCAGCTGCCGTACAAGATGCTCTGCGCCTCTGAAAGGCAGCAGCAGAGGCATTCAGGCTCCCTCTGCTGAGAACACAAGTTCCAGCTCATCATGGACACTTGTAGTGCAGAGTGGGCAGAGGTGGCTGGAAACGGCTGCACTGCTGGACCTTTGCTCAGATGGTGACCAGGCGTGCAAACTGAGCCTGAAGGGCTGTGAGCTGTCAGTCTAAACAGTGTTTCTGTTTGATAGGAGCATCCAGAGTACAGGATCATTCTGTAGGTGTACAGAAACTGCCAATGGAGGTGGGATTTTGGAATGGGAGAGTCAACATTTATGTTATTGGCTAGGGAGACAATGCTTATTTGGCAAAGCAGCAGCAGCCAGCGTGGAGCAGGCACTGAGTGGTGAGAAGGGAAGCACTGGAACCTGGGACTGCCATCACTCTGCTTTCAGTCAGCTGGGACTCAAGTCCTGCCATCACGGTCTGGGATGTGACACCAGCCAGGTGGGAATCTCTTCGCCTGCTGTTAGAAATACACAAGTGTTCATAGCAGATTTCCTTGGATCAGCTGTAGGAGTTAACTTTACTATTGTCACCTCTGACAATGACAGTTGCCCCCTTCTGTCCCCAGAATCTTGAACAAGTATGGCGTGATGGATTTTGTTTGGCAGACCTTTGCTTATAAAGGTCACCTCTGCTCCGCCTTGGTCTGAGGCACCCTGTGTTCAGATCTACTCAATCTTCATCTGATCATGATGAAGAGAGTCTTATATGGTAAAGCGAGTCTCTTTCCCATTATTACCAGCTGTTCTGGACTCTCTGCTATTGCAGGTTGTTCTGAACTCCTACGGAATCATTAACAAGGAGTAAAATATTGGCCACTCTTAATAATTGTGATTGTACGAACACAATTAATGTTCTTTAGCCCTTGTGATCTCTGAGATGAAGCATATCTTTTCAGTACTGTTTCAGTCAAGTGAGGTATTTCTAATGAATGAAAATGTAAATTGAGATTTTTGTGTGTTTTCCATTTTGGAGACTAAGCTTTCTTAGAGAAAATCCTGTTACTGATATGCAGAAAATCTCTCAGAATGTTTGCAAGTGGCATTATAGTTCGTAGATATGGAAAGAATTCCAGCAAGTTACAAATGTAGTTTTCCAGCAAGTGAGCCTGTTTATTCACACATGTACTGTTTCTCCTGATAGCCAGAGGGCCTAATCTGTGTAGTCTTCAAAATATTTTTTTTTTATAAGTGTATGTTGTGCTTACTCTCTAAAGTATTCAGAGCAAACTTTATCTGTGAGTGCAAATGGAGATTCAAACTGTAATTGTCCCTCTGGGCTATGCTTGGAGTGTCCTGAAATGCAGATCTCTCATTCTATCTGTGATCTTTGCATGATGTTCCCAAAACATTTACACTTCTTTTGCATGAGCTTAAAAGGGGTTGTGGACATCTGATTAGTTAGAAGAGATTTTTGCTATTCTCTGACTGATCTCTGAGAGCAGATTGTGAGCTTGTGTTCCAGTGTTCTGTAGTTCCTCTGGATGCCATCTGTTTGGATGCTCCATTCTTCTCTGGGGCTCAGGTTTAAATGTGATGTCTGAAACATCAGCAGATTGGGGGAATCAGTGGTGTCATACTGGGGAGAGCAGATTTGGTTTAGCAAGAGCTAGAGGTGTTTTGAAGAGTTTCCTTACGGTAAAGAGACAGTCACGTTTAATTATCAGTTTGTCCTTTGTGTTTACATCACAGCATGAGGAAATGAATTTCGCAGCACCTGTAAAGATCAAGCAGGGGGTTTCTAATGTGCAGCTGTCATCAGTCACCTGAAAATGTAAGCGACTGACTTGTGCCGCAGTCAGAGTCCCAGAAGCCTCCACACCCTCGGTATGTCACCTTCTCATCCCCTGCCAGCGTTGGGTACATGGGAAACCGCCCCCCCCAAAATGCACGTGTTACGGGTCCTGGGAACGTGTTCAGCGCAGGCTGACGCAGCAGGGACCCCAACCTAAAGCTACTGACCTGTGAAGGCCACAAACAGAAATTCCTTCAGAGTTGTTAGGCCTTCGACAAAATATTCACAGGCTGCATCATGGGGGAGATGTAAGTGATGGATGTCTGTCATCAAATGAATTGTATAAATCTTAATATCTGTTTTGGCAGTGCAAATAGGATTGTAATTCCTGTACATAGATGTTCAGGTGTAGTAATCACAAAGCTGGCAACACAGCATGAGAAGGCTTCATGCAGCATTTCAAACAGAATGTACGTAGCTGCCTGAATTGGATTGTCCACAGGCCTGCTAGAAAACTCTTGACAGATGTAGCTTCGATAAGACATGAACAGTCATTAAAACTATGATTGGAATAAAAATGATTGGCTAGTGAAAAAATGTCTGGCGAAGCACTGATCTATTTCAAGTCTTTGAATATGAATGAGCTACTCTGTTGTAGCTATTGAGCTATTTGACTGCACTGACCTCGGCCATGAGCCTCTCAGGCCATTCTGCATTACAGTTTTAAGTTCTGATTTCCACAAAAGTTAGAAACTGAGGGATAGGACTTTAAAAGGAAGGGCATGGTTGCTTTGGAATTGTTTTATTGCTTAGCTCTAGCAGTCGATGCAGTGTTCCCTTCACGTTGTCCTGGCAGTTCAGTTGGAGGTACAGACTCTTGAGATCTGACATCCAGTTACGATAATTCATGTGATGATAGCAGTTTACCAAGTTTTCAAGTTCTGTCTCTGTCTTGCTCTCAACAGTTTCTAAAGTAAGAGAACACCACTAGCTGGTATCCCTTGTTCTCTTAGTTGAGGACATGCAGCTTATGGCTGGGCTGCCCTTCCTCCAGCCTCAGGTTCACAGGCTTGAGGTAGCAGGTGAGGCTGGTGTTTCTCCTGGGAACAAGTGCAGGCTGCTGCCTTACTGTCAGCAGGAGGAGTTCTGAATAACTTCAGAGGGTAGTGTGAAGTTGGTTAAAAAGATTGGAGCTACAGACTCGATGATCCAGTGGGTCTTTTCCAACCTGGTGATTCTGTAGTTCTGTAGTTCTGTAATTTTTAGGTTTGACATTTTCAAAGCTGGTGGGTCAGTAAGATCTCGCTGTAGAAGGGTTCTCCATTCGGTACCAAAATACTGCTTGTGCCCTGTGCTCTGCTCCAGACTCGTCAGACCAGAAAAGACTTATGCACAAATGTAGCTAGTAATTTATCAATATTTTTCATTTTCAGATAACACTGGTGTATTATTAACACTCTTCATGTACATTATTTCCATTTATCTCTGTTGGCTGTAATCTGTGCAGAACTTTTTTCATTGTTGGTTGGGTTTGTTTGCTTGTTAGGTTTTCCTGCCTCTAATGGGAAAGTGTTTCCAGGTAATTCTTTTCACTTTCATCCTGACCAGGAATTCCCTTGTCTCACCATTCCCAATCAATTTATTGCTCCAATAGCAGAAGTGTTCATGTCAAATGTGAATACAAACTCTTTCCTCTCAGATTCCTTAAGGAATGTTTTCCCTGGATTGTCTCCAGCATTGTTTTCTGTTCTTACTGTTTTTCCATAGGCTCCACGCTGTGTTTTGTATGCTGTTATTCAGATGATGCGCTCATTTAATTTTCCAGTAAACACTGTGCAAACAAGAGGCTTAACTGAGAGCCCTGGGACTCTGTAGGGCAAATGGGACAGGTAGATGAGGCTGTAACAGTGGTAGCTTATCATCTTTTCCCTCTTTCACTTAGATTTCTTTAATTAAATTAGCCTGTCCAATGCAATAAAGTATAATAATAATAATAATAGTACTATATTTGTTGCTGCTTATTGCTGTAGGGCAATGAAACACATGACAAGGGCCGAGGCCGTCCGTTGTTCGGCAGGGATTACTTTTATTGCAAATGGAATGTAGTGTGGGCAGCTGGGGTTCTCATGAGGCCACCTGGAAACCAGGGGAATTATCTCCATGGAGGGAGCATCAACAGCTCATCTCCTGTGCATTCCTCTCCTGCATTAATAAACCAAAAATACATTGACGTTATTTATTTCTGCCTTGCCCTATCTTGTAGGAAGGACACGGTCCTTGGACTGCCGATACGGCGCTGGCAGCGCTCAGACCCTGTGGGGCTGGGCATGCAGTGATTGCACATAGATGACTTAATCAGTCCCCGAGGAGCTGGGTGTATTCACTGGCTTCAGTTCTGTTGGTCTGTCTGTGTATAAACCTGGGTTTATGTCCTCTGACATTTTTCCTCTGTAGAGTCACTAATTAGAAAATTAGTCTAGAAAAAGCATTCACTTATTGGTGTTATCTTTGTGTCTGTTGATAAATGCCTGGGGGTTTCATTATTCTTGATTTGATCCTTTAAGTGAATAAGAATAGAATGACCTTGCTTTCTTTCTGATAACCTCTTAGGTAAGCACCTGTTTTTCTACTGACTTTTCCTCCTCGTACTTGCTTGATTTTGGATCTTTTTCTTTTCAGTAATCCCTCTTCTAGGGACTGCACTTTTTAGTGTCCAACAGTTTTGTCGTCCTTCTGTGACTAATTCTTCTAAGTAAAGCCAAGTTTTGCTGATGTAGGTGAGACTGCACAAATTGAAAATCAACTTGTGGCATCAAAAATGAAGCGCTGAACAATCCTCCAGTCTCCAGCTGCAATGGTCATGCTCTGTGTTTGGCCCATCTTCAGAAAACTCTGTCAAGTCTCTTGGGTTTCTGTTTTTTCCGGTTCCAAATCTGGTCTCTTTTCTCACCGAGTTCACACTACATGGCTAGGCGACCAGCAAAGGAAGGGGAAGATGTTGCTAACTTGGCATATAGCCTTCTGTGAATAAAATACTGCCAGCTTTTGTCTACTTTTGTCCTTTATTAATCGTACAGAGGATCCAGTGTAGAAATTAGCGCTTCTGAAGAGCATCTCAAAGAGAAATCTGCTTGCTTTATAAAGAAATCTGGAGGAATGTCAGAGAAAAGATTAGAGGAGTTGTGCTATGGGGGGTAGTTTGCATACTAATGCATCTTTTTCTTTGTAGATTGTTTGGTTTACGGTTTGGTTTATCATTTACCATCTTCAGGAAGAAGGCTTACACACAGGTTTTTAAGGGAACAGGCTAAGAGGTAGCAAGGGCTGAAATTCTCAAATATTCTGTGCTTCAGCCCAACATTCTAATAACATCACAGCAGTTGCAGCTTCTACGTAGATGTTGTTCCTGCCCTGTGCCCCATAACACAGAGGCGCTGCTGTCAGCCCTTGCAGTTGTACAGTCGGGTATGCGAATCCCTGATGTAATTTGCTTGGTCTCCGAAAGTTATCAGGGGTGTGATTCTGAACAGGTTACCAGACAATTCTGTAGCTGTTGTGCTCTTGTCCATTGCCTGGTTTGTCTGCTCAGGTACGGACAGACATAGTGATGATCAGCCAGCATTCTGGAGAGCACCAGACTTGATCCACAGGGATCACAGTCACCATGTTTTGCTGCTTAGACTGATTTTTTTTCTCACTCCTGTTAAAGTCTCTCTTACTTCACTGAGTTGGCCTGGATCACAGGAAAGTGTAGAGAAGTTTCTTCCATATATCAAGTGATTTGTCTTTTTCTCTAGTAATGGAGCCCTGTATCTGCTTGACCAGACACTTCAGGATGACCAGAGCACCCACCGAAGCACATTGCTGGCTGAGTGTGAAGAAAAAGAGGTTATTATTGCCTCCTGATGTTCAGTTCCGTTTTCACAGCAGGAGGTTTACTCATGCTTGTCTTCAAAAGCTTTAATACAAAGGGAAGTTCAGCCTTTTTCAAATCAAGAAGCCTGGCTGACCTTCCTAAGACAATGTACATGCATTCAGCTAACAAAGGGATTCATTTAGAACACCACAGTCTGCTGAGTATAATGCACCTGCTTCAGGTTTCTCTTTGGACTGCAGATACGGAGATGTGGCGATTAGATGTTATAACTGAGAGCCCTGACAAAACTGCCCGCCCTGTTTGACAGCCCCGCAGAGAATGTTTGGTTTGGCTTTCTGGCCTTCAGAGAGAAAACAGAATTAAACTTGTTTCCACTGTACATAAAGATACGAACCACATGATTATTATTTTGTAGATGCTGATTCTCTGTTACTGTTTCAAAATTTGGAGTCTGCTGGATGTGGCCACACCAGGCGCTGTGGAGAGGAAGCTGTGGTGTTTCTTAGCCTCTCAGCTCTCTTTTGCAGCTGCTTGATAAGAACACAACAGACATTATCCCATCTAATTTTTTTTTTTTGCTTTCCCTCTGTAGATGGACACAGAAATGGAATTAATGAAGATCAACCTTTTTGATAGTTGCAAGGACTGACAGGAATCCATGTCAATCTTTGTAAAGAAGTGCCATCTACAGCCTATCTTAGGCAAATGGTTCCCTGATAATTAAGGTTAGTAAACAAGTCTCTTATTTTCCCTGGAAATACACAGCAGGGATGGTTGCTGCTAATGGGAATTTTGGATGCTCAGCAGCTTCCAGGGTTAATTTTTTCTTTGTTGGATTTAAAGCTAACATTTCACAGCCCTGTAGGACAAACTGCGGAATGTGTTTTGGGAGAGACTCCTGAGCTGTCAGAGGACAGGTCAGTTTTAGAAGAGTTTAGGTGCTCAAACAGTAGTGACATTTTTTACTTTATTCTTTCAGGTAATCACACATTCTTATACTTCTTAGACTTTGATGCTTTTTGTTAGCCAAAATCACCAAGGAGTAATTTACCTAAGAAGATTCGTTGCCAGTGAACATAGTGCCAGACCTCAGTTGCAGTTCCTGAGGAAATAACCTCTGTGAGATCAGTCAAACTCACTGCGCTCTCGATGTGCTGTACTGTGTGTTCTGCTCAGGGTAACCACAGGGTAACATTCGACGCCTCAAAGGCAGCCTAGTCAGCTGTAAATGAATAACGATTCCCTAGGATCACGCAGAGAACAGGGCTTTCAGGTGTCCTCAGAGCCTGGAAATATGCCTGGCACCTGTGTCTGTTGTTCAAGTTCTCCTGAATTATTGTAACCTGTTCTAACTTAAGCAGAGGATGGCAGGCATCGCTTGGGGAAGTTGCCTTATTAAAAGCTGTGAAGATATGTCTATAACTGGTGTGTTCCACATTTCTGTGACCAGTTATTTCTCTTAGCTTGATTCTGAAGTCAGAGGAGCAAATAAAGGGAGAGCAAACCCAAGCTCTGATGAACTTTGAACTTACTTGAATGTGAAGCTGATTAGGTACAATAGAGAGAACCAACACCATGGCCCAAACACCCTGAATTTCAGCACAGTAAGTTTCTGGATCCAAGTGTAGTGGTTCAAACGCATCTTTACCTGTATCCACGTGAGAGATGTGAGCAGCTGCAGGCTGCCTCTGTCGCAGGAGTACAGGGCTGTTTCCCATTGAGTAATGCTGCTGGGCTGAGGGATGACACAGAGGGTGTCCCTGCTCCTGGACCCCTGTTAGGTCACTCCTCCTCACAGATAATTGCTTGCCATCATCATCTAAAAGAACTATATCTTCCACGACTAGATTTACAGGTACAACCACTTAAAAAAACCCCACAAACCTATTCACACACGGGGAGGTAAATATGCAGGTTTATTGCGGCCAAGCCACTCCTTTCCACGCTCATTCCTTCTCAGACATCTGCTCGTGGATGTTAAAACCCCGAGCACCTTTAGCAGGGGGCTGAGCTCTGAAATCGCCGGCACCTGTAGCAGAGGAGTAATATTTGGGAAGGCGTTGCTGTCCGAGGCAAAGCAGCAGCTTTGGCTTGTGTCCCGTGGGAGACAAGTGAATCTGAAGTTATATATTATATAAGAGGCAAGGGATGAGAACAGTTTATCATTAACCTGAACTCTGCAAGGAGCATATAAGGAGAGAAAGAGGAAAGCCAGAGAAGCAGCCAGGATGGAATCCAACATAAGGATCAACAATGCTGCGGACATCTCTGTTATTGTCATCTATTTTTTGTTGGTCCTGGCAGTGGGACTATGGGTAGGTTGGGATTTTATTTTATTTTATTTTATTTATTTCTTTTTTATGAGGAGATGTTCTATAGAGTGCTGGGAAAATGGCTCAGTAAATGAAAATGTAGAATTGTATAAAGATTTTGGTGCATAACTGAGAGAGTTCGTAGTGTGTGGTGTGGAAAACGTGAGCATTTACTGGAGAGGGGCTGGTGACCCAGGGTGGCGCCGTTTAGGTGTGAATGGAAGTAATGGGGAAGTGGAGTCCTGAGGTGTGTGGGGAAGGAGCCGAGAGATCTGATCAGTGAGGAATGGGCTGCCTGGGGAGCAGAGCAGCAGAAGCTGCGTGTTCGGCACCACGGAGCAGGGGGCTGCAGGGAGAGCGAACAGTGGGAAGAGATGCCAAGGGAAGCAGGAAGAAGACGGAGTTGTGGGGACAGGAACAGAGGTGAAGCCAATGTGTAGGGAGAGAGTGTGGAGGTGCCACAGTAAAACTGCTGCTGTGTGACAGACCAGGGCTGTGGGTCACTCTCAGTAGAGGGAGGGGGTCAAGGCTGCCGCTGCCACTTGAAAGCAGCGTTATCGTGGCTTGTTCTGCCGGCAGGACTGTGACTACAGTGAGCTGTGCAGGGCGAGTGACAGACAAGGACCAGTTGCAGGGGTGGCACGCGATGGCAGTGACTAGCTGTCGCTGGTCTAAGTGAAGTGGCAATGCTGAATGTGCCGAGGACTGCAAGGGAAAACACGATCCTAATCGGAAAACAAAGCCCAGTGCTTTCCCAGCTAATGGAGAAAGGCAGATACTGGCCCTCAGTGCAACGTCAGTGCTGGAGCATTTGAAGATAAGAGGGCAATGCTGTGGGCTGCAGAGCTATAAACTCTGGAATGTCACTCAGTTTGGGTTTCCTCGGGGCAAGCTCTCTGGTCACCTGAACCCAGTCTGTTAGCCAGAGGGAGCAGGCATTGTCCCTCCTGCACTTCCAGGAGCATCCCAGGGCCAGCCGCGCAGTACAGAGGAGTCAGATATGGAAGAAACCCATTTCTAGTGGTCTGGCAGCATTCTGGAGAGCACCAAAACCGTGGGGTGGACACTAAATAGATGTAGGCTTCTCTTTACCTCTTTGTCACAGTACAAGATGTCAGAAATGGAGCGAAAAATGCACAGCCCCCAGCACACCCGACCCTCTGGCTCTCCTGCGGGAGGAGCTGGGTCCTTGCCACGGAGCTCTGGCTGCTGCTGCGGTCAAGTGTTGCTCGGCAGGTCTGTGACAAAGCCAGGCTGATCCGAGGCTTGTCAGGCAGGTGTGTGCCAGCTGATTCCTGGAACTGTTTATTTGCAGCAACAATGTCCCCTGTATTGGACAAACACTTAGCTGCTGTGTGTAGTTACATGTAAATCAATTTTATTTACTTCCTTCCTTCTGCATGGGAAGAAAAGATGTGGCTGATTTTCCCATGTCTTCTTTCCTTATTTGCCTCTTCAAAGTCCATTGGAGTAGACAATGAGAATCTGATATTTGGATCAGGATCATTAACAAAAATTAGTGGCAACTTCCCTCTAAGGCCCATCATCCCTTGACAAATACAAAATGGGTGTGTGAAGAGGAGATTCTAGCTGGCTGCTTTTTTTGAACTCCGTAGAGAAGTGGGTACAACGCTTGTATCGCAATAGGAAAACAGATTTGTGTAGATGCCTGCTAGGGCTGGGTAGTGTTGAGTAAGAAAGCTGCACGCTCTGTTAGTGAACTTGCAGCTTATTGTCTTTTTTGATGCCTAACATTAAAGGCACTTGATGGAGCGTTCACATGAGCTTTTAGTGGAGGAATCAGATTTTTGGTTAAATTTAATTCTAATTTAATGTTTTGCTCTGTAACAAAAGGTGATGCCAAGAATCTTGGATGGTTAATGGAGACCTAGATACAAGAATCATTGCTCAGTTGTATTACTTTCCTCATCAAACGTGTTCTTTTTAGACACTCTCTTTGTTTCTTCCACTCTACCCTCCCATATATTTTACCCCTCCATCCCAGCTGTCTGTTCTTATGTCTGTTATACTTAAAACATGATTCAGGCTTGCTTGCTTTTTTTTTTTTCCAGGCTATGTACTCGACCAACCGAGGGACAGTAAGTGGCTTCTTCCTGGCTGGTCGAAGCATGGTGTGGTGGCCGGTGAGTGCTGTACAGGGTGTGTGTATAGAACATACGTCTGTGTATGCGCATCTGCTTCTGTGTGACTGTGTCTAGTCCCTAAATATTGATTATCTCCACAACACTGGCAATGTTGCATAGATGCACTTCAAACTCTTCCTCTAGCCACGGTGACGCAGGGCAACATGCACAACAAAAGCCACCTGAAGGAGATGGGGAAGTTGTCAGTGCTGAGCTCTGAGCTGCCTTGATTATGTGACCAGCTTGTTGGACTAGATACATTGGTAATGCCAGTATAGAGAAATCCAGTGCTTTGTCTTGCAGCTCACTTTAGAACTT
The DNA here is from genome assembly GCA_033459285.1 of Clamator glandarius. NCBI lineage: Eukaryota > Metazoa > Chordata > Aves > Cuculiformes > Cuculidae > Clamator > Clamator glandarius. The sequence goes on along the minus strand of JAUNZM010000184.1, from coordinate 2,065,928 downwards.
TTAAATAGTTTGAATTTATGACTTTCACTGCACTCAAATAAGCTGGTTCTTTTTGAGGTTCTCACAGAGAAAAATAAATGTACTGACATTTTTCCTTGTATTGCTCTGTTGTTTTCACTTTCGGTAACAAGCTCTGATCTGCACAAGGAGGAAACCCTGGTGATACTAGGATAATTTATTGGTAAAAGAAATATAGTTTAGATTTATTTTAAAGAGGTATTTGCCCTGTTGTTTGTCTTCTGTGAATCTGTATTCTCTTCCAAGATGGAGAAAAGGAGTCAGACACAAAACATGTTCAGAGCCATCCATCAGGTAGAAATGACAACAGAACAATTACCTGTTTCTCCCGGACTGCACAGTCTGCTTAATGTGGCTTCCTGGAGAAGGAGCAAACTTAGACAACCTGCTTTTTCTGTATTCCTTGTGTTTCATATGTGCTCAAATGGAAATCCCCAGCGCTCCTGACACTTATTCTGGGTCAAGCCTGTCCAGCTTTGGCTCCGATTGTTGGCTCCGGCTGAATCCATACAAATTGCTTAGTACTTTGCAGAACCAAGCCCACAGCTGGTCTTTGTGGGCTGTTCTGCTAAGGGAACAGGTCACTTGCGTGTCAGTTTGTTGAAATCACTGTCATTGTGCCTCTTTTGTCAGATGAGAGAGTTGGATTCAGATAAATTCTTTGTGCCATTGTCAGAAATGCAGCCTCTCTTCCTGGTGAGCAGTCGGCTTTGGTAGCAGCGGCTTGCACAGGATTTACAAAGTTTCATGCACAACTGAAGAAAAAAGATTCAGTTTTGAAGCTTTCCTGCTTTTGAGTTTTGTTCTTCATATTCTGTATTGAGGCAGACAGAGCTGTCTGCACAAAATTATGGGTTACCTCCCACACCTCCGTTCCTGAGGTAGAAATGCTACTGGGACAAGAGTATCTGCTGGGCTTCTGCAGCACAACACTGGTTAGAAAGGGTCACTGGGGGGTGAATGGAGTGTGTGCCGAGTCAGGGATACGCTGCATGTCACACAGAAATGTAACTCAGCTTGTTTGTTGTCGCTCATGTGCTGACCTTCGTGAGACAGGCAAGAATTAAGGAAAAAAACCAGGTTTTTGTTTCAGTTCAGCATGTTTTATTCTCATGACCATCAGGCCTGACCACTGGCACGATCTCTCTGATCTCTGCGTTCAGCTGAGTTCACGTTCTCAGAGTTCTCCCCACTTGCTGAATCTGCCATGGCTGAGAGGGGCCAGGAGAGACAACTCTGATATGAATGAGACTTGTATTTCCTTTTCTTTGATTAAGTGGAATAAGAAAATAATTTATTTGGTCAAATTCCATGCAAAGATCAGTGTGAATCAGTAGTTCTCAGAGTAAAAACAATAATAAAATAATCAAAGCGAAGCTCTGATAGGGTAGGAAAAGTGCAGTGAAACCATCAGAATTTTCCAGCCAGCCGGGAGGTGCCGTTTCTGTCTCAGAAGACAAAAGTGGAAAGGTATCAGCCCAGCCAACTTGTGCCTGTGCTGTTGCAACAACCTTTGGGCTTGTCGGAAGGCAGAGACACATTTGATAGGTGTTGTATATCCATCTCTCTCGCTTTAGTGAACTGGGACTTGTATAAATGTGGTTTCATTTGGCAATAATGCAATAGGTAAAATTTACAGAGTAATCTGGAAAGCAGAATAAAAAGCTACACTTCTTCCTTTACATCTCAGAGCCTCGAAAAGGTGACAGTGATGTTTCATTGTGAGCAGGGGGTTGAGTTTTCCAAAGTGTCTGTGGGATGATACCAAAAAGTTTTGGTAGGAAAAATGCTGTTCTTCCATCAAAAAGGAAAAGGCAACCGTTGCAGGGAAAAGTTGTGAGTTGAAGAAAAGCATGGACAGTGTCAAGGAGTAGTTCTCAAACAAGGGTATGGGAAACTTGTCCAGGGAAGAGGGGTCTGAGAAGCAGCTTCTGCAGGTGACCTTTGGGAGAAGCAATATCCAGGGAAGGTTCACGTCACACTGACGTGAGGGAGGCTCTGCTGGTCCCTGTAAAGGGGCTAAGGGCTGCAGGCAGGGTGTGCTTGGGACTGGGGAAAAGAGTTTGGTGCTGAACTAACACTTTGAAACAGGAGAGCAGACACCGGGGCACAGGATATGTGTGAGCAGGTTCTGGGAGGGCGAAGCGCCGCAGCCTGTGAAGCCCATCTGCCCACAGTGGTCACTGATTTGCAGAGCCCGCTCTATGGGGTTTGGAACAGGGAGCACCAGGGTGCCAGTGCATCCTCAAGTTAATGAAAGGAGCAAGGTGAAACGGTTAATAAATAACATGGCAAAACCCTAATGATCATCATCTGCCTGCAACATGGTGTTACTTTTCCTGAACAGGGCACTCTTGTTAAAACCTGACCTCTTAAAAGATTTTAAAAGAGTTAATGTTCCACGTTGGACTCGGGTTAGTTCAATGTTTTGTCCTCTTTCCCTCTTAACAGCTTTTGTTCCTTTCAGTCAACTTTCTTCTTTACTTTTCGTCCCGGATCTGACCTAAAATCAATTCCCTAACGTGTTCGCTAGGAACAGGTAACACTTCTCTCCCTTGACCATTGTCCAGTTTCAGCCCAGCACTCTTCAAGTCAGGCGTGGGTCTACATTTACCACATCTACCAACGGCAAATCAAGCATTCTGGAAATCAGCCTTTTCAGTACGAAAATACCGCAACAGTGAGTTCATCAGCAGGACAGCTCAGGCCAGAGCCCACCTGCCTTTTCACCTCATCCTTGAAGCATTGTCACAGCAGAGAGGAAATTTCTGCTTCCCTTCCTTCTGCATTTCCATGCACACATAACCATAGGAAACCTTTTTTATATTGCATCCATTATCAGCCTGTGTTGATCTTGCAGTGCTGCTGCTCTGGTTGCTCCCTAATTCAGGGAAGAACATTAGGAAATGAATGCACTTGTTTTATCTGTGTGCTGGTTTGGTGTTTTTCTCACAATGCTGTTGCAGCCCGGGTAGAGTTGGGAACCCAGCCTCACAGTGACTCTGCAGCTGTCCCAGCGAGTCAGGCACTCAGCCCGAGCTTGCCCCATCCATCCTCTCCCAAAGTTCCTCGTCAGCTGCCTTTGTCACTTGGCTCTGTGCGCAGTGCATTGAAAGCTTTTGAAACAGGAGAGGGAGCACATTAAATAAAATTAGAGATTAATGTGGTTAATCTTTTCTGGTGATTGCATTTCTAGTAACCTAGATTTAAGTTTAATTATTCATCTCCAGGGAAAGCACTGGACAAGGGTGCTGTGTATAAGTGGTGTTTGCTCCTTCATGATCATTGCTGGGAAAACACTGTGCCGGTACAAGGAGGTCAGAAGAAAAGGTTTTCTTCATTACTAGTGATCTCCCTGGCTTATTTGGTAACTTATTGCAACACTTCATTCCTGTCGACATATCTGTCATAGGACAAACTGGTTCCATTTCTGTAGGGCAGAACCAACTTCTAGACATGTGAGTGAACTCAGAGACAAATTAAAGGATAGTTCATCTGCAAAAGAGGCTGGAAGAAATAAGGAGATCAAACTGGAGAAAGGAGAAAAAAGTAAAGCTTGGAAAAGAAAGATCAGAATCCTCGGATGAATTGTATTTGTATGTTGCATATGAAAAATGGGGAACGCAAATCTGTTTTGTGATTAGAGGTCAGGGTTGTGAACTGAAGAGCAGGGCTATTTCTGGCTATAGCATAGCTCTATAGAGTAAATCTGATCTCCAGAGGTGGATTTCTATAAAGAAATCCCTTTTATCCTCCAAATCTCGTCCCTGTGCTCTCAGAAAGATTGACTCGATTTTTACTGCTGCTCTGAGAACCCACTGCAGTGACTGCAGCTTGGGAATTCGAAATTATTTCCTTCATATACATTTTAGGACCCTAAAAATCTCCCACTGAGTTGCAGTCAAGGAATATTTCTCCCTTTTGTGAGGTGACTCCAAACATGCTCCAACCACCTGTGCCTGGGAACCGCATCAGGAGAACATGCCGGGTGCAGGTTCTGCCTTCAGGTGTCTGAAACACCATTGTTAAGCACCTCGGGATCTCATCATGAGAGCTCCACTTCAACTGGGAGCAGCAGAAGCTGGCCAGCAGAGGTTCTTTTCCCTACTAGAAAGTATAGGCTTTCATTTCTCCCTTCTCTTCAGTTCCTGTGTTCTGCCCTTTGTTCTGCTTGGGTGATCAGTGCAATATTTGGGGGTGCTAGAGATCCAGCACTTCAATATAACTCCTCGATTCGCTCCTGTTTGTGTCTGCCAGAAGCACTTCCTCAGCAGATATTCCTGGGTTCAGTTCAGCTATTGAGTCTTTTAACAAATGCGACCCAAGCTCAAGGCCTGTGCAGCTCTCTTGAGTGATTTGCCGAGTTCCACAGGCTGTGGGGTGTGAAATGGGGAGTGCCTATGCACTCATTGTTCCCTCGTTGAGCAAGGCAGATCACAGGCTTCTTCCCTCATTGTTCCAGTGTCATCCCAATGGCAGTTAGTCAAGTTTTGCAGACATTTTTAGATCTCTATCGGTGTAATAAACTGTTAGACTAAAATGAAAGAAGATCTTCTGTGCAACATCCTTCATTCTTCTGGTTGTAGATGTGATGGTTGGAGTCTCAGGGCTGGGGAGGAATGTAAAAGGGAGTCTTGAAAGTTGTCAACAAAGCTGGTTGTTGGTCATTCCCGTTGTCACCATCTCGTGCAGACAGGCATGAACTCTGTATGCCAAGTGAATAAGACATTTTCAAGTTAACTAAGAGCCAAATATTGATCTCTCCATTCCCAGATTGGTGCTTCTCTGTTTGCCAGTAACATCGGCAGTGGACATTTCGTGGGAATAGCAGGCACAGCAGCAGCTGGAGGAATCGCCATCGGAGGATACGAGTGGAATGTAAGTGGCATGCATTTTAGTGAACATATTTGTGACATCAGGATCATCCCCAGAGGTTAATCAAAATAACATTGCCTGATAACTAGGACTGTTGAACTTGGGCTGGCAACAGTTGTTTTCTGCACAGACCAGCAAGTGCTGTCGTAATCTACAGTTTTGCTCATCTTCCTTGGTCCTTGTCTAAGCCACTGGGAGAAGGCGACCCTTTTCTGTGGAATGAGGCTTCCTAGGGAGCATTTGAGCCCAGTAAACTGATTAATTCTCTTCTCTATACAAATCTTTTGACTACTTTAAAAGTATTTATGAAGCGCACTTTCAGACTGCAGGCTGCGGGGAAGGTTTTATCAGCTTTGCAATCCATAGTGTCTTTTACAGCGTTTTGTTATGCAGGAATTGTTGAAGAGGCTTTGATTTCTTCACAGGCTATAAGAAATTTTGGGCATCCTTCACAACCACTTGCATTCCAAAAACATTTTTCTCTTTACTCCCTCCTTCCTTTAATTATGCGTGTGTTTTGCTTGTGGCTGCAGCACAGAGTAGAGATATCCAGGCTGACTTTAAATGAACTCCATGGGTTACCAGGGGTGGTGGTAACTGTGACAGCACAGAGATTCACCCGAACTAATTCAGTCCATTTCCTTGTATTGTTGAGCTTCGTGAGTGTGGATAACAATGACCTTGTTCTGCTTAATTCACCTTCAAGGAAAGGATTATACTGTGACACAAAGGACTTAATGGGCGTACATAGGTGGATACTCTCCTTATATTAATTCTGCATAATGAAGGAAGCACAACACCCTGAGGGACCTGGCTTTGCGCCTTAGCAAGCACATGATTGCTGCCAATAGTCAAGTACTAATATGATATAAATATTTAGGAAGAAGATGAACTCGATGAGGCACATTTAATCTGTCTTCTTTCTCTGTTTGACTACACAAGTCCTGTCACACACTTTATTCCCTTTCTCTTTATCCCAAAGTGAAGCAAAAGAAAACAGACCAAGCATTGCTTGATATCTCCTGGTTTCAAATCTCTAGGACCCTTCCTCCAACACATTCACCTCCAGCACTTCATCTCCTGTGTGCTGCTGTACACGGCGTACAACAGCTGCTGGTTGAGAGGCAGGAGCAGTGATGCCTCTGTGCATGTGAGCAGATACCCTACACGATTCGTTACTTTGGACCTAATGGGACTGGCGGACAGGTTAATAGATGTGGTGGAAGTAGTGTACAAGCTTGATGGTATAATCTGGTTCTCCTCTTGAATGAATACCAAGTTTAACTGTTATTATCCTTGTGTATCACTATGATTCTCCTGAATTTACTTCTAATGTGTATTAGTTTGACAGCAGAAGCTGCCTTGGTATTTCTTGTCCATCTAATGGTTTTGAACTAAGGGCAGAACTTAAAAGAGCCCTGTGTACAGCATGAATGCAGAGTCCAGCTCTGTGTCTGAGAAATGCTTTTTGGGAGTGCTGTCTGGAGGAAGGAGGCAAATTCAGCTGCTCTTGTCTTGGCTGCAGGCGCTGGTACTTGTGGTAATTCTGGGATGGCTGTTTGTACCCATCTACGTCAAAGCCGGGGTAAGTCAAAACGGTACGTGATGCTTCATTTTGCTGCTCGTGGTTGTGGGTCAGGTCTTGAGTATTGCAAAGCCATTGCAAGGCATGAGATCTGAGCTACAACTGTGCTGTTTTGTCTGTGTGTATTTGCAGTGTGAGGGTTCTCTGTTCTGAGACCTGAGCTGAAAAGTGCTTGGTACTCTCTCTCGCCCGTTCTCCTTTGATTCTCAGAGCTGCCCATCCTTGTGGCTGCGTTTGCAGCTCCCCTCCCTTAGCGCTGCACTCTCACGGTATCCCAGTGGCAGAAACCTTCCTCTGATTTGCTTTATATCTGTTCCCCATGATCTGAAACCTTACCGCTGTCCTTGCAGGTGGTGACAATGCCAGAGTATCTGAGAAAGCGCTTTGGTGGGAAACGGATTCAGATCTACCTGTCCATCCTGTCTCTGATACTGTACATTTTTACCAAGATATCTGTAAGTACAAGTTCTACAGAATTCCTTCCATCCCACATTGACCCAAGGAGAAGGAACTCCCATTTACACTATTGTTCACACTATTTGTCAGTCATTTCTGACTTGGAGCCTGTGGTTGAATTAAGAATGGTAAAAATATGATTTTATATTTTCTTTATTCCACCTGGTGTGATTGTGCATCCAGATCTGTTCTGCAGTCTTTTTTTCCTACCTGGCAACACGTCTTGGGGCTTGTTGGCCTTTCTCTTTCTCTTTTTTAGGATTTAAGCTTTACTTCTGCTTATGCTCTTCTCTAGAGAAAGCCAGAGTGGGGGGAAGCTTGTTTTGTATTACAGTTTGTTATCCTAGGGATCTGTGAAACACACGACAGCAATTTTTGTCCCCAAACTTCATGTTTTTCTGTTTTAGCATCCTCTAGCCTTACAGGCCTTATGAGGAACGGCTGAGAGATCTAAGGGTGTTTAGCCTGGAAAAGAGGAGGCTGAGAGCAAAAGATGAAAGTAAGAATCAGAAAATAAGAGAGTGGGGGAATTCGAGGGAGGGAATTTGTAACAGCTGAGGTGAAGGGAGGGAAGAGGAGAGGTTCTTTTAATGGGCAAGTAGTTGGTGTAAAGTTGAGGGTGCTGTGAAGTTAATGTTTACTAAGTAAGTGGTTGTGTTTCTGTGAAGTAGTGAAGTGAGCTGATGTTTTCCATAGCTCTTGAAACTACTGAGCCTCTGAAGAAGTCCACAGTTCAGGCAAACCTCAGCCTGTTGTTTTGCAGGAGTTGCCATGGCAGATTACTCTTTGCCCTCTAAATGGGAGCTGAGTGATAATGGTGCAATTTAAGCTAAAAGACTGGCCTTTTGCTCTCATTCTCACATCTTCATGATAACTGGTCCTTAGAGAGGTTATAAATTAAACAGGTTGGTGCTGTGGAGGTGGCCTCAGAGTTGGATTCCCATGTCTTTCAAAAGGACTGGTTAATTTGCTGTTGTGCCTAACTACCACAATCAGAAGTCCCAGGTATGACACACAGTTCTGGCAGCTCTAGCAGCTGAGAAACTCTTCCAGTTAGATGACTCCCAGGCCTATTCTGCAACACAAATTTGTAATGAGCCCATCCAGGTGTCACTTCCAGCCTCCATCGTGCCTGTGGATCTGGTCATGGGATTTCACCCTGTTTTAGTTGGAGTGTCTTGCTTTCAGGTAAGACAGGTTCTCCATTGAAGCTTTCAGTGTGATCATAAGGCTGAAGCACCCTCTCCTGCTCTTGTGGTCCTGTCTTATTTGGGAGCAAAGTGATAGCCAAGAGATTCCTGCAGCAGCAGATTATGTGGTCCTCACTCTGCCAAGGGCCCATCCCAGCTCCCCATCAACCCAAGTATTCCAGAGATGTGTGTGGAGTTGCTGTGGAGCTGGGTCTCTGTGCCATGCAGGGGAAAAATGTGGTGCACACGTTCTCTAACCATTTCTCTTGTTCGCCCCAACTGCCCAGAGTGACTGATGGCGTCTGTCCCTGTACAGATGTGGCTCACATTTCTGTAGAGTGCGAACACATCTTGAGCATCGTTGATTTATGATGCTGCAGTTGGTAGGGCAGGATCGGCCCAGCTTGGATTTATTTGCCATATCTTGTTTCGAATAGACAGACCAGGCCAAGTCCTTGTAGTTTCAGATACTGCCAGGGGATGTCAGAGTAGGTTTTTCTACACCACCTACACAACATTGTGCCCAAATTGTCTCCTGATGAACCAGCTCCCGAAGCTGGAAGGGAAAGGCTCTTCCATCCTGGACCACAGCTAACCTCTTTGTGCTGCGTAGAGACGTGCACACTGTGCGAAGGCAGCTCAGGGCTCTTCCCAGGGTTCACTGTGTATCCAGACGTACCCAGGCGTCGACAGTGGCTGCCACAGCCGGCTCGGATATTTGCATTTTACTTCCTTGGCTGCTGCCTTGGCAAACGCTGCCTTGGGATCTGCGAGGCTTGCTGAGGTTTGATACAGAAGGGTGTTTTATTGCTCTGCCCTTAGTAGGAAGTCTTACCAGTGAGTTTGGCAGCGATAAAGCCATTTATCCCTGCAGGAGAGTAGCATTCTGTTGCTGGCGTGTTTATTTCATCTGCTGCTTCCTTGATGTGTTAAAATATTAGCTAATGTTCTTAATATAATTATTATGGTGCTTTCCAATGAACAATATAATACGTCAGGTCATGCACGCCCTGGTGTGCCCTTCCTGGCCCAGTACCCACCACCAGCTGATGACCAGATTCCCTCTGCACACCCCAGCCCATGGTCCTTACCATTTCTCTCTTTCCCCACACATTCTGTGTGTTTTGTAGTGATTTCTCACCTGGTTTTGTGGCAAATCCCCCACATGCCAGACCAGGCCACACTGCTGATTGTTGATCTTGGAACCCAAAGGATTTTGGTGCCTCACATATGGGTGGTTCCTTAGCGTGCAGCGCCCCATGAGCAATGCCCGTAGAAGCTTTCAGGGGCTTCCTACCTGCTGCTGCTGCTGCTACAGGTTGTTAGGCCAAAGAAAACAGCCCAGTACAAATAAAAACATGATGGAGAGTGATTGACTCAGTTATGACAAGACACAAGGGATTCTGGCCTGAAAGCTTCTGAAGCAATCAGAAACTGTAAGCTGGAATTTCTCAATGTATTGGAGCATTTTCTTTACAGCCATTGTGCATAGTTTCAGTAGTAAATGTATCGGTGTAGAGCGAGGGGGAAGTGGAGGCACAAGGAAGAGCTCTTCTTGGCTGTGCGGGGAGGTGTGTGAGGATGTGCCGCTGCCTGGACTCCCCGTTAGTGCCACGGCTGAGCTCACTCCGCTGGCACGTGTTCTGGCAGGGCTTCCTGCACACTTTGGAGAGACAGCTTGTAATGTAAAGGAAAGATTTACTCTGTTCAGAGATAAGGTAAAGATTAAGGAGTGTCCATAAAAGAGTATTAATGGAGAAACAAGGACACATTGGGAGGATATAACCTAATTGGGAGGGAGGAGCAGCAATGCTCCCATTTCTAAGAAGCTGATGTATTGCTCAGGATGCTAATAATTAACTATAAATTTCTTTCTGGCAGTCATTTTAGGACCATTAGTATTTAATGCTATGTAAGCTAAACTAAAGCCAAGAACAATAAAAGACTCAGGACAGGCGCTGGTGTGAAAAGACAGTAAGAAACTATTCCCACAGTGAGAAGGGACAAAGGATCTGGGCCAACAGCCCTTGGGGCTGAGACGAGCATCCCTGTGTCCAGTTCCAAACTAAAACCTACAAGAAATCAAATACATTAACCTGCTCCAGGGGTAGGGGTGGGACCTCTGCGTGCTCCGCAGTGGTTATCTGCTTGTCGGGGCACTGCGGTCGAAAGGCCTCTTGCCACAGAGGTCTGTGCCTCTTCCTCACTCCCGAAAGTGAGTGCAGGGTGCGATTGTACCTTGCGGTCTTGGTTTTGGTGGCTCTAGAACAAAGGATTTCTTCACTCAGTACATCTCAGCTCGCCAGGCTGTGAAACTCTCATTAGCGCATCCACCCTGCCCTGCCTCAGCCTGGCTGTGGGCAGGGGCCATGCGGGGGCCCTGCCGTCAGGGGCTCCGGTTGTCCCCCAGCCCAGCCCAAAGAACCTTTTGCTCCTCACCGAGTGCCATCTCGCCGCTGCCCTGCGGTGACTGTATGTGCAGCCTTCACCCCAGGGAACACCTAATGTTGTGTATCCTTGTTTCTCAGACCCTCCACAGGGGCAGTTCTGCAGCGCTGTGCAGCCCCTGCTCTCTGCACACCATGAGGACTTGCTCTGTTGCATGAGGGTAGGAATCCCTGCACAGAGCCCTCATACAGGCAGTGCAGTGCTCAGAGAGGAGGAATGTGAGTGGGGTTGGAAATGAGCCCATGATCTGGGTGCTTAGGAGCAAGGGGAGGTACAGGGGCTAACCTCTAATGAAAGTGGAACTTACAGAACTGCAGCATGAGGGCTCTCGAGTAGATTATTCTGATTGCGAACCTGGATAAATAACGTTGATGCAAATTATCTCTAAATCAGGAACTGATTTCACACAATGAAATCCCAGAGCATTACTCAGAAACTTGAACAATTCCTTTCTTATGCAAGAGCTAAAGGTCTCTTCTGTTAGCCAACTGGTGTCAATTATTCTGATGGGAACTGAAGAATCGAGATAATACAAGATGTTTACCTTTAATCACCACTTGTCCTGAACCAGCAGGATGAGCCATACCACACGTATTCAAGCAGTAAAGAAGAGTGAGAGATTTCTAGAGCAGCATTAATGAAGAGAACCGGGCCACATCCTGGTGTCACAGTCTGTCCTTGCGTGGCAGCCAGGGTAACCCGAGCCCTAAACAATGTGTTATTGGCCCATCTCAGTACGTGAGCGCAGAGCAGTGCGGAGACTCTGTACCTGGCTAAAACGATCCATTGGAAAAGGCCTGGAAATCCTTTGCCAAGCGTTACAGCTCTTGTCCTGGCAGCACCGTGGTGCCAAGGGGAGGCTGGCAGGGCTACTGAAATGGCCTCTGTTCTCTGAGGATTGCTTTGGGGTGTGTGCAGTGCTATAAGGGGTAGAGTTCTCTATTTCAGTCCCTCATCATGGATGTCTGATATGCCTCCAGCCTGAATTTAAACATTGCTTAGTCTATATTTTTTTCTCTTACAGGCAGACATATTCTCTGGGGCTGTGTTCATACAGCTGGCCATGGGGCTGAACCTTTACTTGGCCATAATCGTCCTGCTTGCTATTACAGCTCTGTATACCATCACAGGTGAGTGTGCAGGGCAGTCGGATAAATAAAGAAGTTAGGGGACCCTCAGAGAAAGAAGAAGGGAGGTGGGTAAGAAGGGAGAAATGAAAACCTGGAAGAGGGTGATTTGCAGGCATCTTTCTTTGGAAGCGAGGTGATGAGACATTTGCCCAGGTGCTAACCTGTTTGTCTTTGCTGTTAGGTGGCCTTGCAGCTGTGATTTACACGGACACCTTGCAAACGTTTATCATGATAGTGGGATCCTTCATACTGATGGGATATGGTAAGAAAGTCAGCTGAATTAAACTGGAACGTTCAAACACTAATCCCCTGGGGGTTCTGGAAATGGATCCTGCAGTGTGGAACTCTGGTGTTCTAATCAGTAGGTTTATATTCCTGTGTATCAGAAAGATACAGATGTCCAGTTTTAAATATTTTATCGCTGCTTTTGCTTTCTATTTTTCAGCATTTGTTGAAGTAGGAGGGTATGATGCTTTCATGCAGAAGTACATGGCAGCGATTCCATCCAATATCTCTTATGGGAATATTACGATTGATGAAAAATGTTACACCCCTCGGCCAGATTCCTTTCACATCTTCAGAGATCCCATCACGGGAGATATGCCCTGGCCAGGGCTCATCTTTGGTTTGAGCATCCTTGCTTTGTGGTACTGGTGCACAGATCAGGTAATGTGGAAGCCACATGCTTTGGAAATGCAGAACCAAACCCCTGCACTCTAGAGGCGCTCTTCCCCCCCGTCATTCAAAGCTGGGTGACAGAAGTGACAGTTATTTCAAGACTGGTCAGTGACTTTTCAGTTTCTGGTTTCTAAATCCCTCCCACACATGAGAAAATGGAAAGAGCATTCTTTCAATTTGACCGTGTCCAGCAGATGCCATATATAAATCCTTTCTCATCTTCTGTGTGTAACTGTGTGCAAGCACAGAGTGGTTGCAATGTAAACATTTGCTTCGATTTGCTTCATTTTTTGACTGGGTCAAGGGATGATTCCCAATTCAGAAATACCAGTTCATTTCCTGTTTGAGTGGCTTTCATCTTTGCATGAACTCTCTTGGAGGATGTTCTTTAGATATGATTTCTTTCAGTCTAGAGACTCTTGCCCACTCCTCACCTCTCCCTAAAACTCTGCCCTCCAGATTCTCTAGGAGATCACACTGACTTGCAGAGTGTGCTCTGCATTCCTACCCTGAGAAAGGCAATGTTCACAGCTTGAACCAAGTGAGCCAAACTGACAGTGTAGCTGTGTCTGTTACTCAGGCAAATGTTTAGTTCCTTTTTGGCTTTTTAATCTGCCTGCTTTAAGAACATGTTGTGAGAAAGAGCCTTACTTCTGAAACATACACTAGGTGAATATTTTCCCTTTTGTACTTCACGTTCTCCACTTCCCTTTAATTTTCATGTAGCTTTTGTTTGTCCTAGTGACAGAAATGGTGAATGGGCTCTTTCCCTGTCACAGGGGTTAGGAACTGCCTTGTACCTGGGCCTTGGTGTCGTGTGTTCATGACAGGGCTCCTGTTTGAGTGATGCATACGTGCCGTGTCTCCTTGACAGGTTATTGTTCAAAGATGTCTCTCTGGCAAGAACATGTCCCATGTGAAGGCTGGTTGTATCATGTGTGGATACCTGAAACTCTTGCCCATGTTTATCATAGTGATGCCTGGAATGATCAGCCGCATTTTATATACAGGTAGGCAGATGTGTACAGAAACACAAATTTCTGCTTGCTGCCAGTCTTTCACTGCCAGTCTCGCTTGATTTCCCAGTCTCTGTCCTTTCCAAAATGCCTGCTAGATTGTCACCTTGTCATCCAAATTGTCCAGGCCAGGTATGCACAAAACCTAACTACGCTGTAGAAAGCGACAGGCCTCCCTCTTACCCCTGACCCCGGGTTTCCACTCATGCTATTGCTGTGCGAAATTCCAGTGTCCCTGTCCAGCCGTCTGTTGGTTACAGCCGCGCTCTGGCGGGAGCAGTGGAAGGTTCTGTCCAGGACGGACTCTCTGCTGGCAGTCAAAGGGCATTATCAGTCACGGACAGCGATGTCTGGGGCCACGGCCAGTCCTGAGCACGCGGGGTGAGGGGGTGGGGAAATGCCAGTGCCCCAGGCAGAGGAGGGAGGTTCAGGTTGGAGGGAGGAGTCCCTGTGTTCCTCTGCTTGTTTTTCTGCTTGTGTAATTCAGTCTTGGTCTGACAAATTAATGCGGATTTTTTTTTTGACCCACAGCACTTTTCAGTGTTTTTTTAGAGAGGAGAGGAAAGAGAGGGATTTAGAATCACCTTCCTCCTTGCCCGCAGACCAAGGATGATATCGAGGGTGTCAGTCAGTGATCCAATACAGGGATACAGTTTAGGAGCTCTACTAATTTGTTGTTAATGTGACCTTGCCTGACCCAGTCTCATTGTCCTCTGCTCAGACGTGGTGGCTTGTGTTGTGCCTGAAGTCTGCCAGCAGTCCTGTGGCACCGCGGTCGGCTGTACGAACATCGCTTATCCCAAAATGGTAGTGGAGCTTATGCCCAACGGTAAGAGGCTGCCTGTTGCGTGTGTGTCAGGCAGGGTGAGGCTGCCAGGCTGGAGCAGCACGGGACAGAGGCAGGCAGGTCACAGGCTTAGTTCAGAAGTTCCTGCTAGAGCTGCGTGCTCTTGATTGAAGGGAGAGTCCTCATGACAGCAGCTGCAGGTGTGGAATGGCCACACACTGGCAGTGGCAGCTCTTCGCTGGGTGAGGGAACAGTGATTGAGCTTCTGTTCTGTGAAGGTAAAAAATAACCTTCCCTGGGAGCTGTGGTAACCACCCGTTCCGTTATTGCTGTTGTATGTGGGACTGGCAGTGCTGTGCCTCCCCTGCTGTGCTGACTTGACCGCACCATGTGGGAAATGCCTTACTCTGATTTTCAAACAGTATTATAAACTTTTTGTCACACAACGGGTTACAAATACACCATGACCAGGTGGGCACCCACCTGTGCACAAGAGAAATGATTTCTAGAAATGTTGGGGCAAGTCTGCATTCCCAACAGAAGCTCCTCTGTTCAAAGACTTGGGAGGTGCCTTTGCTGCTGTGAACAGCTTTTTCAGAGCTCAGCAGACAGTGCTTTTCCTCACGGGAAAGCATCAGGCAGGCATCAGCACGTGAACATGCCAGGCACGCTCCTAGCTGGCTGACTCCGAAGGGTTAGATGAGACAAGCGTTGTAGCTGGTGCCGCGAGCTGAGGCTGCACTGAGCACTCATCACAGTTCATGCATCTCTGTTTCAGGTCTGCGGGGTCTGATGCTGTCGGTCATGCTGGCCTCCCTTATGAGCTCCCTGACTTCCATTTTTAACAGTGCTAGCACTTTGTTCACTGTGGACATTTACACCAAAATTCGACCCCGATCCTCCGAGAAAGAGCTCATGTTAGCTGGAAGGTAAGTGCAGCCGGCTCTTCCCATCCGGACAGATGTAGGGAGCTCCAGGAGCCCTAAAGGCTGCAGCGTCCAAAAGATGCTCCGAGTGCCTGGGGGACAAACTGCTTTTGCAGTGTGCGGGCAGTGCAGCAGTGGCCTCCCGTGGCTGGATGAGCTGCCCCACCTTGTGCTTCTCCTTGGAAAACCCAACTTTGCTTCCAGTTGAATTGGCTAATGCTGCGTGGAGGAGCTGAACTAATTCTCAGCACTTCCTACTGCTTTTCAAAGGGAACTGGTTTCAAATGTCTTCAGCGTTCCCTGTGCCACAGCAGACTACACGATGAGCTGGTCCTTCTCGTTGATCTGCGATTAATTTGTCTCTTGACACAGCAAACAAAGGAAGAAAATGTTTTTCCCTGTTTTGATTGCACATTTAGCATGTGCTGATGGGTATTTGACAGAGGCAGTATCCAGCAGGGATTTCTCTGCTTTATTCAGTGGTAATTGGCCATTATCTCTGATTTTGCTGGTAGAAATACAAAATGGACGTTTAAATTATTGATTAAATGCTGTTTTTTTTCTTTCTGATAGAGGCTTCTAAGCAGGTGGCTAATTGAATATCTGGCTGTCTTTACAGGGCATTTATGTTACTTTTAATCGGCGTCAGCATTGCCTGGGTCCCCGTGGTGCAGTCAGCTCAAAGCGGGCAGCTCTTTGACTATATTCAGTCTGTCACCAGCTTCCTGGGACCCCCCATTGCCGCTGTCTTCTTGCTCGCCATCTTCTGCAAGCGGGTCAATGAGCAGGTACGTAGTGAGGAAAGAGGCACGAAACTTGTTCCTTTAGGCACTGGGAGAATGGCTTTTTTGTTTTGATGTCTTTTATTAGCAACTTTTTCCTGTTTGTTTTAACCCTACTACATCCCAGGGATTCTGTGCTGCCAGACCCCAGGGCCTGAAGTTCCAGAGAAGAGTTTGAAAAGTTCTTAGCTGATCTGATAAATAAACAGTCATCTAGGGGTTCCTGGATAGCTCTGAAATTGAGGTTTTCTATCCCTTTGCCAAGAAGTGTGTCATGTGGGTAATTTATGGAGCCATATTTGACAGTAGTCTTTTAGGGTGCTGGTCATCAAACTGCTTTACCAAACAGATCATTGTTCCCTTACCTCTTGATCACTGTACGCTTTGTCAATGGTCTTTTAAACAAACAGGCTCTGTTTTCATGCGTTGTTCCCCATTGCTTTTGAGGCCCTAGTCTGGGAATTGTTGGGTTTGATTCGTAGAGCAGTGAGCTGATAAATATTGTCCTTAAGCCTTTATAAGTAGTTCAGAAGACACGAGGTCTGTCACCACTCTGGTGGGACCACAGGCTGTTCCTGGTAACCAGGTGTCAGACCTACTTGTGTGTCTTTCATACTTTGAGCTGGAGTAAATACAGCTTGCAGTAAAACATCTATCAGAAGTGTCAAGGATTAACTTTTACCTAATTAATAACAAGGTCGTTTGAAGACAAACCAGACACATGTCTCAGGAGGAACGGCACCCACTTGCTAGCTACCTCTGTCATGCTTGAACTGTCAGAGATTTAGCCCGTAATGAAAAAGGTATGAGAACCCCCTGGGATGTGTTGGCTGTGGCCAAAGCCTGTCCTGTGGGGAGAGTATCATGAGGAGAGGGGTGAACTTTGAGAAAGAAGCTGAATAAAGTGTTCTCCATCTTCTTTCTCCGAGCCACTGGTCACTGCCGCTTTCAGCTGCATAAGTACCCTGAGCTGTAAATATGGTCACTGACATTATCTGGGATAAAACCCATGTGCCAAAGGCAACCTAACACACAACAGCCTCCGTGTTTCCTCCAGCAGCAATTCAGGGTTTAGAGCTTCTTTCCACACATGAGATGACTCATTCTGGTAACTGCTCTCCCTTTGTCTGCAGGGCGCCTTCTGGGGCCTGATAGTGGGGCTGCTTGCCGGACTCAGTCGGATGATCACAGAGTTTGTCTATGGAACTGGCAGCTGTGTGAATCCTTCCAACTGCCCCTTCATCATCTGTGGGATTCACTACCTTTACTTTGCAATGATTCTGTTTGGGGTTTCCGCCATCGTCATCCTGGCGGTGTCCTTCATGACCAAGCCCATTCCTGATGTACATGTGAGTATGACTGCAGCCCTGCTCCTAAGGAAATGGAGCTCAATTAAACCACTTGTTTTAAATATCTTAACTCCTGATGTTGCAGCTGCCCATACCATACAGTGGTTGTAAGAATGTGAAGGGCCTGGTTGTCGTTTACCTGTCACAAATCGTCAGTGACTCCTCATAGTCTGAGGTGTTGACTTTACAGACCTCCAGGATGCCAACGTCTTGTAGCCTGACCGTGTGCTGGCCAAGCTGATTTGTCTCTGTGGGGTAAGGTTGTGGATTTATAAACACATTTTGCTTCATGGCAGCTTTACCGCTTGTGCTGGTCTTTACGGAACAGCAAAGAAGAACGTATCGATCTTGATGCAGATGAGGAGCAGGCCAAAGCTGATGAAAAAGATGAGGAATCAGGTAACTGTTGAATATCTGCACCTTCTATCCCTATATTTGAGTATCCCTACTTCATTCCTGAAGAAACATTAACATGCTTGATAATCATAGAATCAAAGAATCATAGGATCATTTAGGTTGGCAAAGCCCTTTAAGGTCATTGAGTTTGACCCTCAACCTCACACCACCAACCCCACCACTAAATATCCCTAAGCACTACATCCACACAGCTTTTAAATCCCTCCAAGGATGGGGACTCCACCACTGCCTTGGGCAGTCTCTGCCAGTGCCTGACAACTGTTTCTGTGAATTAATTTTTCCTCATACCCAATCTAAACCTCCCCTGGTGCAACATGAGGCCATTTCCTCTTGTCCTATCACTTGTTACTTGGGAGAAGAGCCCGACACCCGTTTGGGTGAGCACTTCCCCCAGCTCCCTCAGGCACCCTGCGTGGATCCCATCTGACCCCACAGACTTGTGTGTGTCCGAGTGGGGCAGCAGGTCACTAACCATTTCCCCTTGGATTGTGGGGGCTCCACTCTGCTCTCTGCCCCTGACCCTCAGGGGGCCGAGTACCCAGAGAACAACTGCTCTGACTGTTGAAAACTGAGGTGAAGAAGGTGTTAAGTGCCTCAGCCTTTTCCTCATCCTTTGTCACTGTGTTTTCTGGCATCCAATCAAGGCTGGCGGTTCTCCACAACCTCCCCTTCCTCCCCACACCACCAGAACCTCAGACCCACCCATTCCAAGGGCCAGTGAGCTGCCTTTTACCAATCTGTCAAGCTGAGTGTGAATCAGAGGTGAGGTGGATTTCGGGGGGAAATAGTGTTCTCTAGGTAGTGAGGTGGCTCTTGTAGGACCAAGTCAGCATAGATGCTTTAGGTCTGAGGTGGTGTGTGCTGGCAGAACTGGGGTGACTCCAGCACTTGGAATGAGAAGCTGAGAACTCACTTGGGAATAGTGGGCAGCAGCCAGGACTGAAGAAGCGAGGACTGGGGGCAAGAGACTGTGAAAGCAAACTGCCAGCCATGCACTGGGGGAAAGCCACTGGCTCTCTTCAGTGGGTTTCTGCTTCTGCTGCCAAGTTCCTTTTCATAAGTATCTTCAAACTAATTTCTTTGTCTTTTAATTAAAAGTGTAGAAAGTATTGAAAAGACATAGTTTAAGCTTTGCAGCATGGTTTGCTTCTTCAGTACCAGGCCAGGTCTCTAGGCTGCAAAAGGTGCTGGTGCTGGCTGCAAAAGCCTCTCTTGCAGCACATAGAAAATCACTCTTTCTCCAGGTGAGCTGGAAAACATGCTGACCTGGTTCTTGTACTGCCTTGTACTGAAACGTTTCCGTGTCACTATGCCCATAAACCAGATCTGTGGTATGAAATGCAGGACTGGCCACAAGCACAGTGATCTTCTCATGTATGCTTACATTTCGTGATCAGTCTGTTATTCCTTCCAGTTAATGGGGAAAGTGAAGAACCGGGATGTCTTAAGAAATTGTACAACTGGTTCTGTGGCATCAATCAGCAGAAAGGCCCCAAGCTGAGCAAGGAGGAAGAGGAAGCCTTGAAGAAGAAGCTGATGGACACAAGCGAGGTGCCACTGTGGAGGAACGTGGTGAATATCAATGGCATCATTCTGCTGACTGTGGCGGTGTTTTGCCATGCCTTCTTTGCATAAACCCCGGTTTACGGTTTGGAGATTGACTGTGTCACCAAGCAGCACCCATGACTTGTAGATGGGCAGAGTTAGATAGACTTAGCATTTTCATTGCCTACGTTTGTAAGAAATCAGGGTGATTTACTCACTGATTTTGTGATGCTGATTTCAACAATCTCAAGATGAAGACCACTGGGATTCCAAGAGAGAGATGTTCTGTTTAGACAACAAATCAATCCAAGGTTCAGAATTTCCATGCAATATCCTCTCTACTTGTGACACAATTCTTATCTGAGGCACAGAACAAGGCTGCCTGAGCCATATTTTGTACCAGGCCTTGTGAACTACCTTTTAGGGCTGATTTTCAACACTTCTTCTTCTTCTGATCATTCAAATGTCTCTTCCTTTGGTTGTGATAATTTGCTAACAAAACCCCCAGCAGCTGAGGGACCAGATTACGAATTCAAATGAAAAAATTAGGTTGGTTCCCTCCAGGCAAGGGGTACCTTGAGTAAAGGATTTCTGTATATATGGATGTTTTTGACACTAACTTCCCATTAGAACTTGTTTCCCCATTCTCTCACTTTCCATGGTGTTGTGCTTCTCAGTGATGGGTGGGATGCTGACCGTCTGCACTGATCACAGTTTGGAATCAAGGGAAATCTGTCTCCATGATCTTAATAAGAATTCTGCTTATGACAGAGTCTCTCTTTAAGGTCAACTTCAAAAGGTCCTCCTCTCTTTATATTTTAATATGTATCTATACTTGAATGTGAAGCTTTTTTATATAAAATACATGTCTTATGGATACAAGTTATTATATACATGCACTCTGTATATTATATATTTAAAATATAAGTGTGTATATATACCTTTGTATCTCACTGATCAGCCCCCATCTCGGTAAGTCCATCTCAATCACTTGTCACAGTTACCGGGGCCTTTTCATCGTGGGACTAGTGTTAAGGTGCTGGCTCTTCTCATGGGCTGCCCTGCAGAGAAGTCCATGCACATGGGTAGAAGTCCAAAGAACCAGAACTCTGGGTTCCTGTTTTTCTTTCAAGTACATGTGAGGGCTCTTTACTGTTTTTCTGCAAAGCTATAAATCTTCTGTAGATTTCATTCAGAGAGAGAAGTTGTGCTGTGGACAGCATGAGGTAACCGTTCCTGAAGAACATAGCATAGCTGTGGGTATCAGCTACCCCAGTCTGATTGTCTTCTCTTGGCGAGTTTGACACCAGCTGGGGAGACAGGACAAGACAGATTTAACACTTCAAAAAGCAAGAGATTTTCTTACCATCTAATTCAGTTTCTTGGGGAATCGAGTGTAAAAAGAAGCCATTGGTTGCTGCAGCCAAGCAGCACTCCCATTCCTTGTTCTTGCTGCACACCGAGCACGAGATGCTGCCATGTCCCAAAGCCTTTCAGATTGGTTCCATGGCAGGATGCACTGGACTGGCCATGGGAGCATTGAAACGGGAACCCAGTGCAGTTTGTATGCGCTACCCTGCTCTGCTGCCAACTCTGGCCGTTTTAATCACTTGTGCTTCAGAATCTACTGACAGGATCTTTCAAACTGCAAGTGCTCTGGGTTCTGTAGACTTGCTGCTCTTGAGAATGCCTGAGCATACTGAAAGGGTTTGCACAGATGAAATCA